>JARKIA010000080.1:0-666290 GCA_029289565.1 Mycena galericulata | reverse complement strand
GGTAGATAATGACGCTGCGGTTCATAAATAGACCCACTAATAGATTTGTCGGGTCTGATCTTCTTGTGATTCCATCACCGCACTTCCTCCCTTCGTTCTTCCCATGGATCCCTCGACTCGGGTGCGGCGGACCAGCCTGCACTGCTTGCTCCACACTGGACTCTTGTAAACGCCTAGTAATCGCCTAGTATACTTTCCCCAATTTATTGCTCTGTTTCCAATATTGTACCACACGAACGTCGAGGCATCTAGTTCGTTCAAAACCAATCCATTCGACTAAGTACGAGGAGCCGCAGGTTACATTTTATTCGACGTTACATTTCATTTGTATGTATAATCAAAGGGACTTCGAGGAGCAAGTTACATTTCAAAAGCTTTTTCATGTTCGTGCATCAACTACGAATCGGTATCAAACAAAGGGTCGCGCATAGGACGATATTCAGTGATGTCGGGATGGGCGCCGTCGGAATCAAGATCGTCGCCATCGAGATTGGCGGGCCGGGGCGGGCGCCATTGAGGATCCTGCGGGCGGGGAGGGAAGAAACGATTGATTTCGAACTGGGCGATCAACAACGCTTCCCCGTCGTTGAGCTCGGGACAGTAAGCCTTGAACTCCGCCAAACGGGTCCGGATTAGCTTGCGACGAAAGTCGTGGCGGGCGGCGTTGCCCTCCACAGTCTCGGGCCACGTCGACTGCGGCGTGTGGCGGTCGCGGAGAGCATCTGTCCCAGGAGCTAAGTAAGCGCTGCATCTAGAAAATATGCCACTCACCGGATTCCCAAGGTCCCAGTGTACGGCGCCACTTGGCAATGTCGTCTTCCTCGTCGGCCCTCTTCCAAGCCGGCAGATGAGCACTGCTATATCCCACACGGGTAAGATGGTCTTCTTCGGGAGTGCCGGGGTCCAGACTGGTGTAGGTTGGAAACTTGATCGCGCGGCGCTGAGCCTGCCAATCACGCGGGTAATATGGGGGGTCGCTGGAGACTTCGGGCGGGCCGGGGGTGAGCACATCCGGGAAGAGGGAGCTGTAATCAATAGGCGAGGGCGGGGCAGCGGGAGTGGAGCCTGGGCGCACAGCGGAGTTGTACATGGTGGTGAGAAGAATGCGGATTGGGATTCTCTCTTTTATATGCAGCGCACCGCACGTGGCTAATCTACATTCGACACGAGTCAGAATTGAACGATATATGTATTAGTATACGACATTTAAGCCTCCGACACAAGAAGCAGGAGCAGAGGACCATACACTGGTGTAAACCTAGTACAGATGTTGATAGATAACTGAGGAAACGCACAGAGAGCGGAGGCGCGGACCAAGGAACTGCATTCACTATATCCAAGGCCGTTTCACGCACAGGCGAAGAGGCTGATGAGGGAGGCAAAGACATCAAAGGTGACATAGAAGACTGCTATAGAAGGACAAAGAGCACCGTCTGTTCGATGGTATCGATCCGGGGAGTCGTAAGAATAGGTGGTAACGCTCGCAGTCAGGTATTAGGAGCTCTCGGGTGGTGCAGAATACGATTCGTTGAAGCTAAATCAGATCGACGCTTCTCACGTCGAGACACCTGAAGGTCTAGGCGGTTTTGGTGGGCATCGAGCTTAGCCAGATTGTAACACGAAAATCCCTCTATACAGATGAAAAACCGCGTCGCCGGGCAGCATGTTCCGACGTAAAGTAGACCAAGCCCCAGGAACAATAGAGGCAGAAGCTGAATCGAAATCGACTACACGACGGGGTAGACAATTGCGGAACGTGGAAGGCATGGATTGTTATCGGCGGACGGTGGGAACTTGGATAAACTTTAATGAATGGAACAAATCTTGCCTTTGGAAGAGGGAGACTACCACCTGTATAATTTGCTGTGGAGAACTGTCCACTTGCGGTCGGGGACGGAACGAACCGAATTAGACGCCCGTGCCTAATTCGGTTGGTGAGATGACGCCCCAGCGAGACGGAATTCTCCGATGTGGGCTTGTTTGGCAAGGGTATCGACGACAAACCCACGCAACTCTCTTCCCACCTCCCTGCAAGGTAAGTTACGACCATTCTTACTCTCTCTCTTCTCTAGTCTAACCCTTTCCCTCAAGATCCACTCTGAGTCAAGCAAGGCGTCGTTGTGACCCCGGCTTCGGGGGCATGGCGGCGCGTGGGCTTGGTCGCTGCGTACTCGGCATCGAGTGCGTGGCGGCCTCCACCATTGTCCCGAAGCGTCGTTGTGTCCCCGGCTTCGGGGGCATGGCGGCGCGGGTTTTGGTCGCTGCGTGCTCGGCGTCGAGTGCGTGGTGGCCCCGACGGTGTCCCAAAGCAGTGTCCAGAGGCCACCGCCGGCTCAGTCACTTGTGGGTGGACAACAGAGGGACCCATGCCTTGCTTTACCTCGATACGCCGAAATCGAGAAGGTAAGGCTTTTGTATACACTTCAATCCCTTTTTCTAACGCACCTACAGCTGTGCGTGCATCCCTTCTCGCCGCCCGCCCCGCGATTCAAGACTCCTGAACTCGTCGCCGTCGCCGTCGCCTTGTTCTTGCCGATATCCGCCGACTCGACAAGGTCTGTCTCCTCGTCCTCATTTTTGACTTCAATCCCTTTTTCTAACGCACCTACAGCAGCGCGCGCATCCCCCCTCGACGCATGTGTGGCGATTCAAGACTTCTGAACCTGTCGCCGTCGCCGTCGCCTTGCTCTTCCGATGATACGCCGAGTTAACAAGGTCTGTCACGTCGTCT
The DNA here is from genome assembly GCA_029289565.1 of Mycena galericulata. Lineage (NCBI taxonomy): Eukaryota > Fungi > Basidiomycota > Agaricomycetes > Agaricales > Mycenaceae > Mycena > Mycena galericulata. The sequence continues at coordinate 663,559 of JARKIA010000080.1, read as the reverse complement.
TCATATTTTACTTCAATCCCTTTTTCTAACGCGCCTACAGCCGCCTGTGCATCCCCCTCGACGCCCGTGAGGCGATTCAGGACTTCGGCTCGTGTCGCCGTCGCCGTCGCCTTGCTCTTGGCACGATACGCCGACTTGGACAAGGTAAGCGTTTTTGTATTCATTTTTACTTCAGTCACTCCATCTAACGCGCCTACAGCTGCGCGTGCATCCCTTCTCGCCGCCCGCCCGCGATTCAAGAGTTTTGAACCCGTCGCCGTCGCCGTCGCCTTGTTCTTGCCGATATCCGCCGACTCGACAACGTCAGTCTCCTCGTCCTCATTTTTGCCCCTCGACGCCCGTGAGGCGATTCAAGACTTCGGGTCGCGTCGCCGTCGCCGTTGCCGTCGCCTTGCTCTTGGCACGATACGCCGACCTGGACAAGGTAAGCGTTTTTGTATTCAGGCATCTCGTACACGAGTACCGACTCGCCCATCCTCAGATCTCCGCAGTGGGGAACAAGCAGGTATGGCAAGATACATCACAGAGTTCGTCCGAGAGCTGGTAATCAAATGTGGTATCCAGTAATATATATCGTGTATTATCTCCCAGGCAATTCAAAGCCCCCCATGTAGTTTGACTACGAACACTACTCTACTCGGATACCAACCTGCCTATACTTTACCTTCCCTATAGTGATCCTTCCTAAATACAAGAAACTCTTTATCACACCATACGTACCCTCCTCGACCATTTAGCGTACAGCTGTCTCAGCCTTACCCGGCCATTTGCAGTAACTACTTTGAAATTCAACTCAACTCAACTCAAGTTTGTTTTGTCTTATATTCTTGATCAATGATATGCAGGACTTAAGATGCACTCAAGAAAGCTCGAAGTGCAGAGATATGATTCGGGGCGCCAAAATGAGCAGTCACTAGAGTACATGCGCGCAGATAGCTAGTAGTAAGCGGCGAGAGGGTACGAAATGTGAGTAAACAGCGGAGTCATATTCATTCGGAGGCGTCGCGGACGTTCCACGCCATCCCCTGGCGCGCAGGAGCTTCCACGACTCTTCCGCCATTCCAAAGTCGGGGAACGCGTAGAAGGTCGACCACGAGGCGTTTCCGCCGTTGGTTTCGACGATGGCGTCCAACATGTTGGATTCGTGGAGAGCGAGATCCCTACAGTTAAAGGCATTAACGAAGGTCGAGCACCCAGTGAATAATTGACTTACTTGTTGCGCGTGATGCGGCCCGCGAGGTTAAGGTAGAAGGGGCCGTCGGAGGTTAAGAATAGCGGAGTCTCCATGAGGAACCGCTCGGCCTCTGCCATAGTGAGCGCGCCGAACACGATATGCTTTTTGTCCTTGAGAAGGCGTGCTGCGGCCTCGCTTTTATCCGGTGGTCAGTAAAAACGTATGAGGTAGGTGTTCAAGGTACTTACCTGTGCGTGGTGAGCATCGCACGATCAGTCACCCATATCACCGGGCCCGGAACCTCCACTTGCGGCGAAGTACTCGGGCGGAGGTTGTACACCTTGAGATCTGCCTGAGACGAGCTTGGCGACGGGCTCGGCGACCCCAGCACCGTGACGCGGGGACCGGGAGGCGAGGAGGCGTGCGACGCTCTGCCGCTACGCGTGGACGAGGTGCGCGACGCTGTGCCGCTACGCGCGGACGAGGGTCCATAGTTGCGGGTCCTCGCCCTCTTCGCGGGACGGGCGTCGTCCTCGTCGCCGTCGCGGTCTTCGTCGGCTTGGTTGTGGGGGCGCAGATGCCAGATGGAAGTGCATCCGTGGCGGCCTTCGTCGGCATAGTTGTGATAGCGCTCGGGGCCTTCTTCGCCGTCGCTGTCTACGTCGCCGTCGCTGTCTGCGTCGCCCTCGCTCTTCGTTTCTCTGCTTGCAGGCCGGGTGGTTATGCTTGCAAAAGAGCCAGGCCATGGCCTTGGCGAGCTCGAGAGTGGGGACCGCCTCCTTCGACGCGCTGCGGTGCTTTGTGACAAATCTATTGCACGCCCCGCTACCTTGCGTTAGGATAGTCAATATTTAAGGGGCGCGTTCGCTCACTCCACTTGGCTGAAAAGAATTAGTCTGCCTCGGTGGTGGACCATGTGGTATGCCTTGAGTCCGGATCCTCCATGGTCGTCATGGGACTTGAAGTGGTCCCCGGCGATGAATTTGAGAGGGCACGGTTTATAATTTCTCTTCGCAGCGATTGAGATAAATTCGGGTTGCATGGTAGGCGGCATATTCTCGAAGGGCGGGGGGAGCTGGGGAGCAAGAATGGAACGCGGGACGTGAAGGTGGGTGGTTAGACGCAGTTGGAACGCTGCGCACTATATAAGTAGTGGTCTTGTCTTCTGCAAAAAAAAGTTTATTAATAATTCAATTGAAAGAAGTTGTATTGATTCTATTGAGACTCTCCCTGGGGCACCCGCACTCAGAGAGGGCGTGGACATTGGAAACTCGCCCGACGCGGTCAAGGCAACGAGGACGCAGTAGAAACGAGGATCAAGGCGCACAGACAGCGCCAGCGGCTGCCGGCGGCTTTGTTGTCGGTCGTGTCACGTGATGCTTCGGCCGTTTGCGCGAAAAACCGACACTTGCCACACTGGAGGGTAAGGAGGTATACACGGTCCCCACAATTGGAAAAGTCGGTTTACTGCGTATTCCCCCACCTCAAGCTGCTCGCTGACGAACTCTAGTCGACTGTTGGTTGAGATGTCGCGTCGCGTTAGCCAACTGCAACGACCCTTGTTTTTGATTTAATTGGAAATTCATTAATGAGAGTCCAGATGGTGGTCGATTAGGAACGTTAATGATAAAGATAAAGCGCGGGCAGCTCGGTTCGTAATAAGGAGGGCGCGTTAATGGAGCAGCAGTCCAATGCGAGGCGTTTACAGTACTTCTACTAATCCTGGAGCGGGTGTGTCTCCACCTTCGTCTACCTCCCAGGCCCAGGCAGGAACTGATGCTCTGCTTTGCCGCTGCCACCTCTTGTGCAACTTCCCACTTGCCACCCTCGCCCACTTATCTCGGGCCGATTTGCCTCGCCGATGACGCGGCTTTGATTTTCTTCTGTGTAGGGGTGGTCATCAAGGCGGCCGGCAGCGTTTCGTTGGGCCCGATCTCTGTGGTGGCAAGGGATTCCCCTAGGAGTCGCCGTTTCTGGGCCGGACGTGCCTCACAGTCCGTTGGACCGGTAATTTGCAGGCGTTTTAAACTGGTCAACGCCTGCGCTTCCTCTATACCAGCCACGGCGCTGCTGTGAGCGTCTGGGGAGAGCTGGGTCGTAGCTGCTGTGGGTGGTGATATCATGGGGTCACTAGCACTGCTCGCTTGGTGTACCTGTGCGGTACAGCCGTTGGCATTGGATTTAGAAGCGGGATGGACCTCGCTGCATTCCACGTCCGTATCCGAAGCATCGTCGTCGATTCGTGGTGGTGCTGATGTGGTGGGGTCGTCGTCAGTGGCACTCCTCACTTCGAGCACCGGTGCAGTGGAGACACGGCGGATGGACATGTTAACTTTAGAGGCGGGTTGAAACCTCACTGCATTCCACGTCGGAGTCCGGAGCGTCATGGATTTGAACAGCACGCTCTTGATGAGTTAGACGGAGCTGGTGTCCCGACGACAGCGCGTCGATTCGGTTAACAAGAGTGCGCCTCAAAGATTTGATGCGGCATTCATCCCACATCGAACTCTCAATGTTCGTCTTGAGTAAACACGTCACCGATGTCGCGGGAAGGGAGGACAAGGGACATGACATACAACGAAAAGATGTCGGTAGCGCTCCGCGTGATTCATGAAAGTTCGAGCCAGATGCAAAAGGTAAACACCACACTCATGAGAATTGGGTTGTTTCGGAACCTAGGCAGTGAGTCAGGGCAGGGGTTCGTGTCTTAGCCATACATGTGGAAGTCACCGGTATCATTTTCCCAGTCGGGTCAATGTCCCATGGTATCTTCTGGTCGTGCGCGACCTGTGCCAGATACGTCCGGAGCACTCGAACGGTCCTGTTATGTTGGAGGCCCAGAGAATCCAACGTCCAGATGTAGCATCTGAGCACAGATTCAATACGCGGTGAGGATAACACTTGAGCAGTAAACTCACTGAGTAGCTGCCGGCGTGATGTCTCGTCTCGAACGCCGCTCCTTGCGCAGTAAACATGGGGAATCGATGTGTTCCGGGAGGTATATAATTGCCAGGTACAATGCACGCTGTGGCTGCGTTAGCCATGTCCATCGAAGGGCGACTAGCCCTTACGCTTCAGCCTCGTTGATAGGCACGAGGATGTACCTCTTGTCTAGCAGCTTGAACTTCACCCATTTCCGGACATGATCATATCCTCTTTTAAACAAATGAGCCATACGGAAGGGAGGCATCGGACGTAAACACACCGGAGTAATTTGGTGTAGAAGAATGGGGTGAAGATGTGGAACTTTGAGGCGAGCTCTGGATGGGCCTTCTCGAGGTCTTGTAACCAGAACCTGAACACGAAGTCGATACGAGACAACCTTTACGGGCAGGCGCTGCTTACTTGAGACCCACCTCGACCAGGCTATCGTTGAGAAATTTGTCGGCGGAGGCAAGTCGAAGAAAATCTGATTGTCGAATCGTGACGGGAAGCCTTGATCACGCTGCAGGGAAAGTCAGAGGGGCCCAGCTACGTTCGTGACATACATCGTCTCAGGGTCTAGGGATTTCCACTTGTCGAGCACAGATTGGTGGCTAAAACACACCATCAGCGCTTCAGAAAGAGTTGATAAGTATGATGCGTAATACGCGACTGACCAGAGAGGCAGGGTAAGCTCTTTGGCATCGGAGCCAATCGTGTCAGAAGGAGGATTGGCAGGCATACTGTGCTTCAAAGGGCGGGATCGCGGTTGGTGCAAATAAAACGAATAAAAAAAGGGGGGGAGGCGGGACTCGAGGCCTATGGTAACCGCCCGAAAGCCCTGAGCCGTCGGTGCAGCTCGTCACTATTAGCGGCAATGCGCCCTCAATGTTTGGAAAGAAAAGAATTAGGCGCCCGTGCCTAATTCGGTTGGAGAGATGACGCCCCAGCGAGACGGAATTCTCCGATGTGGGTTTGTTTGGCAGGGGTATCGACGACAAACCCACGCAACTCTCTTCCCACCACCTCCTGCAAGGTAAGTTACGAGACTTCATACTCTCTGTCGCTAGTCTAACTCATTCCCTCAAGATCCACTCTGAGTCAAGCAAGGCGTCGTTGTGACCCCGGCTTCGGGGGCATGGCGGCACGTGGGTTTGGTCGCTGCGTGCTCGGCATCGAGTGCGTGGCGGCCTCCAACGTTGTACCAAAGCGTCGTTGTGTCCCCGGCTTCGGGGGCATGTCGACGCGGGTTTGGTCGCTGCGTGCTCGGCACCGAGTGCGTGGCGGCCTCCACCGTTGTCCCGAAGCGTCGTTGTGTCCCCGGCTTCGGGGGCATGGCGGCGCGGGTTTTCGTCGCTGCGTGCTCGGCATCGAGTGCGTGGCGGCTTCCACCGTTGTCCCGAAGCAGTGTCCAGAGGCCACTGCCGGCTCAGTCGCTTGCGGGTGGACAACAGAGGGACCCATGCTTTGCTTTACCTCGATACGCCGACATCGACAAGGTAAGGCTTTTGTGTACACTTCAATCCCTTTTTCTAACGCACCTACAGCAGCGCGCGCATCCCCCCTCGACGCATGTGTGACGATTCAAGACTTCTGAACCTGTCGCCGTCGCCGTCGCCTTGCTCTTTCGATGATACGCCGACTCGACAAGGTCAGTCTCGTCGTCTTCATTTTTTTCTTTAATCCCTCCATCTAATGCACCTACAGCAGCCTGTGCATCCCCCCTCGACGCCCGTGCGGCGATTCAAGACTTTTTGAACTCGTCGCCGTCGCCGTCGCCTTACTCTTGGCACGATACGCCGACTTGGACAAGGTAAGCGTTTTTGTATTCATTTTTACTTCAGTCACTCCATCCAACGCGCCTACAGCTGCGCGTGCATCCCCCCTCGCCGCCCGCCCCCGCGATTCAAGAGTTTTGAACCCGTCGCCGTCGCCGTCGCCTTCCTCTTTCGATGATACGCCGACTTCGACAAGGTCAGTCTCGTCGTCTTCATTTTTTACTTCAATCCCTTTTTCTAATGCACCTACAGCAGCGCGTGCATCACCTTCGACGCCCGTGAGGCGATTCAAGACTTCTGAACCCGTCGCCGTCGCCGTCGCCTTGCTCTTTCGATGATACGCTAAGTTAACAAGGTCTGTCTCGTCGTCCTCATATTTGACTTCAATCCCTTTTTCTAACGCACCTACAGCCGCCTGTGCATCCCCCCTCGACGCCCGTGAGGCGATTCAACACTTCTGAACCCGTCGCCGTCGCCTTCCTCTTTCGATGATACGCCCACTCGACAAGGTCTGTCTCGTCGTCCTCATATTTTACTTTAATCCCTTTTTCTAACGCGCCTACAGCCGCCTGTGCATCCCCCGTCGACGCCCGTGAGCCGATTTCAGACTCCTGAACTCGTCGCCGTCGCCGTCGCCTTGCTCTTTTGATGATACGCCGAGTTAACAAGGTCTGTCTCGTCGTCTTCGTTTTTTACTTCAATCACCCCATCTAATGCACCTACAGCAGCAAGTGGATCTCCCTTCGCCGCCTGCCCCGCGATTCAGGACATTTGAAACCGTCTCCGTCGCCGTCGCCTTGCTCTTTCGATGATACGCCGAGTTAACAAGGTCTGTCTCGTCGTCTTCGTTTTTGACTTCAATCCCTTTTTCTAACGTACCTACAGCAGCCTGTGCATCCCCCCTCGACGCCCGTGCGGCGATCCAAGACGTCTGAACCCGTCGCCGTCGCCGTCGCCTTCCTCTTCGATGATACGCCAAGTTAACCAGTTCAGTTTGTCGTCTTCATTTTTTTCTTCGATCCCTTTTTCTAACGTACCTACAGCAGCCTGTGCATCACCCCTCGGCGCCCGTGCGGCGATTCAAGACGTCTGCATTTGTCGCCGTCGCCGTCGCCTTGCTCTTGCCTCGATACACAGACTTGGAGAAGGTGAGCCTTTTCGTATCCAATTTCTGCTCCGTCTCATGCACGAGTACCGACTCGCGAATCCACAGATCTCAGCAGCGGGAAAGACGCGGGTATGGGACGATAGGTTGCAGGGTTCGTCCGAGAGCTGGTAATCAAACTAAAGGTGGTATCTGGTAGTACATATTGTGGATCAATTCAAAGCCCCCCATTAATCCCATGTACATTTTCGTGTCACACCAAAGGCGAAAGTCGAATTGGGTCCCTTTTGGAACACACCCACAGCACATCTTACTCACCTGAGATGCGGAGATCGCCTCATGTGGGAGGCATTTGAGCTACCTTCCTGAACAGAAATACCAGGTTCGTTCGGTCGGTATCAGTTCAATATTCTCCAGGAAAAAGGGATACCGTTAATCCTAATCATGGCTCGAGCCCGGGTTGAACGGGCAACTCCTGCCATAGACTTACAAAATCTATTAAGAGTAGCAGGCATGGACGATCCACCATCGAGCCGGTACTGAGGGTGGTTTGTGCTTAAGGTTATGAGAGCCAGAAGAAGTCAAGGTGGAATGGCACATATGATGGTCAGAACATTGTTTTATTATTTTGCAACACAAATAGGCACAGAAGAAAAAACCGCTACACTGTGACGAACCGATTCCCTATCATGCGAAGACGTTCTTCTTGTTCCTCCCTTTCCGCCTCACTAATAACACAAGCACACCGAATAACTGATGCAGATGGGGGTGCTGGCGCCCCAGAATGTATTGTTATTTTCCAGCATTGGGAGGACCGACAACTTGTCCGATCGTGAGCACCGAACGGAACCCAAAAGGGAAGCGATCGGCAGCACCCGATCGCTATGCAGGACTATGCTATGTATCTATTTTTTCAAGGCGCATCGCGCGCAGCTACCCTTCGACCACATTTTTTCGATCCTGGCGTTATGGACCGCTTTCAACGAAGCGTAGTGGGAACTGTTCCCTAGATTTGTTATGGCCCCGGGACCGGCTGGTACTGATTCGGTGAGTGCCGCCGTCGCACACCGGCAGACGACCACATCTACAGTGCACAGTTTAGATTCCCAGAAACAAACTATGGTAAGATAGCTGTTTGACTTCGTGGCACGTACCCGATTCTCTTTCATCATCTGAATCGACCAGATGGATCAGTTCAGGTACCGGACTGCTATCGTTGTCAGTGCCGCAGTCGCCTTCCATTTTACTAAATGATGCTGTAGACATCAAAAACCAGCCAACTGGGAGGGCTCCCGCCACAGGAGGTGCTTACCAGAGTTTCGCGAGTCGCGAAAGGATTTACTGTTGGGGTTCCAATGCAAACCACACTTGTGCAATTATGCCTTGTTTGTAGCTGTAACTAGGGCGACACCTTCATGACATACAAATATATATGGTCCCGCTCCCCGGCACACAGCGAAAGGATTGTAGAGTTTGATAGCAGTGTCATGCCGCTACGACCACCTCCGTTTCCAGTGGCAAACGGCCGGGATTTGCTGTAGGGATCGGCTTGCCACCCTTATCTCCGTCCCACCAGTAGTTGGAGCAACGATATCCATGGCGGGCGTATCTGGCGCCCCTCATCGCCACCTCATCAGCTGCTGGGTCAACATCATGCAAGAGATAAATCGGGGCACCCAGGCGGGCGCAGGCGTTATCCCAATACGATGTTGGAGTGCGGGATGCCCGAACCAGTCCCGAACCATCTGCCCAATGATGCTCGTCGCAGAGGTCGGCACTGCGAACCACGGGTTCGAGGCTTGCGTCGCGATAATTGTTCCAAACGAAACATTGCTGTGCTGTGTGAAAAACGACTGTGAGGGGTTCGAGCTCTGGGGTCGGATAGTGCTCTCGAAGAGCCTCGATAAAGATGCGCTCCGCAGGCTGGTGAGGCCCAAATGCGGTGACTACCGTCAGGCAGCTGAGCCCGCTCAAGAGTTTCAGTTTTTTACACAGATCGACAGCAAGCCGGGGATACTCAGCCTAAATGATAGCCCATAAGGTGTGGGTGGTTAGAGGTCGAAGCCAACTCACCGAGGCCACATCGGTTCCCCAAGTTTCGTCTTGCGATATGCTGAGCTGTCTGACGTAGGGAATCCAGTGCCTGAGGTTTGGTTCGTCGACGAATTGACAAGCCATGGCTTCGAGATGGTGGATGTAGAACATGCTCTGGCAGACGAAATCATGCAAGCGTCTACGGGGTCGGCGACTGAGGTCGCCAGGCTGATAGCTGATTTTTATGTCGAGAATTGCTCGGTCGGCAATGAGAACAAACAAGTCCTCCAGGAGGGCCTGAACGGATTCGAGGTTAGGAAGCAAGGGGAGTGGGGCATCACGACCGCCGAGGGATCCGTATAGGGTAAGGGCATGTATGGTCGGGGTCGAGTCCAAGAAGGCCATGATGTCGTCGCAGATATCGAACGCGTAGAGAAAATAATGGATGGGTGCGCGCAGGGTGCACGCAAGGGCATTTACGTCCACACGACAATGTATACGGAGCTTGTGCAGGCGTTCCATGCTGGCCAGAGCTGCTTTGAACGCCTCTCCTTCATGACGGGCGGTAGAATCTTCGGGCGACGCCAGCAAGATCAACGTGGAAACCTGGCGTACGAAAAAAGATTAGCACCATATGGACCGCAAAGGCAAGACTGACCAGGCGCCCCAAAATCGGGGTCTCTTGCAAGGTACGAAAGAAGAGAGGTGCACGTTCAAAACTAAGACGGACACAATAAAACAATTCGGGGCGGGCGACACGGGCACTAGCCCGAGAAACAAGTGCAAACGCCACGATAGTGGAGGGCACGCAGTGCGTGAGGATGCTTGTCCAATTTTCTGGGGAGAATTGAGCCATCGTAGAGACAGTAGAGTGAGACTGGGTGGGACTCACATGATCCCGAATCCGCATCAGTCAAGCACATGGTTGCTGCATTTTGCCAATGATACCACGGCCGCCATTAGTATCTAGTATTCGTCAACGACTACAGCTACTATCGGGATTCCCGATCCATACTAGGTGTCAGCTGCGCCGCCTACGACCTCGCTTTGGACGTTCGTGCTCATAAGATTCCAGAATCCGATTTATAACAAGTTACTTAGTAGGACCTCAATGAAATGTATTGTCTGTTTTTTTTGCTCCAAGGCCCGAACGATTGGCTGCAACATCTGCCATCGTCCTACCCCACCCGGGCGCCACAGCATCTCCGGAGCTTTGTCCGTGCTGCCAGGCGGTGTTCTCCTCGGTAAAGGTTGTGTCGTGCAGATGAGGGAACAGACGTCGACCTGCATTCAAAAGATTGAGTGTATAGAACTTGAACGATACACCTGCTGACGAACGTTCAACGCGAGCGGTAAACCTGGTACGAAGCTATGAAGTTCTCGGAAACGAGCTTAATCCCCATGTTTTGAGAGTTTTGGGTGCAGAATCTAGAAGGTGGCGGACCTAATGCGAAGTGACCATATGGTTCGGGACAGAAAGGAATTAGACGCCCGTGCCTAATTCGGTTGGAGAGATGACGCCCCAGCGAGACGGAATTCTCCGATGTGGGTTTGTTTGGCAGGGGTATCGACGACAAACCCACGCAACTCTCTTCCCACCACCTCCCTGCAAGGTAAGTTACGACCATTCTTACTCTCTTTCTCTAGTCTAACCCTTTCCCTCAAGATCCACTCTGAGTTAAGCAAGGCGTCGTTGTGTCCCCGGCTTCGGGGGCATGTCGACGCGGGTTTGGTCGCTGCGTGCTCGGCATCGAGTGCGTGGCGGCTTGCACCGTTGTCCCGAAGCGTCGTTGTGACCCCGGCTTCGGGGGCATGGCGGCGCGTGGGCTTGGTCGCTGCGTGCTCGACATCGAGTGCGTGGCGGCCTCCACTGTTGTCCCGAAGCGTCGTTCGCCTTCCTCTTTCGATGATACGCCAAGTTAACCACTTCAGTCTCGTCGTCTTCATTTTTTTTCTTCAACCCCTTTTTCTAACGCGCCTACAGCAGCCTGTGCATCCCCCCTCGACGCCCGTGCGGCGATTCAAGACTTTTTGAACTCGTCGCCGTCGCCGTCGCCTTACTCTTGGCAAGATACGCCAACTTGGACAAGGTAAGCGTTTTTGTATTCATTTTTGCTTCAGTCACTCCATCTAACGCACCTACAGCAGCGCGGGCATCCCCCCTCGACGCCCGTGAGGCGATTCAGGAGTTCTCGTCGCCGTCGCCATCGCCTTCCTCTTCGATGATACGCCGAGTGAACAAGGTGTGTCTCTTCTTCATATTTTACTTCAATCCCTTTTTCTAACGCGCCTACAGCCGCCTGTGCATCCCCCCTCGACGCCCGTGAGGCGATTCAAGACTTGGGCTCGCGTCGCCGTCGCCGTCGCCTTGCTCTTGGCTCGATACGCCGAGTTGGACAAGGTAAGCGTTTTTGTATTCATTTTTGCTTCAGTCACTCCATCTAACGCACCTACAGCAGCGCGGGCATCCCCCCTCGACGCCCGTGAGGCGATTCAGGAGTTCTCGTCGCCGTCGCCGTCGCCTTGCTCTTCGATGATACGCCGAGTGAACAAGGTCTGTCTCGTCTTCATATTTTACTTCAATCCCTTTTTCTAACGCGCCTACAGCCGCCTGTGCATCCCCCCTCGACGCCCGTGAGGCGATTCAAGACTTGGGCTCGCGTCGCCGTCGCCGTCGCCTTGCTCTTGGCTCGATACGCCGACTTGGACAAGGTAAGCGTTTTTGTATTCATTTTTACTTCAGTCACTCCATCTAACGCACCTACAGCTGCGCGTGCATCCCTTCTCGCCGCCCGCCCCGCGATTCAAGACTCCTGAACTCGTCGACGTCGCCGTCGCCTTGCTCTTTCCATGATACGCCGAGTTAACCAGGTCAGTCTCGCCAGCTTCATTTTTGACTTCAATGGCTTCTTCTAACATACCTACAGCAGCCCGTGCATCCCCCCTCGACGCCCGTGCGGCGATTCAAGACTTCTGAACCCGTCGCCGTCGCCGTCGCCTTCCTCTTTCGATGGTACGCCGACTTCGATAAGGTTAGTCTCGTCGTCTTCATTTCTTACTCCAATCCCTTTTTCTAACCTACCTACAGCAGCCTGTGCATCCCCCCCCCGACGCCCGTGAGGTGATTCAAGACTTCGGGTCGCGTCGCCGTCGCCGTCGCATTGCTCTTTCGATGATACGCCGAGTGAACAAGGTCAGTCTCGTCGTCTTCATTTTTTACTTCAATCCCTTTTCTAACGTACCTACAGCAGCCTGTGCATCCCCCCTCGACGCCCGTGCGGCGATTCAAGACTTTTGAACCCGTCGCCGTCGTCGCTGCCTTCCTCTTCCGATGATACGCCAAGTTAACACGGTCAGTCTCACCAGCTTCATTTTTGACTTCAACCCCTTATAACGTACCCCCAGCGCGTGCACCCGCTCTCGACGCCCGTGAGGCGATTCAGGACTTCTGAACGGGAGCCTGAGACACGTCTATTACTAAGCAACAAATGTACTTGAAGGCATGATATTTTTCGGTTGTACCGATGAGGTAGGTAGAGCAACACGACTGCTGCGAGAGCCCGAGACACGTCTACTTGGCAACAAGTGTCCTAAACTTACGGGTACCCATACCAGGCGATAAATGAAAACTGAACCGTACTTCCTAAGTTACATTGTCTTAGAATTTATTTTGTTTTGAAACGATATAGCCACTGCCGCAGCAAGCTACGGCATGTCTTGAGGGGATCAGAGTTGGGTGTACCTCTCAGGTTGCTGCCGATCGCCTCCTGTTTTGGTTCCGCTCGGGTCTCCCGATCGGACAGGACATCGGTCCTCGTATGTTCTAAGATGTATGAATCTATGTTTTTGAGCCCCTTCGGCGTCCTCGCGAGGCTCTCCCACATTGTTGTCTATTCGCTAGCGAGCCTCTCGCGGAGGTCTTGTTCACCTGCTTGAAGCTTACTGTCACCGTGCAGGGATCGGCTCTCGGGGCACATTCGGCATTTTCTATTTGGGTTCGGCAAGTTCCGCATCGGTGAGGCTACTACTCTTCTGCCGCAGTGGCACTGCCACCTTTCAACACTTTGCCTCCGTTTCCAATTCAGCGAGTTCGTACAGACATTTTTCTTCCTGCTTGGGCCGCAGTTAACATTATCCAGATATTGTCTCTGTCTACCCATCATCATGCTGCCAAACAAACTTCTCACTACAGATCTCCGGCCTTTTTGGGGGCCCGCCATATCACGGATGGTTTCGTCTGACAAGCCACACGAGTGGACCATGGAGGATAAGCTCCAGGCGTGGGGCATCTATAGTGCATTGCCGAAGAAAAAAGTTGTGTGGACGCTTCACGACAAGCTTAACATACCGAAATGTCTGGACAGTGAGAAATGTTCGATCTGCAGGGAATACTTGGAGCATCTTGAGGGTGCGCGTGGCCGCGGCGGTCGACGCCAGAAGTCTGACGACTCGGAGGACGCGGGCAGCGACAACTCTGACGACTCGGAGGACGCGGGCAGCGACAACTCTGACGACTCGGAGGACGTGGGCAGCGACATGGATGAGGAAGACGATGGAGAAGGAGAGGATATGGACATCGGTGACTCTCCGATGGACTCACTGTTCTCCTTGCAGGACCTTATTGGCAAATATCGCCACCTAAAGTCGAAGGAACCAGTGGATGCGAGCGTGGTTACGGCGATGGTGTCTCGGGTGAAAGTCGAGGCGGAAATGGGTGCTGCTGATGCGCTCCAGCTAGCATTATCTGCTCAGCTGGAGTCAGTTCAGCTCGGAGCTGATAAGAGCCTATCCCATTTGAACGAGTTAACCCTGGAACATGGCCGCGTCCTTGCGGAGCGCGATCAGGCGCGCAGCGCTCTCGCAGACGTGGAGATAAAGTTGGCTAGCACGCTGGCGGCCTTCAAAGAGGTTGAGGAGAGGCTTCATGTGGCGCAGATCCAACTTGCCGCCCATCCGACGCAGGGACAACAACTACCTGCCTTGATCCAGGCTGAAACAACACCTCGCCGGGCCAAGAAACGCAGCGGGAGTAACGAGACTGCCCGACCCACCAAACGTGCCAGGGGTAACGAGACTACCCGACCCACCAAATGTGCCAGGGGTAACGAGACTACATCACCCGCTGCCCCACCCGCTGCTCTCGATCCGGTGATCGCAGAGTGGGAGAGGTTCAACCAAATGACGCGACCTGTCTGCAGCGATCCACCGGAGCTCATTGCCCAGTTTCTCCAGTACCACGAAGAGACAAACTTCAGAGGGATTCCTCTCTATGGTCCCGCCTACACGGTTGATCTGAGGGACGTGCGCGGATATCGTCAAGTGATGGGGAGGGCACCTCCCAAACGCCGCTCCAGCGAGGGGGACTACACGGCCGAGTGCATCACCCGAGTCCTGCAGATCCTGGCAATCCCAGGGAAATACGCCCGCCTGTTGCAGAAGGCCAACATCGTGGTGGCACCTGAAGAGGACCTGTCTCCGTGTCCCTGGGGAACATCCCCCGCTGACCTCCCCGATGCTGACGTCGCGCGTCTGCTGGTGCAGAGCGGTCTGACAACGTTGGTAGCTGACGATTCCTGGCAGTTCTGTCGTAATTTCATTCAAAGCCAAATCAATGCCCCGGACAAGGCTTTCAATGTTGCTGCCATGAATGAGATTCTCAAAGGGATGGAAAAGTGCCCTGACCCGCCCCGGCTGAGGCCCTTGCATGTGGATACATTTCGTAGTACAGTGCCCAAAAAACGGATCAGGGGCAGCAAAAAAAAGCAGCAATAGATTCCCTCGACGCCGTGAGTGTTCACCACTACATTCTTGACAGAACTAAGTGTATGCTTTGCAGGGTATGTGTTGGAGTGGGGAGGCACGCATTTGTCTGAGTGGTGGCAGCCGAAGAAATGACTAGTTGTCTTATTCGCCACCACTCTGTATATACTTGCCGTCCGTCGCCTGCACTTGTCGTACTTATTCTACTCCTCTCTACCGTAGCGCGCGCTCGTGTATATCATATTTGTACTTACAGTAACGCGCTGAATAGTAGAAGTACTGTTTAGCTTTCTGAGCTCAGTGTGGTAGGCATTCTTGGACAATGACCTTGTTGTATAATGGTAGTATGTCCTGTCGGAATTTATTTGCCCTCTGAGCCAAGTCACTTTGGCACCTGTTGCTACGCCCAGTGCTTCTGACTTCGACTAAGGCGTCCTTTCGATCTTACGTAGTAACTGGCCCGGGTGATCAAAAACAATGTTGTACTGGTATTGCCGCTACGCTAAGGCCGGGTATGGTTGCCATCGCTGCTGACGCTCGCGACGACTACCGGGACATCGACGATGATCCTCCCGTCATCCGTGGTGCTCTTCGCGCCGCCGACGTCGCGGTCCGTGCGTAATCCGTGGTAAACCCAGCGAAGGTGCCAAGAGCACGGCGACGACGACGGCGACGAGTCCAAAAGTCTTGAATCGCGGGGCGGGCGTCAAGAAGGTATGCACGCACTGCTGTAGGTGCGTTAGATGGAGGAATTGAAGCAAAATTGAAGACGAAAACCCTCACCTTGTCCAAGTCGGAGTATCATGCCAAGAGCAAGGCAACGGCGACGGCGGCGGGTTCAGAAGTCTTGAATCGCCTCACGGGCGTCGAAGGGTGATGCACGCGCTGCTGTAGGTGCGTTAGAAAAAGGGATTGAAGTCAAAAATGAGGACGACGAGACAGACCTTGTCGAGTCGGCGGATATCGGCAAGAACCAGGCGACGGCGACGTCGACTGAGTTCAGGAGTCTTGAATCGCGGGGCGGGCGGCGAGAAGGGATGCACGCGCAGCTGTAGGCGCGTTAGATGGAGTGACTGAAGTAAAAATGAATACAAAAACGCTTACCTTGTCCAAGTCGGCGTATCGTGCCAAGAGCAAGGCGACGGTGACGGCGACGCGAGCCCAAGTCCTGAATCGCCTCACGGGCGTCGAGGGAGGATGCACAGGCGGCTGTAGGCGCGTTAGAAAAAGGGATTGAAGTAAAATATGAAGACGACGAGACAGACCTTGTTAACTCGGCGTATCATCGAAAGAGCAAGGCGACGGCGACGGCGACGAGTTCAGGAGTCTTGAATCGCCTCACGGGCGTCGAGGGGGGATGCACAGGCGGCTGTAGGCGCGTTAGAAAAAGGGATTAAAGTAAAATATGAGGACGACGAGACAGACCTTGTCGAGTGGGCGTATCATCGAAAGAGGAAGGCGACGGCGACGGGTTCAGAAGTGTTGAATCGCCTCACGGGCGTCGAGGGGGGATGCACAGGCGGCTGTAGGTGCGTTAGAAAAAGGGATTGAAGTCAAATATGAGGACGACGAGACAGACCTTGTTAACTTAGCGTATCATCGAAAGAGCAAGGCGACGGCGACGGCGACGGGTTCAGAAGTCTTGAATCGCCTCACGGGCGTCGAAGGTGATGCACGCGCTGCTGTAGGTGCATTAGAAAAAGGGATTGAAGTAAAAAATGAAGACGACGAGACTGACCTTGTCGAAGTCGGCGTATCATCGAAAGAGGAAGGCGACGGCGACGGCGACGGGTTCAAAACTCTTGAATCGCGGGGCGGGCGGCGAGGGGGGATGCACGCGCAGCTGTAGGCGCGTTGGATGGAGTGACTGAAGTAAAAATGAATACAAAAACGCTTACCTTGTCCAAGTCGGCGTATCGTGCCAAGAGTAAGGCGACGGCGACGGCGACGAGTTCAAAAAGTCTTGAATCGCCGCACGGGCGTCGAGGGGGGATGCACAGGCTGCTGTAGGTGCATTAGATGGAGGGATTAAAGAAAAAAATGAAGACGACGAGACTGACCTTGTCGAGTCGGCGTATCATCGAAAGAGCAAGGCGACGGCGACGGCGACAGGTTCAGAAGTCTTGAATCGTCACACATGCGTCGAGGGGGGATGCGCGCGCTGCTGTAGGTGCGTTAGAAAAAGGGATTGAAGTGTACACAAAAGCCTTACCTTGTCGATGTCGGCGTATCGAGGTAAAGCAAAGCATGGGTCCCTCTGTTGTCCACCCGCAAGCGACTGAGCCGGCAGTGGCCTCTGGACACTGCTTCGGGACAACGGTGGAAGCCGCCACGCACTCGATGCCGAGCACGCAGCGACGAAAACCCGCGCCGCCATGCCCCCGAAGCCGGGGACACAACGACGCTTCGGGACAACGGTGGAGGCCGCCACGCACTCGGTGCCGAGCACGCAGCGACCAAACCCGCGTCGACATGCCCCCGAAGCCGGGGACACAACGACGCTTTGGTACAACGTTGGAGGCCGCCACGCACTCGATGCCGAGCACGCAGCGACCAAACCCACGCGCCGCCATGCCCCCGAAGCCTGGGGTCACAACGACGCCTTGCTTGACTCAGAGTGGATCTTGAGGGAATGAGTTAGACTAGCGACAGAGAGTATGAAGTCTCGTAACTTACCTTGCAGGAGGTGGTGGGAAGAGAGTTGCGTGGGTTTGTCGTCGATACCCCTGCCAAACAAACCCACATCGGAGAATTCCGTCTCGCTGGGGCGTCATCTCTCCAACCGAATTAGGCACGGGCGCCTAATTCTTTTCCTTCCTACCTTCATGATACAAAATGGACCCCAGCAGTTCCCAGTTCTTCAGCATCTCTGGATAGCGACCCAGGACTGGTGGACTGAAGACAAGACTCAGTCTATCGCACTGGCGTTAGGTGAGCGGTACTCATCTCTGAAAGCGTGCCATTTGGGTTGTGGGCATCAGCCCTTAGATGAAGACTTACCTTTACGGGGTAGCTTGAACAGGACATCGTCGTTTACTCATCCGACAAGTTCACGAAATCAGCGAGGATCTCGATTGAGGGGTTTAACGCACAAGTAGTCAAAGTTGGTACATAAACGTGAGCGCAAGTTGGATCCTCAACGCAGCTGCCCTGTTTGTAAAAATATAAATGAAGAGAAAAAGTGGAGAAGGAAGATAGCCCCATGTGTTATTTCCCTTTGCTTCGCGTTCACCAAGCCCATTTCCACAAAGTGCGTCTGTCTTCGAGGATTCAACTCACGCACGGATTCGCAAATCTAACTTCTTCAAATTTAAGCAAATCAACCGGTCACGGTTCCAGGCCCGGTCCGTTTTTTCCTCTCTTGGCATCCTCCCCGAATGACAAACAAAGATCCTAGCTTCCAACGAGGTTGTAGAGTTCAAGTCGGCAAGCGCAGTTTATTCAAGGAATAATCCCCATGGCCCAGTAATCGTCTAGATAGTCAGGCCCCTCTGCATAAGGGACACGCTTCATCACAGCTCGACCGCCCACAATGGACCAGTGCTCAGTATGTACATCTCGCACTGGAACAACTATGTCAACATTGATGCCGAACGCGCCGCCGAGGAACTTGGACCCCTGACTCTCCGTGATAGCGGTGGGCAGGAGGAGCGTATGCAGGCCGTGGAGTGCTGGCGTCGTAGCCTCGTCATCAAGCAAGGAAAGCAAGGGGAAAGCAAGGCCTGGTTGAGGTCGACGTCGCTCCATGGGCCTTGTCCTCGAATGCCGCCGACGCCCAGCTCACTCTCCCCCCGACCCGCACGCTGCCCCCGCCGACTCCTCCGCACCCCGCGCGCCCGATGTACCACTTCACGGGTCGTTGAGGGCCGCGGGCGTTTCTTTGGGACGCCGCCAACGTCCGGCTCGCGGTCGGCGACGTCCGGACCACGGTATAAAAGCAGACGTCGGGCGCCTAACACGCCTTTTCACTCTTTACCTCCAACCACCACCACCATGGCTTATTTCGCGCCCAACTCGGCGCCGATCCTAGTTCCGCCCTCCCCTTCTGACCGACCCAGCGGGTTCTACGCTTATTTCGACCCGACGCTCTCGATAGCGAAGTACGGACGTTCCGATAATCCAGCGCGGCGTAAACGGGAATGGGAGCGGCAGTGTCGGGGGGAGATGCAGTTGTGGCTCCCTTTCTACTGGGAAGTGCCGTTCGCGGCGAAGTTCGGTGAGCGTTTCTTGAAATTCTGGTGTTCCACTGACCGTGTTTCAGAACGTCTAATCCACCTACATTATCAACGCGCGGGGTATTGGCTAGGCCCTATCAGATGCCCGTACTGCGGCGTCAAGCATCGCGAAAAATACGACTGCGACGCAGGGTTCGTTTTTACAGTGGAGCACTACTTGGGGGTTTTGGGTTGGCCGGTCATCAGGTAAGGTTTAAACTCTACTTTCCTTATCCAAATGGCTAACAGATCTATCAGGAGGTTATTCAATTAGCTACAGTATTGTACTTTACTCGATCCGCCAACGAAGTGAACGGGGACAATGGTTGGGCTGCAAGAGAAGTGCGTGGGCATGAACTCAATGTCACCGAATGCTCATAATGCCATCTAACAGAGCGGACAGGACGCTGACGCCCTCGGGCGGCAGTGGAGGGTCCGCAGCTCAGAGCGGGAGAAGACCGCGCGGAGACGCTGCGGGTGCAGGCGGCGGGTGTGGTACGTCGCTGGATTCCAGGTATGTCCTTTGCTTATTTTATTTCGGCATGTTACACTTCATCTCTTCTAAGTAGAAGACTTCTCACCCGCCAGAATTCGACTTGGCGTCATATGCGACGCTCGGGTTGTACCAAGTTGTTATCTTCCTGCCTGCTCACTCACGAAATGTTTCAGACTGTGGTCGGTGAGCTTCGTTACCTTTCTATCGCTCACTTCGCTGTACATATTAGATTATGATATTACATCGACTCTCGCACGAGGTTCGTCTGTGATTTGCTCATGGTTACATACTGACTTGATTTTACTTGGAATCCAAGTTCCGTATCGAGACTGACTTCAACGCACGCTGTTGGCTGTTTTGGTTGGAATATCGAGAAATTAATCCAAGGTTTGTCGACTTCATATGATCTCCTACCTCCTCTTCTATTATGATTTGCGTTGCAAGGTATGTCTATTCGTACTATTATACCCTCGACTCCAATACATCCGGCTTTGCACGGTCATCGTAATGTATTCAAGTTATGGACGTGTATATCCTACTATACCATATATTCAGAATGGACATAGCGTGAGATATCTCGCTTTGACCGAAACGCAGTCGAGTGGAAGGGTTTGGTTACGCTTTGCCAGCGATACACGTGACTTGTCCACACAATTTCCTCCGCGCGTAGATGTTCACTGCGCGGACCGGCCCAGCGACAGCACATCTGTACAACGCCACTCGGAAATTAATCCTAAGTACCTCTACAATAGTGGGCTCTGCCGCGTATATTTAAGAAACCTCTTGCGTCTCCCTTTATATAAAGCTAAATTTCGGTATTCTTTTAATTTATGTACCAAAACGGATCACCTCCGGCGACTGCCGAGAAGTGACTGGTCACCCGGCACTTCCCGTCTGGGTGCGTCATCAAGATCTCTGATCAATAGTCGTGAGGCATCTTTCCTCTGCACTCTAACATAGGTATATTCGGCGTAGATAATGGTGATACAAGACAAAATGTGTATATTAAACCCGGTTGTAGTCCCCCTGGAGAATGAACATGGAATGGAGCCATTGGTCAAACAGAATGGCATCGTCTATATCGTGTAAGTCACAGGGTTCCAGGAGCATGTTGGCCACCGCGTCAGTAATGTATATATTTGCCTGCGCAAAACAGGTTTGGAAATACACCAGTGGTTTCGTTGTGGGGGGGTCGTCGCAGCGTAAGACGATCTAATACGCCAGAGTGAGTAAAGAGTATAAAAGGACAAGGAATAGACACTGACGCGAAATTTGAATTCAGGGGCCCTCGGCATTGCTTGGGAGTCGACCATCGCCTCCATGAAAAGGCGGCTTCTGGTCAGGGGATCACTGCGGTCCTCCTCGAAGCGTGCGTCTTCCACGAATTCACCGCGCGTGTTGCTGGGGTGGCCAGGTCCCTGGAGCCAACACTCGAAAAACAGGGTGAAGAGGCGACAATATACGTCGGGTATAGTCGCATGCTCCGTGGTGACAAACTCAAGGCGGTCGGTGATATCCCCTACTGCATGAACACGGCAGTCGTAAAGGCCGGCCACCAGTTCAGGCGTGCGAGCGCTGGCAAAAGCCTATACAGACGGTAAGCGAGGTTGCCTAACAGTGTCGTTTGTCTGGCTGACCTGGACGACATTCTGTTCCGGAATACGCGGACCACCTGGGATGCGTTCGAGCTGACAGGTGAAGCCATCCCGAAAAGCCTTGAGCTGCTGGGAATTGCGGTAGTTGAGGCCGAGGAAGTGTTTTAGCCACAGTTCCCCCCCGACGCCGCGGTGAAACCGGCGGTCGCGTGGGCGTTTCAGCATGGAGAGCTGGAAAAGCAGTCAGTGTGGCAGACTATGTAATGTGGGTGGAGCTTACCTCGTAATAACCAAAGTCAATGAGGAGCTGACCCAAGGGAGTGCTAGCAAGGTGAGCGAAGGGCTGGTCGAAAGTCGTCTCTGGCTCCAGCTGGATCCAAGGCGCCATCTGACGTGCTGCGACGGGATCGAATTCATACAGCAAGTCGTACGGGATGTCGCATAGTCGGTCGGCTTCCACGATGCACGCGAGGAGAAGGAGTGGGCTGATGGGCTCTGGCGCGACACGCCGATGTATCAGAGACAGGGCGGCCCATCGACCAGCAGCCCATAATCCACGCTGGTGGTCGTCGGTGCACATCGGCACCCATTGGGGGATACGGTAGCCGGAGCGCAAACCCCACGTGGCACTGTTGGTGGCCTGACGGAGCCCAGCAGCAAACACGGCACGCACAGGCCCGTCGCCCGTGGCGTCGTTGACTGGTAGAGGAGCGGCGCTGCGAGGAGTGAGAGCGTGTCATACACAGGAGAAGTGGGAACGTACATGCGCACTTCAAGTATTCGTGCATGGAAATCAACAAGAGCTGGGGCATTTAGAACGCAGCCCTCAGTAACAGTGAAGCTGCAAGCGTCGTCATAGGGTGCCTCGAACTTGAGCCAGTCCAGCAAAGTGGTTGCCACAGCGTCGACATTCGGGCCCCTGATCTTAAAGCGGTCGCGAGGGTAAGGAACTAGCAACGGCCCAACGAAATCCCGAATTTCCTCCGCAGAGGCGCGAGGATAAGCGCCCAGCGGATCGCGCTGTGCAGGCTCCTCATATAGTGTGAAGGACGGGATCATGCGAGCGCGCTGCTCCGTTTCCGACGGCAGTGATGGGGAGCCACGCGCTGGGGACGGTGGAGGAGACGGTGAATTGACGTATCCCGAGACGACGCTGGGAGCAGGGGCCGAGGAGGGTGGAGGAGACGGCGAAGAGGAAATAGGAGAGGCCGGTGTGGGGAAGCCGATGAAAGGAGGGGACGAGGCTGGAGGGGACGGGCTGGAGAAGAACTACAGGATGTTTATGAGCGCAACTGGGAGAAACCCAGGAAAGAGCACGTACAAGGGGGGAACGAGCTGGAGCCCCGCCAAAAATGGACCCCGAAGAAGGTGGGCAGCTGAAGATGGAGGTGACGGTAGGGCCACCGACCACGGACGATTCACGAATGGAACTCAAAGCAGAAGGCTGCGAAGGGGGGTGCGTGTTGCCAATGCCAAAAATGGACTACAGGATGTCTATGAGCGCGACTGGGAAAAACCTAGGAAAGAGCACATACAAGGGGGGAACGAGCCGGAGCCCCCCCAAAAATGGACCCCGAAGAAAGTGGGCGGCTGGAGGTGACAGTAGGGCCACCGACCACGGACGATTCACGAATGGGACTCAGAGAAGAAGGCTGCGAAGAGGGCTGGGTGTCGCCGATGCCAAAGATGTTTCCCTGAACCCGAGGGGAAAACAAACCAGAAGGCTGCGAAGGGGGGTGCCTGTCGCCAAGAAGGGATCCCCATGGGGGATTCAAAACAGACGACTGCGAAGGGATGGGCGGTGCGCGCTGAGATGGCGCGTTGCCAAAAACGGACGATGCCCGAGCAGGGCTGAAAACAGATGGCTGCGAAGGGGCAGACTGCGCGCGCGTAGGGGAAGATGTCGAAGCTGCTGGAGGAGGGCGCGCGGCAGATGCCAAGCGTTGAGGAGACTGTACACGCGGGAATGTCGGGAATGTCGTGCCGGGCACAGGGAGAGGCGGTGGAAGCGGGTGCATGGGGGTGGGAAAGCGGCGGGGCAGGGCCGCGCCAATTCTTGCAGTGGGAGCAGGCATGGGCGTAGGTGGGTGCAAAGGGGATGGAGCCGCATCGAATCTGGCGGGTGGGTGCCCAGGAGACTGGGGCGCTTGGAGGAAAATCCCCTGCGGCACCAGCTGCGACGCCGCAACAGCGCCAAGTGACGTGCCCGGGCGCACAGGCGACTCCCGCCGAGGAGGAGGGGCAGGGTCGAGATCGGGAGAGTCGTCCCACCTCTGGCGGTGAGTGGGGTGTTGATCATCCTGGATGATCCGCGGGAATGAGAACTATGGAAATGATGTAAGGAAGAAGACGCCGAACATACCTCGAGGGAGATTCTGGAGGGCGGGCGCACAGGAGACCGGTTGCGTGGAGGCGCTGAAGGGAGAAGCGGGTGAAGCGGGTGCTGTGCCGGCTGCGACGCCGCAACACCGCCAAGTGACGTGCCCGGGCGCACAGGTGACTCCCGCCGAGGAGCATGGGCGAGAAGCTCATGTGGCGGCGGTGGATCGGGAGAGTCGTCCAACCTCTGGCGGTGTGGGGGGCGTTGATCATCCTGGATTATCTGCAGGAATGAGAACCTTGGAGATGATGCAAAGAAGAAAACGGCGAACATACCTCAAGGGAAGCAGGGCGGGGCCGAACATTCAGAGGGGGGGCCTGCGGACACCCTTCCAAGCAGGTGTCCGGGCCCGAATAATCCGGCGGTAATAGGCTAGAGTCCTTTAGAGCACGCCAGGGAAAGCAGGCATGCAAACCGGACCCCGGGTCCGGAAGGATGCCGCCTCTAACATGGCCGAAAGTTGGGGCTGCAGAGGCACAGTGAGTTGGAAAAAATACAAGACAGAAGGGGCCCAGACCAATGAATAACAGGGACGGTCCTCCATCTGGATGGGTAAGTCGTGCAGCAAGTTTTTGGAGCTCTCGAATATTGAATTGCGGGCCAGTGACCGAGACAGGGGCCAGGACGCGGATGGCATCAGCGTTTCTGCTATTCTGCGAAGGAGCATACAGCCGCCAGGAAAGCTCGGAGAATCGGACCTGCGATCCAGGATGACTGGGGAAATGGAGGTGATTTTCCAGGGCGTGGGTGCCAAGGTCGTAATTAAGTTGGCGCCAGACCTCCGTTGTTGGTTCTTCGGAGATGCTGAAGAGGAACACGAGACGATGTCCTTCTAGGTGCGTCACAAGCGGCGGGAGAGAGCTCTGAGTGAGGGCGTAGCCACCAAATCGGAATAAGCTGTGTTGGAATTGCTCTTTCTGAATGGTCCCGTAAGAAATGAAAGGGAAGGCGTGAAAGGACGGGGGCAAACCGTGGTGAATGGGAGGATACAGATTTTGAAGTCAACGCTCGCCACCAAAGCCTTGTTCTTGCCGGTCTTTGCCTTCACCTTGCTCTTGGCATGGCTGCCTCGAGGTAGATCGACAGGAGGGCGTCGTGTTTCCGGGTGAAGATGGGCCGCGATGCTGGTGTGTCGTCGCTCCTCGGGCGTGTCGAAGTCGGGGGTAGGAGCACCGAAAGCGGCAAGCGGGTTGCTATGGGCCTCCAATGCGTAGGGCCGAAGAGGAATTGTTGTCAGCGTTGACGGGCGATCAGGCCGATTGGGCACAGGTTGCGCAACACTGTAAGTTGAGGGATCAGAGATGCAAAGAGAGCTTGGGAGACATACCTCTCGTCGCCCTCCCAAAATCCGTGGCCTACCCAAGGACCCGTACAGATACAAATGCTACCTTGGTTCCATTTGCGCTGGGACTTAAGTGGGGTGAGAAACGGCCAGGACCACATAGTATGTCGACGTACACTATAGAAACAAGCACATAAATTCTGGGGCATTGGCCCCTTATGCCACTGCGCATTTCCAGAGGCCACTACATGCTGGTGCTCCTCTGACCTCGGCACATGACTGTGCAAGTAGTGCCCACAGTAGCATGGGTGGCGACTGTCATGGGGGACCTGGGTGCTGGTGAGCAAAGCACGCAAGCCAGCTGAAAAAGCCCTCACCCGTACACCAGTCATGAATTGGGTCCCAGCACATACGCATCCTGCGACAGTGCATTGACCACGAGCAAAGAGAAGGGGGGGGAGCTCAGAGGACATGGTGAATGATGGTGGCGGTAGACAAGAGACAGAGCAACAACGTGTACAAACTGCACAGTTGTAGCGAGTGCCGAGGCCTGCCGGGGTGAGTTCGAAATTCACCATATGCGGAAGGCGGCGTTGACGGGCATCCGGACCAAAAAAACGATCACTGCCAAAACATTAACTTTAATAGAACCCGTGGCAGTGCTGATGATCAATGGCAGGAAACGATGCGCATCAATGATCACGGGTGCTCTTCCATGCGCATGTGCCGCATTGTGCCAATGGATGCCGCGCGAGGGTCCGATCATGCATGATCATCTATGATCATGCATGATCTGACATGATCATCCATGCGCATTGAGGGTGCATGATTTCATTCATAATCATTCCTTGTCGCATCCTCATCGCGTACTACAAAACCTATTTTGTCCCGATCGGACCGCGATAGTTCCAGGGACCATGGAAACCGACGGTCCACTTGGAAAAGTTTATTGATATCATCATTGAGGTCGAAGTCGCCCAGAGCAGCCCAGAGCGTCGCAACTGTATGATGTGATGGTAGAAGGAAGAAATGCGGGCAATGATCGATGACCGCTGTCATTGGAAGGTACGGGCCGCATTGCCGACCGCGTTCGGCCGATCGTGCCGCCACCTTTCCAACCTCAACCCAACTCTGGGCTTTTGCAACTTTGAGAGCTAAATACGGGGAACTCATAGTTCTGTTCCAACAAGCTCGAATATGACTGACCCTGTGCCACAGGAAAAAAGCCTCCAAACAATAAGCCTCCAAAAAATTCTTTAAGTAAACTCTAAACTATCAGAATCTCGTCTGGCAAGATAAATAGTCAATCACGACCGCGGCGCGTTTTAGATTTTAAATGCACCGTGGTGTAGCAAATGATCTCACATATTTGACTGAGTGCGACTGAGAGGCAGGAAGAAGATTAGAAACAACTGGGTACAACCGAACGTCGAGAAGATTGGAATCGAATTACGAGGTCTGATTGCATAGCCAACTCGCTTTTCGACACGGTCTTGTGGGTGATGTGAAAAAACGACGAAGGTGGTTAGTCGTCGAGCCGGGGAAATAAGGGCTCTATGTACGTCGACATAAGTACCGAGCCTGTTCCGAGCGTTCTTTTGTCAATTTCTCTAGAACGATCTGCAAATTGGCAATTTCTGGCTTTAGTTGATGGGCGGACCAACCAACTGCGACATTGTCAGACTCAGACTCACCAGTTTTACGGCACTTACTTGCGACATTGTCGTGAGATGCAGCATAGTTGCGACACTGTCGGCTGCAGGTCGATTGACAGGTTCGGAGATATGGGCTAGAAGGCAGACTATTTCCCCATCTCGGGAAAATTAATTAGTTCCAGGCCGTGAAATGTACGGAGACAATATGGCAAGAGTTAGCGGCAAAAGCGAAGGTTGGTGTGGCAGTGCTGCCCGTTGCCTAACACGATCACGTGGGAGAATCCAGGCTCGCTCGCGTTGACATAATGACAAGCGGTTGGACTGGGGGGAGCTTCAAGGGAAAATGGAAAAGCAGTACAACGTAAAGGAAAAAATTCTAGCCATTGCCAAGGTTTTCAAGTCCGATGCGCCCTCCACTGCATCCGAACAGATCGTATAATGGGACTCGCCATTGGTAAAGTTCGCGTCGAGGTCTATGAGTGGTTTATGTAGTCATGAGTTGGAACCAATACAAAAGGGCTGAAGCACAGCAGTCGGGACAGAGCAGAATTAGGTATTTACGAATGTATAAGCAGGACGTCGATTTATCTGTGTATTTGATGCAAAGTAAACTGAAGTGACAGGTGAGGATCCGAACGGCGATTAAGTATTTCGCTTGTACTACCCCGTGCTTGCAGAAGCAATGTTACCCCGATACCAAAGGAGTCGGAGGTAAGCAGTATCGATGGAATCTGGCTGACGGTCTTGGATTCATCGGGCTTCGCACGCCGGTGCCCGCAGATCTCGAACAGAGATTTCAATTGCTATCATATTGAGTAGCGATTGAAACAGATTATGGCTTGGGGATGCGGCCATGCTCTCGCGACCATGCGTGTTTAACAGTCAAGCACGCTGACCCCGTGTACACGCTGCCCAGAAGTTCATCTGAGACAAAGTTGTAGAGATCATGAGATTCAGATAGACCGGGCGTTGGGAATCTGCGTATGGATAGGCACGTTAAAGTATACAGGAACCTCATTTACCCGGAGTCGAGCGACGCGGAGCAAAAATCCCGCAGCACGCGAATCGCTACAAGTTTCAGGTCATAAATCGCCAGTCCGCGTTTCGCGAAGTCAAGTACGAGTGCGATTGCGGCTGGATAGCCGGGATCTGTGTGGTTGTGTGAGGACACAAGACGGAATCGAATCGAGTAAAGGACGAGAGGGCTTGCATATTGAATAACCCTTGTTCCTTCTTGACCTGTACACCCGAAGTCTCACGCGCGGACGCGGACAGTCACGGGATGGGGGGAAATCAACGGGCGCGGACCGGGGCAAAAACCTAGTCTCTTATAAACAGACGCTACAACAGTTGACGGCTCGTACCTCGCTTGTTGTAGCAAAAACCGCGGAGCGTCACAGTGCTGCGCCCAACTAGCCAACCTACTACAAATTCGAATGAATAGCCGGGCCTTGGGAAGTGGGTAGGAGGGCGATTGTGCGAAGTGGACGTCGAAGTTAGAGCGACTGAGTACGATTGCGGTTGCGGGCCGTGAGTTTACCGTGTCTCCTGGGCGGTATTCCAGGTGGGAGGATGTAATGTACATAGATTGCACTCGGAGGAGTCTGACGAGAGCCGGGGGTGCAAAAGCTTAAACCTGAAGGCGTGAGGTGAGAGGATAAGGTTGGGGCAGATCTGCGCATCAAGCCGTTCGGATGTTTCCGAGTGCTTGCCAGTGGCACGTGCTCTTTGTTCAAAAAACAAATCCTGGTCCAGTCAGGGATTGAAGCAAGCGTGTAAAATTATCCATTATAGTGCTGGATACCCGCGGGGATTATGCTCAGAATGGGGGGCCAAACAAGAAAGGAAATAAACGAAAAGCCGCCCAACAAAAAAAAATTCGGAAAGCTGCATGGCCTGGCCTTGACTCGAACAAGGACCTTCTGCATACCAATCTCTTCTAATAAAATCCAGAGCAGGTGTGTTAATCTTACACCACCAGGCCTTCCCTGTCCTTCACATCCACGAATAATACCTTATTGATTTCGGTTGAAAATGACGCAAAGGAAGACAGAGCTAGATGGCCTGGCACAAGGTACTCCCATCAACATGGTCGAGCCTAATTGATCGACGTGTGCACTTACACCACCGTGACCAGACCGCACTTTTACATTGGAGAAGAATGGGTACTGTACATGTCTACAGGAAACAATTGGGCAGAGAAGAATCAGATTGCTTTTTTGAGTTGTAGTCACGGAGAGTGAACTTTGAAAGAAGAAAGAGCGAAAACATGGTGAGCAGATCGATCCAAGTCCCCTCGCCCGCCACTCGGATCAGGTAAGCCAGTCGGCTCTATGAGAAGTCGAAGTACGAGGGCCGACCAGTCAAAGTCGAACGTGGCCCTGGACAAGGTGGAAGCGGTTGAGTTATGGTTGACTACAAATGTGATTGGGGTGCGATTCATATTTGTATATCCAGCTGAACTGTAGCATTCCGTACTGAGTGTGCGCGATGTGCATATTGTCAGCGGCGGGGGGTGGCGAACTCGAACTCAACTCGCAGATTGAATCCAATCGAACGGAGTCCAGCCAGGGTCAGGGAGGGGGTCAAGGGCTCTCGGTGGGTGAATATTGTTTCACTTGGTGGTGTATCTCCGCCCGAAGATAGGACCCAGTCAGATTCACTAATGCGTGAAAGCGAGAGGCAACTTGGGTTTCCAGGCACTTCCGAACGCAGCACGTGCCCTATGTTCAAAAACCAAATTCAACCAAAGATCGAATCAAGTGTTTTTGCCGTAGCGACGGGTGGACGGCGCAAAAAGGTGAGATGAAAATTAAAAAGAGGATAACAAAGAAAGGGGGGAGGGAGGACAGGCAGATAAAAATGGTATTGTTCCTAGTGATGGCCTAGCCTTGACTCGAACAAGGGACTCCTGCGTACCACAATCATTGGATACAATTAGAGCAGTGTTAACATTACACTACTAGGCCACACCCACTTTCAACACCCCCGGAATATATTGTGTCCCTCGCTGATTCCCGTAGAAAATTATTGTGCACCAAAAAGTACATGACCCAGCCTTGATTCGAACAAGGAACTCCTGCTTCCACTATGTCTCTCTCTTACCCAACGCAGGCGTGTTTGTAACATTACACCACGAAGTCTGCTTCCATGTGGATATACCCCCGGATTTAGACCGGAGATCCAACGCGAAGTGAAGCTCACAATTCCAGCCTTGAATGACAATGACGCACTCCCATTACCAGTTCTCAGATGGCGTTGCATAACTGCGATATTTATGTTCGCATAAAGTGGGAAGGAGTGAATAAAGAAAGAAAAGAAGACACGAGCAACAAAGAAAACGGATTGGGATACATGCATACATCTGGCCCCGAGAGCCGAGCGAAAATCGCGCAGCGCGCATATCGCTACAAGTCCCCGAATACTGTAGATAGCCGGGGTTGGGGGTTCGCGAAGTGGATTCCTAGCCATGGGAAGGCGTGCATTCGTATGTACGATTGCGGGTTGGGC
Organism: Mycena galericulata; assembly: GCA_029289565.1. Lineage (NCBI taxonomy): Eukaryota > Fungi > Basidiomycota > Agaricomycetes > Agaricales > Mycenaceae > Mycena > Mycena galericulata. The sequence continues at coordinate 633,654 of JARKIA010000080.1, read as the reverse complement.
TCGGGGGCGGAGTCCTTCGTTTGCAGCGTTGGCGTTCTCGGCGTTCTCGGCGAGGTTAAAATTCGATTCGAATCTGAGCATACAGGACAGGCGAGGGGGCGTCGAAGATGGTGGATCTGAACTTGAACCTACATCTCATTTAGGACTCGGCGCAAAGAAAGAGAAGGAGGAAGAGGGAGAGGAAGAGGAAGGTTTTGAGACAGACACCCTGGACGATGAGCGCTGCCAGTGAACGCTGAGCGAATGAACAAGTCGGGAAAGGGAAACTCGGCGTCCGATGGCCGGGAAGTCAAGTCAGCGAGGTCCCCAGGCGATTGAGAGGAGGAGGATGATTGATTGAGGATGATTGCGGTTGGGGTTGGATTTGGATCCCCGGGTGGAAGCGTGCGTAGGGTGTGCCTGTTTCGGCGTCGGCGTCGGTGTTACTACTGGGCGTGCTCGTGGCTTACACTAGTACGTGCAGACGAAGCTCCCGCCCAGCGACGTCACATATACACTGCATGCAGTGGAAGGAAAGACTGTTTCTGAGAAAGGCGAGCAAACCTTGTCAGCAGCAAGACGACTTATTTGTCGGCCACGCCCACGGACACGAGATCCGCTCGATACAGTCTCACAGTCGCACTCACAAGTAGGAGCCGCCGGCGCGAAAATCGCGCAGCGCGCATATCGCCACAAGTTCCGCCGGATTCGAAAAGACACCGTGACGATTTAACTTACTTGTTTTGGAGTTAGTGCGCGCATATCGCTACGCGCTGCAAGCCCCCACCCACTCACGGCGTGAGTAGCCGGGGCTTCCGAGTCCGATTCGCGGTGGGCGTCCAGGTGAGTGACGTCGGGGAGTCCGAGTCCGAGTCCGGGATCGTCCAACGCTGGGTGTTGGTTCCGCGAGCGATCCACCGCGGCCGGAGCCCGCTGCGTTGAACTCGTACATGTACATGTATATCAAACCCGGGGTTATGTATTCCAACTTCAACCTTCCAACCTTACTTGAGTTACTCACTTGCTTGCTTACTTACTTGCGAAGTTCGACTCGGACTCGGCGTTGGAATAGGAGTAGTTGGCGTTGGCGTGGGCGTTGGCGTTGGCGCAGGGTGCCGTTCGATTTGGTGGGATTTTAAACGCGTGTCGCAGGTGCCATCGTCGGAATGAAACTTGCAGAGAAGGGAAGGGAAGGGGGGGATCACAGCTGCTGCAAGCAGGGAAGAGATAAAGACATCATGGAGAAGTTTGAGCTTAGTAAGTATGAGTACTGGTGCTTGCAAGGCGAAAATCGCAGGCGCCGACTTGTTTTGGTGTGCGTATATCGCTACACCCCCATTGCTCGCGTAAGTCGCCGGGCTTCGGAATCCGAATCCGACTCGCGGTCAGCGTCCACAGTCACGGTGATAACTTGAGGATAGATGTAGATTTACAGAGAGACTTAGCGTACGTGTACTGTGGAGTGAGGGCGTTGGCGTTGGTTGGTTGGTTGGGTGTGATTTTCCGTGTCGCGAGCGACTCGGAGTCCACGGAATGAGAGCCGGTGCCATCGGCGGAATAGAATTTGGAGGGAGGGGAGGGGAGATGACAGCTGCAGCATGCCAGCATGCCAGCAAGCAAGCAAGGAGCAGGGAAGCAAGCAGGGTTGAAGAAAGAAAATAAAAGAAAGAAGAGGCACCGTCCACCCCAGGGTAGAGAACGTTGTCGCTGCGAGGCGAGTCGGAGTAGCCTGCCTAGCTAGCCTTCCGGAACTTGGGGTATACGTAAAGCTTAACTTTGGTTGAAAGGAAGAAGGAAGAAGGAAAAGCTAGAGCCAGTGGCAGTGGCGGTGCGACTCGGGGGCGAGCGGAAGAACGTGGTGTGGTTGAGCGCTGAGCCTTGCGAGTGCGAGTGCTGAAGTTGAAGTTGAACTTGCGGCGGCTGTACTAGCGCGGCAAGCCCGTTGAACTCGACAGTAATGCATACATGTACTGCGGCCCCATTCCCGGACCTCCATCCCCATGCCTTGATCATTCCCAGTGGCATTTGGGAGGCTACTGTACAGCGATCGGGGCGGCGCTGCCGGAGCGGGGATCCGCGCGCGTCCGTAGACGAGATGAAGCAAGAGATGAAGTAATTAATTTCACGTATAGGTTGAGGTTGAAGTCGGTCGGTCGGTGGGACCTGGGTGCATGGGTATCAAGTTGCAGGGTCAGGCGGAGCGCGCGTGCACGAGAATACATGTAAAATCAGAGCAAGAGTTGTCGAAGAAGCTCGAGAAACAGACAGCGAGACTGGAATGCGGGTGCCACTGAGATCATCGGCGCGTCATTGCATGATTGTCGCGTCGGACGCGGGCGGCCACGCGGAATGCGACGCTCTCTCCAACTCACTCGCAGTGCGTTGGACTTGCATAGAGGTTGCTACGGTAACAGGGGCTCTCGAGGAAAGGGGCGCAATTTGAATATTTGCAAATGGCCATGCACGGAAAAGGAAGGAAAAGAAGCAAGGGCGGTGATGGCCGGGCAGTGCCACCGCGAGGACTCGTACGACCTGGAACCTTCTCGTTTGTCGCCCAAAAAGGACAAGGGTAAAAGCGAGGAGACGAGAATAAAAAAAGAGGACAGGACGTGGAGAAAGGAAGACAGCAGCAGCGTCACCGCTGACGCAGCATCCCGGTGTACATACGTATGATATGCGCCCCAAAAAAACAGTTTTAAATGGCAGGGGAATGGGGATTGCGGTGATGGATTCCGATGATGGGTGATGGTCGCTGTCCGTGTCACGGCGGAGGGTGTCACGCAATAACCCCGGATCGCGAAAGTAGCAAATAGACAGACAGACAGAGTAAGCACGGGGTCGAAAAAAGTCTCACCTCACCTTGCCTTACCTTTACCCCGTCATCCCGTCGACGCGGACCCAGAACCACTAGCAGACGAAGAAAGTAGCGAACAGATCGCGCCGGCGACTTGACTTTCAAGCTGGTTTGAATTGGAGATCTGCTACTCTACAGCCTCGTGTGCCCCACGCCTTTACGAGCCCCTTCCCCGCATCACAGGCCCGAGGGAATACCATACCACTTGACACGGACCTCCGATGGACGTCGACGGGGGTCAACATTTAGTTGAAGCAGGAGTTCGACGGTCCCGTGAGCCCCTTTTCATTGCGCGCGCGTTCGGGTCCTCGTACCTCCGCGAAAAAGGAGTATTGGATTCAGTGTGCTGACCAGTGTACACTACAGGCACCCCGGACCCGCCTGGCTTGAGCGATACCGACACGCCGAGCCCGCACGCGCGCGCAAGGAGGCGGCACCAGCACAGACACACGCAGAGCCTCGGCCTGCTGTCGCCCATCCCCAGCCGCGGCAGTCTGCGCGAGGACGCGCGGGCGGCGCAGGAGCAGGAGGACGTCGCGTGTCTGACGCCCCACTCGCAGTCGCGATCGCCACATTCAACAGGTATAGACTCGCCCCACCCACACTCACCCCACACACCTGCTCGTACACCCACCAGTACGAGCACGACACCGAAGAGCAAGAGCAAGACGGCGACGCCTAATAGTAACACTAACAGCAGCGGGCACGGGCCCGGGCACCGCAAACGCGGCTCCCTACAGCTCCCCCCGCTCCCCGCCCTCCTCGCCAACCTCGGCATCGGCATCGGCGCGCTCTTCCCTTCCTCATCGTCTTCTTCTACTTCCACGACTACGGCGACGACGACGATGCACCCCCCGTCCCCGTCCGCCACCGCGAGCCGCATCCCCCTGCCCCCCTCGCGCCCGCACACCCCCGTCCCCGGCCCCGGCCCCTCGCGCTCGGAGATGCTCCTGCGCGACGCCCTCCGGCGGGGCTCCCATTCCTCTTCCTCGTCACCGGCGGCGTCCTCGTCGCCCCGCGTGCCCCCCGCGCAGCACCTCCCTCCTACCGCTGCTGGCGGAATGGGAATGGCGTACGGCGGGGACGCGGAGGGCGGCTCCCTTGCCCACCCCCTTGCCCACTCCCATTCGCACTCGCACTCTACAACGTTGCAGCACCCCAGCCCAATCGCGCTCACGCTCTCCCGGCTCGAAGGGCGCGCCCCTTCCCCTTCCCCTTCGACACCTAAGCGGGAGAGAGAGGAAAGGGACCCAGAACACGAGGCGCTGCGCGCACGGCTCGAGCGCATGCTTGCTGCTTCAGCTTCCGCCTCGGCTTCGGCTTCAACGGCGTCGAGTCCGCGCACGTCATTAGGATCACGGCGGGCCTCACGCCAGGCGTCCTCTCCCTCTGCAGAGCGCGCGCAGCAGCAGCAGGAGACGCAGACGCAGCAGCAAGAGTGGCGCGAGCGCGAGCGCGCGGAGCGGGCGACGACGCCAAGGCCTTTGCCCCTGTCCTCCGGTTCCGAGAATGTCAATGGTAATGGGGGCGGCGGTGGAGGTGGGGAAAGGACGCCGCGGAGCCCGCGCACGCCGATGCGCGAGCGCGAGCGTGAGAGGGGGGACGAGAACGAGGTGCGTTTGTTTCTTTTTCTCTCTCTTTTTCTTTCTTTGCTTGCTTTCTCTGGGGAGAGAGGGGCGTCTTGTCTTGTTGGGGGCGAAGAGGGAGGGCGGGGCGGGGTTTCCTTTTCCTTTTCCCTTTTTTCTTTTTCGGGGGGGGGGGGGGGAGGCGAAGAGCGCGTACTACGTTTCTCGGTTCTCGGTTTACTCGTTACTCGTTCTCGGGCGTGTGCGGAGGGAGGCGAACGAGAACGAGAACGAGCACGAGAACGAGCACGACGATGCGCGCCGGGTGCGGGTGCGCTGGCACGGGGACACGCGATCAGGCGCACAGGGGGTATGGGCGTCTATGGGCGCCCTACTCTTTCTTTCTGGTCCGCATCCACCCACCCACCCGCCCGGACCCGCCCGTGCCCGCCCGCCCGTGCCCGCCCGCCCGCGTCCACCCATGGCCACGTTCAACCCCCGCGCGTCGGACGCTGACGGGTGATGGTCGGCGCTCGGCGCAAAGGCTCGGCGCAAAGGCTTCCCCGCATCTCAATCTGCTCCGTCCATATCCACTGGCTACTACGTCCGTACCCGTGCCCGTGCCCGGGATCTCCGTGGGTGGCCATGGGTGGGAGATGCCATAGATGCGATAAGATGAGATGGGATGGGATGGATGCGCGCCTTTCGCGAGTGAGCGCGGATTTGGATTTGGATTTTGGGTTCAGATTGGATGGCGGATCTCTGGGAGATGCAGATGCGGGGGGTGGGCTCGCCGGCGCCGGCGCGCATGGTGCTGCGCGGTTTTCGCGGGCTGTTTCGATTTGTTCTCTGCGTCTGCAGTCGGTTGATTACTCTATGGCGGGTTCCTACGTTGACGCCGGTGCGCATTGCCATGAGCACGAGCATGCGCATGAGCACGAGCACGGGCACGGGCATTCCGCGTTCGCATTTTGCATTCCGCATTCGCACTCCGCATTCCGCCTTCGCACTCAGCAGCACGTACTTAGGGCGGACGCGCCATCCTCTCGTCCCCTCGTCCTCGTGCTCCCTTCGTACTTCGTGCTTCGTACTTCCTGCTCCCCTGGTGCTTCGCGCAGATGCGATGCGAGACCCTCGGATCCCTCCGAGCGATGCGAATCGCGATGAGCGTGGATCTCCCACTCGCTCCACCCTCGTCCGTCTTCCGGGCCGCACACCCACACACACACCTATTCATTTCATTTATTCCTCCCCTGCTTCTTTTCTTCCGATGTTCCGATGTTTTGTCGGCTTTTTGGCATTGGCACTGGCGTTATTGGTGCCGGACGGGCGTTCGCACGGTGCAGGCAGGGTGTGGTCTCGCCCTCGTTTGCCTACTTGCGGTGCGGTCTTGTGCTTCGTGCCTGAGCCCTCTTCTCCTCCTACTCGCGCTTCGTCCAAGTCTCCCCCCCTCCTATTCGCGCGACTCTTTATCTTTCATCTTCTCTTCACTCGTCCGCTCGTCAAGGAGGAGGAACTCACATCGCTGACCACTGTTTGTTTGTTTGTTTTCGATAGGCACACACACGCCAACGCCAACAGACCCCGCCCGCGGACGCGTCCCCGCGCCTTGCGGTCTTTGCGCAGCTGCCACTGCAGCTGCATCACCCACAGCCCCGGCCCCAGGCGCACGCGCACACGACGGCGACGCAACACTCCCCGCAGCAGGGTCGATATACCCCTCAGCCCCGAGCTACGACGCCGCGCTCACCGCGCTCGCCCCGGGGGCAGTACCAGCAGCAGGGCGGGGAGCAGCAGCAGCAGCAGCCCGCGTCGCTGCCGAGGCGGAATACGGCGCCTGCGTCCCCGCGCGCGGCGTCGTATGCGTATGTGAATAATTCCAACTCCAATTCGGGTATGGGTGCAGGGACGGGCTCGCCGAGGAGGGGAACGTTCGCTGTGCCGGAGCGCCGCGGGACGCCGACGCCGACGTCGACGCCTGCGTCGCGTGCAAGGTCGAGGACGGATGCGGCTGCGGTTGCTGGGTTTGGGTTCGATGTGGAGGAGAGGGAGCGGGTGGACAGAGAAAGGGAAAGGGAGAGGGAAAGGGTGGACAGAGAGAGAGGGCAGGGCCACGCAAGGAAGAGCAGCGCGTACGCGGCGCTAGCGGCGCTTTCGGGGCTGGGGGTGGGGTATCCGGGGCAGAGGGGCCCGCATGCACACGCACACGCACACGCACACGCGCAGAACGGATACTCTAATGGGTACGTGAACCAGAGCCCGAAGAACGCGACGCCGGGGAGCACGCCGCCGCTTACGGCGGATGTGAGGGATGATGCTGATCCCGATGCCGATGCCGATGGGGAGGGGACGAGCGAGTCGGATTCTGAGGAGAGTCGGGAGAGGCGGGGGTATGGAGGGAGGACGCGCGGTGGGGATGGGGATGGGGACGGGGACGGGGACGGGGACGGGGACGGGGACGGGAAGCTGCTGACGCCGCCTGCGACGCCGCCGCGGCATTCGCTTGTCGTCGTCACGGGGGGCGAGGAGCACTTCCACGACGGCGGGGTTGAGTACGAGAGGGGCGAAGCGCGCCCGACGTTCAACGCGCGCAAGGCGTCGGCGCAGTGTCGGCAGTTGGAGGGGTACGTGAGCTTTGCGGCGGTGGAGGGGCTGGGCGAGCCGCCGAGTCCGGCGGAGGGGGGGTTTGGTGGGTGTCTCTCTCTTTTGTCTCTCGCTGGGACTCGATCTAACTAACACAACTTTTTTTTGTAGACGACGAGCACGAGGTGGGCGAGCGCGGGCGGAAGCGCGGGAGTTTGAGCACGGGGATCGCGACGCTGTGGCGGGGCGGGTTTTGGTGACTGGAGCGCACCGCCGACCCCCTGAAGACCTTTGGCGACACCTGACATGGCGCCTCAACTGCGTTTATGTGCCTCGACACCCCTTCCGACTAACTCACTCTCATCCTCATCCTCACGCGCACCCTCACCCCGCCTTTATATGCACCCGCCTCGCCAACCAAATTATGCCCACTAAAATATGCTCCATGCCCCTCTCCTGCTCTTCTTTGTGCCTCTTTTCCTGCTATTTTCTCTATTTGTCTATTTCCTTTTTCTTTTGTCACTATCGGTCTTGGGCTTACATTGTGACTATCTTTAATCAACCGGGTTCCTCCTTCGTCTCTTCCTCCTACTTTCCTCTTCTTCACTCTCCTCGCGCATCTTCGTCGCTCTTCTATGCTGTAGCTATAACGTAGATCCCGCTCTTCCCTTTTTCTTCGTTGTATATACATGAATCACCTTTTTATTTTTATGGTGAACTTCGTTTTGGATTGGATTTTTCTTTGACCCTGGATGGACGGATGGTGGATGGCTGGATCAGGTGAGCCCGCACGCGCGAGTCAAGTCAAGCAGGGGCTGACAGGGAGTGTGTTTTGTTTTACAGGGACAACGTTCTAGACAGCGGACGGACCTTGGGCTGCAGTGCGGACGGACACGCGAAGTTTGCTGGCACACAAACACCCACGACGATTTGAAGGCAAGGCAAGGCACACGACCAATTCAACGTCAGGGAGTCCGACCTCGGAACACGAACGAATACACGTAGAGATCACACGACGCGAGTAACGCAGGAGACACGAGGTGGAGGCGTGTTCGGCCGCGGTGGTCGGGTTGAGGTCGAGATCGAGTCGAGTCTCGTTCTCCTTCCTCTCCCTATGCCTCACTCAAACTTCCCTCGGCCGCTCCCCGCGTCCTCGGCCGTCCTCGCGCGTTTATTCCTTTACCTCGTCGCCTCACTTGGTTCCATCCTCACCTCGGTCGTATTCAATCGTCCCCTGTTGTCACCTCGAGGCGCCCCTTTCACCGCCAATAATTCGGTCGCTTTTCGGCTATGGGGTTTCGACTGACGGGTGCCTATGTACTGGTACCGGAGCTCGAGGTCGAGAGTGTTCTCCCTCCCTCCATCTATCAACCCCTCGTCGCCCTTGTGCCTAGCTCCAGGCCCCGGTTTCCTCGCCATCCCTTCCAAGGACGGGCATCCGCGTCCGCATCTCCGGGCTTCCACTGCCTGTTGGGTCTAGGCTCTGCCGACACCGTCACACAATCCTTGACGGTTGATGCGTCGGCGGGCTGATGCGTCCATCACCCGCGTATACATGCCCTATGCCCGCTGGGCTACGTGGCGCTCGTATGGGGCTCGTATAGTATACGTGGCGCTCCCCCCGCCACGGTGCACTGGTCGTCAGGCTGGCGTCACTGTCACACCGCCTTTCGGGATTTGTTAACGGTCTTTCGGGGCGCGGTTGCATCCCCGCTTGATTGCGTGTCGGCATGCGTACACGTTTCTCTGTCGACCTGGTGGCGGCGTCATCATCCATTCCTCGCCTCAACGCTCCTCCATATCCCCATCCAAATCCAAATCCGAAACACGTCCCTAATAAACTAATTGCTTACCTTTAGCGCTGCATACATACATACTCGACTGACCACACATATATAGACGCCGCACATACACGAGCAGGCCACCTTCCCCGTCGTAAGTACGATAGGTACATAGGACAGACAGACTACATACTATTAGCTACTTAGGAAGAAGAAAAAGTAAAATGTACAATAGAATCGAAATCGAGTTTTATGTGTTGACTCTGTAGTCGTTTGGTCCGCGCCGGTCTCACTCCAAGACTTGAACTGGGCTTGTTTCCCCCGGTTTCTAACCCTACACATGGGTTGATATAACCCAGGGGGAAAGTGAAGCCAAGGTAACCCGTAGAAAGGGTGAAAGTTGCATGGTACAAATGGGTCACAAGCGGGTGGATTTCACGACTTTTCACCAGAGTTAGCCGAGTGGCGTGCCAAAATGGCTTGCGCCGCTTAGCGGAGTTTAAATTGGCTGGGGCGGGCGGGTGTGGCGTGGCTTGCGGCGTGGCTTGGCTTGTGCTCGGCTACACTACAACTTCCCACTGTAAATATTTCGATAATTTCTCAATATTGGTGCCCTGCGAGCCTCTCCTTTCATCATCGTCGTCTCCACAACATCCGCATCAACCTCGCCGCCGTCATTGACAGCACCGGCGACTTTTAAACCAGCAACCTCGCAGTTGGTGAAATGTTGCACCAGTTGTTACGTATCCCTTACAATACCAGAAAACACTATTTTTCAAGTTCATTCTCCATTTTGCTGACTGCTTGGGCTTGCTCAGCAGACTCGCAGCCTCAGAATGTCTGAGAGGAATTCAGTCAACCTATCACAAATATCAATAGCCTCTGTTGAATGCCAGCTATCCGATGAAGTAAAGTCCGAGTCCGTCAACTTGAGGCCAAGTCTCGACCAATATTAATATAAACGTCGAGATTGAACAAGGGATGTTGGGGGAACTTAAATTGGTAAGCTCGGACAATTTATTTAGTGCAACAGGCCATATTTATACTCTGCAAAAGAGAAGAAACCAGGTAACAGGTAGCAGGGAATTAAATAAAATATAAAGAAGTCAAGGGTACGAGCCGTGAAGGTAGAAAAAAAGGACGGTGGACACATCCACAATGTGAGATGTTGCCGAGCGCAACAATTAGGGTTGTGCTTGATCCTAAATCCAGTATCCAATGGTATAGAGGTGTTCCAGAGAGTCTCAGATCCAATTCCTCTCTCCCTTGCCACGATTTCCGATGCAAGCCACATTCTCCGCCCAATTGATGGCATCAGACAAAATGGCTTGTGCACACCATGTGTCATGTTCAACTCCGTCTGACTCAAGGTAATTTCAAGATAAATACTCAACAATGATAGGAGAGCATGAATACGATATATGGTGTGTGGATCTGACCTTCTTATTGTGCAAATTTCTATACTTTTCGATACAAGCCATGCCCACGCCCAATTTGATGGCATCAGACAAAATGGCTTGCGCCCGCCATTTTGTTCGCGATGAGCACAGACACTTCCCTCGTGGTTTCTCCACATTAATTGGCCCTGAAATACTTAACTAGACTTATAGAAATTATTTATTTGAACAGGTTGGACTTATTCAACATTTTTCTTTGATCTGCTTGACATTAGTAGATTGAACTGAAGTCAACCAACAGCAGTGAGCACGGGAATATTCTCTATACTGATTATATGGTGTGGGGGGGAGTATACAGACCTCATTATGTGAAGAGAGGCAGTCAAATTCTGTCTGACGCCAACAACTATTTTGCGTGCGAGAAAACATGTAAGTTAGGTACTCGTTTGGTGAATGTCAGTGTATTTGGGACAGTTTTTGCGTCACCTTGTATCTCGATGAACACTAAGAAGCATCAGCTATCGATTCGACTCCACAAGCCCGCTGGCTTGCCAGCAGAGCATCAGTTGAGTCCATTATTAGTCGCGTCGGTCACGGGTATTACCAAAATAGAGACAGTACATGAGAATTGATGTCGTGGGGACCTTCAGGGAATTCAATGTAATGTATCTACCATATAAGATGTTCCACTAGAGGCCCCTACAACAGGTTGGGAGCGCAAGCCACTTCTGATTTTTGGCTGGGATCAAGTTGGCGGAATGGCTTGCAAGCCGATCGGCCGGGCGTGGGCGGGTGATCACACCCAAATCCACGCCCCCGCCCGAAACAAGCCATTCCGCGCTGGCGCAAGCCACTTTTGCAAGCCAAAAATGTCACTCTCGACTTTTCACCAACACGATTTACGTGGTTTTTTAATTCTACCCCGTTTGTCGAGCTATCCCCACCTCGGGTTATTTTACTCAAGAATCATTTTTCAATCATGTCACCCAATAAAAATAATATTTGACACTAAGGCCTAAGGCCTAGCGATAAGATCTGGGAAAGCATCGCCGCGGCGCCGCCGAGCTCAACACAAACTGCAAGGATGCTTGAACGACGAGGAAGACGTTGCTTATGCTTTCTTTCACTCCGTTCAGGCGGCCCTTCGGCAAACCCTGTCGCCATACGACGGAAATGTGCCGAGGCCCCTCGGCATAGTCTGCCGCCATCACTCGGCACAACTCCGTCAAGCTCGGCAGGCCGAGCCGTCTGTTTCTCGACGCGCATCGCGAACCTAGATCTGAACGTCGAGTTATCTTCCAAGGCGTCTCTCAGATTTCCTCCACGGTTATGTGTCCCTACCATTCGGTCTCGTCACATCGGTGATTCCCCGCATCAATGGTGGAATCTGACATTTTCGACGGCCACGCCTTGCCATCAGTCTCTCTAGACAGACGTTGTAATGAAAACCGGCTCGTTCCTACCTTGCCATCCCTCTCCTAACTCCCCACACGCCGGCTGCCCACGCTTACACAATATGTACTAGCTTCTTTTTCCGACGAAAAGCTCTTGATACTGATCAGAGCGAGGATGGCTTCCGCAGAGCTCGGAGCATTGAACCCTTCTTTGGTACGCTTTAGCTGGGAGATGGAAGTCTAGACTTCCTTGAAGATCTCCAGCTTATATCCACATACCCCACCTGGTACGATGCCGCATGAAAACATCAGCTCAGATTTTGGATCAATCTCCGAAGCTCCGGCCAAGATGTTCCCGGAGGCAACGAAAGCATCCTTTCACACTGCATAACGTTACTTAATTAACAAGTTTTCCTGGGTGTGATTGGGGTGTGATGGATACTTGACAGATGCTGATGCACTGGGTCTTGTAGATTTTCAAACGGCGGCCTGAAATATCTTGCTTGCCTTTGAATTGTCTGTCTTCTGCGAACTTTGAAGGATGGTCGCTCGCCGAGATGCGTTTTCTCGCGCCACACACAGCGCACTGGGATTCTCGGGGGCTATTATGGAGATCGGAGACTGCCACGCGCGCCAGCACGACAGACGCAAATCTCCAGATGGCCCGCCGTGGGGGTTCCATCACCTCTCATCTGTGTTGTATATAAGTACCTCTTGCAACCCCCGGTCAAATTCGCCCCTCGAACTAGATCCGGGTTGGCATTCTTCGTTGACGGTCTTGTTTCATTATTTCCTTCCTTTTTTCTACGTTCTTTTCACTTCGTGACTTTGGAATTATGGCTGGAGTTGACCTCCTGTGCGTCCACATCTCTGAGTTTCTCGTCCCGCTAATCGATCCAAATGACAGTTTCGGTCCCATGCTGATTGGTGCGTAGCGCTGTGACATGGTCTGCACACTTTTCAATGAGCCCGTCTAGGTGTCCTGCTGAACATGATGCTGTATGGGGTGTGTTATGTTGGCTTCCTTCCTTCTACTTCGCTAATCGCAAACCAGGTCGTTTTTATACAAGTGGGTCAAGTCCCTTGAGAATTTCCCGAGCGCTGCTCATCCGACTCGGCAGATGGTCGCATACTTTGAGCGATACCCCAAGTAGGTCACTTGTTAACCATTCAAAAAGTGAATCAAACCGAGACTGCCAGCGACTCTACCTGGATTCGATGCTTGGTTAGTCCTTTCTTGTTCGATGCCTGATATCGACCAAATCTGTGTGGCCACTAGATGCTCTACCTTTTCCTCGTCGCAACGGCCAACGTCTTTATCGAAAGCGGAATTCTATACCAGCCTTTAATCATGCAGTATGGTAAGTGGAGCTACGACCCGCCTCATAGTATTTACTCACACCCCTCGATCACAGGCGAACAAGCATCCTTCCTCGTTTCTCCAAAGTGTACGTACTTTGTGACTGGTGCAGGAAATGGCATCGCTCATCTTCCAAATCAATAGTGCTGCCCGGCGGTGAGCCTTCCGCCATGAAGCGTACCCATAATTATAACATCTTGTGTCGCCGATGCAGATTCCATCCTAATAGTCCGTCCTTAGCCTTCGTTCTGATGGAGCGAGGAACTGACATTTTCAAATAGGCCATTGTATCTGCGCCGATTCAATTATTTACTGCATGGCGGATCAGTGGTACGCAGGCATACTTTTGAGCTCCAGGGATTGAACTCTAACGAACCCGGTAGTTATCACGGGGTCCTTCATTGTCCCTACGATGATAGGGTTGCTTTCACTGACCTCGTTCGGTGCGTGACTCTTCGGAGGTAGCCACGCGTTCTGAGCTCCCTTCATTCCAGCCGGCGGGATCCTCGTATCTATCATGGTCTTTTTGAACCCCGAGTTTCGGAATTTCGATGTCTTCTCGACAGAGGTCACCGTGTGGTTGGTGTCCAGCGCTGTGTGTGATGTTTCCATTGCTATCGCAATGTCCTACTCTCTGGTTTGTCCTTCTGTGTCCCTAATCATTCGGTGTGTTTTAAATGCTGAGTGAACAGTGGAAACGCAAGACGGGATTTAGCCGGGTCGATGGACAGATTAACAGGATCGTACGGTGTGAGTCCCACATGTCCTGGTCGCGCTGTGAATATTTGCTTCATGATCAATAGTGACCGTAGAAACCGGAACGGTGACGGCGTTGGCGGCCTTGGTGGATGTTTTGCTTTTCAAGCTGTTTCCGGTACGAAATCCCTTTTCCACTCGGGTAAATGCAACATGAATAAACACATATCTAGAATACGTCGTTGTAGGCTCAATCGTCAGTGATTCACCCCCCAGTCACTCACCTTTCACTGCAGAAACTTCATCGTCGACTTCCCACTGTCGAATCTGTATACATGTTCAATTCTTGCGATGTGGGTTTAAAGTTTGCCGCTAAAGTCAGGGGTTTGAGTACGATTTTAGGTTGAACTCCCGCGAGAGGGTGAAGCCGCGAGATGCTGAATATGCGCATACACCGGCGCATACACCGGCGCAGACCCTGGTGAACCATAGTAACCTCCAAACCAAGCCGTTCCAATCGGTGGGTGGTTCAACCAGATCCTAATGCATCAACTTAGCACTCACTCTCCCTCGGTGAAAAGTCTCGGAATGTGAATATCCTTTGTCGGTTCGCTGATATCATGCTGATAAAACCTGTCACCCATAGCTGCAGGTGTTCACAACGACGGAGAAGTTCGAAGCCAGGGATAATGGCGATTCTGCACCCACCATGCAGCCGGACGTTTACAAATACAATTCCGAAACGCGGGATCTTGTGAAACCCCGGACAGCGCAGCTTGAGCTCCGCCCAAAAATAATTGTTCCATTAAACGGGTCGCCGCCGGAGAGGTTTTAAAACGAATTCGATTGTACCGAGGCCCAAGGCTCACCCTATAATGTCAACATGTAATATAACGGGAAGCCGTGTCGCGACACCATCGCCTTCGAGGAGTCAATTTAGGATAGAATATTTTAAAATGAGAAGGAAGCGTACTGTAACGTATTTGCGAAATCCAGGAGTACTGACCATTACTGACCACCAATTTATATAGCCATGTACAGTACTCTGAAACTGAGTTATACCTCAGGCTCCGCACCAGTATTGCAAGCTATAAGCAAGTATGCCAGGTGCGTTCGACTGTGTTTGTTCAAGTCGGCAGTCAGCTTCAAGGACTCTGCAACTTGTTTTTTTTTCCATATCACCGAACATAACCTACGAGGAGGTTTGCGGTTCGGAAGTCGACCGCGGAATCAAACCGCTGAACATTGTTGGATGTCGGCAAGTTCGGTCTAACTTTCAGATTCCAGACCTTCAACGCTACATGGCATAACTCTCAGGCACAGAGGTTCTCGAATCCGTGATGTTCTCGGCCGAATATTGCACTGGTTGTTCTATGCCGTTCACTTGTAGGTAGGTATAATCCGGCGCGGTCCCGTTAAGTGTTGATTTTTATTTTCATTGAGCAAGGATGTTTATATTCTCTCGTACCTCCGGCGGAGTCTTGCTACGCAGACAGCGAGAACTATGGTTCGCTGTTCAGGAATCTCACAGGAGTTCGTCGTAGATTTTATTAACAGCAGCCCGGGCCTTCCCGAGTCCTCCCAGCGCCAAGAATTAAATCCCGCCATCGTCAGCTCAATGGTATGATACATCACAGAGCGCGGATAGATTTATCCGGTTGGACGTCGGAGCATATGGCACATGTCCAAAATTTATCTGGCCAAACTGGAGCCAGTGAGGCCCCCGGTCACTTACGCTTAGGTCGGTCCGAGATAGAGTAAATCAGTGCCCGAAATTTGGTGTTTTCAGGTCTGTGGTATAGAGTAAATCAGCATCTAGATGGGCGAACTCGGTCTGCCATAGAGTAAATCGTGCCGCAGGCGAGGAAATTTTGAGAAGCATTGGTAGCAAAAAAATTACTGGAACTCACACATTGATATAAATCCTCAGCCACAACGCTTGGGCCGCAAATACGGACTAAAAGATGGGAAATGGGCCTAAAAAAAATGCCGCGAGGTGGAAAATTGAATATTTTTGGGGCAAAAATTGGTCCGGCATAGAGTGAAACAGCCCTCGAAAGGCCGAATTTCATAGAGTAAATCAGTCAAAATCTTTGTCGAAAATTGGACTGACCGAGGCGTAAGTGACCGGGGGCCTAGCCAGTGGCATAAGCTTCCACGGTCCCAAATTCGATATCATCACCATCAGCGGATCATTCCGTTAGCCGACCGGCGGCACCTCATCATTTGCATTTTGACTGCATGCGGAGTTGGAATCGACGTCGACACTCTGAGTCCTTGATAAGCTTTAACTGGTTAGCCCTATACTTCCGGAGCCGTTTACACTTACTGGCTGGTAGACTTGTTCCTGGGCCGTTACGACGAAATCAGACTAGAAAAAACGATAGATTATCAATTGTCACCGAAGTTCCTTGACTGGTTTGATCTACTTAGCGGCCACATTACCAGTACATTACCCAGCGACGATCTCCTAGGATCTCCTTATGGTCTCTTATGGTCCCCCGATAGGTCCGATGCAAGTTTGATGCAAGTACTATGCTGGTCAGCGTGCTTACCTTGATCCCCTTCCAGTTTCGAATTCACTTCGCCAATTTGACCATTTGATTTCGAAGCGAGGCTCGTCTCGCGACTGATGCTCCCTTCAAAGTCCCCACCCATCCCCCCCTTGAAAACCACGCCCAATGACGCAAGAACCACCACTCAAGTTTGTTAGTCTTGGGTGAAGCTAGTTGAGCGCAAATTTTTTCTGACGGGGTTTCGCAGATAATTTTGGGCGCGTCCACGGCCGGTACGTAAAATCTTTGCCGTCGATTATCATCCAGTGCGAAAGAGAAGGATCCAGGTCTTGCTGCGGCAATCGCTTTGAAGACTGCTGGGCACGACGTCGTTGTTGTAGAACAAGAATCGCAGCTCGGAGGGACTGACGCCGTACGTCTGCGGGGTTTTAACGCCATAAGTCAACTCTCTAAGGATGTCCGCTAGATACCATCTGGAGGCGTCAGGTGTGTGCGTTGAACGCCCAGAGTCTGCGCCGCTGACATCCAACCCAGATTGCCTCCGAATGGATGCAAGATTCTATTCGATTGGGGGCTAGAGGACGAGATCAGGGCCAAGGCGGTCGTCGGGGCGGGCTTCACAGTTTATAAATGTCGAGCCCTCTTAGCTTCCTCTCATATGCGAAACTCAATTCCCTTCTAGATGACCCGAAGGGCAAGGAGTCGCGCCGTGACTATATTGGGTCAAATTTCTGGGACCCAGAACTCCTGAGCGAGGCGCGGGGGCTTTTTTTACAAATGCGGGTGAGTGACTTGCCATTTTTTTCCATGGCTCAATCCATTCAATGTCCTCTAGCACAAGGATCTTCTGCACATTCTCTATGATGCCGCGCTGAAGGACCCCTTCAAAGCACCACACAATGGCCACACTTCGATGCCTAAAGTTACCGTCAAGTTTGGTGCCAAAGTCGTCAGTGCAGACTTTGACGTCTGCTCTGTTACCTTGGCCTCAGGTGAAGTGTATCGCGGTGACGTTTTGATCGGTGCGGATGGCGCTACTGGAATTTTTCGTCGACAGTTGCGTGAAGAGCAGGATGATCCAGGAGATGACACGCTCAAGGGGCTAGCAGTCTACAGGTACGTATACCTTTTCTGAAACCAATGCGGTGCGGTGACAATTTGAAGTGCCGTCATTCCAAAGGCGATCGCTATCGCTGATGAGGAGCTCAAGGCGTTGTACACAGACACCCAGGTGTGTATTCTCTGCCACGCGGACTCACCGTCGTTCTAATATTCGAAAGAAACATATGGTGACGTTTTGGATGGGTCCCAATCGAGGTGAGTCGTCCTTTGTGTGTTGTGCGTTCCCGAACTGAATCTTTTCAGGTGCACAGGCCTTCCTGGCGGTATGCGCAGCGTTATTTCCCCCAGCCCCTGCTTTTTTTGATGTGCACTGTGCAGGGAAAAGAGGAAGATGTCGTGTTCTGGGTATATACCCCAGATACTCTGCAGGACGGGGCCTGGACGAGGCCGGCTGAACGAAAGATAACAGAGGTGCTGGGGACTTGTGATCCGCTGTGTGTCCCCTATTCCCGCACCCTCTCTCGTTTATTCACGAGTCACCTCCCAGAATAACAAGGCTTGCCGCTCTGGCTGGGCCTGCGACATGCTTGCAGATAAAAAATCATTCGAAGCTACGGTCCTGGGTTTCCGCGAGCGGTAAGGTACTGCTCCTGGGGGAGGCTGCACACCCGTTCCCGGTCCGTGCCTGTCGATTTGATTGCTGCCCCTTCTGATCTCCCACAGATCATCTCACTCCACACCTACTCCATTGCCATCGAAGATGGCGCGTTCATCGGGAAAATATTCTCGCATACCAGAAATCCGAGCCGCGTTCGGGAGTTCCTTGGCGCCTTCGAAGAGAATAGGTGCGCAGTATGCTCTCATGGGGGAATGGGGGAATATACCTGATATGCGTGCATTCATAGGAGACCCCGCTGCCTGCACATCGATCTGGCGGAGAAAGAGTACATCGACGTAATGGCGCTGCCTGACGGCGAGATGCAAGCTGGGCGCGACGCATCGATGCGCGCCAACGCGGCCGCAGGGCGGAACGTCATGGACTCGGGAGATCAGAACCCCGAGCAGATCTCGGCAATGTGGGAGGGCATGCGTGTCGTGTGAGTCGCGGATCTCGAGTCTCGGTTTCATTGCTTCAACTTACGCCGACCCAGTTTCGGGTACGATCCCGCCGATGACGCGGACGAGTGGTGGATAACCTGGGGCCGACTTCGCGATGCGCCCAACGTCTCCTCCAACGGGAAGAAGAATGGTTCTCATTTCGTCCAGCATTCTGAGTGACGCGACGCATAGCGCACCTGTATAGTACATGGGGACTTTCTGTATTTTGTATGGGAGGAGGACATGTACGACGTTTGCTACTTGCTATCCCACCATCTGACTTCGGTACGGAGGGGCCGGGAGGGCCGGCGACACGACTACACGACATAAACAACTAGTAAGCATGCAACGAGCGCTTATTTGGAATCGTTTAGCCTAGTATGAAACCATCAAACCCAAATTGGATTAATATTGATTCCGAAAACTTGCTCCGAAACCGCGGACTGGGCCGGATGAACGGACGACGCTAGTGCTTTTAAAACGATCCCGCTAGCCTCCTTTGAACTTTCGCGCCTCTTTAAAGATTAACGACAATGCAGTCCTACCTCCGGGCCCCCTAATAATCCACCCAACATGAACATGAAAGTGAACGCAGTCTTGTATCATGCCAACACCTTCTCTCCGAAGTATGGACTCCTGCCGAGCATGGTCCCAATTGTTAGTTCTAATATTGCAATGCTCGTTCGCTCAATTAATGGCACTTCTAGTCCATGAACACGTTGGCATACCACGCCAACACCCTTTGGCTTTTCACGAGATCTGACTTCATGACGACCATGATTCCGATAGTAAGTCTGACGCTTCCCAAGGTCCTCGACGAAGTTAATTGTGGTTCAGTCCTTATTCGCAATTGTCGCTGCTCCTCTCACGTCCCTGAGAAATCTGCCTCACTTGGTCTTCTGGTTATGGTTCCATCTCTTGCATTTCAACACCTCGAACCAAACTGCGTCGCTTGAGGATGAGCACAACAAACCAGACCGTCCGTTACCCGCCGGCAGAATTACCCTCCAATCGGCACTCATTCTTCGCTGGACATTAATGCCGATGTGTTGGGCGTTATCCTTAGCCTATAGTAAGGAGGTAATGTATTCCAGCATGGCGCTATCGGCTTTCACCACGATGTACAACGAGCTACGAGGATCGGGCGCGCATTTCGTCTTCAGATACGCCTTGAACGGGTTGGGATTTGCCGCGTTCGAAGCGGGGACAACTTTGGTTGCGCGTGCGTTCATGCTGTGAATATTTTTGCCCACCACTGATGAGGCTTGGTTTTTTAGGGAACGAGAAGGCCCATTTAGATACTGCCGGATGGCTTGCAATTTTTCTGAGTGGTAGTATCTTCGCAACCACAATTTACGCTCAAGGTATGCTCCCAATGTTCCAGTTGGCGGTGATGTTCAAATTGGGACCTGCAGATTTCCGTGATGGTGCGAGGTGTCTGAGAAGATAAATTCATCGCTAAAAATTATCTCGTAGTCGTTGGCGACTCCCTCATCAACCGCGATACCATCCCACTTCGTTTTGGAAGCCCCAGTAGGACCGTGTTGCTTTTTGGGGTAGTTGCTTGGTCGATCGGACTTTCCCTGATCTGGAATGTCGACATCTACAGTGGCGTCGCATTCACCGCCATGGGGGCATACGCTGGTTCTAGATTTATCAGACACACGACAATCGAAGAAGATAGAAAGTCATATTTTTATTACAACGTACGTCTTTATCAACGCCTGGTTGTCTGTTGCTAATTTTTGGTCCAGGTATGGGTCTCTGTCGCTCACATCCTGCCCGGATATTGGCGCCTACTTCGCACAACTTGAGTCTCGCCTACAGACATTGTTGTAACACTCACTCCTGTACTTTATTGTACCTCTCTACAAGTCCCTACATATGTTTAATTTTAATTATTATGCGTTACACTGGAACTTGGGTCGGCAAGCATCCTAGAGCACTGATTGGTGCCATGATTAGAGCTAATCAAGAGGAGCTGTTATTCCAGGCCGGTGTACTATACGCTACACGGCACGTTCCGAAAGGGGACCTAGCTGAGCTAAGATATTATCCTGAGTCTTATCCTGTCAGAAAGCGGGTACTACTACTAACTGTAATCAAGAACACTCTAAGAATCCATTGTCAGCAGGTCAAACGATTCCGAACAGCCGAACAGGCCGCTTCGCTCCGAATTTGTGTCCACTTTAGACATCGTTATTTCCACTCGCTTCCTTTTTCGCACTGCACTTGTTCCCGACTCGTTAACTCGGCGTTTTCGAATTCCCGGTCCGACATGCCTTATATGACTGCGGCTATTCTTCTCCTTTGAGTCCAGTTTCGAACCTCGCGCGCAGTTGTGGTCACTGGTCCCCCTGGTCTGTAGCGAGGAAGTCTATGCTGTTTTTGGCTAGCTTGTAAGAATAACGGTTTGAAATTTGTGAGTCCATTATACTTGACACCCCGGGAATGGCGGCCGACAATCAATCTCACAAGCTCCTAACTGTATTAATCCGGGCGGCGCGCCGACGTTGCGGGGACCCGCAAAACGTTTGATCATCTGCCCTACTCTTGAAAATTTATAAATCATCCATTGCAGTCTAGGGGAGTCCGGGAGATCTGTCTGCTTTTCAAGTTCACATTTTGCTCACCTCGAAAATTTCCAATGAGGTGCCGACACAGTCGCGCCATTCTGTAAGATCCAACATGTTGAAAACAGCATTTAGGTTAACTTTACGTAAGTTGAAGGACCATGGAGCGCCAGACAGGGCGATCAGAAACAACTGTGCTACTACTACTCTACTACTACTAGTACTAATAATCGGAGTCGTCATCCTTCACCTCGAACCATGCTAATTTCTCTGCCGATTCAAACGGAATATGTTGAGTCCTTGCCACTGATCAGGAAAAAAGACTGTCTTGATAGCACTGGTAGCGCTACGATGGCAAGTCCTTCTTCCTGATCAGTGATGTCATACTGCGACAGAACGCCGGGTCCAGGCACGATTGTAGTTGAGCTCCGAGTTCAGAGCAACAATATCTGCGGCTCGCTTGCTTTAATCTTAATGATTTATCAAGTATGATTGTCTTAAGCGTGCACAGCTCCGAGCAGTGTTGTAGTTAAGGGTCTTATTAAGGGTGCTTTCCATGATTAAGACCTTAAGTTTAATTAAGGCTTATTAAGGGTGTCCAAATTAAGGGTCATATTAAGAGTTATTTCCAAAAAAGGCCAGTGCCGCTAGAACATGAGAATCTGGTTTTACGTGCCCAATTATCCATTGTAATCGTCTCCAGAGCCCTCCTGAGCACCAGCATCCGGCTCTTCGTCACTGTGCTTGGCTGCAAGATGCTCCATGTATAAGGTTTCTTATGAGACAGTGCATCTGCGTGTAGGGAGAGCAATGGGGTTGGCAATAACCCCGCCAAAAAGCACCACCAGCATACTTTAGTAGGGAGTCGGGCCACAGCAACTTCCATGTGGTTGCCATTTATTAGTCATTTTTTGATTGCCGGCGGCCCGCCACGGCGGGAGCAGCGCCGGTTAAGGGTTATTAAGGGCTTCAGATACATACATCCTGAAATTAAGACCTTAGCTTAATAAGGGTTAAGCCCTTATTAAGACTAAGCCCTTAACACCTTAACTACAACACTGGCTCCGAGTCCCATGGAACCAATTTCAATGTAGACCCAGAGACGGATCTGTGATCTACAAAGTTCCTAGGCCCGCTCAAGTTCTATGCCCGTCCGACAGGAAGGAGTACGGTCACTTACTCTCCGCCAAGACAAACCACATTACTCCTCTCGAGATCTACATTACATCTAAATGGGTACATAGATGGGTATCACATTGTTGAATTGTTGAATTGGGTGCCCGGATAGCCCGTGAAGAATGGCCTAAAGCGGCACACCTTTCGACGTGGTCCACTTCCACTGCTGGTATCATAGTTTGTTGGGAACAATGGCCAGCACGCTTTTGCCTGCGTCGGTTGCACAGCACGGCATCGAGCCGTGGTGTCGGGATCTCGTCCATCACGGCCGGATCACGGAGGCGCAGAACGGAAGCAATACGGGTGATGACGGAACTTCAACATCGTACAATTTGCAAGTCCAACCATGTCAATTCGTTTTCAGGGATTTACCGCTGGGATGCTCACAATTAATCTATGAGCTACGAAACTCATCGCAAAGGCTGGCTGGGTACGAAGCGCGGGTAGTCCGTGGATCACTGGATGAATTCCGACTGACACTGTGTCACGCGTTCGATTCTGCCAACAAGCATTTGTTTTTTCCTTTTCTTTTACTTGTTATACAATTTCCTCACGACATATCCCATATCAGTAACGGATATGAAGTTTTATCGAGTACAACTTGGTACAAGAGAAACTTACATACAGGTAGCTTGAAATTTAAAACTCAACATGGGATACGTCACATAATTAGTCCCACCACAGAACGGCGCTACCATTGCCCAGTCTGTGGGGACGGGCACCACCGGTGATCGATCCGGCATATTTGCCTTTGTTTATCCTCTGCCAACCAAGAATTTTGCAGGTTCCGCTGTGTACCGCCTTCCACAAGCACTTTCATGGTTCCTTTTGTGGGCGGAAAATATTATTTACACTCATAAGTCACCTGTCCAATAATAATTTCATAAATTCAAGAGAGAAACAACTATTTACACGGCCCGACACCCTTTATCACTGTCTATCACACCGAGTGGAGACCACAAGTAATATTTAAAAAGGACGGGAAAACCTCCATAATGAGTTCTCATACGCAAAAACGTACCCGGAGCAAATTTTGAGCCCAGGATTATCGACGCGACCATTTTATTATACGTATCACGTGATCGAAGCGCTGCCGCAAAACACCAACTACTTGCTCAATGCGACCCGGATTGACGATATTTTAGGCAAGGATTGCAATTGAATGCATATTATACTGATTGGTGTCAACGCATATGTGAGAATGTAGTGTATAGTAAGGGAATTACCCGAAATGCTGAAAAAATGCTGAAAAGGTCCATCGTTTTGGCAGTTCGTCATGAAACCCTCCAGTTCCGCGGAGTAAATGGTAGCTAAGAATGTTCTCCATAAAAGTACTGTGGCCGATTTTCCATTTTTTGTTTCCCTCGCTACCAACCCACCAACATTCTGGAAGATAATGGTCCCATCCCGCAAATTTGAGCAAAATGGGAAATCGAGCACAGTACTTCTATACTATGGTATATTTTGAGCAAATCTGTCTATTCAGAATTTTTATACAGCTTCACAGGAAGAAACGATGGGGGGTGCAAAACTTGAACCAACGACTCCAGCCAACCAAACACGGCCAAATCTGCCGGATCAATCATAGGCAACGCCCGTCCCCACAGTCTGTTTCAGGCGATTTGGTGAAGCGATCTGTGCGGTGGCCTCATGTCTGAATTGATTGCAATCGGTCTAGGCGTCCGATCAATTCTGACTTCACGGAGGTCGGCTGGTGCTCAACTGAGTTTTAGAATATAAACAAGTGCTATTAAGTCAGAGATGCCTATACTGTATACAGATAACTTCTTGCATAAAAAGAACCCGTAGAGCTTGATTCACAACCGAATTAGGACTGACGCCCATTGATATTTGATCGGGTTCACACGTGATCAAGGATGAGAATTTCCTTTGGTGCGCCATAGGCTGGAAATCCTAATCGGACGTGTTTTCATAATTCAAGGACGTGTAATATACAAGTAGTTTGACCTGAAAGCAGTCCCATATTTTAGTAAGTGATTTATTCATTTATAAAGGCACATGTCTGAAAGAATGCGCAAGTCTTCCCGTTATAACAATCAGTTGAGGAAATCAACCTACCATACATACAGTCTCGTGTCCTAGGATATAATCATGCACCATAGTCGCTTACAGCAACTCGAGCACGTTAATTGTTTTCACCACCACCATGATAATGAACAGGTTCAGGAAGGATGATTTTTCTGGACATGATTCAGAGCCTGAAAGATAAACGGTAGCATGAACAGGGCCTGCTTCAGGCTCTGTTTACTTTGAAGTAGTTGAGCATTACATTCCTAATCAAGGGAAACAACAGCCTCAAAAGCACCTGTCCCGGCCATCGCTTCGCGCCACATATCTGGGGGAATCCCGTGGCAAAGGAGTCTATAAAACCCTGGTCTCAATGAAAGCAAACGAAGGCAACCATTGAAGACGTACGGTCGCCGCGCAGGATCCTCGTTCTGGAGCTCTTGAACAATGATAACGTGCTCACGCAGTTCGGCAAAGTCGAACTCGCATGCCAACTGCGTGACGATCATGCTTTCTGTTACTTTGACTGTGGGTAACCTCTTCCACGCGCAGTACCAGCACATATAATGTGTCAATATCCCGACAATGTCGCGGCGGCCGGTGGTCGCCGCTATTTCACGAAACCTGCGGAATAGGTGCTGCTGCAGTGTGCCCTCACCGCAGTTGAATAGCACCAGCTTGTTGTCGCTGTCGTAAAGATAATAGTCGACCGTCGGGTTCTCATTGAGTTGGGTTACTTGTGAGACGAGGGCGATGGGGCGTTTGTAGCCATCAACGGGCAGACCAATGCGCTTATCGGCATTAGGTAGGGAAGAGGTAGGCACGATGGGATTGGAAACGGTGTCAAAATCGAAGGGCCTGCCGCACATAGACTTGTGCCGGAGCTTCCAATCTGCTTTTTGACATTTCCTTTCAACGAGGTGGATTAGGAGGAGGCGGAAGACAGAAATGATTTCAACAAACGCAGAGCAATATAGGACCTGCCGCTTCATCTTGTCGAAGCACGGTTTGCAGCGCGAAAACTTCGCCGAGCCGTCGGATGGTTCATGTCTTCCGCAACCCAAGTAAGCGCAAGCGGCCATGCGCTGACTCATGCGCGCCTTGTGACCGTCGGCTTCGGCCTTCATCCAGGCCCGCGTCGCATCGCGGCCCCAGGCTTCCGTCAAGGCTGCACCTTGGACACGCGCGCGGGGTTTTTTTGCATTCTGTAGAGATTTGTGCTCTTTAGAAACCACGAGTGACGGGAGATCCAATCCTAGGAAGGACCTGAGGGTGAATCGTAAAACGTAACCTAGATTTCCCCTTGTGTAAACAATCCAATCGCTCGAAATCTGGTACTCACATATAAGCTTAGTGCGCAGTAGCAGGATCCGAGCGAGTGCAAGTTTCTTGATCTCCGTATCGTTTCGCTGGCCTTGCGCCATGGCAAATGCATTCCAGCCCGGGTGAGATATGTATCTCGGCGTGCTGGGGACATACGACGCATCCTCAAGCATCGCTGACTTGAGGAGATCGAGGAGCGCCATTGCGTCTAGCTGGAGGCTCGAGAGGCGGATCTCTGGCGCGTAAGCGCGTGCCGCGTTGAGATTCCGCGCCTTGCTGCAAACGGCGGCTAAAGCTCTGAGGATGTGCTCTCCTCGGACGTCAGCGCTGGTTTGCATCCACCTTGCCTCGAGATTGTCGGAAATAAAGTGGCCCAAGGCCTCTTTGGTGAGCTCCCATTGAAGAGCAACCGTTTGTTTGACGAGTGTCTGGTGATTAGTAAGAGCTTGATCCACTCGCTGCGGCCGCGAGAGCTCTTGAATTTCGGTTTCAAAATATAAAATCGGGCCCTGCGGAAAAGTGAGAATTAAGCCAGGAAAGAGCGCTTCCCACTCGGAGTTCCATTTCTGGGGGTTGGAAAGAGCCTCTGAGGCCATAGGTAGGATTATCATTTCGCCCATGTTGACGGGGGAAGAGGAAGAGGCAGTGCCGCTATACATAATAAACAACTTGAAGTAAACATGGTACAAACAGTTCAGATGTGACTCGTCTTGTCCGAAACCCTCACCCCCTCCTCCTCGCTACATGTCCCACTCTCAAACTTTGGGTTCTGGAGATGCCTTGGGAACAGGCGATTCCTACCTTACCCTCAATATCGTTCCTTCTGAGCTTGCCGATGTCGCGTTCGAACGAATGCGAGACGAGGTAAAATGGGACGTTATGCACCATCGAGGTAGGTGGGGTAAAAGCGAACGGAGCGGTGAGTGTCTGACCCTAGAGGTACACAGGTGGGGAAGTTCCTCGGCTCGTTGCGGTGGAGGGCGAAGTTGGGCCCGACGGCAGGTTTGCGCCACATAATATGTATCGTCGCGTACTGAACCAACCTAGCTTTCCTATCTACCGGCACCCAGCGGATGAGTCTCCACCCCTGCATCCATTCTCGCCCACCGTCGATTCGATACGACAACACGTCCAAAAGATCCTACAGCACCCAGTAAACCACGTTCTAATCCAGTTCTACCGCACAGGAACGGACTACATCTCCGAGCACTCGGACAAGACCATCGACGTCGTCCGCGGATCCAACATAGTCAACGTGAGCCTCGGTGCCCAGCGCACAATGACACTGCGCCTGAAGAAGGACCGCGCACATGCCCAAAATCTCCAGGGCGAGTCGGACGCCCACCCGCCGCCGCGCCCGACGCAACGCATTCCGCTTCCACATAACTCGATGTTCGTCATGGGCCCCGAGACGAATGCAAAATGGCTTCATGGGATCAATCAGGACAAGCGCATCATCACCATGAAGTCCGCGGCCGAGACGTTCCAATACGGCGAGCGCATCAGCCTGACGTTCCGCCACATCGGCACATTTCTGAGCGCAGACCAGACGCACATCTGGGGTCAGGGCGCAGTTGGTAAGACGAAGGATGCGGCTAGGCCGGTGGTCCACGGGGCGAAGGAGAGTGAGGCGCTGATATTGGCTTTTGGCGCGGAGAACCACATGAGCGATTTCGATTGGGAGAAGCACTACGGCATGGGTTTCGACATTGTGAATTTCAAGACCAAAGAGGATGATGAGTAAGTCGAGATTTTCGTCGCGTTGATCATCTTACTCGGGCACAGCTAAGAACGGGTTGTTCGGTCGAGATGTACAGTATGTATACTGAAATATTTGTAAACCTTTTCCTTGACAGCGCTGAATTGGCGGTGCTTCATTCTCCGAAGTTTCATGACGCGGTTATATCACTATCAGCGGACGACCTCGACGGAGTTTTCGTACACCTACCAACGAACAGCCTGAATCGCCGCTGCATTAAAACCAGAGGCATTCTTACCAGCCCCTTACCTATTCGGCATGAACCTTTATTATCCACCGCTTCTTATTCTTCTGCTTGCGAAATCTCTCGCGGCGGGCGCCGCCTCTGCACCCACACCAACGCCCCCGCAATACGATCCCGATAGCACCGTCTGCCCCGGGAGCTGCCTTGGGACTTACACCACTGCGGCGTTCGCCAATGGCAACTGTTTGTAAGTACAGTGCGGGCTCACGGCCGCTGCTAAAATCTCATATCACTCACGTATGATCATGCAGCGGGACGGTCGGCCTATGCGTCTGCCAGGGAACGCTCTCGAGCCCGCCGCTAGGTAACCTCACCGCATGTCTGGAAGGCGCGGCGTGCGGCATGAGTGCCTCCGACACGCAGACGTATATCTCGGGGCTGCTAAGCTTCGAGGGGTGCAGCTCGAGCGCGGAGAGCACCCAGGGAGATTCGGCGAGCAGCACGGCAAGTGGGGGTGCGGGACTGACGGGGACTGGCACTGGGGGATCCAATCCTCAGGCTCCAGCAGCGTCGTCTAAGACCGGCGGTGCTGTGACTGTCGTGCATTCTAGTCCCGGACTCTTCTCGGCCTTGCCGTTTTGTGCAGCTCTGACCGGGGCGCTTGTTGGCACGGTGTTGGTTTTGCATTGAAAAGCGTGTCGCCAAAGCGCACGGATGTCCAAGCAATCTATCTTGGTTACATAGACTGTTCTACCATTTGTATCTTTTACCACTCTTTAAACTGCACCAAAACGTGAAGTCATCACATGTATGAGCTTGGTTGACTCCTAGTCCGCGTGTTCAACTAATCGTTCTGATTGGTCCCTGTTCACCAGTGCCAAGATCCAAGTTTTCCGGGCTCAGGACAGTTCTAGCTGAGCTTTCTTCGCCCATGAAATACTGTTAGATAGACGACTGTCACCCTGGAGCAAGAGTCGTCGGATTGAACATGAATAGACAATTACTGAGCCAGGCGGGTGAGTCGATTTGTTGTTGAATAAAATATTTGACGCGCTTCAAGCTTCAGAGTTGAATTTTCGGCTGAAAGATTTGTCGGCCCCTCGAGATGTCTAGTCTTTTCGTACCTTTTCACGAGGTGTCCGTTGGCCGTCGTCACATACCCAAATCAGTTTCCGGGTTCCAAATTTAAGCATAACAAAAGTAGACGCATGTAGTATAGAATTCTCAAGTGTAAAGAGGACTCGGATTGCTGTGCATAGCTGTTGTGGACCTTTTTTGTGGTCGACAGGAAATGCGGGCCCGGAGATATCGACTGGATTCCACAGAAAATGAATCATGAGAACTGCATGTACCGCTATATGTCGGCGTCTGTCCGCTTTATCTGGAGAATTGAACAGCTTTCGGAGGATAGAAAAGCAAGACGGCGGGTCAATGAATTTGTCGAAAATCCTCAGAACATACCAGAACAGTAGTGCGGAGAAAGACAGGAATAGATGCGACAGATCATCGTTTCCAGCACACGTGTTCTCATCCCTTGCTGCGCAGCCACTTTCCTCATTGACCTTTACCACCATCTTGTAAGAAATCCTCGCTGTTGTACGGCGTCTCTGAACTCTCCTTAGCCTACCGTATGAAATTCTCCTTTATCCCCCTCGCTGTGGCCAGCGCAGGCCTCCGTACGTCCCCTAAAACCGCTCAATTACTCATTTAATTTTCTTATCACAATTTGCGCTCCAGTGGCCAGCGCTAGCCCTATGCGCGTCGTCATCGTCTCTAGCGGCGTGGAGACGACAGATGGACCGGTCGCTCACATGGAGCGCCCGGTATTCCGCCTCCGTCCCGCAGCGGAGGCCGCCACAGGCGTTGCTAAGCCCCACAGCGCCCCGTGTGGCGGCAGCCGCTTCCGCCAGAAGATCTCCAGCATCTCCAGCGCCTTCAAGATCGCTCTGGGCTTCTCCGTATCTGACAAGAAGGACGGGCATGGGCACGAACTGCGGCCCATAACGCCCCTGCCGTTCATCGGCACGCCCAACGCCAACGGGCTCGAGGGCGAGACCCAGGGCGGCGACCGCCTCCGCATCATGCCCATCTCTGCTCACCCGCACCCGGAGCGCATCCACGCCCACCGCTTCCGCCACCGCGGCAAGCACTCGTTCCTCATGCGCGTGCACTTTGCCCTCATGTCCCTCGGGCCCTGGGAGGGTCGTGCCGTCGCCTTCGTCCTCGGTGCGTCATCCTTCTATTTTCTTTATACTGCATCTACTGATTAACGCCCAGGCTGCGGCATTGGTGTCCTCCTCCGCATGTTCTGGGTCATGGCCGTCATCTCCTACCGCCTCGTCCGTGGCCAGCGCCCAGTGTGCGGCTCTACATCGCAAGACTATGAGGAGCACGAGTACACTGTTGTCGACCTCGACGCGGAGGAGATCTTTGTTGCCCCCCCGCAATACACGTATCCCGTCGAGAAGACCGAGGTCGCCGCCATCCCCGTCCCCGTCGAATCGAATTAATAATGTACACACATCACCTCCGTCCGGACTATCCCTTTCCGTAGTCATCCATGTCTTTCCCGTATTCTGAGAATTGTCTCTCAATAAAGTCGCTCACACAGCAAGGGCTTTGAGTGATACTCGTTGAGGATCCTGTTGTGCGTTCTGCGGGCTGACAGTGGCGTATGTTTTTTATATGTGCTGATTTGGATAGCAAAATTAGATCGGTAACCGATCTCTCATCGTGACAAGGCGCTCCGAGTCCTTCATGTGAACGTTCTTCCCCTTCATAGAGAGAACGGTTACCGGTCTATAGCAAAATGCCTTGTAAAAGAATGGGATATGGGAAGTCCGGCAAAAGCGCCGGGATCAAATCCGGCGGTCCGGCGGCAGGTCGGAGTTTCAATGCGCTGATCCACCTCTGAATTGATTGAGAAACAAAAAAAATAGACAACATAGCGGATCCGTGTTTCTAAGGTAGGTAGGTAGGTATATTCCGGCGCGATCCCGTTAAGAAACGACCGGGGCCCGTACATACTACATACTACGCGTCATGAAAGTTTCAAGCTCCGATCACCTTTTTGTACCATGCCGACAGCGTTTCTGGTGACTGTAAATTGTTCCTGCATATAATCAGAGGTTCATTTCAGCTTATTGAAGTGAAATTCGCTTTCTCAGCCTAATATGTTATTCCCCTTCTCGATTTCCTAGCACTGCCCTGTCTCGAGCTCGTCATTGTCGTCGGCATCATGGTCCGTCATGGCCAACATAACACGGTAACGTGATTGGCCATAGCCTGATAGACTCATGAAGATCACTGACTTCGAATACGATTTCAGACTTGCATAACTTTAAACTTGAAGGTCTCAAACCCGAGAAATAAATTTACATTTTGGCTGTCCATAAAGTGTCCTTCCCCACTACAAGAAAATACTCCCCACTGGGACTAGAATCGGCCTGGTTGTCTTGAATCTGTCACAGCAAACGTCTGGTTCCGTGAACTTTGACGTGTATGCCCGTACACAATAACGTCTGGTTTGCCGTCCAGTGGTCTCCCTGACGGGGCTACCAAAGTCTCCAACGATGCTTGACCCACATGTGTGGGCCGCGCGCTTTGATCTTGGAACGTTGGTCGCATCTGTCCATCCTTGAACGGCCGTCCTGATGGCGCCACCAAGGTCTCCGTCGATGCCTGGCTAACGAGCATCTTGGGCCGTGCACTGTGTGCTTGCCGCATGTCCTCAGCTTGGCCGTCCCTGAATGGCCTCGGTGGTTCTACTGTTTCGAAAGTCTGCTTGTCAACATCGACCTACAGGCGAGGGTCAAATCACGAGTGGAGCATGATCCCATGTACGCACCAAATTCCGAACAGGTTGGAACGTGTTCAGCGTGGTGTTAAGCATGGTGGTTGATGACCCAGTCTCCTTGAAGAGCGCATTTGGCATACGCTTCTCTGCGTCCTCTGTTTTGCCACGAGAACGTGCATTGAGCCTGGAGTGTAGAGTCAACATTGCAACAGAGGAAAAGGCGGTGGAAACTTGCGTGCTAAGCAAACAGATTGTGTACAGTTTCGACAGCGGGAAGTCGGGAATAAATTGGCTATCTCAGTATCTGACGTTAGTCGGACACAGTGGAGTTAAAGCGGGAGAACCTACAGTGTCGTTTGCTGTGCGACCGTCAAAATGATACGATAGAAAAGAATGGAAAGTTTCGTACGGGAAAAGACAAAAAAAGGATCACGTCTGCAAGAGCTGCTACGGCAGTAATTGACCCCGTTTGAACCGCCACTGTTTACCAAGCACATCAGATGGTCGGTAACAGCGGAATTCAACTGGTAAAGTGCTGACGCCGTATAATTCGATTGATCTGCCCGTCGACTGCGCTGAAGCCCGTCTTTCGTGTCCACTGACCGAGTTGTGAGATAAGCCGGATAATCGAGATCGTAAGGACGAAATATTACCAAGGAATACGTGAGCGCAGTTGCAATGAGCACGTCACACACGGCGCTGCATATCAACCAAATAATAACGGCCGTCGAGAAACTTTGGAATTCGGAGAACTGATTCCGAATGGAAACGAAAATTGTCACCAGAACTCCACCGCCTGGACTCATGGTCAGCCATCGCACACTTGTAGACGGGCAACAAACCGAAGGAAACCACCGCGAGAACGCTTATCATAAGAGGTATGATAATAGACCCTGTTATAACTGAGCACCCGTAGGCGTTAGTCTTGATGTGCAGGCAAGGACCAATCCCATTTACCGCTAATTCTCCATGCGGTGAATAGCTGAATTGGTGTTGACACCGCGACCTAAAACCAGTATCATAAGATAATGGAGGTCTGTGAAGGTTTAGCTTACGATTGAAACGGCATCTAGTGCAACTTTGAATACACTGGGGGATCGCCATGTCCAAAATGCTCACCTGCGGGAAGGACTAGATTCAAAGCGAACGATCAGATTAAGTTACAACCAAGACGGCCGGGAATCGAACTGACGGATCGGAGAAATTATAACTGATTGTGGGGCGCCTGACTTCCCAGATTATTCCCAGCGTTGAAAGACAAATTATCGGACAAACCGTATCGGACGATCAAGGGTTCATATATGATCCCGATTTCGAATAAAAGGTTGGCGGCGTCGGCAAGAAAGAGGTACAGTACCTAAAGGCATGGTCAAACTCTGGAGGCTCGACAAAATTCCATGACGCACAAAATATCGAATCCACCGAGCATCTCTGGACGAACCGCATGAGACGACGGAATGCAGACGGAAAGGGGAAGTACTTTTTGTATGTCTGAAAGTAGAAGAGCATCTGGAATGTCGTCAAGATTTGTCTCCCATTCAAGAACGAGACCTCGTACCTGTACAGACATAACCTAGGCCCAGGTCGTAACGTCTTCACTGAAGGATCCGAGCGCACACTCACCCCGAAAAGTGCGGTGCTCAAGAGCACACCTGTATACTCTTATTGGAACAGATGCTCGACTTCGATAGGATTCGTACACACCAATAAGCATCGGACCGAAACTGGATGCAAAAAAGCGCTGTGAGTAGCTAGGCTTGGCGATGACAACATGAATATAATCACAGGAGCTCTACTCCGGTGCCAGCCATGTTGGAATTGGAACGAAAGAGAAGGAAAAACAAAGAGGGACAGAAGGGAATGTGAAGTGGAAGGGAACAAGTTCCGCCAGCGACGAGAGGCGCTCGCTCATGAGATTATAGGAGTATGTGCCCAAAGAAGCGTTGATAGATCTGTAGTCGCCATACGGGAATTGAATATTGATGATCTGTCCAACTATATTGAGTACTGTTCGCGAAATCAGTTGTGCTCTTCTTGAACGCCGCTTCCTGCCCGCGCCACGAATGGTGGCAGATGGTGGCTATGGTGGCCAGAGTTATTCCAAGAGACCTCCCACCAAAGATATGTAATCAACTCACAATGGCAGTCGCAACTTTGATTTGGAGCTCGGGACGACTCCCCTCGGACCACTTGGTCGCCCTCCGAGTCAGCAACTGTGCAACGTGTTCAAAGAGGGAGAATCCCGCTCGTGGCGACGGCCGGATTTTCCGGACATGATGCGTCTGATTGAAGATTTAAAATACCCGTGGGCCAGACGATAAGACTCAACTTTGAGTCTTTGACCTATCTATGGCGAACGGCGGTGTTTGAGGTAAACCGGCAAACAGGGACTCAGACAGCTTCCCAGACAGTAACTTCGCGGACTGGGTACATAATGATTTCGGGTCCAATGTGGAGTCTGAGGGCAGAATATCTCTTCTCATAGTCGGTCAAGACTCAATAGGACAGACCTTGCAAATGATTTGCAGAGGATCGCCATTCGCATTTGATTCCGTGGGTCACGGGGCGAAGAAACTTGACGGTGTGGCAGTGCATCCCTATTTATGCTTGCTTTCTGCTCTAGTTTAAAAACTAGGCGACGACTTGCGCGCGACCAGGGATTCTATATATTCTCATACCAACGCTCGAGGCCGAATTTCTCCCTCCCTGATTTCCGGTTGCATTTCCCGATGAGCCCAAGGAAGTGAAAAAAATCCCCGTTCGCGAAAAAGCGTTCACCACAGGCGATGGCGAGGTTGTGGCGATCATGTCGCACGCGCTGTGCTGTTGGGCGTCCTCCGACATGTAGCGCGGGGCCATCACTTTGGATATCGTGGTCGACCAAATTGGTGTAGACTTTTTCTTTGCCGAGTTGCAAACAGTTGTTCAGCAGATGGAGCAGAGACAGATACACGATCCGCGGAAAAGTCCTTACTTAAGTACACCTTTGCTATGCTGTCTGATCGTTTACACTCAGACACTTTCCGCTGGAAATGGACCCAACGCGGTGGACGAAAACTGCGGCTTCCTTCGTTAAGCAGAAGCCTGTCACATTCAAGTAATTTCTACAACGGCGAGGCGTGTATCGGCTGGCACGGCCGTTGGAGATTTTGCACAGATAAAAGTTTCCGCCTGACGACAGACCTGCGTGTATCACAACCCGAGCCGCTCCCGTGTGGGCTGAAAGCATTCCGGGAGCCCAGTCGATGCCCAGTCGCTCCCTTGGATCACCGCGGCTAGCCCTTTGGCGCAGGTCATGATGCGCGCCATGCCTAGGTGTACGATGATCAGTGTGCAGTCACTTCAAACGCCAGAGGAAATAGCCTACCATGCCCGTGATGACCAGCACAGACGAACGCGCCCGGTTTGTCGTGCAGCTCGCCGACGTACGGGACAGCTATTGGAATTCAAACTGGTGAGCTTTATTCACTAGAAAAGCATGCTAGCGCGCCTTCGGTGGTGTAACCCATGATGCCTATGAGCTTATATTAATATGACGGTCTTGTCTCCAGGAAGACGATGAAGTACTCACCGGTCCAGTCATGTATCAGCCCCTCCCCTAGCGCCTCTTCGCCCCAGCCTTCGAAGTACCGCGGCAGCGCGTCTTTGAAAGCCTTCGTCATCTCGGGGTAGGTCGACCTGTCGTCCGTATTCCCGAGAAGTTTGTCGGCTGGCACCGATGTCCGCTGCCCGCCGAATATGATGACGCCGTCCTTCCGCTGAATCAAATAGTCCGCTGCTCCATGCGAGCCTTCTCCATACGCCTATCAAATCAATATTCCTGCTTTCTCTATGGCGCGGAGAGGGCTCACCAAGCCGTAGGTCTCCGTTAACATGTTCTGGCCGGAATATGTTTTCGTCGGGACGACGACGGAACACTGTCCTCTGAAGGGCCAGATGCGGCCGAGGAACTCGGGCAGGAGCGTCGCCGTGAACGCGTTCGTGGCGTACACGACCTTCCCCGTCTGCACTTCCCCTCGATCCGTCTGCACCCTCCAGCCCCCATTTGGGCCTGGCAGCACCGCGCGCACGGGCGTGTTCGTCTGCAAGTTAAGGCCGTGCGCGTCGATGCAGCGCGTGAGGAGGTGCAAGACGAGCTTGTACGGGTAGAGCGATCCCGAGGGGAACCTGTACGCGGCGGCGGCATCTGGACAGCGCGTCCTCCGGCGCGCTTCCTCGGGATCCAGAATCTGCTCTACGATCCCCTCGACTGGCCCGCCGTCGTCGACAAACTCTTGGTAGCAGGCAGCGAGGTAGTCGGCGACGGATTGGCTCAGCAAGACATCTGGTTCGCAATCAAGTGAGTGCCCACTTGAAACGGGTAGAAATGGCATGCGTACCATAGGAGAAACCTCTCCAGAAATCGCAGTCGATGCCCTCTTGCTCAATAATCTCAGTCATGAGGTTCAGCGTATCCTTTCGACGAAGAGTCAGTACTCTTCGCTTAGATGTGCATGCAACCACACACCATCTCGTTCCGGACGATCTTCAAGGCCTGCTCGCGCCCAAAATCCGCCTTGTACTGCCTGTAATCTGCGCGCGCTCTCAGGCCTCTCGCGTTTCAAGTCAATTCAGGGGAACGGACCACGGTAGCAATCTGGCCGACAATGCCCACCGTTGCGCGCAGTGGCACCGTGGCACGCCTCACGCGCCTCCAGAACCACCACCCGCTCCGGGGGGTTGGGTCCCTTTAGCAAGAAGTGCGCAATGGCGGCGCCGGAGAGGCCTGAGCCGATGATCGTGACATCCGCGCGCGCGGGGAGCGCCTCCGTCGTACGGTGCTCCAGGAGGCGCGAGCTGCGCGCGGCTTGCAGCCAGAAGGAGAGACATGGGTTCGGGTGCGGGTAGCCCGGAGATCCATCGGCCTCGGCCATTTTGGAGGAAATGCACTCAGTGTCTGATTTGCGAGCGCCGTTTATACCTTCCGTCGCCGGAACTTCACGCACTCGCTGGACTGCGGTCCTGCGGCCCTCTGCGCGATGACGTTCTCGTCAAGGAGAGAAGATGATCCACGCTTCTACCCAGATTATTTGGAGATAAGATACAAAGTCCCAAGGTATAAAAATACGATCCATGTTACCACGCCCACAAACTGCTCCACCCGCGGCGCATCTCCGGCGCATGGCGCTTTGCCTTGCGCGACACAATCGTCTCGGTCGAGATGAGCCCGTCGCTCGTGGTCGTCACGACCTGCACCGCCATGTTCCGGAGCTTCTGCTTCGGGAGCATGTTGGGCTCCGGGGAGAGCTGGAAGAGCGGGGCGACTGGCGAGCCGTCGAACTGGAAGAGATGGAGCTTGGGCCCGTAGGTGACATCGATGAAGATTTCCCACGAGACGTAGAACTCGGTGACGTTGTAGTTCTGCA
Source organism: Mycena galericulata (assembly GCA_029289565.1). Taxonomy (NCBI): domain Eukaryota; kingdom Fungi; phylum Basidiomycota; class Agaricomycetes; order Agaricales; family Mycenaceae; genus Mycena; species Mycena galericulata. Next base: position 597,125 of record JARKIA010000080.1, on the reverse strand, counting down.
TAAAGTTGGAGTCGTCGCCGCAGGCGGACTGGACCTGCTGGTATCCGTCGCCCAGCGGGGTGAGGATGATGGACCCGTTGACGAGGAGGTCGTAAGTGCCGTGCGCCCAGATAACGGTCGAAACTATGCAGTCCGGATTCGAAGCTGCATTTTCACTTCAGTTTCGAGCATCGTATCGGAGTTAAAGGAAAAGACAGACCGTTCGCAACATAGCGAAACCGCGCAATCTCATACCAACCGTCGTCAGAGCTATTCGGATTCATTAAGTCGAAGCATCATTGCCCCTCGCGGTCACTTACAAGGAGTATCCGACGCCCGCCGCTTTCGGATAGTTGAACGTTTCCTGAGAGGGATTTGCGAAGCCCTATGTAGCGGAAACTATGAGTCATTGCAGACTTCCAACCGAAAGAAAGCTCACAGCGCCCGGAACGACTTGCTGTGACCCCGAAGACCATGTCCCAACGATGCTTGAAGTGTTATATGTATCTTGCGCGAAAACGGTGATCCCCGCCAGGAAAAGCGCCAGAAGGTTGAGCATCGGGGATATCCACAGGACAAAAGGTCAAGAGAAGAGGAACTCGGCGCTCAGCTCAGGAGAACGAGAACGGTGACTAGAAGCCGCGCCCCTGATGGTCAAAACATCGCGTCTTGACAGGTCTAGACATGATGGCATTTTTTTTGGCATATTCGGCGTGGGTTATGTTGGAGAATACAATATGCTGATTGCGAGGGATACATATCGATACATAGCAGTGCGACGAACGATACAATAATAGCAAGACGGAAAGCAGGACGAAAGGAAGATGCGACAGGCCCAATTATGTAAAGCGCTCCAGGAACGTACAGTAAACCACAGCCTGTAGAGTGCGATATGTGATTGAATAAAACAAGTTGAATAGGATATGCAGTAAAAGAATCTACTAGAGGAAAATCAGCGAACGGTCATCGACGGAAGGAAGAGAGGAGAAACTGACAACAAAATCTAATGCAAGAAAATACGTCGCGGCTCGTGATCACATCCTCCACGGTCTCTCCAAATCAAGCGGCCGCGGGCTCGCAAGCTCCGGGTTCTGGAAGTTGTTCATGTCCCCCGCCGTGGCTTTGACTTCTTTCAGCTTATCCCGGAACCATTTGATTTGCGAGGCCACCCGTTTCGGCAGAAACGGCCGCTTGCGGGGCGGGAGCATCGTGCGCGAGGTCGCGAGAAAGGAGAAGGGAGTAGGCCCCGGCAGAACAAGCGAGGTTGTCGACCCATTCTTCTCCAGGTGCTCCAGCCGCGCGAGCTCCTTATTGACTTTATCAATATATCGCTTCTGCCGCTGCTTGAATTCCTTCGCTTTCCCGTGACGCTCCACGGCCATGCTGTACGTAGCGTGACTGCACTCTTGGCGTCAGCATCGGATTCACAGCAGAGTGAGTGGGTCAAAAAGCTCACCTGATGCAGACGAGGACATCCTTCAAGGTGCGGTTTGGGTTCTCCCTCAGGATGGCTACGAGCAGCTGCGCAGCGAAGGTGAGATCAGTCCGAGCTCCACCGTCAAGAAACTGGAATATGTACGCACCGAGGTCATGCTCTGCCCATTTTCGTCGTCCCAAGCCTGCTGCGAGTCCTTGCACGACGCAAGCGAGATGACGTCCGCCTTGACCTCGTCTTCATCCTGGTCGTGGATCGTCGAGTACCCTTGCCCATCGACGTTCCGGCACCATCCGTTGCACGGGAACCTGCCCACGGGACTCTCACAAAGATGGCCGTCCCCCGCCTCCTCTGACAAAATCCAGAGGCGCGAAAGCGCGGGTAGCACAGGCCCGTCCTTGATGTTGACGTTCTCCTTGTCCGCCGGGGGAGGCGCTGGCGGAGGCGCGGGTGGGTGCGACATGGTGCGTTTGCGGGAAGAGATGGTGCGCAGGCGCGCGAGGACGCCGCTGCCCGTCCGACTCCGTCTGCGGGTCGTGGCGGTGGGGGGAGGAGATGCAGCAGGGTCCTGGGGGTCACACATTACGCTGATCGTGTTGTGCCGGGAGCGGAAACGCGTTGAGGCGGGCACTTTGTGGGTCTGCATCTCCGAGAGGGTCAGGAGCTGGGCGCCACTACGGACTGCAGGGAGGGTTAACTAAGACGTCGGCGATGCATCTAAGCGTTACTCGCCAACCCTATTGCGGATCTCTTCACTATTCCGTTTTCCCTTGTAGATCCAAGGGACCGGTACTCGATTACAACGATAGTGCTTGAGATCTGCACGTATCTCCGTTGAGTGAAACCCCAGGGAGGTGATTCGTTTGATAACATACCGAGCAGCGAGCCAGAATGGCAGGTATCCAGAATCGCGACGAGGTGTGCGCTGGCGGGTAGAGGCGCGACAAGGGCGGCATGAAGGGCCTATCGAAACGTCAGGCGCGCCTCGGAAGTAAAACAGTGACCTTACATTGTCGACGATCTTCATCCCCTCGCCATCCATAGGGACTAGACCTGTGTGGAGCGATTAGGGAGTAGCAACGCAGACATATCGGGACTGTCTTACATTCATCCTTTCCGTCTTCCTCGCTGTTGGAGCGCGGATTATCGACTTGAGTCGAATGTCCACAATCTGTTTGAGGGATGGGCGTCAAGCGGCTGAGGGAATACAAGGAATATACAGACAGTGGAAGAACAACCAGTCGCCCTCTTTCACGTCCTTGACAAGTTCGCTGATCGCCAGAAGCTATAGACAGTATGAGCGCGGAATGTGTGGATCATGTGGTGAAAACTTGCAATATTCCTTTGCGTAGGCTGGACATGACCTGGAATCCCATCGTCGAGAAGGATAGTTATCTCGTCCGACGTGTATTCATACCTGGGGAAAAAAAGATTGAGAAGACAATGAGCCATGATCGGCTCATACATACAGGTCGATCAATAGGTCCCGCATCGAGTACGCATCCCGATGTGCAGCCTTCAGTTCTGCGTACCCTTCTGTCTGGGAGATCGAGATAAGAAGGGCCTTTTTCCGTGAACGAAGGGTGACTGTCGACGAAGATGCAGCCGACGGACAATCCAGAGACAGGTGTTGCTCTGCAACGACCGATCCACGCCTACATGCAGGCCATAGACGAGGATGCGGATCCATGGGACGCGAATTCATGACTCGGCCTATCCTGAGTACCGCTGTCTTATAGGAAAATCAACGCCCTGGGCTTGCCCTAGGCTGTGTTGTTCCTCTGTGTTGTTCCTTTCCCCATCCCGTTAAACACCAAAACTGGGCGGCTAACTTCCCTGGTGAATCCAATAGACTACAGCAAAGTGTCGGGCATTGTTCAACGGCCGAGTCAGTGGAAGTACTGGGGATCCGTGATAGAGTGAATTCCACATCGCAGTAGTAATGGATCCGATTTGATGTCGGGAGCATGTTGGGGAACTTTGCCAAACAACTGAGCGGTTTTTGCCTATTCAGAACACTTCTTGTCGCATCGGTGGGTCCACACAGATCCTTGCGGCCTTGTGGTATCTCCCGAACACGTAGCCTTTCGTGCTTGGCGTTGCAGCGCCCCATTTTTTTTTTCTTATCTTGGCTTGTTTTGGCGCCGATTTTAGCGCGCAAAGCTGTAAGCCAATCGGATAAGTCAGGAACGGTTCTTGATTTATTATCGTGCGTTATTCGGCTTCTATAATTTGACGAGAGTTGGTGAGGGAAGAGATTTAAAAAACAGTGTGCAATTGCGAGTGATACAGAGCAGTGCGACGAACGATGATATCGATACAAAGCAGGACAGAAAGCGGAGAGAAAAAAAATGCGACAGGCCCGTGTTCCACGGAGTCAAGTAAAACACAACTCGTAGAGCGCAATATGTGATGGAATAAAACAATGGAAATAGGATATGCAAGAGAAATGCAGGACAACAAAAAATACGAAGGTCTGTCGAGCTGCAAAAAGTCAGTATATGTACGGGTATCGGAGGGAAAGAAGGAACCTAGCAACGAAAATTCGCAAGAAAAACGACGCAGTACTTCACATCCGCCATTGGCGCTCCATGTCCAGGGGTCGCGCGCTGGCGAGCTCCGGATTCTGGAAACTGTCCATGTCGCATGGCACGCTCTTGGGCGAGTCGAAGACGAGCCGTTTGAAGCCCAGCTTCGACAGAAGTTCCTCATTCTTAGCGAGAAGTGTCATCGTCTGATTCTGAACGGGGAAAGTGGTCGAGCATTTGAGGACAGAGGGATCAAAGTCCGGGACCAGGCCCAGGGACATCGTGCGATGGTCCTGCGCTTTTTTCCTCTCCAACCCAGACACATAAGCCTTGTACTTCTTCTTGTACATCTTAGCATTTTCATGCCGAATCACTGCTTTAGTGTGCATGGCATGACTGAAATCCCGTATGAGCTCTTAAGTAAGTCTTATCGCAAGGACCGTATAAACTTGCCTGATGTACATGAGCACGTCTTTCAGCGACTGGTTTGGCCTGCGCCGCAGAATCTCCACAAGAGACTACGGTAAACATACATGTGAGCGGCACATCAACGGCTAGAGCAGCCAAATACCCACCGAGGTCATGCTTTTACCCTCTTCGTCCTCGTATGTCATTTGGGAATCCTTGCAAGCTGCGAGCGAGATTACGTCCGCCTTGACGCCCTTCGAAGAAGGCTCCGGTTCTACTTCACATTTCTTGAGATCTCTACACCATCCACTGCACTCGAACATTGCAACCGGGCTCTCGCACCGCTTGCCGTCCTCTGGCAGAACCCAGAACTTGCCGGGCAGCGCGGGGAGCACAGTATCCTGGTCGCTACCCTCCCCCGCATGTGCGCCGCCGTCGTTCTCCTTTGCAGACGCCCCAAAAGAGACCGTCCGCGCGCGGTAGGTGAAGGTGCGGTGCGGACCGGCGCCTGAGCATCTCGCTGTAGCGTCGTTGGCGTCCGAGGCGGGAGCGTCAGAAGGCGGCCGACACATCAGGTTCATGTTGATTTCACTGCAGCGCGCGAGGAGGCGGGTCGAGGGGCTTGGGGCCGATGGGGTATTCGCGTGGATGCTTGCCAGCCGTGCATTACTCCGCACTGCAGCCATAGTGTCAAGCAAACCTCGCGGGAGAAAGAAGGGCAGCGGTACTGACCAACCAGGTGCCGCTTCTCCTCGCTGTTTCGCCTCCCGCGCCACTTCCATGGGACGACTACGCGATTGCACCTGGTATGTTTTAGATCTGCTGTAATCAGTATCGGGGAGCACGGAAGACGGATCGTCTGTACCAAGCAAGGATGCAGAATGGCATGTGTCTAAAACTGCAACAAGTTGGCAGGCAGAAGGCAGGGGTAAGACAAGGGCAGCATTTAGTTCCTTTGTTGTGTCGAGATAGTCGGTCACCCCTTCGACGATAGAACTAAAAGGCATGCGTACATTGTCCACGATGATATTGTCCTCCCCATCTGAAGGGATCAGACCTGCGAAGAGATTAGGACGCATGAACGGAGGTTCATATAAAAAACTCACATTCATCTAGACCATCTTCTTCACTGTTGGAGCGGCTCTTGATTTGCATGGAATGCCCACAGTCTGATCGTCGGGATGCCCGTCATGAGCCATCCCGTCGATCATGCAGAAGTACGCACAGTGGAAGCAAAAGTGATCGCCCGCCTTGGCGTCCTTGATAAGGTCGTCGATCGCCTTCAGCTTTGCACACGATGAGATGAGCATTGCATACTTGCGGGGTCGACTCACAATATTGTTGCGGGTAGGTTGTACATGGCCAGGTATCCCATCGTCGACAAGAGTAGTGATATCGTCGGGAAAGTAGTTGTAACTGTACACTTGTGGTGAGCGCAAGCAAACGAAACGCAATAACAACTTGAAATGTACCAGTCTATGAGCAGGTTCCGCACCTCCTCCACGTCTCTATGCGACCCCTTCAGCTCGGGAAACTCAGCTGTCGCGGTCCCGCGAATGCCGATTAGGAGCGCCTTGTAGTCCTGGCCCTCGACACGAGCACGGGAATCAGTGACGGGGGGTTCACATCCTTGGTCGACGGCGGGGACAGGACTAGCACTCGTCGCGCTCATGGACGGAAAGTCTACGAAGGACGGTCCGTTTCTTGGTGGGGATTATATATCCATTTTCTGAGGCTGTGTGCAGATAGCGAACCAGGGTGGGCGGGGACATACAGAGGGGGCCCGCATGACACTCTAGATCTACAGCTATGGGTCCGAAAGCAGGTGTAGTATGACGCGCAGCAGCAGCCACCACCCGTTTCATGCCGACCGACGACATGACTGTCCGGAAAAGGCGATTTAAATAATGCAACAGCGGCGGTTTGGTGGCTTTTGGCGCGCTGTTGTCTCCAATATTTCATATGTGTTCTTGCACATAAGTACGTGACTTATAATCCAGGCGCTTTTCGGGGCCATTCGCTGCTACTCGTTCGGAGTCGTCGCAATTATCACAAGGTTGAATTTTTCTCTTCGGAGCAGTTGAAAAAGACGGGTCAACTTAAAGGTATGAAACAAATACGCAGAATATGTGCCCTGATTTGCGTGCAGATCAAGGCGGTACGCTGATACGCGGATATTCAACAATTCAACTTGAATTTCAAGACGAGCAGCAACTGTATTTTGTTCCACGACTTCATTCCAACCGTCGTCGGGGGTTCGGGGAGGCCGCCTTTGCGTGCCGCTAACTCTCATTGCTTATTAGGCGCGCAATCAGACATCACCCGCTAATGTTCGTTTCGAGTCACAATTTGGCGCCCCTAATTATACGAAGTGGACAATATTCTGGGATTGATTACAGTTTCCTGGTTTGGAGTGGACGCTGTATCCGCAGCTCGCTACGCAAGAAGAACGGATTGGGAGAGTGTCGACGCTGTATTTTTCCCTTGCAGAAACACCATGGAATTATTGTGTTCCGGTCGCATCGGATTGAAATGGAAGAGATTTTTGCTTGATTCGACAACCAACGCGGCGCCACTGTCGCCATTGGAGCTGTCCTGTTGTGCTTCGCGCTTGACAGAATCTAGCAGGTTGGTAACGGACCACGCTTCAACAACTCAGGATGGAAACATTAGAATGAATTTGCTGTAAATCACCGTTCGCTCGAATCGGCCGCTCCCCCCTCCATTTGTCTCCGCAGCGCCCGTCTCCGCCGCGCCCGACACGCGGGCCCAATCCGCATAACAACATAGATAAGAGGCGCAACGAGAACGCACATTCCCGCGAGCAGGACGTAAGTCCACCCCGGTTCGAGCGCGCTGAGAATAAGCTGGATGACCGCCACCATGATCGCGCTGAGGCCGCATCGCACTAGGTTGTTCTATTACCCATGGATTTTCAGTTCACTATTTTTGTAGGTAGAGAATATACACAGAGGAAAACGTACGCAAGCAGTGACGGATGACCCCTGGTCCGGGACAAGGTCAAGGATGAGCGTTTGCGTCGCATTCATTATGGCCATCGTGAAGAATCCAACTATATGTTATTTATTTAGTGCTTCGACATGGGAAGGAGCTGGCGCATATACTCACTGCCGATGAGCAGAATAAGCGGTCCCGCAAGATTGACCCTCTTCTGGATACACCACCCGTACGCCGCACAGCAAGCCACAAAAAACACAAGGAGAATGGGTATGAGCCGCATTCGCGCCTATGTGTATATTAGCTTCGAATTCGTGCAGAAATATTTGTTCTGGAAGTTTCGGATAGATGTACCAACCCGCTCTATGGGGAACGAATTTTCGTCCTGAACCAGGCTGCTCGGTTTTCGAGATAGGATGCTGGCCTTCACTCGTTGGTAATCCCAGTCAAGAATCTTCCCGGACGTCGCAGACCCGATGAGCATCCCACCGCCGATGGCTGATCATTGTTGGGTTCATAATACAACACAGATCAGATAAAGTTGAGTTTGAATCAGATAAAATGCGACGTACCAAGAAAACACAACCCTAACTGCGTCTGGTTGAGCGCTGGGTACGCCGCGTGAAATATCGTCGATATCGAGGCCGTGACGCCGTAAAAAACGGCACAGATGAGTCCATTGAAGCTGAGGAGGATGAAGATGTCGGGGTTGAGGAGGAGGCGGAGGGGGTTCTGGAACGGTTTTCGCGGGAGCTTCGCGGTGGGAGACAGGGGCTTATTGCGTCCGATGATGCGTATGACGGGGCGAGAGAGGGCGGGAGGAGTGATACTGCCGTTTCCAACCATCGATCGCAGGGTTTCAGGTAGGAATCTGGACATAGGCGGTGAGTTCGGACGAAGAGACTGAAAGAGATTAATATTACAAGATCAAGACGACTGCGCAGGCTGAGGAAGCGATGCAGAGGAACCAGAAAATTGATCTATAAAGACAAATTAGATAGGTGTGGGCCTGTATTTGAAGACCCGAGCCAACCTCCACCCTAATGTATCGGCCAGAGCGCCGCCCAATACGGGGCCAATAGCTGGCCCTGCCTGTAATACAAATCAAATGAAAAAGATATGCATATAAAATTAAATGCATACCATGGGCCCTATGTTATAAACGCCCAAATACCCCCCTCGTTCGGCGCGTTCAGATATATCACCGATAACACCAGCACCTAATCGAGAATTTAGATCCTCGAACGGGGGCGTTGATTTCTGGGATACCTAGCGCAATCGTGCTGGCGGAGCCAGCGGCCTGTAAACACCGCAGGAGAAGTAACAGCCAATAGTCGTTTGTCGGTACGAGTGCAAGGCCGATACACGAAACAGATAAGAGGAGCAAGCAGCAGATGAACATCGGACGGCGGCCCCACGAGTCGGCCAAAGTTCCCCAGAACATCGGGGCTGGTTGGAGGTTAGATTGACATGTTCGCAGAAAAAGCAGATACAGCATACCCAATGCCTGGAACACTATGTACATGGTCACCTAGATGATTCCGCTTCCATATCAGTCTATATGCATCAAGTATGCGGAAATATAGTCACCGTCAGATTAATGAGCTCAATTGACTCATGGAAGACTACGGAAAGAGTAGGGATAACAGGGAAGTATATATTCGAGGAGAGGGGGCTATTGGGAGCAGTTGAATTTCTGGAACCCATGAAGACTCGAGAACAATTCTCACCTAAAAAATCCCCCGAACGCAATAAGGGTTACAATGAACCATTTCTCTCGTTGCGTGTATATGCTGTATGGTTCAGTCTGCTCGTCTCTCTTCTCCCCGTTGGGAATTGTCGTAAAATCGGTTCGTTCTTCGTCTGGCATCGCGTAAATTCGTAGCGTCAACCCACCGTTAGATTATACTACGCAGGTGGTTTGCGAGATAAGGACACCCGAGTCCTTGTGGGCATTGGAGCACGCTCTCCTGTTATAGAGAATTCGAAGGATCGGAACTCCGATAAATCCGAAGTGGAACTCCGGCAGAAGCGCCACCAGGCTGACAAAAATGAGCTGAGCTGCGCCGTCGCCCCGATATCCGAAAGTACCAAAGGATGATGCAAGAACGAAGCAAGATTATGGATGGACATTGGATGAATGAGAGGAAGGAACCAAGGTTCAATTGATCGGCGCTCCGAGTCGGAAGTCGGAACCAGCCACTTGCCCTGGCCGGACCCGGCTGACTGACTGAAGTTTACATTTTCCTGCTTTGCTTTGCACCAGATTTTTCGATTTTCTTACTTGCAGACAATCCTCGATAACCTCATAGATCTAGATTTCCACCCGGTCGATGTTTCGAGGCAACCCAAACAACAATCGGGGCTTTCGCGGGGGCCGTGGAGGCCCTCGAGGCCAGCCTCAGGCTGGACGAGGACGGGGACGAGGCCGTGGGCGTGGACGTGGCAGGGGTGGACCTGCCTATGATCTCTCCACGGAAACCGACTTTATAATCCAAATGTATCCCGATAGTACGTGCTATTGAGGGGTTACATCGGAGATGCAGCTTACACCGTGTAGACGTCGCAAATCGTGGAGGTTACGCGTCGTCGGGATCCCGTGGGAGAGGGATAGGTTCCCCCTCCCGTGGCTACGAGTCTCCACGAGGACGCGGACGGGGTCGAGGCGACGAGTCACCGCGCGATTGGGGTCGGGGGCGGGGTCGCGGTGGCCCAAAACTACGGCCAGATGCGCCGTTATCTAAACTACTCTATGAGGAGCGGCCGTTTCTACGGCCTATCAAGTTCGTTCGCGCGGTGCACCATGCTACGTTGTTTCAAGAGGAGGAAGAACTGTTCCAGCCCCTCGTGGAAGATGTCGGTTAGTTTTGGCCTTCAATTCACATCTTTCTCTCGATACCAAAATTTTTGCAGGTGATGAGGAACAGAGTCATGTCCCTACCGCCGACCGCGTCTCTCGTGTCTTCAGCGGCGGAGATATCCCTAGGATGGAGTCAGAGAACGATCAGGAAGAAGAGCTAGAAGAGATCGATTTTGAGGACCTGGCGAAGCTTCGGGAAGAAGTGGATGCTACTGCTGCTATCGCTGCTGCTGTGCCCGTCCCAGTCGAAATTGTGGAAGAACGTTTCACGGGGATCTTCATCAACAAGTCGTTAACGACGACGGTGGACAGTCCTATGCCTGACGCGCCGACAGAAGCTGATTCCGCAGATGCGGAGCCTGTTGGTGTTGTCAATCTGACCGCCAGTGGCACTCAGGTTCCCAACGATGCAGTTAAATCGGTGGTCATTGCTCTGGGAAAACCACCACCCAGCGAGATCTTCTACGTCGACACTACTGCAATATCCCAGAGTGTTGCAGGTACTCCTGGATCGGCACCGATTCTTAGCGGCACGTCCTCCCCTGGCGCTAACATCACACCAGTCCCATCCGACGCAGAATCTGCGGTGCCCGAGACTGTCCATCCAGTTGGAGAATCCGTACAACCCGCGGCCAGCCCCGCTCCACCTCCCAGTGACCTGTTCTATATCGACACCACCCCCACTCCAGTAACGTCCGCACCAGGCGGCGTTGAGTCTGCCCTAGCGCCGCTAAATGCCTACCCATCCCCCACTTATCCAGACGACGAGGTCATCGTATACGTTGCCCCTCATCCACGCGCTGGCCGCATCCCCTCTCCCTCTCCGTCCCCCGCGCCCGTCGTCGTACCCTCCCTCTCCACCACCTCCATCCTCACTGGCACCACCCTTGTGCGCCCCACCACCCCACCGCCCGCGCCGCCTTTCGCGTCCGTGTCCGCTTTCGGGTTTACGCCGTCGCAAAAGAAAATCGTGCGCAAGCAGGCACCGGTGTTCACTGTGCAGGCGCACGCGAAGGCGCGGATGAAGGCGCGCGCACTGGCGCGCCGCGTGGAGCGCCGCGGGCGGCCCGCGTTCGGTGCGTTTGGCGCACAGGTGGCAGAGGCACAGCTGCGCGGGAGGGACCCGCGGCGGGACGAACAACGGCGCGGGGACTCGGACGTCGATTGGGGCGATGAGGATGATGGGCCGGAAGAAGAGGAGGTGGCGAACGGGATGGATGTGGATGTAGAGTTCGACGGGGCGGCGATGCGCCGGTTTGCGATGGGGATGAGCGCGGAGGGTGGCCAGTTCGTGACGATGGATGATATTGAAGATGAGCTGCGGATGCGTGAGGAGGATGCGGGTCGTGAAGTAGCACGGAGCAGTGGGAAAGATGATGATAACGACGAGGATGACGAAGATAGCTCTGGAGACGACGAGGTGGATGCGATTGTCGATGCGGAGGAGGGCGTCATGGTGGCAGAGCCCAGGGATCTGCCCAGTGATGACGGTGACGAGTCCGACGAGGAAGAAGATTCGGATGACAACCAGAGTCCGAAAACAGGGTTTCAGGCCCGACTGGAGCGTTTACGAAAAGCTGCCCGTGAACGAGGACCGGACGACAGTCTGGAGCTCATGGAAGGCGAAGATTCGAGCGACGACGACTTCTTCTTGTCGGAGCGGACGTGGGCAGAACGGGACGACGATTTCGCCGCAGAGGTCCAGGTAATTACTGCATCGTTATCATCTTCTACTTTCGCTCACGTCTCCCAGGCCTTCTTGGACGACAATGATGACATTATCGCCGCGCACTCACGAAAAGGACGGAAGAAACTTCTCAAAGCTGTCGCCAACGGCGAGCTCATCGACTTCGATGAGTTTGCTCCAGCCAGTAAGTTTCACAACTCCCTTATCCTTCCACTCCTTACGAGTGCATGCAGAGCGCGGAAAGAACAAGCGAAATAGTCTCCCAGCAGAGCTCCAGGCCGTGTGGGATAACGACCGCGCGAAGAAAGCCGAGAACAAGCGGCTCCGTGCTCTCGCGCGCCTCCAGGCGGCCGCAGATCCCCTATCGCACCACAAAGGCGGCAAAAAGGGGCGCAAGGCCATGCTCACTGCGGCCAGAGTCGACCCCACGATCACCGTCATCCCGAATCGCGTGGTGGACATGACGACGCTCGTCCAGCAGATCCGGCGCTTTATCGCAGACATCGGCGGGCCTGCGACAATGTCGCTGCCGCCGACGGACAAAGCAACCCGGAAGAACATCCATGAGATGGCGGTAGCTTTCAATCTGAAGAGCGTGAGCAAAGGCAAGGGCGACGCGCGTTATACCACGCTGTCGAAGACGACGCGGTCGGGGTTCGACGTTAATGAGGCGAAGGTCTCGAAGATTGCGCGGAGGGGTGGGGCCGGGCGCGGTGGGGCCGCGTTTGTTGGAGATAAAGGGAAGGGCAGGGCTGTGACGGTTCCACGGCACAGAGACGGTGATGAGGTTGGCAAGGTTCGTCTACTCAGCTTGCGATGCCAGGACCTGGACTTACGGACTGTTTATAGGCTGCGCCGAAGATTGGAGAATCTAACATTGGATTCAAAATGCTGGCGTCGATGGGTTGGGCAGAAGGCGACCGAATCGGTGTATCGGCGGGCGGCCTGCATGTTCCGCTCACTGCGGTGATCAAGAACACGAAGCTGGGCTTGGGGGCAACGCGTTGACTAAACTGTAGCACTCGTCGGCGAGGGGTAGCGGAAAGAATGGGTGGTTGGATTCACGCCAGACAATGCAAACCACGTGTATGAAAGTGCTGGGAATACACTCGTGGCCATCGACATCACTGCCCACGTAATACACAGCCCCAAATTTCCTTTCTCAGAACCTGGCGTTAAATTGTTTGTACATGCTTTTTTTTCTCTCTCTCTCTCCCTACCTGCATTCGCACCACATTGTTGAAGAAACATGCGCATAGAGTGAGGGCATTAAACCTCATGTATACTATACTGTATACCACAACGCGCTGGAAAAACGCGAGGACGGGGACTGGAATAACAAACACGAAAATTCGACATAAATGTACATTTTCTTCAAGTAGGTTATACAAACAACGACGGTAAAGAAAGTAAAAATCCATCAGACAGACGCTCGACTCGTTGGTCCCTCGTCGTATGGCCCTTGCGAGCTCAAACGAAAAAGAGACCAAACGTCCTCGAGACCAGCTCGCGCTGGCCATGTTCTCGGTTAAACGAGTGAGCGCGGAAGTCATCGAGTGGATTTGAAGGATACGGCATTTGTAAAAATGCGAGACTCGGTCAGTTTCTATAAAAAGATCCTGATGAGTATGTATCTGAGGAATCATATTTTTCGGGCGAGCCTTTTATACGTTTTCAAGCCTGGTCCGTGCGCGGCGGCACGTGATATATGAATTTTGCCCTACGTCGGCAAGCTCTTAATTTCTCAGAACATATTTCTGGCTTGTAAAATTGCTACGATGCCATGTTTGACTTTGCCAGATGGTGGTACATTTGAGGGTATTTCAATTATACTATTGTTTCAGCGTCCCAACCGCTCTTCTCCGTGCTCGTGACATTGACAATTGTAGATTGTGAATGTCGGCGCAACGACGCAGACGATTGCAGACCAGGCGGGCACGACCCAACCATGGTCTCTCCTCCTCTGAAACCATTTTCGCTGACACCGAGCCCAACGCGGACGATGATCAAAGTGGGCACGATTCCCTGGCATGAAGTCAGAATGAGTTCCAAGGAACATCGACGAGCGAACGTACGACTACTTGGCCGAGCGCAGCGTAGATGATCTACAGTCTATCAGCCGACGCATATAAGGGTTTCGTCCGTGGGCATACCTCGTCATTGGGGTTTTGAAAGTGGAAGAAGCCCATGTGTATGGAAACGAAAAGCGAGTAGATCAATCCAGATTCCAAACTGTGGGCCAAAATTTGAGGACTGGGTAAGGGGAGAGCAGATTCGAAGACGCACATAATGATCATGGCATTTCTTCCTTTCCGTCGCGTCACTGCCCCGGAAGGCCCACGGAGCCGGCGTATAACCCACCAGAGACGACCAGCTGTTACCCTACGTGAGCCGCGAAAATAAGAACTGGAGGTGGCTCACCAACTAATGTGGGTACGAATAGGTTGATGGTTAGAGAGAGGATGAAGAACAACGGCAGCTGGATCATATATCCCAGTACTATGTCCGGCGTCAGACACGGAAGCGGCCATAACGATAGAGCTCACTCATTGTCGTGATCAATAGGATGAGCGGAACGACAGTAATCCAAATAGTGTCCCAAATGACATAGCATCGGTATATCAACAGCGCGTCGGCCAAAAGGCTACAAAAGCGCTCGGTTATCTGAAGAAGTCTCATTCAAGGCGTATAACTCACTTATTTGTGACATATACAATAGCCCCGGCATCTTGAAGGCGCTCTACTTCGAGGCCAAGGGAGGCTCCAACATTGCCGTAGGCGATGGCGCCTTGAAGTAGGGAGAGTATGACGGTGGTGGTGGAGAGTATGAACATGATAATGGCGCTAGTGAAGAGGGCAACCTGCTTGTTGCCGCCCCGGTAAAATATATACATGCATCTGCAGAAAAGAACGAGGTAGATGCCTGCAAGGCGATGAGATTCGGAGTCGATGTGTAGGAACACCAGGGACACGCGCCGTAAAGGAAAGTAGAAACCTTGAAATTTGTATTTGTGAGCTACTGGTCAGAAGTTTGAGCAGGAGACCGAGGTGCTTACCCATAACGTCGACACGCCAACCCACAGGGAAGATGGCTAGTCAATATAAGATGAACCTTCATGAGCTTGCGATAACATAAAGTACTTACCATGATTAACAGTCGTCCAGCGCAGAGAAGAAGGAAGAATTGATTCCGTGGCGTGCATCCCCGTCTACCTATTAAATACGATAGGACGGCGCACGAGCGTCATACAGTATCGACGATCGTTGCCATGCAATCCATGTTGATCAGTGCGATCAAGAGGGGTTACATTGCCGTATTATGTCTGATCTCCGTTTTATCTCGGCAAACCAAGCGGCAAAGACCTCCGACTCCGAGCCCCGAGGACGGTGCACAGTACATACATGATGATTTTGAATCTGGTTCAGCAATTTTTCACGATCTCCTGTAGTACGGGCCCCGGTTGTTTCTTAATGGGACCGCGCCGGAATATACCTACCTACCTACCTACCTGATTGCGCCGCCTCTTCATACTTTTGCCTGTCCTCTGATGTTGTCCTGTCGTCGGATATGCACTCACGGTCCGTAGGTTGGTATATTCCGTCGAGTCCTATTCAATGAGTTTCGTTGACTTCGACGCATCGCTGTTTCATCAAAGTAGAGTCTAAAGAAGGCCTTTCGTTTGGCGATCGCGATGTGATCCGGTTGGCTCGCGCTGTTTACGGTTTGCTTTGCCCGGTTTCTCAGTTGGAATCTGCACCGAATGTACAGTAGCCTGTCCCTCATCGTCCGCATAAGCTGAGGTTAGTTGCAAGGCAGCCAGGGTCATGCGCAATGGAGTCACTTAAGAATTCCGTGGTGTTGCCGTGGTGTATACTATGTTATTTAATTCAACGTTTCAACTGGGCGCATGCGGTCAAACGATTGATGTTCGTTCCAATGGAGATGACCCCCCATGGACCATCATCCATGTCGTTGGTTCTGCGGTATTTCGTTATATATCAGAAACTCACCGTCTGGTCATCCCGCCGTCCACTTTCATTGACGCATTCGTCTAGCCGCACAAACACACCGGTCTCGCAATTCGTTCGGTCGACCGCCATGTAGTCAACGCGCCCAAACGTTCTCAGATGTAGGATTCAGTGCCGGCGACTCGCGAGTTGGGACGAAAGGAAAAACGGTCGAGGGCAGTGCCGAATTTTGATTGATATTCCTGACTCGCAACAATCGTCCCAAGTCTGTTGGATGTCGGTTGGAATGCCGACTTGGGAGAGCTTGCGCCGAGTACTGCGAGCGTTGAGGTGAGTCGGCGGCCCGAGTCCGTCATCGCAGTCACGCACATTTCACGTGTCCTTATCCTCGTTCCACGCAACTCCCATGTCTCCTTCCGAGCCTCCTCCCCCAGTAACACCTCCATCGCCACCCGTGGCAGAAATAAACGATCCACCTCCACCGTATCCTTCCAGAGGAAGGAGATCTCGACGGCCGAACCGTCGCCAGATACAAACAAGCCTGCACGGTCAAATTTCGTCCACGGATTCACATTCCGACTATGAGGCTCTTATTTCCCCTCAGTTGGATGCGGGAGATCAAGAGCCTACGGAGACAACGCCTTTTCTGTCGGGAAGACGAGTGGGTACAAGACCACGATCAGAGTCTCACCCGAGTGTATTCTCTGCCATATCGGTTGCACCGTCTCTGGCACAAACATTGGCGTCCATATTTCACGAATACGACGATGAAGATGTTGATAATTCCCCTGAGGATGGCTTGCTCTTCTCGCCTGGGGAGCTTCCCGAGATCCACACACGACCCGAAGGATTTTGGTCTCGGCTGGCCTGGAAGCAATATTTCCGACCCATGACGCGGAAAGTGTATTACAAGGCTCTTTTCCATCTTTACGTCCTCAACTTTCCGTTCGCGTTGGCGGCGTTCCTATATGTGCTTGTACTGACGGTGGTGAGTTACTTAGCTATATTCACTAGCGCGCGATTCAGGTGGATGCATGCAGACGGGGACGACCCTCCTGATGGCTCTTCCGCTGGGGGCACTTCTCTGTTTTTTCAACCTCCTTGGGGCCCGTGTGTTTTCACGAGGAGAAGTGGGTTCTCCGCATATGCGCCAAACCTTCAAATTGACGGAATACAGCTCGCGCTCCAAACAAAATTCCACGGGCCTCTAGCGTATCCCGCACCCCGTCCTCCGAGGCCCATATTCACGCGCTTGCAAGAGTCCACCGTGTCCGGTGTCGACGTCCCCGTCCCCGAGCCGTCATTCTACAAAAACGCGTATGCGATGGTCCGTCGTCTTCCTGATATACATCTCTCCCTTTGAGTCATGATTCAATTATGTAGTTCACGGACCCGATATCGTACCAAGCGCTTTTCTATTTCCTCGTCATCAAACCGAGCATTACACTTCTTCTGTCGCTGGGCCTGTTGGTCCTCGGCATCCCCGCGCTCGTACTAATCGCACCTGCGCCAATGGCCTTTCGCGCGATCCGCAATCTCGGCATCTGGCAGGCCAACGTTGCGGTGGAGGGGCTGTATTTGGCTGTAAGATGACTGGATTCTGGACAGTGAACTTGTTGTACTTATCTGTTGAAAATACGCCCACCTCGCAATGCATTTGTTTAGACCAAATTTGCGACCACGATGCCGTTTCAGCCATTTCCACTCCAAGCTTTTTGCAGTCACTTCTGGTTAGAAATCTCAAAGTTACTCGATACGATTCCAATTTTCCTCGCATTGAAAAGACCCGAACTTGCCGACACTGAGGCGGCGCCCCGGCACGCAATATGTGCACACGCAAAAATGATAAGATAATGATTACGTAGCCACTTGCGATCGCAAGAATTAGACAAGATTGATCGGCAAACCGGAAACTTCGTGTTGGTTTTTGGTCAATACAGTTTTCGGCAGCGCGCGTTATGCGTGTCTCTCGGCAGCTTCTCGTATAAAATGTCGAGAGGAAACGCGAAACTGCATTCATTTCCCCCGCTTTTCATATCCCAATTTCTCGTCATGAAAAAAGGCTTTTGGGACCTCGTCAAGATGCAGTGGGGCTCGCAAGTGCAACAGCCCGTGGTCAAAGCGGATTTAACAGGGAAGACGGTCGTTGTTTTGGGAGCCAATACCGGCCTGGGCTTCGAGGCGACGAAGCACTTTGCTACGATGAATCCAGGGAGACTCATCCTAGCGTGTCGGAGCCAGAGCAGGGGGCAGGCTGCAGTGGAAAGTGGGTTATTCTGTTTCACCTTTGAACTCGTCTTAAATCCTGTACGCCAGAGCTGCACGCCGCCACTGGGTATGCAAAGGCAGAGCTGTGGATTATTGACTTGGCGGACTTCGAGTCCGTGAAGCAGTTTGCAACCAAGTTCGAGCGAGACGGCGGCAGATTGGACATCCTCGTGGAAAATGCCGGAATCGGGATGAAATTCGATTTCGAGGCCACGAAAGATGGGTGGGAGTCGAGGTTAGTTCTTAAGAATGGTACAACGGACGCGTGCCAGTGTCTGATCTGCGTTCACAAGCATTCAAGTCAACCACCTCGCCACCTCGCTCCTGGCCCTGCTTCTTCTCCCGTCCATGATAAAGACCGCTCAGGAGCACTCAACGCTCCCCAGAATAGTGGTCGTCTCGAGTGGGACGCACTATTGGGCCACGATCGAGAAACCGCTTGTCGACAGTCCGGAGATTGTCACAATCATCGGAGGTGCCGAGTACAGTAAAACTCAGTTCGGAAATGTTCTTCCGCCATTCAGAACCTGGGGAGACTAATCATCTACCTCCAGAGGCGTCATGCGAAAGAGATACCCGCTCACGAAACGTCTGCATTTCTCGTATAACTCGTTTTGAACAACTTTAACGATGCAAATCAGTTTTCAACGTCTTCTTCGTCCGAGCTCTGAATGCCCGCCTCCCGCCTTCGACGCCCCTCATCGTCGACGCTGCGGATCCTGGGTACTCGTCTCGTATCTATGTTGCCGCTACCACAAAGTCTGACCTCGTCTCATTTAGGTTCTGTCGCTCCGAGCTACGACGGGACTGGACCGGAATAATGGCCGTCTTCAACTGGTTGAACGAGCGCGTGATGGCCCTGCCGACGGAGGTAGGCAGCCGGCAGCTCGTGTGGGCCGCCGTCGCCCTCCAAGACCACCCCGAAAAACTCCGCGGCGAATTCATCTCTTGCTTCAGGCCGACGGAAGTCAGCGATTTCGCGCTGAGTCCGCCGGGTTCCAAGGCGCAGGATCTCATTTGGGTTCGATTGCATATTGTCCAATTTAATTGTAGGAAGCTAATTCTGTCTGGTTCCTCAGGAAGACACTTCGAAGATATTGAACAAGGTCGACCCGAGGGTCAATGCTATAGTTGCCCAGTACCTCTCCTCCCCTGCCAATGTGTAGATTAGTTCCTCGTCAATAATTTTTCTTCAGCATCAAATCATACCGCAACGCGGAATGCGATAGATCGATTCAAGTTTATTTCTTGAGCCTTCTTTGAACCGAAGGCTCAGTTCCGGCTGCCCGAAGTTCAGGTCGTCGAGTAAGGGATTTTAAAAGGTGATGGCCATTGTACGCCTTGTCCTGCTTGTGGAGGGATGTTCGAGTCGAGGCTTAAGTTCGAGCTTGAACGAGGCTCAACGAGGAAAGCTACCAAACCACAACTGAGAGTGAATTTTTATGTGATCGGTTGATACTAATGATAGGAAAACGACCTACATGATTATGGGAAGACAGGGCAAGGTCACCGACCAAGACCACGGAGTCCTCGAGGGCAATCCAACGCTCTGCAGGCTCTGGGGACATCGCATTGGAATACGGCGTCTCCGTGTCCGTGTACTCACGCGCAGGAGAGTACACCGGCGGGGTAGAACCGGGCCGCTGCGCAAAGCTCATGATCAAGCGGTATGTCGGTATTTTCGGAGCGCTTGCAATCTAACCTAGAATCCTGCGGCCCGGTTTCTTCATGGAGAATTACCGGGTTCTTAGGATCCTGAAGAACGATCTGAATCCTAGCACGACCGTCGTGAGTACGTCCTTGCGCCTCAAAGTCGCCGACGATGCGCGTCTCCATGCTGTCGACGACATCGGCTGTGTCGTCGCGGGAGTTTTCAAGTGCGCCCATAATGACCTCAGCCGCATGCAGAACCCTGGCAAGTACGCCTCCCAGATCCTAGCCATCTCGGGAGAAGACACGTCTCGTCGGCGAAACCCCTTGGGACGATGCTAACACATCCATAAAGCGACGACAATGAAACAACAAGAAGAGTCGTACAATCAAGCTACTTGGAAACCGCTCCCCCCGATGCCGTGGATCCTCGCCCGCGCGCTGAACGTCCAGACAAGAGAGTTGTGAGGACCCTTCTCATGAAGACGACCCTCATCGTGCCTCACCACGCCGCAGGCTCGCGTATCTGGAGCTCAAGCACGACGCAAGAGACAGGTACATACCCCGCGGTGGTAGCATAGCGGCTGCCGCTAAAGAGGCGTATCCGCGGATGCAGACATTCGGAAGGTGAGAGCACAGAAGGGCGGGAAGCGGTGCATGAGGATAATTGGAACAAAGTCTCGATGCTGGGATTGCTGACCGGCAGACAGTAAGTAGGGTCTTTGCATATTATTACAGCGTGTATGACGGATCATTACGAGGACTTGACGAGCTCCTCCCAGGGTGGTAAATCGAAGTAGCTGGGCAACTTGTCCCAGATGAGCTGTCGCTGGTGGTTCGAGTTGGTGAACGACGCGGTGTAGCAGTTGTCGCACACGGCTTTGCGGAACGACGTCCAGGGAAACTTTATGGAAAAGATGCCCGGGCAGCCATTGCCGAGCGAGGCCTCCAGACTCTGCAGCCAGCGGAGTTTGGAGCTATCGCAGCGCTGCGGGGAGACGCAGTTGGGGATCGCGAGGCTGCCGGTGAGGAAGGCGAAGACCTCGGAGCGCAGGGCTAGGAGGAGGTTCTGGCGTCCGCGAATGCAGGAGCGCTTGTCGGGCCAGTCGAGCTCGAGGTGTTTGCCGTCGATGGATTTGACCCCGTCGAGGATATCGTTGATGTCGACGCTATCCGCGCACAAATACATGCAAGCGGGGAGAAGAGCCTGGTGACCCGTCTCCTTAGCAAGGAGGAGGACCGCAAAC
This sequence comes from Mycena galericulata, assembly GCA_029289565.1. Classification (NCBI taxonomy): domain Eukaryota; kingdom Fungi; phylum Basidiomycota; class Agaricomycetes; order Agaricales; family Mycenaceae; genus Mycena; species Mycena galericulata. The sequence continues at coordinate 576,136 of JARKIA010000080.1, read as the reverse complement.
GGCCGCGCATTAAAGACCTCCATGGCGGTGTCCTTGCGGAGGTCCCACTCCTGCAGCGTCGTGGGATACAGCGACGAGATATGCGCTAATGCTCGCCGCCGCAAGACATCGACATTGTATTTTGTGCTTAGCCGAAGGATCGCAGCTATCAGCAGAAAGTCTTTGGTTTCGGCGGGGTCATAGTATCTGCTTTTCGTCAGTATTTACGCCGGTGTGCACGGAGGAAACATACCCGACATGATGGATTGCTTTCAAAAAATGCATCAAGTCCAGCGCTGCGTCGTAGACGTGAACAACGGGGCAGCCTTCGACCATCTCGCTGGTATCTGAACTGGATCCAACGACGAGCATGTCATTGAATACCGTGGAGTTGGCAGCCAATATGCCTTTGAAGACTTTGAATTGAGTACTTTCGGCCTCGAGAATGATCGTCCCGTCGTCGAACCACACGTCCGTGGAGCGCCCAACCTGCGATACATGGTAGGATATCTTGGCGTCTGGAACTTGAACTTCCGCGCGGTCAAACTCCATTTCGTGCGTGTCGGGCATGGGCGGGTATGTCCCAATTCAAGAAGCGGTTTCTGCGACGTACTGGAGATATTTTGGGCTCCAGATCGATATGAATGACCCACAGGGCCTGTCGCGAGCCAGCGTGGATATGGGCAAGCGTCGAGACCAAGAAAAGGCGGTGGTAAGAGACTAGGGAGATGATGACGATCTCCGAATAACACCGATGGAGTGAAGGCACCAAAATAATATTTGTGGCGTCTATAGTCAAAACTAATGCTACATGTACATGTCGGTATACATTTTCTCTACGCTAGTTTGCGTGTCAACGCAGGCTAATAAACTAGTGGTTTAGAACCCAAACTATTTTGCACTCTGAATCAGTGACACCACTTGCGCGCATTTTGGAAGATCTGGAACCAAGGCCCAATATTCGCCCACTCCTTGGCGAGAGTCGGTGGGTACCAGCTATTGCTCTCAAGCGCGACGACTCGCTCCGGGTGCGGCATCAAGGCGAGGACGCGACCATCGGGGGTCTGCACGCCTGTGATTCCTCCAGGGCTGCCGTTGGGATTCGCAGGGTACACTTCAGTCGGGATCCCCCGCCCATCGATATATCGCAGCCCGATCAAGCCCTCCGACTCCATCGATTGGCGCTGCTCAGGAGCAGCGAATGAGACGCGGCCCTCGCCGTGCGCGACGACGATCGGTAGCTTCGAACCCGCCATGTCCCGAAGGAACACCGAGGCCCTTGTGACATCGCTGTCGACAACCTCGACCATCGTGACACGCGCTTCGAAGCGCTCGCTCCGATTCGGCTTGAAGTCGGGGAAGTCGCGCGCGCCGGGGACGATCTCTCGCAGATGGCTGAGGAACTGGCACCCGTTGCAGACCGCGAGCGTAAACGTATCGTCCCGTTCGAAGAACTTCGAGAATTGGTCTCGCGCCGTCGCGTTGAGGAGTATCGAATGCGCCCAGCCCTTGCCGGCGCCGAGGACATCTCCATAGGAGAACCCACCGCAGGCCGCGAGCCCGCGAAAGTCACTCAGATGCGTCGCCCCGCTGAGGATGTCGCTCATATGTACGTCGATGGCGTTAAAGCCTGCAGCCGTGAACGCCCAAGCCATCTCGACGTGGCCGTTGACACCTTGCTCCCGCAGAATCGCGACCTTCGGTCGGCGGAAGTAGTCACGGGAAGGGGAGTAGGAAAACTTGAGATCATAGAACAAACCCGTCGGTGCGGGATCGGTAATGAGCCCAAATTCCTCCTTGGCGGCAGCGACGTTGTCCCGGAGGCATTGCATTTTGAAAGACGTCTCCGCCCACATCTGCTGCAATTCCTGGCGCGTGGAGACGAAGATCTCCTCAGAACGGCGGACGATGGTGAAAGCTTGATCTACCGACGACAAGTTGACGTCCGCCACGACGTGGATAAAGGAAGCTGGGAATCCGGCTTTCGTAAAGAAATCCGTCAACAGCGCCAGGTGAGCCTTCCGTATCTGTACGACGGCGCCCAGCTCTTCGTTGAAGAGAGCAGATATAGGATCCTGGACATTCGGAAGGGAATCGAGAGAAAGGCGTACCCCGACATGGCCAGCGAAAGACATCTCTGCGACAGTAGTGAACAAACCGCCGTCGGAGCGATCGTGGTACGCCAAAATGAGGCTAGGTTCCGCAGTCCTGATGGATTGGGTGCCCTGGAAGAAGGCTTTCAGCAGCGCAGGGTCGTCAACGTCGGGTGCCTCGTCGCCAATCTCCTTGAACACCTGCGCCAACGCGGACCCGCCAAGCCGCGCTTTCCCACCCCCAATATCGAAGAGGACGAGGATCGTCGACTCCTCCACATCGGTCGATAGTTGTGGCGTCCACGTCTTGCTGACGTCCTTCACTGGTGCGAAGGCCGTCACGATCAAGGACAAAGGCGCGCTGACCTCACGCTGCTCGCGCCCCTCCTGCCACCGCATCGACATAGACATCGAATCCTTCCCCACCGGGATGCCCACCCCAAGCGCGGGACACAGCTCCATCCCGATGGCCTGCACCGCCGCGTACAGCGCTGCACCTTCCCCCTCCTTCGACGCCGCGCACATCCAGTTCGCGCTGAGCTTCACCTGCGCGAGATCCCCCACGCACGCCGCGGCGAGGTTGGTGAGCGCCTCGGCGACGGCGACGCGCGCAGACGCCGCGGGGTGCACGAGCGCGAGGGGCGTCCGCTCGCCAATGGCCATCGCCTCGCCGAACAGGACGTCGAAGCCGTACGAGGCGCGCGTGACGGCGACGTCCGCGACAGGCACCTGCCACGGACCAACCATCTGGTCGCGCGTAACGAGGCCCGTGATCGAGCGGTCGCCGATGGTGATGAGGAAGGACTTGGACGCGACGGATGGCAGACGGAGGACACGATTGGCCGCCAGCGCCAGGCGCGCGCCGGTGGTGCTGGCGGTCGGGACGTACGAAGCAAGGGTCGAGTCAAATGGTGTGCGGTGAGGCGTCAGTGTTGTAGCCGTCCTGGACATCTTTGGCGGTTTCCCGAACAGCGTCGACATTTTGAGACGGATCACATCTTGAGATAAGAGACGGTCGGTGACGATCAAGTCTTGCTCTTCCCTTGCGACCCCGACTATAGAGAACGGACAGCGCTCCCGGAGGGCAATAGCCTCGAAGGCAGCTGCCCTGTCGGGAGAGATCGCGAGGACGTAGCGCTCCTGGCTCTCGTTACACCAGATTTCCATCGGCGACATGGACGAGTCCGCCACTAGCACATCTCGGATCTCGAAGATCGCTCCAAGCCCAGAGTCGTGCACAAGCTCCGGAAGCGCGTTGGATAACCCGCCGGCCCCGACGTCATGGATGCTCTGAATCGGGCTCTCTTCTCCGAGATTGGTACATGTGTCGATGACTTGCTGGCACCGGCGTTGCATCTCTGGGTTGTCCCGCTGCACCGATGCGAAGTCAAGCTCCGCAGAACCCGCCCCCGACACCTGGCTCGACGCTGCCCCACCGCCCAATCCTATCAGGAGCCCCGGGCCACCGAGCACGACGATCTTCGCCCCAGGCGTGATGTGATCCTTCTTCGCAAACTGCATCCTCACGTTGCCGTATCCGCCCGCAATCATAATGGGCTTGTGGTATCCGCGGATCTCCTGCCCCTCCCCACCATCGATGGGAACGCGCTCGGCGAACGTGCGGAAGTACCCCGCCAGTGCCGGACGTCCGAACTCATTGTTAAAGGCGCTGGCGCCGAGCGGGCCGTCGACCATGATGTCGAGGGCGGAAGCAATGTGCGTCGGGCGACCAAAGTCGGTCTCCCAGGGCTGCTCGAAGCCCGGGATGAGGAGGTTGGAGACGGTGAACCCCGCAAGGCCCGCCTTCGGCTTCGAGCCCTTACCCACAGCTCCTTCATCGCGGATCTCACCCCCAGAGCCGGTCGCGGCTCCAGGGAACGGCGACACGGCGGTAGGATGATTGTGGGTCTCGACTTTGATGAGAATGGGCATGTCCTCATCAAGGGATCGATATGTGTTGTGAACATTGTGTTCCGAAGGGCCGGGAACGACACTGAATCGAGGGGCGGGGTGGCCATGAAGGACTGCGGCATTATCAGAGTAGGCAGAAATTGTGTTGGCCCCGCTAAGTTTCTCGGTATTGCGGATCATCTGGAAGAGCGACGAGTCCATCATCTTGCCGTCTATAGTCCAGGAGGCGTTGAATATCTTATGACGGCAGTGCTCCGAGTTGACCTGAGCGAACATGAATAGTTCTGCATCGCTGGGATTCCGACCCGCAGCATAGGCGCCCACGAGATAATCCATCTCGTCGGGAGCAAGCGCGAGGCCGAGCTCCTTGTTCGCAGACATGAGGCTCTCCTTCGCGTTTTCGCCTGTAGTAAGATCGACAATGCGAAGAGGCTTGGGGTCTTGATGCCTGAATAAAACCTCTTCATCTGGGGGAGCCATATGGACCACCTGTGTCATGCGATCGTGAATGAGAGATGAGAAGGCCCAAACATCGTCTTCCACCAGCACGCGATCGTCTGCCGTAGTAAACACAAACGCGACCCCCCTCTCCAATCGTTCGACAAACTGCCCGAGATGGCAGATGGCAGATATATCGGTGGCTTTGGTTGACCAGGGAGAAATCGATCCTGGCCTGGGAGTGACAAAAACGACGTTCTCCGCGTCCGCGACATTCTTGTCAGTACGATCCAGCTTGAGGTCGTCCCCATACGCCAGGAGACGATCTAGAGCACGTCGCGAGGGCGAACCCAGATTAGAAAGGGACTCCTCAGTCTCTGGGGACGTGCACTTTACGAGATGGATCCAGATTGCGTCGACAGAGAGTATAAAGGAACATTTCTGCTGAATGTCTCTCAAGCAAGCTTCGCGCTTAGGATTAGACAGAGCAGAAAGCCCATGCAAAATAAGCATTCTGCAATGAATGAGAATCCCACATGGGACGCTGGATGCGTTAATATTCACCTGAGCTTGACCCGAAGTCCTGAGCCGAGAAAAAAAACTGAGGGGAGCGAGCCAAAGCTATAAGCCCGGGCCGGGGCCCGAGGGCCGTTTCTCGATTTTTTCTCTTTCGTTCCGCGTCTCCCATAAAAGCAACTCGTCCGCCACCCAAAGTTCAGCACATTGGCCAAAGTAACCCGGCAGCCTTGCAGAACTGTCAGAATTAGACTTCAATGCCCGCCAAATGGGCGCCCACTCTGATGCCTACCATACAAGTTCGACGCTTTGCCTCCGGTCGTCATGTTCTTACGATCTTTTCAGGTCAACTATCATGACTTTGCCGCTGGGTTATCACTCATCAGCTACCCTAGCTTGGCACTTTGAAATGGAAGTTTTCTCGGTTTTGACGCTGGGTTATCACGGTGTCTTGGAACTTTCCAGATAACAGTGTGATGACAGGCCGTCCAAACAGGTACAGCCCTGACCCTAAAAGACGTCCAGCCCGCTGGACGGTGGCTGTACTCTCCCCTATACAAAATGCTTGTTTAACAGTCAGATCCCTCCGTTGTCCGATCCCACAACCTGTACTATGTACTCTATGCACGATGCACTTTCTCTCGCGTGGTTGCATCTGACCACAGCGGGTTTCTTTTGAGCGCGTGGTTGGATCCGACTACTACAGGGGCGCCCTTTCTTTCGTGCGGTGGTTGGATCTGACCACGGTGAGTCGTATTTACGGGCGGTGGTTGGATCTGACTACACCAGCCCTTTCTCGCCCGAGGTGGTTGGATCTGACCACGGCGGGTTTCTTTTGCGTGCAGTAGTTGGATCCGACTACGGGGGGCCCTTTCTTGCGCGCAGTGGTTGGATCTGACCACGGTGAGTCCTATTTACGGGCGGTGGTTGGATCTGACTACACTGGCCCTTTCTCGCGCGAGGTGGTTGGATCTGACCACGGCGGTTTTCTTTTGCACACGGTGGTTGGATTTGACTACGGGCCTTTTCTTGCGTGCAGTGGTTGGATCTGACCATGGTGAGTCGTATTTACGGGCGGTGGTTGGATCTGACCATGCAGCACTTCTTTGCACACAGTGGTTGGATTTGACCACGGCAGGTTGTATTTACAGGCGGTGGTTGGATCTGACTGCACCAGCCCTTTCTCGCGCGAGGTGGTTGGATCTGACCACAGTGGGTTTCTTTTGTGCGCGGTGGTTGGATTTGACCACCCGGCCCTTTCTCGTGTGCGGTGGTTGGATTTGACCATGGGACCTTTCCTGTGCGTAGTGGTAGGATCTGACCACCCTGGGTCTCATTTACGCTGGTAGGATCTGACAACGACGGCTCATATGCACATGGTGGTTGGATCCGACTGCACGGGTCTTTTGCGTGCATGGTGGTCGGATCGGACTACACGGATCTCTTGAGCACATGGTGGTTGAATCCGACCACGAAGGGTCTGCGCACGGTAGTTGGATCCGACTACGCGGTTCTTTCTTGCACGCGCGGTGGTTGGGTCTTCTTAATACCTTGCGTACATACCCCTCCTACTACCAAATATCTCCTCCTACATAATTTATATAATCTGCTTAGAATGGTTGTGAATGGGTTTCCTGGCCTATGCCTCAGATGAGTCTGGACTTGTTCAGGCAAGTGCCTTTTTGCACCAACATTCTTGCCACTGTGACTGGTTCTCCTTATTCCAAGCCTCAATCAAACACAGCTGCAAGTCATTTTGTATCCCAGGTGTTATGATGCCATGGAAAAACTTTATACCTTTTGATTGTTGGGTGGTTGTAAATTTAATAGGTTGAAGTCTGAAATCACAATATAGCATACCATGTTTCGTATGTATACCAAACATTTTGTCGGTCGCTTTTACATAGTTACTGGGCCTCTTGTGCACCAAACCTTCCAAAGACGACCTGAAAGAATCCTTGCCGCTTTGGGAAGGTCTTTGTTCATGAGAAATAGTAGGAAGAGTTAGATACAAGTCCAAAAAATGTACAATCTTTTGCGACCAACATCTCCCTGACGAATCCATGTTACAATAAATTGAAGGTGCACCCACCTTTTCAAAGTATTCAAGGCAATTATCAACATATTAGTTCCTGTGAAATTGAGACTGAGGTCCAGATAGACGGCAAAACAGCTGTATTTCACAGGATATAATTTATGAATCTCACCTGATGGGAAATACACCAGTATTTCTGGATATGGGCCGTCGTTTATGACTGAATATTCAATTCTTCAAGACGCCAGTGGCCCTCATGTACCACAACACTCTCTGTCATTGTGAATGAAATCTTGACTCGGAAACAGGAACAACTTGAGTGTAATTTGTTGCTCGTGAGAACTTACATATGGCAAATCCTTGATTACAGTTCATGGTTTATGTCATTTTACTTCCCAAACCTTGAATCTCGTTTTATCGTCAAAATTCCCTTATGTGGACAGAATGGGTTGTTTTGGATTGATTGTACAGACAACAGATCAAATCGTACCAGTGTCGCTACATGGCGTGGGCATCGAATATAGTACATTTGTATCCTTAAATATGATACATAATACTGCAGACTCCTAACGTATGATCATTGGAACGGCGAAGTAGGGGTCGGGTTGGAGGCAGTCGGATCTGACAACGATGAGCCACGAAAGGGTAACGGCGGTGTGGGATTTGACAACGCCGACCGGCTCGGCAGCGGAAGTGGGATTTGACAGTGCCTAGCAAAAGAGCAGCGGTGGTAGGATTTGACCACGACAAGGAAGGGAGGTGCGGCGGGGGGATCTGACCACGATAAGCAAGAGAGCAGTGGCAGTGGGATTTGACAACGACGAAAGGGCATAGGCGGATTTCACATCAATGAGGCTGCGGTGGTGGGATTTGACAGCGCGGAGCAAGAGGCGGTGGGATCTGACTACGAGAAACAAAAGAGGGGGGGTGGTGGGATCCGACAACGAGAAGCATCGAAAGAGTGGTGGCGGTGGGATCCAACGGTGGAGGAAGGGACGCGACGGTGGGATTTGACAACGAGTACGAACTTGTGCTGAAGGGATTTGGCAGGCGAGTGGTCGTGGGATTTGACTACGCTGCGCACCGCCACTGTCCAGCCCGCTGGACACAAAATCACAGCAGAGCTGTACCCGTTTGTACAGCGGGTCATATACGGTATAGGCCGAACTTTCTTTCAACAGCTTTGTAACCGTTGTACCATGCGTGGGATCCTATGTTCTTCCACGCCCCTGGAATATCTGTCAAAAACAGATTTTGAAAGCACGCTGACAATTCCGAGCGGGCTCCGAGTCAACGATCCATTCACAACGGTCGCAGTTCTAGTTACCTTTTATTCGGAAGTCTACAGCACGGGGGATCTATATATCCTATCTGCGCCGCACCTGATACCTTCCCGTCGTTGCCTAGTGCGTATTCTTAGAGTTTGCTTGGAGCTCTCAGCTCTCAGGCAACCCAGAGCCGCGACGCGTACTTGCCACAATTCTCCGGCTTCTAATAAAGTGCACTCTAATGACGCGCATGATTCCAAGAATTTGACAGGCTTCGAGACGGCGATACATTCGGCGGTCGCAATTCGCTGTTCTGCGTTGTCCGGTCCGCCTTTTTTTTTTTTGGAGATTCAACGCCCGCACGATCTGATAAATGGCCGGATTTTTCCCGTGATTGCCTAGCGCATATTTTCCCAGCGCTTTCTTGTGAACTCTCAGGCAACCCGGAGCCGCGACGCGGCCATTCGTCGAAATCTTCACGTACCTTAATTTTTCTATAATTCGCAATTGAAAGATCGTTAACACCGATGACAGATCAAAGCAGGCCGAAGAAGGATATACGGTCTGGGATTTGTCTGTCATGACCTGCGTCGAAGCAGAGTGGAAGTGCGTAGTCAACCAGTTAAAGGTACCGCCCCAGGAAATCAACATGTGGTTCCCCTTAATCGAATATGGCGCCGGGTTAGAAGGGCAGTGCTGCGCTGTTCTATTCCTTTGGGTAGCTATTTCTTCAACAGCCCGGTAACCTTGCGACAACCTCACCGTGCTATGGGCCCGCGTTCATCGGCGCCAGAGAGGCGCCACACTCCATGAACGTTTTCTATCGTTTTAGCATTGGAATCGATTCCATATCTTACCCTCACTTTCGAACCGAGGTAATCAGCTGCCCAGAATGCCCGCCGAACATGAACGCGCCGAGTCCTTCTCCGACTGGAACTCTGACGTAAAACCTCTGTCTCCCGACTCCGACGATCCTGATGTCTACGAGTGGAACCCCAGCTCAGGATGTCGTGTGTCGCGACGCCTCGGTACTGTGTGGAGTGGAGATCATGCGCCGAGCCGGGGCCGGTCGTACTCTGCCACTGGCGCACGACCCAAAAGGTGGACTCGGGAAGGCAAGCTTTGGCGACGGACCTCCGAGACACTCGAAACCAACCAGCAGAACGCCTCGTTCGAGAAGGACCTTGCGTTCTCCGACGACTATCATCGTGTCGTTGAATCCATTGTCCCTGACAGGGACCTGGATGTGACTTCGACTGAGTCGCAGATAGACCCCGACGATCATTCACTCATCATCAACTATCACGGCTTCGCTGAATCCGCTGTTTCTGGCCCGGTCCCGCACTCACCTTCCAGCGAGGCATACACAGACTCTGGCGAGGGTTCATCTTTCGTCGATGCGCGCCACGGATTCACAGAACCTCAGAATACAGACAACACCAACTGTATAAATTGTTTTGCGGCTTACACTGGCAGCGTTCGTAATTGTTGGGCGATCGACATACGTCTCACCCTCTTGTGGTGCCTTGCTTACGAAGCACGCTTCCGCAGACGCGGACCGGCTCTTGAATTATGGCTGGCCATCATTGAGGGAAGTCGGGAACGTGTAGACTGGGATATGTGGGAGGATGGCGACGAACTCTGGTTGCGGAGCATGTTAAACCGCCCCCGAATGCCGAGCCGATTTCGGGTGGCCACGGCCGTGCTGTCTCTTGCGGATTGGTGGAAAGCACGGGATGCTTTGCAGCGTCGCGTCGCCAGATCAAGGTCTCCCAACCCTTTGAAAAGCTGGACAGCACAGTATCGTGTCCTCCGGATCGCATGGTGTGCCGTCACCGACGGATTTCCAGCAGTGGGGAGGCAATACTTGGATCTCATGAAGCCCATCGACTCCTGGGCTTATTTTACTCGTCCGTTCCGGCCTTACTATGACGAGGATATGAAGCTGAGGTTACACGACCAATCCGACTGTTCGTTATCGTCCTGCAAAGTCAGCGTCTGGCAGTGGTTTCGAACAGCCATTCTGGACTACGGCGTGAATCAAGTGCAGAGTGTGATTGGGTGCTGCAGTAGCTGTGTATACAGGTGGGTGCCTCCACTAATGCTCGGGGATAAGACACTTAATCCCACGTCGTACAGAGCGTCTTTTCCGTTCGAGTCGTCTATCTTCGCTGGGGAACCTGCAATATGGCCTGTTATTCTCTGGGTGGCGTTCCAAATCCAAACCAAATATTTAACCCTCGAGTCGAAGAGCATCGACACTCTTCTAGCTATCATTGGTTCCAACTTTGATGAACATTTGGGTCTGTGGTCATGGGATGACACAGACGAACAGACGCTACGCCCAAAGCTTATCTCTCCGACCGGGGTAGACTGCTTTTGGATTGATCGTTATCCAGCGTCGTGGCGGGAATATATTATCTTGCTGGACTCCAAAGAATGGGCTCGCCTGGTAGCGTCTACTCACCAACCCTCGCGCCCCCGATTAGATCCGCCGGAATACGATACGGCGATACGCGTAGGGGCTATAGTTCTTTGGGCTTCTTCCAATTCAGAGTCTCAAGCGGTCAATACAATTCTGGGATTGGATAGATTCATCGGCGTCGCCGGTTTGGCGCATACCGATAATGGATTTTTGCGCTGCTTGTCGGAGCGTCGGATTCCCGTTCGTACCAACTATTGCAAGCTCTATGTGGGTCCAGAGACGGTGGATTGGCATCACCCACGAATATGGCTGGATCGGAACAGAGCGCAGCTACGGACCAATGTCCTTCACAACCCCGACATCATACCATTGGTTCATGTGGTCGAAAGCGTCTATATGGTTCACCACCTCGCCAAAGCCCTCCCTCTGGTCAGTCGCCGTATGATTTAATAATGACAGTGATGCTAAAAATTTTCAGCGTTTTATTTCCACCTTATTTGCATCTCTGTTGAAAAACCTTTGTGACGACAAGTAAGATTCACTCGAAATCTGCCCTGCGTGCTTGATGAACAATGGCGGTGCAATAGCCAGATTGATGATTTTCGAGTCCAATTGAACATCTGGAAGACCTGGGATATTACAACCTGTCTTGTAAATTTCCGTTCGGTCCTTGCTACTACGTTTGAGTTCTCCAAGTTGGTCGAGGTGCCTTTTTTTCTTTCGAAGTTCAACATCTTCTAATTGGTTATATGGCACTGCCAGGACAAAGACTTGCCAAAATCTGTAATAAACGCCGTAATCCACACGGACATTCGGTGTGTTTGTGCTCAAATCGCTGTCATTCTTCGTGACACTGTCGCATATCGAGAATTTCTCAAGGTCCATAATGACCACGCACAAAAACTTCTCGACCTCCTTCAAGATGTAAATCATTTTCGCATTGACTTTCCGCTGACTTACGCATAAGTTCTCCATAGCTTCTAGATTATCCGCTTCTAGACGCTGGTATTCGGCCGGTGATCCTGACGGCTTTGCTCAAGCTTTCGACCAGGTCTGGACGGCATCCGCGGTGCTTTGCTCTCTCGGATTTGCAACTCGAAGGTCACCAAGTGGCCGCAGGAAGTTTCGGTGATGTTTGGAAGGGGTTGGTCCACGGTGAAACGGTGTCCGTCAAAGTGATGCGAGTTTTCCAAGAGGCTGACGTCGAAGCGCTCTTTAAGGTCAGTTATGAGGCGATCAAAAGTGGCGTCCCATAGGAGGAGGAGGAGGAGGAGGAGGAGGATGTATTACCGCGGTGGTCCCATTGAGGAACATACGGTTACCGTACCTACATACACAAAGCCTCTAAATGTATGCTACAGTCGTCTACCCCTTGAATCGGTTCGACAGATCTTCTCACGAAACTCAGTAGTAAACGGGGACGAGATTAACCGATGGCTTAGGAATTCTATCACGAAGCTCTCATTTGGCGACAGCTGTCTCATCCCAATTTACTGCCCTTTTTCGGCGTATATTACCTAGAGGACTCCAGACGCCGACTGTGCCTCGTCTCTCCCTGGATGGAAAACGGGAACATTGCTCGCTACCTCAAGACCAATCCTCCCGGACTCAATCGCCTGACCTTGGTGAGGTTTTCAGACATATATAGCTTGATTATCAACTTACGGGTCCAGGTCCTTGACGTCGCTCTTGGTTTGCAACATTTGCATGGTCTCAAGCTCGTACATGGAGATCTCAAAGCTGTGGGATTCGATTTTTCTTCTTCTTTCACTACGCATTAACCCGCACGCAGATTAATGTTCTTGTAACTCGTTCTGGGCGTGCGGTACTTGCGGATTTCGGGTTATCGTCGGTGACAGACTCAAAGGTCCTCCTGTTGACCACACCCACTTTCAAAGCTGGAGGAACGATGCGATGGCAAGCTCCTGAGTTGCTCCAAAACGATTGTCCAAACAGCTTTGCCTCAGACGTGTATGCATTTTCTTGCGTCTGCTATGAGGTTAGTTTGTCCATAAATTCTGCGCTGACTCGTTCATCAACCATTCTGATGCAGATACTCACCGGAAACCTTCCATTCCATGAACTTAGCAACGATGGCGCTGTGATCTTACGCGTCATGAACCACCAGCGACCAACACGCTCTAGTAGTATCTCCGATGATGTTTGGAATCTCATGACGGAATGCTGGAAGACTGAACCAGCGCAACGTCCTTCCGCGGATCGAATTGTCTTCAGGCTCCGCGATCGTCCTATCTGTGCATTACCCACCGATGCAGCCTCTGATTGGGATCCTTGGTACACCTCAAAATTTCGGTCATCTTTAGAGGAGCACACACTGTTCCTTTCATGCGGCAACGTCGACGACTGGCTACAGGTCAGTGATGTCAATCCATGAGTTAGAAAACAATATTGAATACATTCGACTCCAGTTCACACGACGCGAACAAGGCTCTGGGATTCGATCTTCTGGGATATTTTCTGCTAGATCTACTAGTTCGGACGAGTTGAATACTGTATCTCACTAAATCAACTTTTGCTTTCTCTCCTTAAAGACAAGATAAAGCTCAAGTTAAACTCGTCTACCCGGGTTACCCAGCCGTATATATAACTCTCATATGAGCAGGAATGTCCTCTCCGGGATCGAACCTTCCTCTTTCGGACAAAAGCGTTGCTGCACATGCGACGCCGATTATAAGACCCGTCCTTTCTCGCTTCGTTTTTCATTATTCCGACGGCTCCGGTATCAATGACGCGAACCGGACCCCAGAGGCAATATCAATTTAAAGGAGGAGGATGAGGAGGATATATTACTGCGGTGGTCCCAATCAGGAGCTTACCTGCGGCTTAATTTGCACCCAGGTCTTGCCCAGGTCTGACTGCTGAGCGTCTTCAACCTAAAAATCCAGGCTACTGTCTCTCGCGTCGTTTTTATTTTCACCCCTTTCCCCAGGTGCCTTGAAAATCACTGGCACGGCTCGTTTTGACTCTCACTGAAAACCAAGGCTTCTTGTGAATGTCGTCGCAAGACCCCGGGCAAAAATCGAGCTCTCTCTCTTCCTGAAATTCCCTCCATCTACAGGAATCCGAATAAATATCCCTCCCTCTTCAACGTTGCTCAAGGAATTGTCCTTCCGATCAACTTCCGATCCAAAGCCGAACGGCATTTCCCGAGGTCACGAGGTGTGTTGATGCTCGCCAAATTTCAGTTTGTGACAAGTTTGTGACGCGAACCACCATGTTGTCCTCTCGCCCAATGCAGTTTTCCGACGGGAGAATGGCCGCAAAAACGCCAGGGAGAGAGAACGTCGTCCATCGTGGACCCATGACTGTCCACGGGAAGGGGAAGCAGAATTACATGGCGCCGGTGCAGCCCCACTCCGTTCGTGAGTGGCCCGCTGTTTTCCATATTGCAATCTCATCTGGTCCCTTAGAACCGCAAAAATCAGCCAAAGATACGTTTTCCAGAAATCCAACTCGCCTGGTGACCCGTCCTCTGGTCGATAAAACTCCGTTTCCAAATCGCGACGCGGTGAGCAAGTTCAACACGCCGCTGCCGGGCGGCCAGAAGATCGCAAAGCTAGTCCTTCTCGATGCGAACAAGCCCGCGTCTGCCTCGCATTTACATCCCAACGATACGCCCGACAGTGTGGCGCGCCCGAGCTCAGCGCGGAAGCACGTCCGTGCACCCCGTGGCAGCGCGAGCAAGAACCTGAACTTCCAGACTCCCCTCGTAAACGGCAATCCGTGGGACGTCAGCGAGCTTGATATTGTCATCCCCGCCGCAGAGGAGCCTCCCGCCGTCCTGGAGCCGAAGGACGACTATGACGAGATCGAGTACATGCCACCCAACTCTCTCGGTGCGCCTGACCTTTCCACCATTTGTTCTATGTGGCTGACTTCACTACACGCAGACACATCGTACACACCGCCATTTGATTTCTCCATTCCCGACTACAAGGCGGTCGGCGCGCGCCTGCTACACCTTGCGCATTCCTACCACTACAACGACACGCCACCCGCCGAATTGGACCCATCGGAGGACGCATACGCATGCTCTATGCCCGAATTCGCTCTCCCTGCGCTCCGTATGTAATGATTCTGTCTTATGAACACAGCTCATAAAATTATGCTGTAGAATCAGACGATCCGTTCCTCGATGCAGCTACTCCGATGCCGTCGCGCACGGTAACGGTAACCTCCAACCAGCCTTCTCGCGTAGGCACATCGCGCCCCGGGACCTCGACGTCGGTGTCCGCTGCCAAGCGGCCCGCCACTCGCACGCAGCCCCATCCCGCAATCTCAGAACGACCTGCGCCGGCCACACAAAAAACCGAGCCTCTACTCGGCACATCGAAGCCCCTCCCCTCTACGTCTGGCCTGAGACGCGCTCCAATAAGTGCCGCATCGAAAGCTACAGTAGCACCGGCGCCAGTGAAGGCTGCTACGTCGAGAACACGCGTTCCAGTGACATTACGGAGAGGCGCTTCGACGGCCGGAAAACCGCTTTTGGGTGCAAGGGGGCGCGTTGCGACGACACAGAAACGGCCTGCTGCACCTGTCGGAGAATTCGAACCCGTCGTACCGCTCGTGGGGCCGGTTGACGAGGAGGATTTTTTGTTCGATGTTTGATCCAGAATTTTTAGGATTCAAGATGTGCATCGATACTTCTTTGGACGACGCGGACGCACGAGCGTTGCTCGATTATTCCACTTCGGACGTGCTAGTTTTACATCCAATTTCATTTCGATTTGTTCCGATTCGCGAGGGGAGATCAACATCTGCTCATAAATTCGGGTTTCGCATTTCCAAATGTTTCAGAAAAGAACAGTAACCCAAAAGTGTACAAAAAAACTCATATACTAGCAAGATCGAGGATGACATCTATTTCGGCTCAACTCTCGCGGCTTGCTCCGGGTGCTCCCACTGCTTTTTTGACTTGAGAAACCACGCTCGGGAAAATTTTACGTGCTATTCAGGTTCAAGAAACTTGTTGTAGATTGCGAACTTCAGAAGAACCTCGACGAGAGGCGCATCCCCGTTCCAAGTGACTTACGCTCCGGATGCTGGGGCGATCTCTGCCCAAGTCCGACGTTGAACGTTCTTTTTTTTTTTTTTTTTTTTTTTTTTTGGTGGTGCGTTTGTTATGACCTCCGGCAACTGATAATTGATCAGCCCCTCGGGTCCGCAAAGAACGGAGGAACATATGACCTCCTTAGGCTCCTAACCAACGGCGGGAATGCTTTTACGCACGAACGGCAAATGCCGAACAGTGTGGGACTCGACCAAGATTGGTAATACCCACTAGAACCCTCCTAAATGCGACTTTACCGGGGTTCGAACCCTCGATCTACGCGAGACCCGGTGATCTCCGATTTACTCAGAGACCAAGGCTGCATGGTTACCGCTAAGCCATGCAGCCTCCCGACGTTGAACGTTCATCTGTGGAGATTTATACAGTGAACGAGTGCACGTTTAGACTTTCTTCGACGCTTGGTGTTCCGGTGAAGCTTGTCCGTATCAAACATAGAATTCCAATGTGCAAGATCATTCAAACAGATTACCAAGAAGCCGGAGCTGATCATCCACTGCGCGCCATACACATTGTCGTTCCGCCTAATCGAAGGTTATAACAGCTTCTTCAAGATACTTCGTCCTGGTCATCATCTCACGCCAGGCATCTGGCTGTGTTTTGAGAAGGAGAAACCTAAAAAAACATCATCACAAAATGAACATCAATGGGGACAGCACTGAGGACGCACGGCCGCTTCAACGGATCTCTATGCTGCATCACCTGCATTTGGAGCACCGCCTCGCGGAGATCGTCGAAGGCAAACTCGCGCGCGAGCTGCTCGACGATCATGGTCGGTGTTATCTCCAAATTATTTGCCGCAAACTGCCAGCACATGTAATGTGCGATAATCGCGACGGGTGCACGCTCGCCCGTGGTCATCGCCTTCTCGCGCATAGTGCGGAAGTTCGCCTGTATGTACGTCCCCTCACCGACATTAATCTGGCGCGCCTCGTTGTTGCGGTCATTGAGGAAATAATCGGCAGCAAGGGACTGATTGAGTTGTGTCACTTGCAAGATGAGCGCAGGTGAACGTTTGAAGCCGTTAATAGGGGGGCCGATACCCTTGTTGGAATCGGGGCCATAAACAGGATGAGCAATAGGCTTGTCAACACTATCAAAATCGAGCGGCTTGCCGCATATGGTCTTGTGCCGAAGCTTCCAGTCGGCCTTTTGACATTTTCTGACAAACAAGTAAGCGGGCGACACCAATAAATTAGACAAAGTCAAGAAAAGAGCCGGAAAATCAACTGACACAGAGCAGTATAGCACCTGCCGCTGCATCGTGTCGAAGCACGGTTTGCAGCGCGAGAACTTCACCGAGTCGTCGGAAGGCTGGGTTTCTCTGCAGCCCAGGTAGGAACAACAAGCCAAGCGCTGTTCCATACGCTCCTTGTGGCCGTTTTTGGCGTCTTTCAGCCATGTACTCGCGGCGTTGGGGCCCAAAACTGCTTCCAAGACTGCTTTGTGCATAGGTGCCGAGGGATCCTTCTGATACTGCACTGATTTGTGTTCCTTCACCACAAACAGTTCCGGGGGGTCTAACCCGAGGAAAGACCTGAGTGTAAAGTGCAGAACATGACCTATTATCGATTGGAATTAGTCCACATTGTTATCAAAGCACCATAGCCATCGTTACGCACATATCAGTTTGGTTCGCAGCAACAGGATCTGGGCGAGAGCGACTTTCCCGACGTCTGTATCATTCTGTTTCCTCTGCTCTTCCGCGAACGCATCCCATCCAGGGTGCGTGACATAGATAGGTGTGCTGGGGACGAAGGACAGGTCGTCGATCATCACCGATTTCAGCAGGTCGAGCAGGACTTTGCCGTCGAGACGCAGGCGCGAGAGGCGTATCTCTGGGGCGTATGCACGAGCTTCATTGAGATTCCTGGCCTTAGAGCAGACACCGACCATTCCGCGGAGAAGGTGCTCTCTGCGTAGGTCCGGACTGGCCCGCATCCACTTTGCTTCGAGATCGTCAGAACTCAAAAAGCGAACGGCGTCTTTCGTGAGATCAAATTGGACCCCGCACGTATCGTTCACGGCCATAGAATAATGGGATAATGCTTCGTCCACAAGATTCAGCTGCGAGAGGTATGCAACCTCTGTATAAAAGCAAAGCATTGGCCCTGCGGGAAAAATATTGAAGCTGCGTCGTAAGTGCGCTTCCCAGTCCGAGTTCCATTTCTCTGGATCAGCCAGGGCATCCGATGTCAGGGGGAGCAGTGGAACCAGCAGTGCCATGTCCGAGTCGTGAGGGGTGGGTGCAGTTGTTTGTGCGTAGTTGTTTTCACGTCCCTATATGGAAACCCAATGGAAACCGACTCTTCAGTACTAGTCTCTCAATGGCTAATGTACAAGTGATTCCTCTCCTCCCACCTTTGCCCTCAGATGCACTTGCCAATCCAGAGAAATGGAACGCGGACTGGGAAACCTTTTTGCGACAAGGAGGTTTTAACACGTTTCCTGCAGGGCCGATGCATTGCTCCCAAACTGAAGTTGCAGACCTCTCGCGGCCGCGACGTGCAGACCTAGCACTCTCTCATCATCAGACACTGATGAACAATACCTGCGGAGTCCAGTTTGATCTCACGAAAGAGATCCTTCCCTACCTCGATTCGGGCAAGCTCGAAGTAAAGTGGATGCAAGCCAGTGCGGACTTGCGCAGAGAGCATATTCTCCGCGGAATGGCAGGGGTGTGCTCCAAGGCGCGGAATCTGAATGACGCCCGCGCCTACTGCGCCCCGGAGCTCCGCCTCTCGCGCCTGCGCCTTGATGGCAAAATCTTCCTCGATCTTCTGAAATCGGTGATGATCGACGACGTCTCATTCATCCCCAGCAGACCGATATACGTCTCTCACCCCGGGTGGGATGCCTTCGCGGCCGAACAAGAACAGCGAAACGATACAGATATAAAGAAAGTCGCTCTCTCCCAGATTTTGTTGCTTCGAACAAAACTGATATGTGCGTGCGTCACAATGGTCCCCGATAGTAATTAGGACTTATTTCAACCGCAGGTCATGTTATACACTTTACGCTCCGGTCCTTCCTCGGGCGAACCCCCCCGGAACTGATCGTGATGAAGGAGCACAAATCGGTGCAGTATCGGAAGGACCCTTCGGCACTCATGCACAAAGTGTTCTTGGAAGCAATCATAGGCCCCGATGCTGCGAGGACCCGGCTCAAAGACGCCAAAGACGGCCATAAGGAGCGTATGGACCAGCGCTTGGCTCATTGCTCACACCTGGGCTGCAAGAAGGCCGAGCCCTCCGACGGCTCGGTGAAGTTCTCGCGGTGCAAACTGTGCTTCGAAACGATGCAACGACAAGTGCTGTACTGTTCTGCGTTAGTTACCTTATCCTAACTCCATTTCCTTCCGCGTGAAACTTTCTGATCCACCGCGTTTGTCAGAGCGTGCCAGAAAGCAGACTGGAAGCTTCGGCATAAAGCCATGTGCGGCAAACCGCTCGATTTCGATACCGTCAAAGAGCCTGTCGGCCATCCCGTTCACGGGCCCGATTCCAACAAGGGCATTGGCCTCCCCAAAAACGGCTTTAAACGTTCGCCTGCCCTCATCTCGCAGGTTACAAGGCTCAATCAGTGCCCGGTGGCTGACTACTTCCTCAACGATCGAAACAATAAGCCAGTGGACATCAATTTCGGCGCGGGTACATACCAGCAGGCAGCCTTCCGTGCGGTTCGCGAGATGGCAATGACCACCGGTGAGCGCGCACCCGTCGCGGTCATTGCACATTACATGTGTTGGCTGTCCGTGGCGAGAAAAGGGGAGATAACACCAAACATGATCGTCGCGCAGCTCTCGCGCGAGTTTGCCTTTGAAGATCTCCGCGAGCAAGTGCTCCTGATGCAGGAGCTCCAGAATAACGATCCATTTCAGCGGCCGTACGTTCTCCTCGCTTTCTCTATGTTTGTTTCCAGAGATAACATCTCCTTAGACCCCTTCTCCGCAACATCCCGCCGAATGCCTGGCGTAAGATATTGGCCGGAACAAGGGACGGAGAAGCTGTTGTTACCTTTGATTAGGTTGGAACACAACATAACTTGCAGTGAATGACCCTCGCCTTCTTGATAGTTTGTGTACAGTACTGCCAAACAGAATCTCGTATATTCCAATTCACGTTACATCGCTGAAAACGACAGAAGCTACACGAAATAACCGGATCGCTGCGACGTTCGACATTCGGCGACTTTGACATCATTCCAACATCGGCTTCCCTTGAATCAAGGCAACAGCTATGTTCAAAATCCCAAGTAGAATCCACCAAAGAATGTCACCAACACTGGGTATGGTCTTCAATTTCACGCTCCCGATTTCTATTCGCTCTTCTGAGGTTACCTCAACGCTCTCCGGATCTCGGGAGTCCTGAGAGACAGGTTTTTGAGGCGCGATTCTTTCGGGCCCGTTGTTCATCCAAATTTTAGCCAACTCTGCAACTACTTCAGAAGCACCGAGCTTATCCCCTTCATCGGCATTGATTGTCGTCGGCTGTTCCAAAGCGTCGCACAGTGATGAAATGGAGTGTTTCTTGCTCTCGGCAACCCAGCGAGTAATTTGAACCGCCTCTCTGCAGGCGACGATCGACTCTTCTCGCCTGGCACTGTCCCACAATACTGAAGCCAAATTCTGGAGACTACTCGCGAGGGTCGGAAGATGGCGTGGTGCTAGCAAAACCAGCTCACGATACAACTTCGTTGCCGTCTCCGCGGATGAGAGCGCCTCTGCCACTTGTCCCGCAGTTTTCAGACGAAGGGAAAAGACCTGCCAGACGCCTGCGATTATTTCTTGAGGTCGAACTAGTGTCGGCCCATTGATCAAGGAAGTTTGAAACGGAAGGACTAAATTGGCAGCTTCGTGGACAGCAGCAAGCGCTTCCTCATCGCGGCCACCCGCTGCAAGGCAGGTTGAAAGAGTGGTGAGCGCGTAGGCAAAGATCAAGTTAGCCTCTTCTTCCCCCGCTGGATGTGTATCCTCTAGGCCACCTCTGCATGCAGCCACCACCTGCTCTGCACAGCTGATTGCTCCCTGCAATCGACCGAGTTCGAGATAGACAGCTGGTAGGTCAGCGTCGATAATATGCCTTGTGATTTCCTTCATTGGACCTGCTTCGTTGAGAAGCAGAAAAGCCTCCTCGTATCTGCCTGAACACCGAAGGAGTTGGGAGCGCACGAAAAGGTAGGAATACCCAGGATCATCGATATCTCCATCGGTAATAGTGAGAGTCTCCAGAACGTTCTCTGCTTCCGTCATTCTCCCCATATCGAACAGGATGGAGGCCTGGTCAAGCAGCCAATCATCCAATTCTGCGCTATTTGGCGGGATTTCTGCAGTCGAACGAATGCACCGCACCGCTTCGTCGCTTATCAAAAGTGCTTCCTCAAGACAGCCAGGCGACCAGAGAGCCCAACAATACCACCAAAGCGCGTAGAGAAAATGGTCACGCTCTTCTTTGACAGTCAGGTTTACTATGACCCGAAGGTGCGCGACAAGTTCCCTTATTATTTCCAGGAGGATCGTCTGCTGAGGAAGAGAGACGGACGAAAGTGTGTCGGAGATTTTAGCGACTGTAAAGGACAGACTCCTCGGGACGCTGGCGGGTCCAGGATTCGTTATCAAAGACCAGACAATCTTCCGCATGACACCCTGGGCGACGTCAAAATGCTTTGTGAAGAAATGGTAAACCAGCGGCGAAATTGGGCTCCATTGTTCCGTCGGGGAGGTCGAGATGTAAAATGCCTGCATGGCATCTTCCATGAGTTGCATTGTAGGTTGGCGTTGAATATACACAGGTTGTATGGGGGCCGTGCCGATTCCGGTGGTATAATCCTCCTGATGGCTGAGATGGGCATGGGCGTACAAGACTGGTAAGAACTGTACTGTGAATTTTTGCTGATAGATGTGGCTGATTTTACCGTATAGATGGACGGTATCTGTAAGGATGGAGAGAGAAAGCGCGCCGGCCTCGGCCATTTTGCACAACTGGTAAAATATCGCGTTCATGCTCTTCGCAGATGGTGGCCGTATGGAACCTGCAAACTTGGTCACTGTCTGCAGTCCCTCTTTCGCTGTCCTATGCGCCTCGAGGTGGTGCCCAGACAGTGAAAGCACTTTAGCATAGGTGAAAAGTGCCTCGCACGATTTGACCGCTCTCCATTCGTGTTCCGGCGACACGCTCTGGAAGCCGGAAACGAAGGAATTTGAGGCCAGCATCTCTGAGAGGATTGGTCGGCATAATATAACCGCATTTTGAGCGGTTGAAGCAGCATCGTGTAGCTGGCCCCCGGCCAACACATTGTGTGAATGGGTAACCAGCGCCGAAAGAAGCACCGGACGACTGTCTACTCCAGGTGAGAGCTCCGAAAGGAGCTGACACAGGCCAAGAGATTGCTGGGTGGCCTGCAGCGCGAGGTCGTGTCGGGACTGATTGCGGTATCGCTTAGACAGGGTTGAGAGCGCAAACGCGAGACGTGGTATGATCCCAACAAAATTTTCGCAAACAGCTAAGTAGCGGAGGAATTTGATCGTAACTGTGTCTGCGGCCGTAGCCTCCGAATGCATTCCGAACATGGAGAGGTGCGAGCCTAGCTTAAGCAAGTCGCTGGCTATCGCCTCCCCTGAGAAATGGGCCAGATCGTCCTGTACTTGTAGGACCATGCCAAGGACGGAATGGAGAACATGGATCGGCATCGCAGGTTCCAGAAACCGAATATCCATCGTTTCCGCTGGGTCCCAAGGGGAGATTTCAAATTTCAAGCCATGGGTTGCAGTCAATTTTTCGAGGGAATCCACAAGTCGCATAGTCTGCGCAGAGAGATATTTAGATTCCAGGGTTTCATGAGTTGGATCCTGACCGAAGTTGAGTCAATGTGCATTTCACGACAGAGAGGATTCTTAACTCACCGATGATATGATTTCTGCCGTTCGCTGAACCACACTCATTCCGAATTGCGTGTCAAGCAGCAATCCTGCCATCATGCTCTCGAGGCGCCGCAATTTGATTTGGTTTTCTACGTTGTTTATGAGTATCGATTGTTGAAGGCGATGCGCCGCAAATTCCATCCGAGCGCCAGAGAACACCTAGTTTCATGTCAGGATTTCTCACTGGTTTCACTAAAATGACACGCTCACCGTGAACTGGGCGTAGCATTTATTGATATGCTCCTTCAGATTTTGAATCTCCCTTTCCACACCTTCGCGTTTCAACCAGTGCTTGAATTGGGACCTGATGCGGCGTATGCCAGAAATTCTCTCTACAGGAGCGATTGTGCGGACGACAGAGAGGACGTGTAACATGTTCCTAGAAAAAGAAGAGGTTGGAAAGCCGTCACACCGGTAAATATCACAAACTCACGCCTTGAGATCTCCGAGTGCCACAAGAAGCTGAGGTTCCTGGAAAGCGGTTTCGTAGCCATCCAAAAGATTACCCAGGTTTGCCAAGGTACAGAGAATGTCCTCTGTCAGGTCTCGGATCCGCCGTTTATTCTCTCCAACCTGTTTTGCGTTAACATACTGTACATGACTACCCACACTTGCAGTCCCGTACCTTTTCTATCGAGCGCTTGATGTCCTGACCCAACTCGATCAAGTCTTTGATGAAAGTCGCGAGGGTGATGAATGTCGTAGTAACAGAAATGGGGTCTGCCATTTTCGTGGTAGGGTAATGGGGAGGAAGGAGGAAGAGGATGGGAGGGAAAGACTGTCCCTAATATATCATTAATATATGGAATATTCAGGGCACACCACGAGCTCTCGTGATAAATAAAATATTAAAATTAGGACTTGGGCAAGGGGCTGTGGCATGATAAAGTGGGTCGTCGGCAGAGGTTCCGTTTTGCAGAGTCCATAGAACGAGGGCCAATTATATCCTTTTGCATCGGTCGATTGGCGGGAGACTCAAGAACTTGAAATGCAAGGAGCAAGGTCGGGTAACCACGCTGTCAACCGAGTGTTGCGATCATATCTTGAGTGATGGCCGTCGCCGAATCTTTTTTTTTCACCTCAACTGTGTATCTCAATAAATAGCATCAGAATTAGTAAATAATAGTCCATGCTGGTCAACCATCGTCGTTGGGTCTGATCCTTGAATAAAGGCGCAACATCCAAACCTGATGAGGGGCGGAATTTTCCGGTTTTCATGTATCGACCATCAATCAATCGGCTTATTCAACCTTTGATCCGACACTTTAATATTAAAACTTAAAGACGCTTTGGCTTCAGCCACGAACTTGCCAATTCTTGCTGGTATCACCTTCAAGTTCCTCGGCGGCTTCTCCCGCCTAACATCCGGCGCGTACACCCCAGAATGGTACGTGTTCCAACTCTCGCCCGCCCCCAATGCGCCCGGCACTGCAGCGGCCTCATCTCCACCGTCGACCTCACACGCGGCGCATTGCTGTTACCCCGTCAGACACGCCTCCCAACTGCGGCCATCATCACTGCATTTATGGGTTTCGGGCCTGGGAAGCGGCTCGGGAATGAAAGCCCGATGCGCTGTTCTTTGGTCTGGCGGTATTTTCTTTGGGAACAGAACAGGGGAAGAGGCAAGGAGGACAGGACATATTGATTCTTTTTTTCAAGCATCCCATCATGGAAGGAATATAATCGTGGGCCTCGATTCGACTTGAAACGCAGAACCAGGGATGCTTTGACCATGTGGAGAGCCGTGTCAAAGGGAATATTTGGCGTGCTGAAAATTGTCCTGTGAACACCATCCAGTCGAGACTCATGACGGGGCTGACTGAGCATTATACGATCGTTGAGTCAACCTTTAATCGGGAGCCGCGGGCAGTGTATCGGCTTATGAAATTTTCGAGTTTCTAACTCTCGGATACTACTGCAGATTTTATGACATGGAAATCCAGGTCCTGGAACGGGTAAACATAACCGTGAATAAACACTTCTCAAGTATACTCCTTTAAGGCAATGAACAATTCTCCACGCTTATAACTCTCGAAGTTTGCCCCTCATCCTCTCGAGTGCTCTCCCAAGTTCGTTTCTGCCTTGATGGTCCTTGCCTCTCCCCCAAAAACTATCCTCGGGAGAATCCTGGGTGCCACTACTATTAGAGCAGCCTCGCTCGAGAATACGAATACAAGCACCTCGACGAGCTCCGCATCACCCGTCGCGAGCAGCTTTTGCCTCAGATCTGGATGCTGGTTGAATTTCTGCCTGAGGACGATATCCATCTTGAGAAATTGACTCAGCGTAGCACATTCGATGCCTCTCCAGGATCCCGACTTACCTTTTCAACTCTCACGTCAACCCAGTCCGTCCGTATCCTTGCTTTTTGGCGCGCAACCTCCACCCATGCGTCTCCAGGCTTTTTCGCGCACCGGACCGCCCTCGCAATATCAGGGTTATCTTCTAGAAACTACACAAACCGGTGTCATCGTTTTGAAATTTCCACCGCATAACGGAGCCATAGCTCATCGATACATACTTTGAAAGCCTGGAACAGATGCTCCGCAGTGGGATACATCTTGCCCTCGTATGCGACGGGGTGCGGAGAAAGGTTGGTGAGCCAATAATATGGTCGGCCCTGTTCGTAGAATAATATTCGGGGGCGGTGCGCGTAACGAGATTCGTCGGTGGCGCGCGCGCGCATCTGGCTTCGGAGACGCTCCAGAGCTTTTCCGAGTTCGTTTCTCCCCGCGCCATCCTTTCCGACACCCCAGAACGCGTCTTCGGCAGAGTCCTATGTGTATAAATTCATTCCATTAAGTGGGCGTCTTGATTAAGAGGGCAAAATCATCACCTCCACGAGCTCTGCGTCACCAGTTAGGATGAGCTCTTCCTGCAACTCCCGATGCTGAGCGAATTTATGGGCGAGCGCTACATCCATCTGCAAATTCGTTAGCGAAATGGTAGGGTCGATCGATTCAATGGAGGCGCAAACCATCGCGATATTCACGTCCTTCCAGTCCGCACGCATGGCGGCGCTCTGGCGTCGCGCCTCCTTGAAGGCGTCTCTCGGGAGCTCCGAGATCGTCCTAATCCGTTCCGCGATATCGGGCCTGTGGTCCATGAACTGGCCGCGAATAACAGCGCCGTCGGTCAGAGGCCATTGACGATTGATTTCCACCATTTTTGAGTTACCTTGAATGCTTGGAACAAATGTTCGGACGTCGGATACCGTTTGCCCTGGTACAAGACAGGATGCGCAGAGAAATTGGTGAACCCATAGTGGGGATCGTGGTTGTGATAGAACAAAATCCGAGGGCGGGACGGTTGGGACATCTTGGGAGTCGTATGTAGGGCCACGAAAGGAGGCTCACCTTCTATGTGGGTCCAGGCAATATCAACGCCTCAGCGTTTGTGGATCGGGATATGCCGACATACCGTCATTGATTGTTGTGGGTGCATCTTGGTCGAAGCTGAAAGCGGCGTCCGTGTTGTCGTGATCCTGAAACTTCTCGGAGTGCCGGACAATCAAGCCAATATTTTTTCGTTCGGGAGAAATCGCGTTCTGACCAGCTGCAAAGCTCGAGCTCCGCCAACGACGGAGATGTGCCGAGTGATGCGGCAGACTTGGTCGGCGCGGCTCGGCCCAACTCCGTACCTAGACTTAGGTCGGCAAGTTGTACACATCTTCCTCTCCTAGTTTGATTGGTCTCTTATAAACAGGCGCTACAATAAAAATTACTCGTACCTCACATGTTATACATCTTACGCGTTTGCCCAAGCACTGTACTGGCGTCCGAGTCCTGGGAATCCGACTCAGGTATTATAAGCAATGATTCTATGGTTTGTTCAGGTTGATCCCCAGTTCGCTTATAACGGTCAGATGGAGAATTGAACCTGTTGAAATTGATCTGGTTGAACCTTGCACGTGACCGCGTGTTGGATGGAGACGGACTTAACATTTCTTATCCGGATAACGGCGCCACCGCTGTCAATTCTGGCACGTCAATCAATAACCCCTCATAACTTATTTCGATCCTCGGTCTAAAATACTCAAAATTGCAGCTTTCCGTTTCGTCTAGAATTCCATTTCAGAAGCAGCTCTCTAAAACAGGGCTGTTATAGGCTGCCACGGTCACCGACGCTCCGCAGGACATAGACAGAATTTTCGCAATGATCAGGTCGAGCTTCCTTATATATCACGGAGATAAGCTGTCCTCTGGTGAGCTGGCATCGCTGGGCTGCGCGCTATTCTTCAATTGGGCGGCGTCTGTTCAAGCGGCATCTCCATTTTTGGAAGTTTCCAAGTTAAACGCTATCGCATGGGCCACAATACGCATAGGCGAAGCTAAGCTGACCCCTCGTTCGCCGTTCTCTGTAGATATAGCCCAGAGGATCAGCGGAAACTCCCGAATGCATGGCAGTACAAATGGCACCATGGCAGTTCCACACGGTGAATGATTTTGCCGGAGGATTCCATCTTGAGCATCATACAGCACTGATGCTCGTTATCTTTCCCCCGTGCCTCGCCGCGGAAACCTGTAGAAACAACTCAAGGACAGGTTCAAGAGTGCGAAGGAGCGGAAAAGGAAGCCTTGGGGTCATAGACATCACATCAATCTTCTATTTTGAGTCGCGTGGTATAAAAGGCTGATATCTGTTGTTGGCCCCTAGCACTACTACTTCCTTCTTCTCCCCGATGGGCTCCTGCTTTTCGTTTTTATCGTCTTACAAGCAAAAAGACGCTTCCGAGAAAGACAAGACCATGTCCATTCTGCACCCCCTCGCGCGTTCCGCCAAGTTTGTAGGCAAGCGGCCGAGTCTCTATTCCGCGTACGCGCGCGCCGCCAACCGCTATGGCTTCCAAACCACCAAGTTCGCGCCGTTCCGGAAGCACGAGAACAAGGTCGTCCATATCAACGCGAAGGGGGAGAGCGGAGACGTCCCCGCTGAGAGTGTCCAGAATGGTGCGTTATGACGCGTCTTTTTGATGCCCCGCATGCTGATATCTTCTTCCAGAGTGAGTACCGAGATTGTGCTTTTGATTATCCGCTTATTCCCGCAGTGCGGAATATATCGTCCCAGTGACGGTGAGCGAGACTCTTCTTCGACGCCATGTGCCTACTCAGTAGTCTCTAGATTGGCACGCCCGGAGTAACCTTAAACTTGGATTTCGACACCGGGTCTTCAGACGTGAGCACACCTAAGTTTCAGTTCGAATTTCAGTACTAATCTTCTCGGTAAAAAATCGCAGCTCTGGGTGTGGAGGTACGCGTAATCCGATCTTTCAACTCAAATTTACCAAATCAATCGCAGCTCCGAGCTCACTGGCGTGTCGAAGACTGGTCACACCGTCTATAATCCTAGCAAGTCAAAGACTGCTGCCAAGCAGGCTAAGTCGACATGGCGAGTCAACTTGTTTCCTCTGTTCATATCCCAATTGACAACCCCATCCTAGGAACATTTCGTACGGTGACGGATCTTCTGCTTCGGGAAATGTCTACCTCGACAGTAAGTGGTTTCCTCCATGCCATCAGGCTCGTATCCAATGCAATGTCCATCCAGCGGTCACCATTGGTGGTGTCTCCGTCCCCAAGCAAGCCGTCGAGCTGGCGGAGAAGATGAGCGCGCAGTTCTCCTCGGGAGAAGGCAGCGACGGGCTCTTGGGGCTCGCTTGGCCCTCGATTAACACCGTCTCGCCCGACCCCGTCAAAACGCCCGTGGAGAACATGATCGACCAGAACCTCATCGCCCAGCCGCTCTTCACCGTCAAGCTCGACCGCGGCGACAACGCCGGGTTCTACAGCTTCGGCGAGGTGCGTCTCTCTTGTTGATTCGAATTTCGCGGATCATAATGAATTTTAACACCAGATCGACACGACCGTCACGTCGAACCCCATCACGTATACTTCCGTGGATAAGTGAATACTTGATCCTATTCACAATTTTATGCAGTTCTGATATGGTGCGCAGCTCGCAAGGCTTTTGGATGATCCCCTCAGAGTCGTACACGCTCAACGGAGAGACCATCCAGCGGTCCGGCAACACCGCGATCCTCGACACCGGCAGTGAGCGTTCCCCCCTTCCTTTCATATCCGTTCCTTAACATTTCCCGCACAGCGACCCTCGCGCTCGTCGACGACGACACCGTCTCGAAGATCTACGGTGCCATCAAGGGCGCCAAGTTCGACCAGAACCAGGGCGGGTGGATGTACCCCTCGACCGCGGAGGTCCCCAGCGTGGCGTTCGCTGTCGGGGACACGTTGTACACCGTGGGCCTTTCCTCAACGCATTCCCTTCCGCACACGACACTTATATACATATGATATGGCAGCTGAATGCGTCGGACTTTGCGTACGGCGACGCGGAGGATGGGTTCGTTTTTGGTGGCGTGCAGTCGCGCGGGACGAATCCCTTCGATGTAAGCGGGCGAACGTCGTTGGCTGGCCGAGGCTAACGTTTTTCCAGATCCTCGGCGACATCTTCCTCAAGAGCGTCTAGTAAGCCCATCCCCTTTTTTCTCAACAAATTCTGCGCGTACTCACCCATCCTCCCAGTGTCGTCTTCAACCAGGGTGAATCGACCGTCGGACTCGCACAGAGGGACGACTAGGCGTAACGAAACGGACTTCGGATTTGGACCTTTCATGAATTCACGATGCATGAATGAAGTAGTTTACTGTTGAACCTCCCGCGGCCTTTGTTGTATGTAATTACGCGTCTGTAGTAAGTGAGTACTGGCCGCGGTGTTGAATTGATGGTATTTAGAGCTCAAGGTCGTCTGCGAAGCGCGAAAGACAGCTTACTGGAGCTGCCGTCGTAGGTGAGAAGGTGTTTGACCCCCATTATCAATCAGACAGTACGCGGATACTTAGTAACCACAAAAAATTGGTACTGGAAAGAAAGGTAACAAAATCGGGTTGAACTGATACACTACAACGTCAACTTGGTGAGAATCGGCCATCCCTTTTATTGTTTTAGCATGCATGTATGTGGTCTAACAGGATGCTCACCGTACTCCAGTCAATCCCATTCAACCCCAAGCTAGAAAACGAATCGTTGTAGGGGGATGGGCTATCGATCGCCGGCACATAATGATAGACGAACACGTCCTTGTTCGTTTTTTGATCGGTGAAGATAACTTGTCCGCCCGGAGCGTAGACATTTCCGTGAGAACCGAGAACGAGGGTACCGCCAGTGTTGCGCATGTCCACCTCGTTCTTGTCGAGGAACGGACCATGCGCGGATTTTGACCGCCCGACGAAAACCTGGACGTTATCAATGGAGTGGGTCCTGCAAGCGCTTCAGTCTGGCACGAACCTTGTATTCGTTTCCGGGAGGAGGAAGATCATCAGCGACAAATCCGCAACATAGACCTTCCGGGCTTGAGTACGATGGTAAAGGAATGAGCGACTGGTGCTCACCGCTGCTTATGAAGAGGTAGTAGAAGGAATCATGCTTCCAAACGAAAGAGCCTTCCTCTGGATTGGGGCTGGTACTGTTGAAAGACACGCCGACAGGGTGACTGTTAACCGCGGTTAAATTTGGGGTCAACGATAGTTGAAATATGTCGTCCTAAGAACGCCTCAGCGGCCCGATTCAAGATTAGAGTTCGTATCAGTGGTAGTTACCCAAAATGAGCCTAAACTGTGTTGTCAGTTCGAGAGCCAGTAATGTTCACGAGAAATTTACCAAAGGACAGTACAGGTTTTCCATGTTCGTCGATGGCCAAGTTGGGGTCAATGGCGTTGAACTCGTCTCCGGTCGTGGAGTTGAAAACGAGGCCGTGGTCTACCCATGATCCGGGTTCCATCGTTTTGCTGATAGCCAGGCCAATTGCAGAGTCTTGCGATCCGAAAGTCGATACAGCATAATAGCTTTCCAATTTTCAGCCAAAACTAAAGCCGTTTTGATCCAAACGTACGCGTAGTATTGGTCGTTATGGAATGAAACGTCTGGCGCCCAAATATCATCGCGTCCAGCTGCGATGCATATGATTCTCAGGAAGGTCAGATTTAGAGTAGAAACACAAAGCACTCACGCAGTTGAATCGTCGAGTCATTTGGGAGAATCGATCCGACCTCTTCCCAAGGCCTTCAACAGGTTTGATCGATGCGTTCTCAAGACAAAAAATGGACGCACCCATCGAGATGCGTTGCCGTTATGATCCCTGCCTTGTCGTGTGTCGTGAAGAGAAAGTATTTTCCATCCTGACGTTGCACCAGACTGGGGTCGTGCACGAAGAAAAATGGACCTTTGAGTGGAAGTGGGTCCGGAAATGAGGACGCGACAGCCGTCGCGAGAGTCAGCCAAGCAGTGAAAGCGAGAATAAGAGCGGTGTGGAGCATCGTGAGTGGAAGGTAAAGACTGACGTCTCCGAATTATCTGGACCTTCGTTTTTAGAAGAGTTACGGACCGACACGAGGGCACATGACACTTCCCGACGGAAAGGTATGGGTACGTGCAAGTACGTGCCGGATGGAATCCCCAGCCTAGCTTGAGCAATGACATTGTGTCGGCGTCGTTTGCGGTTGATTTAGCTTCAGAACTATACGGAAAAATTTTGGGAACGACCTCCCCAAGTTTCGAGGACGCATAGAAACTAACCGCCCGATTGAAGGAGCTGAGCTGGTCATATGTCTCTTGCTTTGTGCGCGGGCCGGGTATCGCAGCCGTGGCCCGGTGCCAGTACTAGCGCAGTGACAAGAGAAATCGGGGTTCACTGGTCAAACTCGGCCGAAATACTGCTCCCTTTCAGGTTGGAGGTTACTGTCATCGCAGAGAGAAAAGCAGCGGATTGTTTGCAGATGTATACATACGGCTTGCTCACCTTACGCTCGGCTTCTCGGCTATCAACATATCTTTCTCTCTCTTCTTCGCTCTTCGCCTCTTCCCCGTATCCCTCCTTCGCGTACTGATTCTTCATATTTTGGAACAGTGAGGATAACCGATACATGTACCTTCTGCGCTCCATCCGTCACAGCGATGCTTGATCCAGAGAACAGGTTTCGTACTAGCCGCAACAAGAAAAATTGAGCGAAGCAAACACTCCATGAAACCATATAATACCAGGACCCAATTTATCTCCGGTAATTCAGACATACAGATGGTCTGTCGCCATGAATCTTATGCAAGGTTTTTTGTCATTATCCAGGCTTGATCTGGTTCGCTACTTATTCAATTGCTGTGGAATCCAGTGTTATTTCTCAATAAATAATTTGATAAATCAAACATAGACTACACCAAGACTACACCCTCTCTCATAATCGGAACAACAATACTTGTACTCCAACTGGCTCGCTGTTCCCAAGTCAACTGTCAAACCTCCTGACGCTGCTGATGGACTTCTCCTGGTCTTACATAATTTCCACCACTATGTTAACATTGAATCACGTCCACAGATGCCATCAGTTTCAAGCAATAGGTATGCATATCCGATCCAAACCAGACACACACTTTCGCACATTACATATTCACGCACAAAGTGGTTCAGCTTATTGAACCGTGGGAATAATCCGGAGTTGTCCGGGATCAATCGTTTTCTCGAGGCCCACACTCTGCTTCTATGATCTCCCAGCCCGAGACGACATGAAACCCACAAATCATTCATGGAATGTTCATCCAATTTTGGCTGCCACCTCCGTGATTGTTAGGATTCCTGGTCAGTGTCTTCTCATCCTGTTCGTGAGACATTTATTTATGACCAAACATAGTAGAGTAGATTGACTATCACAGCGACTGGGAAGAAGATGACTGTAGCGCTCAATTAGACATGTTATACATAGGCACAGTACCTGCTTGTTTCTTATAGGGACCTCCGCAGTAATATTATCTCCTCCTCCTCCTCCTCCCGCTCCATGGACCATCGATATGTGAAGCGCAGAATTACATTCATATTACACATATATTTGTGCCGCAATTGGTTGAGTTTGTACAATATTCTTTTCGTCGTGTATTTTTTTTTGGAGACTTCAAGATAGTCAATTCTTGCAGGCGCATAAAAGTCTTCCCCACTTGCCAAGAACCAGACCCTCAGACAGCTGAGCCATCGTTGTCTTCCATTTTCCATGTGTCGTCGTCTACTCCTTGATCAAAATTTACGACGATTCCTCCTAGCTAGCAGTGAGGGCCGTGTACATGAAGATGCAACAAATTGACTCACCATCTTGTGTCGTAGATCCGACTCCCGCTTGTGATATCGGTCGGGGCAAATTCATGTCTCGCGATGAAAATTGAATAGGTCCCTGAACCACAGAGTTATCATGAATGATATCTGTGACCCATCGTCCGCGAGTATTGCTGAACTTTTTGACGCTTAATCTAGCGTCACTCTCCGATCTCAAATTCAGGATCCTGTGTAGAGAAGAGGAAGTCGATTACGATACAACGAGCGAAACGAGAATGTTGCACTCACAGTCTGCAACAGAGCACACTTGAAATCTGGATGCTCATCGGCGCATTGATGGCTTGGATTAGTTCATCCCCTTGACTATGCGGACATCATTAGTAAGTGACCTACAGTCTGTGAGGAGTCAACTCAGCGCACACGAAAAATATCACATTAATCCTGAATGTCGTCAACGAAGGCAAGAAGGTACGGGAGGTATGGGATAAGGCTCACAGATTCAGAGACGTGATAGCAAAAAAGTAGAACAGCCCGTCTCGAACCATTCGGCGCATCAACGAGGACGATCCTCCACGGCGATTTTGGTTCATAACTCTGTACACAGTCATCGCGGTCATGACCACGTCAAATGTCCTACCGGGACGTGTGAGCTACCAAAGTTGTATTAGTGGCCGTCGGCTCCTTACATCGGTGATGCATAGAATGCAATGATGTATTTGGGACCGGCGATGGACGGCTTCCCCGTAACTTCGAAACGTTGAGTTGCAAGTCGTACACATTGGAGCATTAACAAAGATACCGATGCAAGGTCCAGGCCAAGAGGGGAGCTTTGTGTCTGGAAATAAAATTAGAAATGGTTGGGGAATAAATGTCAACTCATGGGATTTACTAACAGGCGAACGCCAGGATTGGGACAGAAATCATGACGCCGAGGAACGCGGCAATGAAGACGACGAGGAAAATCCCAATTTTCCGGTCACATCCGTACAGGGCGTATATGCTGATCGTTTGAGAATGTGCGACTTAGTACCGCGTATAATTAGGAATTGCTGCAAGCTAACCGTAATGCAAGCACTTGTTCACCAGTTATTTAGCTTTGTTCTAGGGCAGGCGTAATTAATCTCACCCATTTCAACAGAGAGATCGATGGGCACCGCTATGCCGGGAAGGATCTGTACATATCGAGCACACGACCTACCGGTTTTGAATCCGTATTCTAGGATCAAAGGTTCAGAGAACTCACGATTCGCTCCAGCTGGCAAAAAACCCTGTTTAAATCTGATGAACCCCCGATGTGGTGTAAAGCCCGTGCGGAATACGTACAGGAATCCGTGACTAGAATCATAAGAACGATTAGCGCAGTCGAATGATCTACCAACTCACTTACCAACGAGGACCAACAGGGTGTAGTATCGTACGACGCAGTAGAGAATTTTGATTGGACTCCAACTTGCTTTGGGTTTCCAGATATATCTCCACTGATTCCCGCCATTCGTCACGTCAGTGTGTCTCTGGCGAAAAAAAAATGAGCCACCTCTTGTGGAAGACAGGACAGCCAGTCCCATATGAGGATGGATGTGGTGCCTGCAACGTCTTGAGAACCGTCGAGGCAGCAGGGTAATGATGAAATATTTTACAGGCAATGTAAATCTGGTTTAAAATTAGTATTTGTCTACCGCCAGAGTGTCGATCCACATACCTGCGCCGCGTTCACGACGTGGAGAAAACTGGCAACACTCGCCTCGTCAGACATGGAGGTGAATGTGATGCACAAGGTTAAGAAGAGCCGCTCCACCCACGTTGTCTCTTACTTTTTATCTGCGCGGCAACGCGCCGAATGCCACTGAATCTCCGTCGTCGCCGGAGATTTTACTGCGAAATGAAAGAGAAGGGAAATATGTCACCCAAACATAGCTCCCAATCCTGGGAGATGCCGTAGGGAGTCAGATGGAGCAGCGTGCCGTCAACCTCGCAATTCTGGCCGACCAGATAGCAGTGTGAAAGTATTGGATCTTCGGGGAAAGGTGGATCCTAACAGTTCGGTGATAGTGCACCATTCCAGACTTCAACGGATTTGTATAGTCGACGTCGCAGATCGTCAAATTCGGTCAGATGGCTAGTCGGCAGCAGCTCGGCCCGATCCCCACGCGCCGACGCACTTAGTAACGTCCCTTTTACATCCGCAAGTAAAAACGTGGGGCAAGACTTAGGGTGCGTAATATTTTGTCGAAGATGCTGATTCCAGACTTGTGGTTTAAAGACGCGGTAACCTAAGTGTCGCAACGGTTGTCCGATCTGCTAAGTCATCTGGCAAATCTATGGGCACTATGGGCACTATAGTACTATGTACTATGCAGCACTCCATAGCATTTTTACGAAAGGGATGTACCTATGCAGCACTATGCAAGTGCTGCATAGCATTGCCTAGCCACTCATAGTCTTCAATTCAATAGTAACGGTTTTCTAGATGAACCGATGCTATCCCAAAAACCAGTGCAAAACGGTTAGACTCGGAGAGTCGGAGTCGGCACGTACCCGCGACGTGCATCATGGGAGCTGGCTACATAGTCAGGTGTAAGAACTCGTGTATTAATGCCCGGTCCGATACACTTCTTCCTCGTCTGCTCCCCTCCTCATCCTACGTCCTCTCTATGCCGGCAATCTCCCGTGGAGAAGTTTCTTATATTACGGGTGCCGCCTCTGGTGGGCTGAACTGCGTTCGTTGAATTCAGCTCTAACACCATACCTTCTCACCGACAGGCATCGGGCGCGCTCTTACCGCTATGCTGGTTGCTCAAGGGTTTGACACAATCAGAGCATTCCCATGGCCCTCCTCATTATATCCCTTAGCGGACTGGTAGTTATTGCGGACCGAAATGGCGAAGCTGGATCCAAATTTGCGACAGAACTTAACGAGAAGGTCGGCAGGATGTGAGAGACTAGAATTGGAGGGTTTGCCCGCATTGATCGCCGAAACAACCTAGGGTCGCGATCTCGGTGAAAACTGATACCACGGTCTGGGAAGACCAACTGGCAGGATTCCAGGAAGCCTCGCGCACCTTCAAGCGGATCGATTACGGTGTGTAATGCCCCAGCTGGCGATATAACAATTAATTCAAGTCATGATCGGAAGTGTTCGCCAACGCCGGCATTGCCGAACATCCATGGCTTCCCCCCTTCGATCCAAAAACGGCGAAATCGAGGCCTTTGATCAAGCCAGACCTCACCACAGCCGATATCAATCTCACCGGATTACTGTACACCGCGTCTCTCGCACTCCAGACTTTTGAGCGACAGGAAATCGGACCCTCCGGTTTTCGAGGGAAACTGATACTGACAGCCTCAGTGTTCGGCTATTTTCCATCCAGGGCAATGCCTCTCTACGCTGCCTCCAAGGCTGGAGTGATCAATTTTATGCGCTCAGCGGCACAGTATTACGCAGAAAAGAATATCACTGTCAACGCTGGTGAGTTCCTCCTTTGTCCGCGAGGCTCAGTCTGATTAGTGTTAACGCACCTTGCCTTGTAAGTCTCACCGAATTTAGTCGGTAAGCCTGCTCCACGGGTCTCCAAATTATGTGATCCAACTCGCTTTTAGACACGATGATTGCTCCAGAGGCTTTATTTGTTCCATTCCGCAAGCAGAGACTCCTCTCCGACATGCAGGTGGTACTCGAACAATTTGAGGTGCCCGTCGGTTTCTATTCCGAGGTCGACGTCTCACATTGCCGTTGCAGAAATTACTCGGAGAAAGCGCCCTGAATGGGCAAGCGCTGTCCATTAGTCAGGATAACGTTTGGGTTCATCCAGCAGATTCGCACATGCTGGAGGAGAACCTCCCAGCGTGTGACCTTATAAGTGTCGAGTTATTCAAACTGTTTGGGGATAGTACTCCTTAAGCAGCGTTTATAATTGTAATCTTGAGTTAATTAAGCATATGATCCGAGTCTGCACCTGAAATACATCGGCATATCTAAATGAAATGGCCTCCTCTCACAGAAGACCAATGGCTCACCTATCACTAGTTCGCGAAGGAGAGGTCACGTGGATTTGGTTGAAAATGGTCCATCTCGCAGAATAAGAAACAATCATAGTACTTAGCGGCTCGATTTTTTTAGATCTCGTATGTAACCCCGCGGACAGAAGCAATTTGCGGAATTCTACGACGCCGGGGTGTCGAAGTGGTTGTAAAGGGTTAGAGTGTCAGCTGTTGTGGAGGATCGGCGCTTGGAGGGAATGGTCAGTCACGGTGTTGACGAAAATCTATGCATATATGAGTTAGATTAACACCATTTTCGGTATGCACTACGCAATAGCAAGAATGGTAAGGTTTTCCAAGGGAGTAGGAGCGGCGACCAAGTTTCTCATCCGACAGCCTGAACTTCGTTCAGGTCCACATACATGTAATATAGGATCTGAAATCAACTAATCGGGAATCGTTATTTCAAACGTGCGACATCATCAGCAAAACAGAATGCGTCTGGCTGGTCTGGCAGCAGACCAACCAAGCGCGCCATACGGCCAGAATTGCATCTGGGAGCATAATGACACGTCTATTGCCAGAATCAGTTCTGGCGCTAGAAACTGATTGTGGGTAGTATTATGAGAGCCATGTATTCCTACTGTACTACACTGTAGAGGCTATATTATCATACACGCACGACGAAGACGGTCGTGAGTCGGTCACAAGCCAAGACCTGAGTCGTCATTAATGGTGGTGATAAGTGACGACGCAGGAAACATACCTGTATCTCAATGCGCACTGAGACCCATCGAGGGACGCAGACGAAGGAAAGCGACCGCTAAGTACTAAAACAGTCAGTATGCGTACATTTGCAAAACGGGCAAGCACGTACCATCAAAATGTCACCTTCCCGCCCTTGTACACGGCCCACGGCCACCTCCACGGCAAGTCATGGTACCCATCGATCGGTCTGGGTGGTTGTTGCGCCAGATCTAGACCCGGAAAAGAGCGGAAAGGAAAGAGCAAGGCGCTTGAAGATTTGAGGAAGACAAGACCCGTGAATGGCTGATAAGCTGAGCAGCACACAGGGCAGAGATTCATAAGGGCCAGGAAGACGTCAGGACAGACAGTTTGAGGGCTTGATAAAGCGAGACGATGATTTCTTCTTGAGTGCTGTGAAGCGCTTGGGGCGTGGCCGCGTGAAGATGGCTTCGAGGATCTGGCTTGAGGGTTTGGGCCTTGAGAGTCTTGAGGACTTCATTTGGTAGGACTTGAGCTGTAGCGAGAGAGTGCAATGTATGACTATGTGGCGGAAACAAGGGAGGGCAAGTGGGGGTAGAAAGAGAGATGCGTCGCATCGCCATCAACCAACATCACGTCAAATGGCGTGATTGATCGGAGTTTCAAATGACTTAACAGAAAATCCCCGAATCCATTCGATGAGACTAACACTTCACCTCTGTAACCTTATGTCGCAATGGGTATTTTACGTGTTAGGTCAATAACCCGCAAGTGCCAGCACATCAACATGCATTTGAATTTTTTGGCCTTCTGGCGGATGAATCGCCATACTGCCAGACGTTGCCAGACGCCGCCACACCGTCGCCAGACAGCCAGACGAATTCTGTTTTCCTGATGATGAGCAGGTCAAGCCGTCTGTTGCGAATGACAGACAAGGAAGGAGGAAAACGTATGACACCACACACCCCATCAGATTAAGCCCATGGCAAGCTTAGCTCCGTCGGAACCGCCGGTGACAAGCCCGTCCACGGATTCGACTGCGCAGTAAGCCGGGACCATGGATCATCGACGACGGGAAGGGAAAGTTCCAGCCCACGCGCTCTAAAGGACTGTATTTCGCCGGGGGACATGAATTCTGGCCAGGGTGGGACGAAGATGATTTCGAGGCGTCGGAAACCATGAGCAAAGTCCATCCGCCTCTGGATGAAGTCCACCACGATCTCCTTCGCCAAGAACTTAGGACATGCCTTGATCTCGAGTTCCTGCAGCCTCGGGCAGACAGTGATCGGCCGCTGTTCAGGGTCAGGGGTAAGGAGGTCCAGCAGATGCTCTGCCCCAATTCCGGCAAAAGTGGGGTTATAGGACCACGGAGGAAAGGAGGTGGTGATTTTGGTAAGATTTGAAAGACATCGAAAGGTTTCAAGGAAAGAGTCGTTTGTGAAAGATCCCATATCGATCGACAGACTTTCGAGGTGAAGCGCCGTGGTCGCGATAGAGCGTATTTGCACCCCCCAAAATCGACGGCCAAATTTCTGGCATCAGCCATCATTTTTAGGATAGAGAAATGACTGATGTGCCATAACTGACCTTCCCAGCAGCCAAAACCTATTTTCACCATATAATTTCTATCCTGAAAGTGGCTAGTGCCTTCGAGACTACTGTGGTGTGTCCTCACAAAAAAACCCGGGTTATCTAGCATTTTTTCACGCCTTTTGGCAGACTTTACAAGTCGAAGGTATCCTATTTTGGTGTCATCAAATTTCTGACAGGCCTCATCAAATTTTGCCCTAAAACTGCATCGAGGGTGTTGCAAATACGCTCTGATGCTCGAGAGGATGTGCCCGTCGAACGCTCGGGTGTCAAGCACCGGGATATCCAAGCGCCGGAGTTCCGGCATCGACAGATGCTCCAGGAGACGGGCGACGACAAGTGCTTCCAAGATACGGGGCTCGAACATGATGAACGATGTGAGGCAAGGTAACGAGACTGGTGCCGAATTCGAATCAACCCAATCGTCCGTTGCGCTGGCACGGAAGCCAAAGGAAACGAGTTGGGGGCATCGCCGAAGCAATGTCAAGGCACGGCAAAGAGAGAGTCCCTGCGAAGGACTTGCAGGCCCAGTAGAATCAAGTGATATGTGCGTGAGCCGATCCCAGAAAAACGGCAGGTCGAGCAAAAACTCGTCAAGCAGCTCGGGGCCTTGCGAATGGAGGCGCACAGCACGAAGGGTGGGTACCCTGAAGAGGTTTATTTGACGAAGTACTGGGACTTCCGCTGTAATTCCAAGAGACTCCAAGATTGGTGTCTGAACATCTGGGTTTGCTAACACAAGAAGTGCTGCTGCATCAACCGAGGGCGAAATTTCGATATTGTACCACCGAGTCGACGATGTTCCTAGCAAATCCCAGAGCGCAGTGATACCTTGCAAAGGGCGCAGGGGCGTCATCCAGGGATCCTCGCCAACCGTCCCGACAGAGAGCGAAACCGGGCAGGCCCCCGAGAGCTGCAGCCACTGTGCGACGGCGGGCATCCTCACTCCCTCCTCCGCCAAAATGAAATCGACAGGAATATGCAGCGACGCCCATAGCGTCGGCGTCGTGAGCGCAATATTGCGCCAGGCGCTGCAGATCCGACATAAGATCAACGGCGCTTCCTGAGCACTCAAGACCGCGTTCCTGTCCGCAGGAAGGCACGCAGCGAAGATCTCTCTGACGATGTCGGCCGGAAGACGACGTGGATGGGAGATAAGGGCCTTGTGGGAGTCGATATATTGCTTGATTTTGTCGCGTTCGGCGGAAAGTTCTCGGATCTGTTCATCGATGCGCTCGAGTTCCTCGAGACGGAAGGCGAGATCGATTCGGATTCCCTCCGCTTCTTCATCGGACGGGACAAAATTTGTGTGAAGACGGGCAGTAAACGGGGATTCCATGAACGGTGTATGAGATTCAACGCGTCGGTGGTCGCGGTTGGGAGCGAAGTGCCTTTGTTTGGCCCGACCGATGGCAGAAGATTGATCCGATTATCTCGGGGTTCAGATTTTACCGACCGACGTCAATGTTCAATCACTTCTGGCTTTCAAAAATAAACTGCGAGAGGGCAAGGGTATCAAAAGACGGAAGTGGCATTTCTGGCAGAAAGTCCCGGATTGACGCCGGGAAAAGGCTTTATATAAAGATCGCGATTTATCAAGATACGCTAGTATTCCCTCTACCTAAGTCTTCACATTGGGTCGATAATCCGAGAAACCGTACAATCTAGATACAGCAACTGGGTCGATATCCTGGGCCCAACAAGGACGGACACGAAATATTGCTTGAAAAAGCTTCATCTGCTCTCGGTTGGGATACGGATACTTCGTTTTGTCAATGATCTTGTTCGGGCTGCACGTTATGGCCAAAAACAATTGGGGACTTTTGACGTTCACTGGGCAGAGAAAGTCATATCCCGTCTGCTTTTTGATACAATTGCCTTCCCCGCTCATGCATCGGCGAGTAGTACCCACCTTCGTCACTTCGTTACTTCGCGTAGGAATGTGAAATTTCGTCACTTTGATGGGAATGTGTGTAAGTTTGTCACTCTGCCTGGTTTCTGTGAAACTTCGTCAGTTGACGTCGGCGCGTTCAGGAACTCGGAACATCGGCCATCAGCGTTCCTTCGGCATACCAGCAAAACACAAGTCCTTTCTTCAACGACTTCTTCAATATACCTGGGGACCTAACCAGAACATCATACCTAACCATGCCCGACCTTTCTAACCACAAACTTAACCCAAACTTACCCCCCCGCGCAAAGTGAATACAGAGTTCGGTGAGTTCACGGGTTTCGGCAGCTAACCTAACCGGCGAATCTCGGCAAGCTGTTGATGCACATCACTCCGTGATGTGCCGGGGAGTCGCCGCTTGAAAGCCAGAAATACTAACTCACGAACTTTCATAGAAAGCCTTCCAAATTACGAACTTTCACGATTTCCCATCAAAGTCACGAAGTTCCACAACGCTAAGCGAAGTAACGAAGTGACGAAAATGGCGTGGACTCTGCATCGGCATGTCCGGGACAGGCCATCCGAGGTACCAGTAGTGGACGTCACCCTGGTATTTCTCGGTATGAATTCAAACATGTATGAGTCAAGCTCGTACCGAGTTATGGTTGTCCCCCGATGGACCATCACCCAACTGGCAAGCATTCTGGGTGGGGACGTTACATAATTTAGAATATGATTCCTGAAAAAAGGACGGACTTCTTCTTCGGAAAGCCCCGCGGAAGGCTTAGATGCGGATTTGTCCTGCAATGGACCATCACCCAACTGGCAAGCATTCTGGGTGGCGACGTTACAGTAGTTCAAGATAGGATTCCTGAAACCAAGGCTAGGACGGACTTCTTCGGAGAGCCCCGCGGAAGGCTCGGATGCGGGAGAGGAGGACATGTTAGATTCAGAAAGCGAGAGACGCTCCATTTTTTGTTATTCAACGCGCTGGTAGTCGTGGTTAGGAGCAACGTGCCTCTGTTTGAAAATATTGATCCGATTATCTCGGGGTTCAGATAATATAAATTCAACCGAAGGCTCATTTTCAACGACCCATGTCAATGTTCAATCATTTCTGGCTTTCAAAACACACTGCGGGAGGCCAAGGGTATCAAAAGACTGAAGCGACATTTCTGGCAGAAAAACCCTAGTTTCAACGCCGAGAAAAGTGAAAACAGGCTGCACATGGGTGCCTCGTGCCACGAGTAGCGTAGAGTACGCATCAGGAAAAAACCAGTAGACTACGTGCCGGTCTATAGCCACAATAGTTGGCATAGCTCCGTAGCTAAGTCCCTGGTTTGTAGTGCTATTGTAGCTGTGCTTCCTTGCTATGGGATGCTATAAATTCAAAGGCGGAAGCTATGGATTGCTATGGAGTTCGCCGTAGCTGATCGCTTAACTCAAATATCACCGTAGATCGATAGCCGCGTAGCAATCTATAGCTCAGTGTAGCTTA
Source organism: Mycena galericulata (assembly GCA_029289565.1). Lineage (NCBI taxonomy): Eukaryota > Fungi > Basidiomycota > Agaricomycetes > Agaricales > Mycenaceae > Mycena > Mycena galericulata. The sequence goes on along the minus strand of JARKIA010000080.1, from coordinate 533,673 downwards.
CAGACTTCAATAGATCCAGGCTCACATAGATGAGAGAAAAACAATAAATAGAATATGCAAATAATACAAGACTACTAGTCAGTACTAGTCACTGTGTTCCCCGTTCTCGCCGTCACTGAGAGTCTTCGAAGCCTCGACGTATTCCCGCTTGGTCGCGTCGATTACCTCCATGGCCAATCTGGAGAGCGCGGAGGCTGAGAAAGCGGGAGCAAGGGCTGCGCGCGAGAATGGAAGCTATTGAATAGTGAGTAAATGTACAAGAAAAGATAGAGTTATCACGCACCGCCCAATGTCATCCTTGCGTCGCGAACAGTCTCGGCAAACAGCCAGTCTGAGTATTCCCACGGCAACGACATGTCTTGAAATGATCCAAATCAGCGGGGTTGCCCAGAGGTCGATAGACCCTGAGGAGCAAGACTTGAAGCGGCTTGACATGACCTTGAGACGCGCTGAATCTTGACTCGTAGTTGACCTTGGATATTCAAGGAAGAAGACTTGAAGGCATTTGAGGGTGAGAGGATTCAAGCCGTAGATGGGGAGGAAACACCGAGGGTTGGAAGAGAGGCGAGGGGTGCTTGGGCAGAAAACGCTCTTGAAATACTCTTCCGGGGTAATTTTACATGCAGCACCACGAATCTTCAGACTTGATGGCAGGTTTGGAGTGGTTTGAGGTCCGTACCAGCAGGAGACCGGCAAGAGAACGATGAAAGGGCGGGTAAGACGGCGGGGGAGATGGTGGGAGAGAAAGAGAGGGAGCCATCAAAACGAACCATTTTCGCGCCCACGTGTTTCGCATCATGCATCATGATCCCGGTCCGTGATGTCGGCTATGGACTTGAGCACTTGCGTCGAAACTCGCGGAGTCGCCGTTGCGCAACCTCTCTCCTTAGCACCTGCCTGGTTTCTTTTGCTCCCCTGGCCAGCCCGCAGTGCTCATGCCGACTTTTGGTCTAAAAAATGCTGGGGAGATATTCGAAGCCTCAAACTCAACTCAAACTTGCCTCGAACAAGACAAATAATTGACCCCACATCTCGAGAAAAAGAGCCGAGGACAATCTCAAAAGTATTTCAACAACTTGTCGGGTTAGTCTAGAGTCGTGGTAGTATGAACTGTTGGTAGCAAACAAGCCAACTTTGTAGTATTATGGGCTCACAGCGAGGGGTATCAAGTGCAATATTGTGCCGGTGTGAATATATATGGCTCAAGGAAGCTTGGGGTGCAGACTATGTTGACCTATATAGTTGTCGCCGACAGCTACTGTAGCACTGTAGTTCTACGGAGACGCGGCCCAGAGCTGTGGCAGCTATTGAGTGCTATTTGCGGCTACGTGTTTAGCCGGGCAGCTACTTCCCACAGAGTTTTTCCTGATGCGGTCAAAGCGAAAAAAAATCGTGACTTGTGTTACAGGGAATGCGCGATAAAATGGACACTCTTGCTCACTCAACAAGATAAGTAAACCATATCGCATTGTAATTATAAAGCAGACAAGTGTACAACAGAACAACTAAAGCTATAATACGAACGTAACGAACATTATAAGCCGCCCACGATACCCTCCTCCAGCCCTTCTGAATCCGAGCACACATCGACCGACCGTCCTCGAGACCGCCATGGCAGGCCATGTTCTCCGTTAAACGAGTGCGCATCATTGTCAATGCGCAATTGCAAGTCACCGAGTGGAATTCAAGAATACATACATGTATGCGCGACATTTGTAAAAATGCGAGACTCCGAGACTCGGTCAGTGTCTATAAAGATGGATCCTGGTGAGTATGTGTGTATCTGAAGGAGAATCATATTTTTCGAGCGATTTGAGGGACGAGGTCCGTGCGCAGTGTGTGGCACGTGGCGGTCGGTCGGTCAAAGCGAGGATTCGCAGATATTATCATGGTATATCGACAACGCGGCTTAACGGGGGCGAATGTCCGAGCCCAATGCTGTGCGATTCGATTTCTGTATAGTGTACACGATAGCAGGCAGGCAGATGTGGAGAATAGCGACGGAAGGAGCCTTGAAGAGACGGAGGGTAGAAAAAAACCCAGAATTATTATACATCATCGAGTCCTTCTTCCGTTCTCGTTCACCGTACGAACGCGATTACTCCTCCGGCCCATCAAACCCCTCAACCCCAACATTCCACCGCCACCGCCCCTCGAGGAACCCGTCCGCGGTGTCCTCCAGCACGATCGAGTTGCGCTTTTGGACGTAGACCTGCGGGGGTGGGTGTTAGTGTGCGTGGGCGAGCATGTTAGTGTGCGGGCATAGTGTCGGATGTCAGTGGGCGAGGGAGTGGGAACCGGAAGGGATAGGGGTAGGGAGTGGGCGAGCATAAGAGGGAGAGGGAAGGGATGGGGGACGCAAGGAACAAGGAAGACGCAAGAAGTAAGGAGAGACGTACACTCCGATCAGTAACCTTCTGCCTCAGCGCGGGGATGCCCTCCGCCTCTATCGGCGCCTCGAGCAGCTCCGAGAGGTCTTCGACCGCGCGCTCGAGGTCCCTTGGGGACGTAAGGTTAGCGTTCAGCGTTCAGACGTAGACGTAGAGAGGGGGGGGGGGGGTTGATGGACGTGGACGTAGAAAGAGAGGACGTAGACGTAGACGTAGAGAGAGAGGGATAGAGATGCGCGGAAGACAAGAAAGACACACCTCTGATTATCCTCAAACAAGTCCTTCTGGTTGCCCTTGGCAAGATAGAACGCCATGGCGTACGTCCACTTGAGCGTCATGCGGCACTTGTCGACCTCCTCCACCGCCTTTTTCATGAACTGCACCTGTCAGGGGGCGTGAGTATCCCGACGTGCGAAAAATTGGGGAAAGAGGTCGACGTGGTGAGAGAGGGAGGGGGGAGAGAGTTGGAGAGAGAGAGAGTTGAAGAGAAGAAGAGAAGAAGAAGAAGAGAGAGACAAGACCCACCTCGATCCACGTGAGCGCGGACGTGACCTGCATCTCCTCCATCTTCTTCTCCGTCTTGGCGAACAGGTCCAGCGCGAGCTTGGCGCTCTGCTCGTGGTTCGCCCAGCGGTTGTAGTACTGCGCCCCCTCGTCAGTCAGCCGCGTGTACGTGTAAGCGAAAAAAAAAGGGGGGGATTGATTGCAGGGAAAAACAAACGTAAGGGGAGGGAAGGAAGGAAGGAAGGAAGAAGAAGAAAAACACGCACATGCAAATACCGCTCGAGACTCGCGCGGCTCTTACTCTGCGCGTCGCGCGCGTCGACGCCGCTGCGCTCCTCGTACCGGTTGCACGCGTAGAACGCGTTCCCGTGCTCCGCCCACGGGCCCATGCACACCCAGCAGAACTCGTGCCGGCACGTCTTGCACGTCATGTGGCTGCCGGCGCGATCAGCACGAGCAGCACGACGAAGAGGGAGCACGAAGGAGTCCTCATAGGAATAGGAATACGCACTTGCACCCCCCGTTCTTCTCGATGGTGCTCAAGCACTTGGGGCACTCCTTCGTGTTGCTCTTCATCCAGTTGGCCGTCTCGCTGTCGTCGCGGCACTTTTTGAGCCAGAGGAGCGCGACGCCGCACACGACGGGGCGGTGGTCGCTGTCGATCGTGCACCCGAAGCAGCTCCTGGCTCTGCGTCATCGACGCCGCGGACGTCGACGCGAGCCCGCGCGCGCCGCACGAGACGATCGGGACGACGGTCGTGCGCAAGGCCTTGGACGCGGCGGCGGGGCACGCGACGGTGTTCGTGCACGCGGGGTACGGACAGAACTTGAGCTGCGGCATGCAGGCGACAAAGTGGCGCACGAGGAGCTCCTGGAAGCGCGCGTACGTCTCGTCGTCGACGGCGGCGCGCACGAACACGTCCGGCGCGACGAGCGCGCAGCCCTCCGCCATGCAGCGGCACGCGTGCTCCGCCTCGTCGTGGATCTTGGACGTGATGTATGCGGACCAGCAGCCCGTGCACGAGGCGTGGTTGCAGTCGAGCGCGAGCGGTGTTAGGTCCGGCGCGTCGTCGAAGCAGATCGAGCACACGAATGTCTCGGGTTTGGGCTTTGATCTTCGTGTTGGGCGGCGGCTCGGCCGAGGGGGCTCTGGCTCGGGGACGGCGGCACCCGCGGCGACGAGCATCTTGTTCGCGTTGTCCATGTACTTTTCAATTAGACGCTCCTTGTTCCATGACATGTGGCGGAGCAAGAGCCCTGCGGTGCTCGCGTCGACGCCAAAAATGCCCCGGATGTGCTCGACATCCTTTTCCATAAGCTTCTCAATGGCCGCCTGCGTGAGTGAGTTGTATTCGAGCTCATACGCCTTGCGAGCGATCTTTGGTACGACTTGGAAGTCGTCCATGTCCATGTCGTCGTCATCGTCCGAGTCTGGCGTACTTTAGGAGGGATATTCGACAGGTGGCTATAGGCTCACCGTCGTCCTGCATGGCCATGTCGTCGTCGTCGTCGAAAACATCGTCGATCTCCTCATCGGATGACTCGTAGTCGGAGTACATGGCGGTGTCTGAAAGTGGGAAGGTGGTCTGTACAAGACGGTCAGAGTCGCGTTCTCAAGGTCAAGCTGTGCGCTGAAGAGTGTGCACTGTGTTGCCCGGATCCGAATGTGTAATCGTGAATCACAAATCGCAAAATAGACACGGTCGGAACAGGTCGGAACCGAATGACGTGATCGGCATTTGGAGGTCCTGACCTCGCTTGGCACAGAGGACGATGCTAACTTTCCACAGAAAGTTGCTTCGGCTCTCTATGCAAAATGCGAAACAGCCAACAAAAGCGACGCCAACCGCATTTTTTCGGAGTGAAACCAGGCGCGGAAAATTACAGGAGCGAGCGAAGGGCTGTGCGGTCCAAGCGAACAATTGCAATTCCGTTTGCCAGTACATCCCTTAAAAAACTCACCGCACGACATTCATACAAAACCAAGACAACGAAGGTTACTGGACAAAGCACATATTGCATTGCATTGCACTGACAGACAGAAAACCGTATATACACAAAAACAAAGCTAAATACGAATTCCATCAGACAAACGCCCAACTCGCCGATCCCCTTCCTCGCGGCCCTCGCGAGCACAATCGAAAAAAGAGACCAAACGTCCTCGAAACCAGCTCGCGCCGGCCATGTTCTCGGTTAAACGAGTGAGCGCGCAATGTCATCGAGTGGAATTGAAGGATGCGGCATTTGTAAAAATGCGAGACTCGGTCAGTTTCTATAAAAAGATCCTGATGAGTATGTATCTGAAGAATCATAATTTTCGAGTGCTGCCTTTTGTATTTTTCGGGGCTTGGTCCGTGCGCGCAGTGGCACGTGATGGAGCGTGCTGCCTTAAGCTCAGCTTTAAAGCTCATTGAAATTGAGATGAAGGATCGCGAGCATTGTGGTACACATGTACATTAATTTACAGCAACAGACGAGAACGCTACAACCAGAAAATCTACGAATATGTAACAGCCGAAAAGTAGAAAAAATAACTCAAAACTAAATAGTTCGTAAGGCAGCCCGCACTTGACTCAACGTCCGTTCATCCAACCCACCACTCCGCTGCAGCGCCGACATGAGCGCCTCCCTCTCATCCGACGGCGGAGACTTAGCCTCCACCGTCGCGCACAAAGCCTTCTCCGCGTTCTCGATCCGGACCATCAGCGAATAGAGAATAAGCATCAGATCCGCGTCCGTCATCTTGTCAGGCATCGGCGGGAGCAACACGTTCGGATCGCCATCCAAGTATACAGACTGCGCGTCGTTCTCGTCCGGCGGCTCTTCCGGGCTCTGCAAACTCCCCTTCCGATCCGTGTACGGGCGGAACACGCGCCCCGACGTGCTCATCTCCAGCCTCAGACACAAAATCGCCAGCTCCCGCATCTGCGCCACGCTGAACTGCACACGAGACGAGTCGGTCGGGTCAGCCGCCGTGTCGTCCAGGTCCTTCCGCCCGATAAGATTGCCCGGAAAAAACGAGCGACAGCATCTCGGGAACCTCAAGCCCCTTGAGTCTGACTTCGCCGACCGCGACGACAACGGGATCCAGCCGCCTAATGGCATCTATGGCTTCCGGCGGCTGCGCATCAGAGTACTCGGTAGTGTCAGATTCGCTGCCGAAGATCTTGGCGTTGATCTCCCGTATGACGTCGGAACTGCACATTATGTGCCCGCCCGCCGCGCTCCCCTCGATTCGGGACGACCGATTGACGATGGGCCCAAAGTAGTCCATGCGGTTCGTGACGGGGTCGGTTTCGCAGAGTGGGGCACCACAATGTATACCCATGCGCACAGACAGCCCGCGCGCAATGAGCCGGCCCTCGTCGTCGTAGATCTCCTTCCCGTCCGCACACTCCAAGATCTCCAGCGGCCACGCGACGCTCAGCAGCTCGACCTGGACAGTCATGCACCACCACACAGCCGCAAGCGCAGTGGGGAACGAGCACATGAAAGAATCACCTTCCGTTTTCACTTCATACCCGCCGCACAGCCGCAGAAATCGGCGCAGGAGGCTGTTGTGCAGACGCATCGCAGTGGCCATCCCGGGATTAGCTTCCCAGAGGTGGGTGGACCCTTTGATGTCGGTAAAGACGATCGCAACGTGTCCAGTCGGCGGAGACACCTCCTCTTTGAGCCGGTCGAGCGTGCGGTCGATAATCCCTATCGTACGCGGCTTCTTCCGCTTGTCGACCGGGGCAGGACTAGTCGAGGTACCCTTGAAGAGATCTGCGACGGCGATAACCATGATCATGGTGCTGCCCTCCGCGCCATAGCTGATCGCAAAGTCGCGCAGCTTCTGAGCGGCAACCATCGGCTCGGTTCGCGCAATGTCCACCGCAGTCTGGTACGAAACATAGTCCCACAAACCGCGGTTTGCGATAATGACGAACTCGTCTAGTTCGGTCAGATCGTAGCTCACAATGTCAGGCCGAGCATTGATGATCGGAAGGAGGTGATAGAACCCGAACGAGCGCGAGATATCGATTTCGTCATTGACCAAGCCAGGAGGCGAAATCCATCCCTCGGCAGCGCGGATGCGGGCCGTCTCAGCACGATCATACGGGTCGTGCTTTCTCGACACGGCGTGTGCACTCCCACCCCTGGAGATGACCGCCAAGGCATTACCGACGTTGGCGACGTACATCTTCTTGTCCAGTATGTAGACCACGATACCGGATGCACCGCTGCGGACAGTGGAAGGGTCGGTGATAACAGGACCTGCCCCGGCAACGCTCGTTTGGGACATTTTGCGCGTCGAGCTGAAGAGCGTATCATGAAGTTCCTGATTCAGCTTGAGGAAGGATCGGCGAAGGGCATCGGGAACGCCTTCCGACCGCTCTGGGTCAAGAGCGTTGAGCTGCGATATAAAGACGCGGACAAAATTCTCCTGCAAGTACTTGGCGAGGCGGTTGGAAGTGGTGGCGGCGGGCAATTGTTTGGGAGGCTGCGCGCGGCCGAACATAGCAAAGACCGCGTCCTTCTTCATACCACGGAACTCATGGACGAGATCCAGCATATTAAGGTGCTGGTTCTTCCCCAGCGTATCCGCTATGCCATACGACATGCCATTGACGACCGAGGAAGAGGTGCGGACTCGACGATCGTCGTTCTCGTCTGGAATATCCATGCCAGCGCTCGTGCCCGTCGTGGTGATAGTGACATCCATGAGTCCCAGCACGCGAAGCTGAGTGAGCTCCGAGAACCCGGCGAGGGATTCCCGGCTTACTGTCGACATGCTCTGGCGCTGGTGCCCCGGGGTAGAAACATCCGACTTGATTTGGAGTCGTTTGTTGCCCGACAGGTTGAGATAACGCAGGCTCTTGTTAAAGTTCCTGCACAGAAGATAAGTATGAAGCATTGATGCGCGTGACATCCCACTTACCAGTTCCAATCAAACTCCCAATTGTTGATGTTGTACTTGAGCAAGTTGCTCCCGACGTCAAGAACCATTAGGCTCTTAACTTTGCCGAGTTCCTGAGGCAGCGTCTGCAAACGATTCCCGTTCAAGAAGAGAGTAGAAAGTCGCGTGAGTTTGGGGAGGTCTTCGCTGGGGAAGTTCGTTAGGCCGTTCCCACTCAAATAGACCTCCTCCAGCTTGGTCAAATGCCGGAAGAAGTTGGAGGGCATGTCCTGAATGTCGTTAAACGACAGATTGAGCACGCGCAGCTCTTTGAGGATCATGAGAGGATGGAGAATCTCGTCGGTAAGCTGGTTTTCGCCAAGATAGAGCATTTCGAGCGAGTGTGCGAGAGGGGGGATGTCCGACATGCTGGACGCAGAAGGTTTCCGGTTGTTCGGGAAGGCGGGGCCGGCGACAATCGTGTTGTCGGAAAAAGAGGTGGAAATATCATCCTCGGGGACAGAGGGAGGGGGGTCGTGCCACAGCATCAGCAGGTTCGACGTGACATTAAGCCGTGATAATGAGGCACAGTTCCACAACGAGATGGGCAGCTCAGTGAGACTGTTGTTGTGCACGTCAAGCGTCTCGAGCTTCTGCAGCTTCCCGATGCTTTGCGGGAGCTCGCTGAGGGAGTTGTCGGCACACGATAGGGTCTCTAGCCACTTGAGGTCGCCGAGCGAATCCGGGATGGACCGAAAGGAGTTGTTGTCGAGCTTTAGCCGTCTCAACGACGTCAGCTGCGATAGCGTGTAGTCGTCGAGGAGCGAAAGCTTTGCGTTCGAGATGTCCAGCGAGGTGAGCGCAAAGGGACTCCGCCCAATGGGCCCCCGCACGATTGAGAGTTGCGTTATCTCGTTGTGCGACGCATCCAACGTCGTCACGCACGGCCCCAGCGAGAGCGCTAGATCGTGCAGTGAATTGTGGTCCGCGCTCAGTGTCTCGATCTTGGGCAGCATGCACGCCACGGTCAGGTCCGAAATCTTATTCCGCCGACAATCCAGCTCGCCAAGCCGCCCGAGGCTGCTGAACTCGTCGGGGAGCCGCGAGACCTGATTGCCCACGATAACAAGGCGCTCGAGGTTCTTCAAGCGCCCGATTTCCTCCGGCAGCTCGAATATAGAGTTGAAGGAGATGTCAAGATCGCGCAGGTTCATGAGCTCGGTCACGCCCACGGGGAACTCGCGGAACTTATTGTTCGAGATGTTGAGCGTGATCAGGCGGCGGAGGCGGGGAAAACTCCACGGGAGCTTCTCCAGACGATTGTTCTGCACATGGAGCGTGGTCAGTCCCGGAATATCATCCAGGTAGGCCTCATCCAGGGTGACGATGCGGTTGCAAGACAAGTCGAGACGCGTGAGGGTGGTGCTATGCCGCAGGCTGTGGGGAACCTTTTTCATCGCCATATGGCAGAGGCGCAGCTCGCGGAGGGTAGTACACGATTGGATGAAATCGAGCGGGATCTCGATCATGGGGTTGCGGGAGAGACGGAGGGATACGATGGAGTCGGCGTGCTGGTGGAGGACGACAGGGATGGTGCGCAGACTGCGCCCTGTGAGGTCGATGTATTCAAAATTGTCGAATTTCAGTTCTTCCTCCTGTGGTACGTGGTCAGTAGTTGCATCAGGCAGAAGAGCAGTGAAACGAACAGCAGGACCCAGAAATAAGCTCTTGTACACGAACTTGAGCAAAAAAGACAATCCCGCGCCACCCTGCAAATCCTGCCCGTCAGCCTCGTCGTATCCCGCCTGGTCCAACCGCCGGCGGACAATATCCGCCGGCCGCTCCGTCTGCGCCAAGATCCGCTCTAAAAGGCTCATCAGAATAAACCCCGAAGCACTGCGGAAAGGAGTCTCACCTCGTCCCCGCTCCTTTAGATACAGCTGGTGCATCTCGCGCTCCTCCCCCACCGGCAGCTTCATGTCAAGTTTCGGTGTCAGCGCCGCAACCGTAACGTTCGTCGACACCGACACGACGTGGTACGTGTTGTCCGCCTTGTAAATACGGATCCTGATCTTGTGCTGCGGCGCCGTGCGCTTGGCCACCGCGCGTTTCGCCTGGTCCACCGCCGCCTCCTCCTTCGCGGACAGTTGCAGCTGCTGGCCATTCACCCCGTTTACCCGCGGAGCGCCATCACGCCCGGCCGCCGCCGCGTGCGCGGGGTGCGCAGGTTGTGCAAGCACCACGCTTGCGCGGTGTCGCCCCGTGCCGCCCGTGCTCTCATCTGAGCTCGACTCCGCGTCGCCCACAGGATCCTTCCCATCCTTCACCGCGACACTCCAGCTCTCCGGCGCGGTCCATCCCTCCGCTGTGACGCCCGGAGCCGGAATGCCCGCTATGGACGGCGCAGGGGACGGCTCGAGCGGCAGGATCGTGTTCGGCGACACCTTCCGCGACGGTTTGCGCGCCTGGTGGTGGAACACCGACTGAAGCTGCCCGCCCGGAGGGAAGGGGTTATTGAATTTCAGCGGGGAGCCAATCTGCGAGCTGAACTGTGAGCCAAACTGCGAACTGTCCGAGTGCGAGTGGGAGACGCTCGAGGCGATGCCACTGCTCCCCGGTGAACTCGCGTCGTTGCCGCCGTTGGCGAGGATCGCACGGTCGATGATGTCTTCCATATCGTCAAAATTGGTGTCGAGCTTGATTTCCTGCTCGCCGGGGTCTGGCGGCTCGATGGTAGGCATCGGTGGGACCTCGTCCTGCTGACTCGCCTTTTTCTTCGGGCGTTTAAAACGAGGGGTCTGGGGCGGGGAGGGCACGGGAAGAAAGGATATCAGACTCGAGTTGAGCGGTGGAGGTCGAAGCGAAGGGTGCTCGGATTCGTCCATGGCCAAGGCAAGGTTCTTCTTAGACACCTTTTTGCGAAGAGAGCTGAACATCGACGACTTGGACTTGCGGAGCTCCGGCGAGGGCGAGAACGAGCGGTCGCGCGGCTCGTGCATCGCAGACGTAGAGGTCGACGCGATCGCCGAGTTGGTCGTCTCGGCGATGCTGAGGTTGCTGTGGGACTCGGACGCGCGCTGGCGCGAGAACAGGCCCGAGGAGCTCCCCGGTCGTAGCGACGAGAAGGAGCCCTTTGGAGGGAAGTGGAAGGAGCGGCCATTTTTCGGCGGCGGCGAGGGCTGGACATTCTTTCAGTATTTCGTCAGTACAAGACGCGACGGACTGACCGGTTCCTGCGGCTCGGACCTATCGAGCCACGGCGCAATCTCGACATCGTGCGTGGGAGGCAGATCCAGCTCTGGGGCCATTAGGGCCTGACCATAGTCATCGATCGAGTCGTTCAGCTCGAGGGAACCCTCGCCCGTCGACACGCTCAAATTCGTGGAGGGCCGGTGACCATTCGAGTAATAATAACTGGACATGCTGCCTTGGCGCGTAGACGGGAGGGAGTTCTGTGGTGAGACATGAAAGGTCCGCGAGGGCTTTGGCGGCGGGGTTGGCTGTTGATTCACAGATTAGCGAAAGAACAGCATGCAAACGGCATTAACCCGAGTAGGGCATATTGGAGGCAATGAATGTTCGGAGTGTGTATAATGATACACCAAGCGGAGAAAAATAGACAGCAAGTGTCAACTCACGGGAACCTCGTCCAACGTTTCCAGCCACGGCGCTATGTCCGTTTGAGGATATTGCATCGGCGACTCGGAGGGGGACGCGAGCTGCAGAACTGGTGAAGCCCGGGCGCGCTGTCCAGCCAGTTGTGGTGATTCAATTGTGACTTGTGTCCTCGACATGCGCCACAGCCCCGTGTAACGCAGAAACTCGTGTCTCCCTGTATAGACTAGACACGAGTATGATTCAAATCGACAAAGGATGAGAAACTACGTCGACCACCACGGGTCAGCAACATGCAGCGTGCGAGCAGAGCCTACGCACCTAGAGCGAATCCACCGCAAGAAATCCAGCCTCAATCCAGCTCGAAAAATCCCGCCGAAAGCGATCCGAAAGGTTGGTACAAAGAATATGACTTGTCCCCGCTCGGTGTGTTCCGAGGACCTCCGAGGGGTCGGACCAGGTCTGCGAAGGGATCCTTGTCGCCTGAGAGGCCCCGCGCTCGTTCCGGCCGGGGAGGAAAGGGCAGGAAACGAGGTAAAGAGATGACTGAAGCAGTGAGAGCACTGTGACGCGTGACACTGTCAACGAATGGGGGAAGCGGTAACTCCAAAGGTACTTAACTCGGTAAGAGAGAAAGCGCAAAATAAAATGTGGGTAGTCACATACAGCGACTTATAAATCTGGTGAGACAAATTCCAGGCTGTTTGAATTTCGAATATATTCGATTTTTTATCCGAGTCACGTAGAGCCTGAGATTGACTAGGCTTGGAACGAACTCGGCTGGCTTTGAGCTGGCCTTGTTACTTGTAAATGAATCTGCGCCGAAGATGGTTCAAATACACACTGCCTCAGCAAGAAATGTTTACAGACCATTCGATAAGCTCTAGTAAAATCAGGATAATTGAATTTTAATTATGACTGTGAATTTGGCTATAATTGAAGCTCGTCGAGGATGCGTTCTTAATTGAGAGGGCCACATTGCACAAGGCAACATATTAGGCCGAACTTCCCGGTGTTACAAATGGAGTTATAATAGACGCGTTCGACTCCAGAAAGTCCACTCATTCAAGGGAGTCGCCGACAGCTTATTACTAAACTCGCATCGAACAGGCTGGCCGCCTTTGGGCCGTCAAATTCAAGAGGGGTCGGACCCAATAATTTGGGAGGATTCGGAGCCTCAGACCATTGGGACATATTTACATATTTAACGAATCTTCGAAGAAGAAAGAAATGAGTCGTTGTGGTCTGAGACGGCTTCTGCAAGAACATACTTCGCATCAAAGTTGGGATATCAAAATTGATGGCTACAATTTGCCGCCATCAGCTCTCTCACATCCTCTCAACTCGCTTTCTCAAGTTTATCTTTGGGTGGAAGGCTGTCTTGGTTGTCATTTCTATCATGGTGAAAGCCAAGCGGTTCCGCAATCTGAAGTCGAAGATACGTGACTCCCGCTGCGACTCGACGCAAACTGTAGCAGTTCATCCCGAGTCGACTCCGTCGACGTTCGAGCCCCAGTCTGCATGGCGTCCCATCCACCCCGGGCCAGATCAACCGCTTCCTCACCGACGAGAGACCCCGAACCCTCCTATCGATGAAGTCCTTTTTCACTGAAACACCATTATGCGCCCTCATCCGTGGACTTGCCCACTGCAGAAGGCCATTGAAAACATCGAAGAAATGGCGCAGGCTTGGGAGCGCGGTGGCATTGCGGCCCACTGGTTATTGGCGGCACGCCACCCAGAAGATGTTTATCGCCTGCCAGCGCCTGCCTTCCGAACCACCGGACGAAGCGCCCGCCCTCTAGATTCGTAAGGCGCATCGAAGCCGTATCTGCCATCCGAAGCTCGTAGCTGGGCTGGACTAGATGATATCGCTCGTGTCGCCCCATCATAGGTAATTACGGTGGTAGAGCCTACTCGCGATGACCCATAACTCGCTCGCCACATTTGGTTCAAAAAAAAAAAGCAAAGTGCGGCGTATACGAAGCGCGTGAAGGCCTCACAAACGCTCTGGACTTGCGCCTGCCTTGTCCATTTGGCTTCAATGTACCCCCGGACACCTTCCTCCAAGCGTTCTCTCCATCTGTGAACTGCACGATTTTCCTCGTAACCTCTTCCAGAGATTTTATGCTGCCTCCCGCTTGTGCTCGCTGTACATCTGTAGTGAACCTGGTGTATGTAGACACATTATTTTGACGTGGTATATTTGACCAGTCGATGCGACTCAGTCTTTCCCGCAATTTCTTCTCGCGTCTTTGCGCTTTCCTTGAACTTTTCTAATCTCTTGCGTACAAAAAGTCCAAGTATAGCGCGCGTCCAAAAGTAGCTTATCATGCGATCAGTTTCAAGTTCGTGTACTTTCTCTCCACGCCTCCACCTCGCCGCCTCTCGCCTCTTCCCCCCATTCCCCCTCCTTCCCCCCGTTCTTTACCGCATAAACAATGGTCTCCTGGTCATTGGCATCCACTCTCTTTGTCCTCGGTCTGTCCACGCTCGCACAAACCTCGAACATCCATGGCCACGCAATAAACCACCGCAGCCTGGCAGAGCGCGTTCATCCCATCGAACGCGCCCAAATCCAACCGGTAGCTCGCAAGATGCAGCGCCGGACCTGCAAGGCTCCCACCAGCGCGGTCGTTGCTGCTGCATCTGCATCTGCACCATCATCCTCGCCGGTCGTCGCACCGACCTCCACAGCCCCCGCAGAGACCACAGAAGCAGCAACGACCGCGAAAGTGGCCCCGACAACGACTGCGGAGACCCAAAAGACCACAGCTACGGCGGCGAAACAAACTACCGCCGCAACCACCACCGCTGCCGCTGCGACGGGCACACCGGCAGCCTCCAGCTCTGGGGGACACCAGTTCACGATCACGAACAAGTGCTCGAGCGCGGTGAAGCCCATGGTAGTGAGCACCGCGTGCGGCTACAGCCCGCGCTGCGCCGACGCCTCGACGGCGCCCCTGCCGTCCGTTGGGTCCCTCGCCGCAGGCAAAACGACGACTGTCACCGTCCCGGATAACGTGCGTGCCATTTTTTATTTAACTTGGCCAGCTGTTTTCACTCACAGAGACGCAGTTCGTCGGCCGTATATTCAATCAGAACGGCAACTGTGGCGCCGAGGGCGAGAATTGCACCATGCTCGAGTTTAACCTCGGTGCGTGGGATTTTTTTTTGGAGGGGGGCGCTCATACGCATGCTCATATCCGCACAGACGCCGACAGCTTCTACACGCCCAACTCGTACGACATTAGCAACATACAGGGCTTCACGCAGAGCATTTCCCTTGGCGCGGCGGGGTGCGACACCGTCACCTGCACCAGCGCGACTTGCAGCGTGCGTTCCGGCCTTTTTGCCTCCATATTCTATATCTCAGCTGACTCTCCTTGCAGTGCGAGAACGCGTACCCCATCGGCGTGAGCAGCCTCATTCTGTGTGCTAATGATTTATCTCACACTCACACTGTTGTAGGACGAGTCCGGCTGCGGCGCCGACCTCCCCGTCAAGGCGTGCGGCGCGGGCAACATCGCCTTCAACGTCGTCTTCTGCCCTTAAGCCGCCTTCATTCACGCACACCTTCACGCCCGTCCTCTCATCTCATATTATCTCATACACATTGACTGTCGACATGTTGCATGTTCGCGGCGCGAGTCGCCGCCTGGTCTGCCTGGTGGCGCGAGACGCTGCCGTACACCTACCTGTTCTGTCTCTCTCGTATTAGACGTACGCCCGGTCCTGAGGACCATTAAGCAATACACGATTGTACTTTTCGTTGACAGCGAATGCAAGATAAATCCAGAGGCGTCGAGGATGCCCGTACATCAACCGTACATACCGGCGTCTAAATTGATGAGGCTGTGCAGGCTGCCTTGCTCAAAACCTTGCTGCCAATGGAATATCAGTTTGCACACTACTTTGGCACCAACTACATCCCATCCGACGAGGAGGTCGAGCGCATACGAACGCATTTGGACCCCTATTTGGGAGAGCTCGCGAGCATCGAGGAAGGTCTCCGCGACCTCGCTCAGCGCCGCGACAAGCTTCGGGACTACATCGCTCCATATAAGGCGCTCATCTCCTACCCCCGACGTCTACCCCGCGACGTGGTCGAGGAGATATTTTTAGCCTGCCTCCCGACGGACAGAAATGCTGTTATGAGCGCGAAAGAACCTCCAGTGCTCCTTGGTCGCATCTGCAGCTCGTGGCGGACTATCGCGCTTTCTACACCGCGATTGTGGGCCAGTCTCCACGCCGCGGTGGAGTATATTGCAGAAGATGAACGAAGGACGTCCGCCCTCGCGCAATGGCTCGAACGCTCGGCCGCGTGCCCCTTGTCGCTCTCGGTCTTCGGAGATTTTTCGCACTGGATATTGTCAGACAGCATTCCTGCGTTGTTAGCTGGCTCCGCGACACGATGGCGCAATGTTAAGTTTTCTCACTTTTCAAAACGTGGAATCCAGTGGTTGCAGGATGTGGAAACCCCACTGTTGGAGAGTCTCCATATCGATAACCAGGGCATATATTATCCCGTCCCGGCCGGTCTGTTCAAGTCGCAGAACCTCCGCAGTGTTCGGCTGTGGGTGGACTTTTTGGATCCTGTAGCAGGGCTGCCGATTGTTTGGGAACAGCTTACCGACCTCTCCCTTATTTCCTCCGCCGGAATGCCATTTCAGGACGTACTCTGTGTCCTGAAACTTTGTCCTCTCCTCGTCTCGTTTGAATTTAACCCAGAACTACACGGTTCCCCTCCGATCTGGTCCGACGCGCCGGTCATACTACGTTTCCTCGAGTCGTTCTGCCTTCCCAACGATGGGAATTATGTACAACCCCAAGCCATCGGCAGTTTGTTGGAGCATCTGGTTATGCCCCAGTTGCGCCGATTCTGTGTTCGTACTATCGAGTCCCGTTCTTCCGAGACCCTCGCAACAAGGTCGCCTCGGGTTGAATTTCTTGGTATCGCCTTGGATTCTACCGAAAAGGGCTCACTTTCGACAACTCTCCACTCGTTCCCTTTTCTCAAAAACCTCCGAGTCGACGTTTGGGACGAACGAATACCACTCTCGCACAGTCTTTTCCCATTCCTGACTCCCGATCCCGACGCTGACCCGAGTCCCCCCTGCCCCGCACTGGAGGAGCTCATCCTGACCGAATGCTCACCTTTGTCAGAAGAGACATTGGTATCTTTGGTATCTTTTTTACGACGCCATGTCGAGCTTGGAACTACTTTCCGACGACTCGAAATTGGTTTTGGTTGCCCAGAGGGGCCTAGTAATGCAATGGCTCTCAAGACTGCCATAGATCCATTCCTTACTCGCGGCCTCGAGATCTCCCTCAAATTTGTAACCTCACATAACAGAGCTTCCGCTTGGAGTGGGCTGTGATCAACAGTAGTCCTGTTTCCGGTTTGTAGTTGAGATGGATTATGTGGTCGTGAAGGGTGGGACATCGTTGCCTGGCGAAAAAATCACAAGTCCTTCTGTGTATATTGTATTATACGAATACGTCGTCCATGCATATCGTTTGGTCCCCAGCTTCGAGGAGAATGGGGAGGCGGAATCACGGATGGCATGGTGTCGGTTGCAGGTCAAACTGTTAGTGTCTTCCAAATCCGGACTTGCTCTCAACCAACATCCCTCTGATGAGGAAATCCAGCAGGATGTCGTCGTCTCCGTTATCGAGGACTCGCGAGCATCAACCACAACTGCTTGCAATCGACTTCCCAATGTAACCAATAGGAACGCAGTGCCGTGGACACGAAAGAAGCCTCGACTCTCCTTCTCCACGTCGATCTATTGCACTTGGTGGCTATAGCACTTACTACACCCAGTTTCTTGGCGTCGCTCGGACTCCACATCTCTGTTCAAGGCTAAGGACCTGCCAGTGGTTCAGTAGTTTGAGTGCTCGCCGCATGCCATGTTGTCGGTCTCAGGCCTCTGACAAGACAATTTAAATCAGGATGAGTAACCATGAACATCCTAGCCAGAATCAAGCCAGAAACGGCTAAAGATGGCCTAATGTTGGGTTGTCTCGCTTCTCGCAATGCATGTTGTGGCCCAAGCAACTGTACCTGGCAAGCGTATCTAGACTCCCGACCTGAATGTGTTCAAGGCGTCAAGCCTCAGCTGCAGATTGCTCGCGACACTGGTAAATAGTGTAAGATCGCCTTTCGTGGAGTTTATCCTCATCAACGTAGGGTATTTCACGAGAGTCCGGAGCCAGGAGTCGCTATCTTTCATGACTAGAACCTCTTGGCTCCTCCTCAGTCTTCGTTCGTATCAACCTAGGATCTTTCTGAACCCAGGACTCACCTCGTCTCAGACGTATTCCTCGAGTCACACGTCAAGTTGGGCGCTCGAGTAAGTACTTTGGCATTGAACTTATGTTTTTATATGCCTCAACGCGAGGTGGTGTCATTCAGCGCCTCCAACGTCGGGCGCTTGATTATTCGATCGAAATGCGTCATGACACCAGACAGTGTGCCTCAACGTCCAGTCGATAGCACCCAGCGGGACATGCGCGAGAATATGAGAAGTCGTTTGTTTATTTATGTACATTCGGCCTGCTTCGGGGTCGTCGGTTGTACGAGGTCGTAGGATAAGTGGACTGAAGTCTTTCAGCAAGAACAGTGCCGTGGATATTTAAGTTGCCGACCAACAGGTCCGAACATCCGGTAACGACGCCCGCAACCTTGGTCAACTTTGGGGTGTCATATCGGGTCGGCCCAGGTCGGTATCCGGCGGAGGGTGCCCCCGTCGGCCCCCCGACACAGCATTAACATGGCCCATCGACGGAGTACACCTCGGAGATCCAAAACGGATCGCGAACCTCGCTTGATTAAATCATATCGCGGACAATGGGCATCCTTGATACAGGAGAGCTGAATGATGCACTCAAAGACTTGCGTGTTGGACAAGATGGTCGACAAGATGTTGTGGCCTAGAGTTCCCTAGCCGAGACATCGGCGCAAGAGATCCTCGATACTGTTATATGAGTCCGATTAGGGCGTTGCCGCCTCAGAGTTCCGTGTCTGTCAATTTCCCAAGTGGTATCGAAACATCAGACGATGATCTGCCTGGGAATGAAATCCGTCAACTGGCTGGTCCTTTACACCGAACACACTTTCCTTTGAATTGTTTCTCTGGCCCATCGTCGAGCGGATAGCCCAAGGGATAGCCGTTACGCCCGAGCTATTGGGATTTTGTGACATCACAAGCCAACGATCAGAAGCTGTGCTGTCCGGAAACGGCAACTCCAATCTCACCTTTCCTCCTCCTCCGTGCGCACATGTTGTCTTCGCGGGCCTCTGCGTCGCCCTCCCCGTCAAGTTCAGGAGCGTCGAGTGGCACATTTACCGCGGGGTCTAATCTAAAGGTGCGTGGCGCACAAAAGGGTCGAATATGGGCCCATATGTCCCCCGTTTCAGATCGTCGGCATCATCCTGGCCATAACCAGCGGTCTTCTCATCGGTTGCAGCTTTGTATTTAAGAAGAAGGGTCTTTTGCGCGCTCAGGCGGGCCATGCAGCGGGAGAAGGCGTGGGGTACCTCAAATCGGTGAGTGCGGCTTGTCGCATAGCTGCGGGGAGATTGATAGAGCTCGGTTGTAGCCATTATGGTGGTTGGGCATGACATGTGCGTGCGCCTTGGATTCTGGGTGGTATTGACTGACCAGGGAACACAGTGATGATTCTGGGCGAACTCTGTAACTTTGCAGGTGAGCGAATGGTCCCGTTGCCAACACCGACGCCAAGCACATATGGATATCTGTTTCGCGCAATGTTTCGCGAGTTACGACCCTCGCTCCTTCGCGGGAATGCCGACCCTCGTCGTCTTCCTGACTTCGCCGTGCTGATTACCCCTCGAGTCTACAACTCGAGCTTGGGCCGCAACTCGGACGTTTCACATCTGTGGCCACAGACACACTCGTGTACGAGCGGCCCCATTCCGTGGCCACATCTGTTTCCGATAGTGGACAGCTTTGGCTAAAGTGCTATGGAATTTCATGGGAAATGACATTTACACACCAAATTTTCCCTTGCTTTATGTTGCTATTTTGCGCTTCCAATCATACTGACCGATTTTTCAGCCTATGCTTTCGTGGAGGCCATCGTCGTAACACCACTCGGCGCCCTCTCCGTCGTCATCTCCGCCATCCTTTCGTCTATATTCCTCCAAGAAAAGCTCACATTCTTCGGCTGGCTGGGCTGCACCCTCGCCATCCTCGGTTCGGTCATCATCGCGCTCAACGGGCCCACCGAAGCTTCCGTTGGCCAGATCGTCCAGTTCCAGGCGCTCTTCCTCTCCGTCGGCTTCCTCATCTATGCCGGCATCCTCATTACCGCTGCGCTCGTTATCATCTTCTTCGCTGCCCCACGCTGGGGCAAGAAGAGTATGCTGTGGTACATCTTCGTGTGCAGCATGATCGGCGGCATCAGCGTCAGCGTCACCACTGGACTCGGCGCCGCCATCGTCACCACCGCCGCGGGCGACAACCAGTTTACGCACTGGTTTATATACTTTTTGTTCGGTTTTGTCGCCATCACCCTCATCACGGAAGTGTACTATCTTAACGTAGCCCTCGCGCTCTTCAATACTGGTGCGTCTATGACCCTTCGTCGTTTTTCCACTTATTAACGTGCTTGTACAGCTATGGGTACGCATTTTTTCAGGATATCTGAATAACAGACCTACTCACTTCTTCACATCTGCAGTCACGCCCACATACTACGTCGTCTGTACGTTGTGCGACCCTACAGCCCGCTTGCGAGTACTAACATATTCGCCTGTCGCAGTCACGTTCTTCTCCATTCTTACCACCATCGTGCTCTTCAAGGGGTTGTCTGCACCGGTGTCTTCAATCATCACGCTTGTCATGGGTTTCCTCGTCATCTGTGTCGGCATCACCATTCTGCAGATGTCCAAGGTCGACCCGACACAGCTCACCAAGCTCGACAGGCGAAGCACTATCCTCCTCCAGGCCGCGCGCCATCAGACTGAAACCCTCGAAGAGAAGGCACGTTTCTGATCTGTTTTCTTCTTTCGCCTGCTGATGAGAGATCGCAGGGTGTACTGGGCATAGAAGACCCCGGCATGGACGCGCTCCGCGGGAGCTTCGGCACGGTGGGCAGCATCATCCGTGCGCGCAGCGCACGGCGCATGTCGCAAGCCTCCTCCGCAGGGCTGCCCCCCGGCGCTGGCGCGCCTTTCGACCGCGGACGCCGTGGCAACTCGACGAACCCACGCCTCCCCAACGCTGGGATCCAACTGTACGACGCCCCAATGCCCGGCCTTGACCTCGAGGCCCGCAGCGAGCGGAGCGATTCGAACGCAACGCGGGCCGGTGTTGCGAAGCGCACGACGATCAAGTTCGACGCGCAGGACGTGGTGCACCAGTACCACCCCACGGGACCCGGCACGCCGCGACGCGACGAGGCGGCGATCCACATTCACCGGCCTGCGCTCGAGAGCCCCGGGCTGACGCCTCATGAATCGTTGTCCCCTGAAGACGGGTACCCACCGCGGGTGCGCGCCGACACGGAGCCGATGAGCGGCATCAAGTCCGAGAGCCGCGACGGCCTGCTCATCGGGGACCTCGACGACGCGCCACCACCGAATAGCCTGCGGCAACAGACGATCTCCCTCCCGGACGCCTTCGCGAACGAGCACGCCGTGCGCAGCGCGCCGCCGACGCTCGCGCCGCGCCTCCCGGGACCCCCGCGGCGGACGGATTCGCGCGATATCTTCGGAGAGGGAGGCGGGCAGGGGCCACCGCAGCAGGTAAGGGGCAGCCCGCAGAGCGGGACTCTGCTGAGCTTCCCCAGCGTCACGGACTCGGCGCGCTCGGAGAACTGGGAGGACGGGGCGCACCCGATGCGACCCGCGCACCCGGAGCGGGGACGCTCGGCGAAGAAGTACCCGAGGGGAGCGGGCGACGATGACCGGGAGGAGAGCGTCAGTCTGTGGCAGCGGGGCGCTGGTGGGCGGGACAGCCCCGAGGAACCGCCCTCGGCGGCCGACTCGGCTGAATCGGCGGCGGCGGTGGGTGGTATTAGATTGGTGCAGCCGCGGTTCTGAGCTGCTTTCTTATACTATGTATGGATGGCCTGGACGGACTCGTTTCTTTGATCATATCTTTTGAATACCAGACTGTTTATTCTTCTCCCGTCTTGGCCTATTACCTGCTGCTTTACACTATTTTCAGAGGGCCTGTCATACTTATTATTGTTGTGGGAGTAACACATTGTACAGAGAGTTTGGTGTATTCACAAGGTAGACACATGCGTTATCTACGTGGATTCGTAACCAATTTTAATTCTATCGTCTGCATGCAGTGTCGACTTTCACGTCCTCGGAACGAGGTATGAAATAAGAAGTTGTCTCCATCTTTTGACGTAGATGGCAGCATCGTTCCGGGGCGCTGCCGCCACTCACTCACGATTCACGACTCCTCACAAATAACAGATATTTGGTGTATTCATAAACCTGGATACGCAAGTTACCTGTATCTACCTATCCTTTTCCCCATCTTGATCCTATCCTCAAGGGCAGAAAGTAAGCGTGTAGTCTGCACTCAGCGTCGAGTTACACGTCCACAGCGCCGTCCCGGAGGATTCGTCGTAAGCGTACGCGTACGAATCCGGGCAGGGTTGCTCTCGGGTGGGATTCAGTCACCACCAGGGTTACGAAAGAGCGCACAAGACTCACTGAAGTAGCTGTAGTATTGGACACCGCTGGGCGGACAGGTGATCGGGACGCTGTGCGAGCCGCTACAGCAGTTTGGCGAGTTGGTCGTATCGTTACCAAGGCCGGCGGCGCACGCCGACTTGCAACCGTCGATGCCGTCGGGTCCTTGTAGCAGGAGGGGGGCAGGGCCTAAGCGGCGAGGTCAGAATGGACGCATCGGTGTCGGAGAAGGACTCACAGCCCGGATTTAAATCCACCGTGCAGGATGCTTCGGGGCAACCAGCCGTGGGTACGACGGACATCGGGATATTGAAGCCGTCTACAAGGGAAACTGAGGGCGGGTTTAACGAAAGACGGCAGAGGTACTGAGGGCAGCGCACCGTCATAGTTATCGGCGGACCCATTCCTTCCCAGCGTCCACTCGGCGACAGTCACGGGAGGGATGCCCTACGCACACGCAGTATTATTAGCGGCTGGAGATGTTTGCGAGACGACGGGGCGACATACTGTACCATTGGTAGGAGAGCACAGCAGCCCGCCGTTGCACGAGCCAGTAGCACACGAGCTAACGTCGGGTTTGGTGAAATCGCAGTCGCGCCGACCCTGTCGAAAAGTAAATAATACGAAGACCTTGTCGAAAATTTCATATCGTACCCAGATTCGACCAGCCGTCCAGTCTGTGGACTATGAGCACTAGGACATACAATTCAAGGAAGGTATTACGATCAGGGACGGCGAAAGTCACAGTGCTACCGGCTGCGGCCTCCCATCTGCGAAGCATAGGATTAGTGAGCCTGCTTCGTATTAGACCGAGAGGACAAAACACCCAGTGGGTTGGGAGGGCGTGATCGTGCCATTAATGGCAGGACTCGTGCTATTACCGGCGGTGGCATTGTTGGCATGGAGGTCGGTGTAGATCTGAGAACACGATCAGGAAAACCTAAAGGGCTTCGACAGGGTTATTTACCGCTGGCCTGAATTCAGTCAGTAGGGTCATTTAATTTGCATACTAGATGGTACGTACCATATAGTGTATTGACAGTTGTTCTTGACCGTAAATTGACGTGCAAACGCGCCGTAAGAGGAAAGAAGAAAAGCTACAGCAAAGAGCTTTCGCGACATTGCGGCGTGTGGGGAATGGTCGAAATTAGACTGAGGTAGGAAGATGTAATTCAAAGTGCCCAGCACAATGAATGGGTGACCAGCACGGGATAGGGAATAGATAAAATGCGCAGTTCCATCGACAACTTATACTGCGGGTTCGGATCGTCGGAAAAATGAGAAAAACAGGCAGAGGAACTACCATCAATCATGAGTCGAAGCGGGTCGACCCGCTTCCGCCAAAGGGAGTTACTAGGTTGACTGAGATGATCAGAGCGTAGTTTCCACTTGACGGTTTAGGTCAACTATTGTACCGCAGTTAATGTCGACCAAAGTCCAAAGAAGTCCAACAGTACGAGGGCAAATGACAGACTGTAAAGCTCGGTCCATAATTCATAGGAAATTCTTGTCTTGTCTTGTAGAAATTGACCATACAGAGCGGCTCCATCTTTTTTTTTGGTCCTCCACAAATACAGGTTACCAGGCCGACGTGAAGGTTGTACGTTAGACGGAAGTTGCCATCGAGGTCTGGCTATACAGAACATCGAGAGTGTCCGAGCCGAAGCAACGCGGTCTCTGAAGTCGACACCAAGGAGCATCACGGCCAGCCAGTGCAACAAGAACACCGATTGCGTTTTTGGCTCTTGGGCGGGGAGAAATCCATGCAACCTCCCAGGCCTACGTACTTACAAACAGCAAGAAAGAAGAAACTTGTTGTCTTGGGAACAGATCTTCAAATAATAAAAGTTTTCAGAGCGTTCAACGACCGACGTAAATCACTGGAGCGGGCCACGTAGTCTGAGCACTGAGAGTCTGTGAGACTACGATAGCTCACGATTATGAGGCGCTATGGCGATGAGTGACCAAGCCTGAGAGATGGTCGTCGAAAATCTGTGGCGGACCGTGAGACGTCACGGTTGTCTGAATCAACGAAGACAAATAGGACCCAGGCTAATGCCGATAAAGGTCCGATCCGGAAGCGGACGGAAACGGCCAAAATATGGCCTCAATGTCCCATCAGAATGCGTACGAACAGGCCAAAAAAAATGGTGACGTCCGATCCAAGGTGTGGACGGGACCTGTTCGTCAAGGTGAATGTCCGATACATTTGGCGTATGTTTCCGCGCGAAACTTGAGTTCTGGCCAAATTTCGGGGCCTCTCCAAGCCCTCTGGATTTTCTTCACTGAAAATGTCATCGGGGACCCCAGAACATACCCTTCTCATGCCCAGAGGTCCGATCACTTTGGCGTACGAGTTCGGCCCAAAATCAGACCACCTCATCACAATGCGTACGAACTGTGCCAAAAAAGGCATGTACGGAACCAGCCAAAATACACAAAATCTGATCGGACCTCTATTGGCATTAGCCGGGGTCCTAGACAAATATGGGAACCAATTTGGCAATCCACCCTCTTGTCAGGTCCTCAGTCATGCACCGCGGCTGGAGCATCCCAGAAGTCGTCGAACTCATATGTGGGGTGGCAGAATTTCCGACATTAGCTGCGCTGGCCCAAGCCTGCCGGGCTTTTCAACCCCCGGCGTTCTCCGTTTTGTGGAGAGATCAATCAGACTTGATGCAGCTACTAAAATGCCTGCCGTCTGATCTCTGGGAACTTGAAGAGGTTGGTGAAGATCTCGGGAGACCAAATACCAGACTGGTATGTTCCTAACTACCGTATGGTTTCTGTTGCTCTGGTGCTGGTTTCTTGACATCCCTCGTTGCAGCGATTTCGGAGGCCAATTTTACCGTCCGATTGGACGCGAGTGCTGTTCTACGCGGTTTATGTCAAAACTCTCATCGAGGATGGCACATTGCCAATCACGGCCGAAATCTATGCGACCATGAGCCTTTCACTCCCCCAATATCCCTTATTTCCCAACATTCGCCACTTGACTTGGAGGACAAGTGATGATATATTCCCCTACATCCGTATCCTCATTGGGGACAAGCTGCAGTCCATAGTCCTCGGCATGCAGGGTTCGGAGCTTGTCCGTTCATCCCTTCTTCCTTCTCTGACGACCTTCCATCCCAAACTTACCCACGTCGAAGTCGATACTCTCATCACCGACTGTCCAATGGTGGAAGCGGCCATTTATGCTGCAATTTGCACCTGGGAACACCTGGAGAAGTTGAAGTGTAGTACTCTGAATCTTCCAAGCATGCTACACTTAGCCCGACTCCCTAGCCTCCAAAGCCTACAGCTCGAGCGTTTTCCCTCATCTTCGACTACAACGAAAGAACTCGAGGACGCGGTGACGAAGACTGGCCCAGTATTTGGGCCCCTTCGCGAGCTGATCGCTTATTGCGAGCCCATCGCTGACATAACCTCTTTCCTGAACACGATTGATCCCGACGCTCTGGGTAAAATCCAACTCGGTATCGAATCGCCGACCGTCACAGAGGATTGGCAAACTTTGAACACCGCGTTGGCTCGTATATCCTCCGAGACGCTCACGAAAATATCCCTCAAGGAAAGATTTTCGTACGAACACGACATCCCCGATGCGCTCGAACGCATGCTCACCATAGACTGTCTTCGACCCCTCCTTTCGTTTGTAAATTTATCCGAAGTCACAGTCGTAGCCGGACACGGTATCGATGTTGACGACGTCTTCGTCAAAGAGATGGCTCGAGCTTGGCCACAGCTCCAAAAGCTCGATTTATCTCCCGGGTGTCAGTCCGCACGCTACATACCGCAGATCACACTCAATGGCCTTATTCCTTTGGCGCAGCATTGCCCCCGCCTGGCCTCATTGGCGCTGGTGATTGATGCGACCGATGTCGATCCCTTCACCAAGGAGAAGCCGGGTGGCGGGCTCGCCAACCAGTCCCTGGTCGATCTCAACGTCGTCGAGTCCCCGTTGACGTCTCCCAGCGCGGTGGCCTCCTTCCTCTCTGCGATATTCCCAAATTTGCAGCGCGTCTCAACCCGTGATGAGATGCGGAGGAATCCACTCATGCCCGACTGGGACGACCACATGTTCCATTGGGCGACAGTTAGTGATCTTGTGCAGGTCATCTCTTCAGCGCGGGCGCAGGAACATCGGCTCCCCAACATGGCATAACCTTACTCCTGTAAATTTATCCGTCTACTATCAGGTACTCTATATCATTATGAAGACAGATATTTACTTTTTGTATAACCTTTATGCGTAACTACCTTATTGTCATCCTATTTTCTGCATCCATCGACGCGTCAAGTTCTTGAACGATGTCTTACGGAGTTGTTGTACAACCAAATAGGTATATTTCCAAGATCTGAGGATTTGATATCTGCCGCGTTCTGTACTGGATACAGTAAGCAAATGCCAACACTCCCGAAGTTGAATCTCGCTGTTTATGTGGCAGGGACCGATGGCTCATCGCGGAGACCTTCCCAAGGAGAAAAGTGGAACGTTTGCGGTGAGTTGTACTTGATTACGACCCTGAGGCCGTCAGCTAAGAACGGCTGGATGTCTGGTTGAATATCAAGCCCCACGTTGCGTTCAAACTGAACTTCAACGCGTCTCAGCGTCGCCGGCTTCAGCGCCATCCGGGCTTGGATAAAGCGCAAGAGCGCCTTATCTGAAAGCGGACCGGCGCATGGAGAGAGGCGGAATTCCTGGAGGGCAGGGCAGCGGACGTTTTGAGCGTCGGCGGATGGGATTAGAGGGGAAAGAGTCTCCTCGTCGATAAATGAACGAGCCCGTTCGCTGAAGCGGTCGGCGATATTGAGGAACCGTATAGCTGAGGGCAAGGCGTGAAGAAGCCCCATTAGGGACTCTTTCTTGAAGGAGTCCGTCTCTATCGCGAGGCTCTCCAGATGTACCGAATTGGTCAGGAGGGGCATAAACGTGATATTACCTCCACCAATGCCGCGAAAGTCGAAATGTCGCAACTCGGGCAGGGACAGTAGGCTGAACATGCGCATGATGGTCTGCGAAGGAGTAGCGGTGCTCGTGAGCTCTAGGGACCGAAGGGATGGAAGTTCGAAGCTCGATTCTCCCTCCCGCTCTGAATTGTCTAGGACCGAGACTCGACAGTTCCGAATTTGAGGACATCGGGACAGAATCTGCACGACTGTGTCACTCGTCAAATATTGTTTGTTACTCCAATGGCCCATGAGTGCAAGGGATGTGATATTTTCCCATCGGAGAGGCAAGGCTAATGGGTTGGTATTCAGATTGTTGAGAGCGACGGTAGAAATATGGGGGCCACGAAGAAGTTCTAAAGGGCCCCATTGCACCTCCTCTGCATAATCGGAGTAGACTCGGAGCACCGTAATTTCTAGCGTCTTTAGCATAGTGAAGGCGCCCTCAAAGCTGATTAGTGTCGGCAAAAATGACGACGTTATCCTCAAGGAGACCTCCTGCGAGCGGGATGCGAATGGTATGAGGGCCTTGAGCATCGGGTGCGAGCCTGAGTCCTCATCGGAGTCATCGGAGTCTCCAAAAATGTGTTTTTTGTCACCGTCGAACGATATAGACAAAGGGCATTGACCAGATCGCCCTAGCCAGGTCTTCATCGTTTCGAACCGCTGAGCTAATTTCTTGGTGTGCGGCTCCAGAGAAGATCGAGGATGTTCCATGTCCTCTTTGGGCTCGACAATATGAAGGCGGGACCAAAGGCGGGGGGTCGACAGGGATATTGTTCTCCATGAGCTGCATATGCGCCCAAGGAGAATAGGGGCTTCGCGCGCACTCATAACGCAGTTTCTGCCAGTGTGCGTCGGAATACACGCCATGAAAATTTCCCGGATGACATCGATGGGTAATCGCCGTGCTGGGGAGAGAAGAGCCCGATGGGAGTCCACGTATACTCGAACTAGGGTTGCGGAAGAAATCGGGTGGTAACTGGTAGGTGTAAGTTACCGCGGTCCACTGTGGAAAGTAAAGGTACTCCATGTGAGTACCCGGGTACTATTTACGCAAAAAAGGTACTCCCCCTGAGTACCTCAATTAGTAGTACTTTTTTGGGTACTCTTTTGGAGTGCTCACCAGAGTACTACTCCCCGGGGTACTCCATCGGAGTGCCCTTTGAGGTACTACTTCTATGGGTACTCCATATGAGTTCCCTGCGAGGCACTACTTTTTGGGGTACTTCATCTGAGTTCCCTTCGAGGCACTACTTTTTGGGGTACTTCATCCGAGTTCCCTCGAGGGTACATACTTCTTCCGGGGTCTTACATATGAATTGTTGCTCAGAAAACATGAGGAATGTCGTTGGATTAGGATTAATTTAAATTAGGTTGTCACTCCCCACACCAGCCCTCCATTGAAGAGATTTTTAAGAATCAGACCACCCATCCTCGGAGCTCGACCACAAAGTTTAAGATACCTTCAAAATTCTGTGTATTTCAGAATTTACAGAGAATCTGATTCAAACTCTGTCCATAGAGTTTGAGGTTGTAAATTGGGAAGAATACGACTCAAAAAATTTTGTCAACTCAAAGGTCAGAAATTCCCCAATATATGCAAACCTATTCATTATACTTCGGAGTAGCATAGCCCATATGTAGGTAGATAAACTGGCTGGAAGTAAAATAAAGACATTATTGGGACAACATTGAACATGCGGAATTACCATATTGGGACCTTTTATCCAGTTCTCCACATTGGCCGTTTAGTCCAGTGGTATTTTGTTCTCTCTTGTGCTTTTGAGTGGTTCCATGCGGTCCCTCGTTCGATTCCGGGAGGCAGCGGTTAATTTACTCCTGCGTGCTGTGTGTCTCTCAAGTTCCATAACGACCCATTCCTGAACCGTCGGCATGAATACTGGTTCAGCAAGGTTTATTTTTTCTTGCTCAAAACTACCAAAAAGAAACACTCAAATGGAGTGCTTAAAGCACTCACAACGAGTACCTCCGGGCACTCCCACTGAGTACCTGAGGTACTCACATGGAGACGGTTTTTTGCAGAAAAGTGCTCAGATTGAGTACCTGGAAGCACTACATCCGAGTACTTCACACACTCCATTTGAGTGCTTTCAGGGTACTCCATCTGAGTTCATTTACTTCCCACAGTGGGTCACGTGTAATGTAATTTACTTATTTGTGGTCGGAGGGCCAAAAGTGCCTGGTATATTACCTTTTCCTGGGTAGTCACATGTCCAAGTTGTGGTTTTTTTTTGCCCCTTCGCATCCCAGTACTCAAGAGCCAAGAGGTCCATAATGCACGAGCAATACACAAAGTTGAAAACCGACGCGTCGTGACTTGATCAAACCGAAATTTTCTGCGAGAATCCGCAATCACCAAATACTTGATCACGAATACCACAATGTCCACTCCAGCAGACAAGAACTTGGAAACAAAAGTGTCCTTTCCCGTAAGCCACGAAGACGAGAATGACACTCAGGCTTTCGCCCCATCAAATCAAATTTATGGCGTTCACTTTGCACATTTAATCCCGCACCACATTTTTTCGATGCGCACCACATTTTCTTGACGTGCACCACACTTTAGCTGTCTTCCGAGCGCACAACATTTTCTGATTGCCTTATTGGGCATTTCGGCCGATGCCGGGTGATCAAATCAATGCACGTGCCCACGCGTTCAGGCGCGTCGCCACGTACACATAGCCAAACTAATTGGGCTCGACCTCCCGCCAACCGGTATAGCTGATTCCTCCGCACGTAAGAGGTTCCACCCAAAGGCTTTTAATTATCACTGCTGATGTGCTATGCTACTGATGGGTGTAGTAGGGCCTTAATCCAGTTTATAAGTAGGTGTTTATAAACACATTTTAAATGGGTCGGACGAAATGCCCGGTTTATATCTTTTCGGAGCTTGCCGGGCACCTATTATTTCCCCCTTGATCCCAGTCTCCGAGACTTATAAGATGCCAACTAAATCAGTTCATTTATTTGAACTACCCACGATGAAATTGACATTTGATAACCAAATTGTAAGCGGGTAAGGGTTCCTCGCAGGCAAAGATACCATCGGGAGCCTTTCAGACTAATTGCAGTGAATGAGGAACATGTATAAAGCTGTGGATACTAGGCCGCAACGGGCTCAGGAGGCCGAAATTTTTTTTATAAAAGAAACTCGTGTTTTGAGTGCTAGCTTTATGCTAGCCGGCCAGCTCATAAACGGGTTTGTAGGATACCTTGTGTACAAATCGTGTTTTAAAACCTTACGAATAACTTACATACAACCCGGTGTACGGCGAGCGCGGCAGAACAGATGTGCTGTGTGTACCCGGCACAGTACCGGGACGCGTGGAAACATCAGCACGTGCGTTGATTTGATCACCCGGCATCGGCCGAAATGCCCAATAAGGCAATCAGAAAATGTTGGCCGGTCGGAAGACAGCTAAAAGTGTGGTGCACGTCAAGAAAATGTGGTGCGCATCGAAAAAATGTGGTGTGGGAATAAATGTGCAAAGTGAACGCCATACAAATTGGCTGCAAATGGGCTTGGATAGTCACTTACACTCTGATGTACTTTGGGTAGCTATTGTGTTCAAATGATCCATTTTGCGTTGTCCGTATCCCCGCGCCGCGAGCGCGAATTTTTTTAGCGATTTTGGCGCGATTTTTTGGCGGTCAGCTGACCACGTGATCGGTCCCACAAAAGGTAAGTTTCAAGGTAAATTACATTTGTTGCACCCCCAAAAAAAATTGGGTGGTAAATTACCGACTTTCTGGTACCCCCCGGAGTTTCTTCCGCAACCCTACCCCAGCTTGAGCGAGAATGGCGAGAGTGTCATGAGTTTTGCTTTAGCGCCCGTTCCAAATCCGGACGCGGTGTGCCACGCAACCACGGTCACTGGCGGACTCAACTTGAATATCTCTGCGCTATTGTCCACTTCAGAGGCGTCCGATTAAGCTGAAAAGGCCGCCAAGTTGCATGTTCTCCAATTTCAATACCAGTCTTTGAGTCTGAACCTGGCTGTCAAGCAAGAATCAAGTAAGAATCAAGGTGACACCGGCTGTTCATGGTCAGACCTTGCTCTCAACCACCACTACTCTATGCCCCCAATTGCGATGGAATCCCAATTCACGCACCTGTTTCACACAAACTATGTCCCCACTGACGAAGAAACCTCACAAATCCAAGCGGATCTCGTCTCGCGTTCTCGAGAGCTCGCGCGCATCGAGGAGCGCCTCCGCGAGCTTACCGTTCAGCGGGACGAAATGCAAATTTACATCAACGCGCACAAAAGGCTGATATCGTACCCGCGGCGCCTACCTCCCGATATCGTGCGGAGTATCTTCGTTGCGTGCCTTCCTACGGAGCGCAACGCCGTCCTGAGCGCGCGCGAGGCTCCCCTGATATTGGGACGCATCTGTAGCGCCTGGCGTGGTATCGCGCTGTCCATGCCTCACTTGTGGGCCTCGCTGCATGTCCCCGGGGACTTCGTCATGGCGAAGAGGGAGCTAAGGATGCCCGCAGTGGCGGCGTGGCTCGCACGCTCGGGCGCGTGTCCCATCTCGCTCTCGCTGCCCGCGGAGGAGATTCCGTGGAACTCGGCGGGCCCGCACCGCGCGGATGTAACTGCGTTCGTGAAATTACTTGCCGGGTTCGCGGATCGCTGGGGGCATGTTGAGCTTTTGCAGGTGTCTGACGCGGTGGCGCGGGGGCTCGCGGATATCCGGACGCCGATGTTGCGGTCTATCATATTCAAGTCGACGCGGGTCTCGATATTCCGGAACCTGGGTTTTCTGAGGGTACCGAGTCTGCGAGCGGTCACCTTCCACCCGTTGGGGCCTGAGCAACTTAACGACTTTGTACTCGACCTGCCACTTGTCTGGGATCGGCTCACGCACCTGAACTTCGGGTCGGTTGGGTTTCAAACGCAAGGGATCATTCTTCGGAATGTGCTTCTGATATTTGGACGCTGCCCACGGCTGGTCTCTTTCCAGTTCACGCCGCTTGGTGATGGCTTAGGAGAGTGGGCCGAATCCGCCTTGGGGCCGGTATCCGTACCCTCCCTCGAATCCTTCGTCCTTAACGAGCCTTGGCTCAGTCCGCCATCTCTCGCTCGATTCCTCGAGCGCGTGGCGATGCCGAACCTGCGTCAGCTGCACATCGCGAGCGCGGCGTGTTCCACGGCAGCGGAGAGCTACTTCCTCGCGACGCTCGGTGCCACCGCGCCTCGGCTTGACGACCTCTCAATCGCGCTGCGCTCCTTCACGCGCAACTCACTCCTCGAAACCCTCCGAGGACTTCCGTCCCTCACCAAACTCACGATCTCGCACACGATCTTCGCGGTGCACGGCGAGGTGGAGGAGGCCGACGACGACATCGAGGAACTGAGCACGTACAAGAACGGCTCCATGCTCCATACATTTCGGATTCCCGCCGGTGGTTCGGGTTCCTCGTCCTCGTCCTCCGTGCTCAACGACCCGGAATTCGTGCTCGCCGCGCTCACCCCACCCCCGACAGCTCCGGCTCTCGACTCAGGCTCGGACTCACTGTCAACCGATGCATTGTGCCCCGCGCTGCAGGAGCTCTCCATCAAGGAGTGCGGGTCTGTAGCGAAGGCCGTGCTCATACCGTTCCTCCATCGACGAGTGGAGCAGGACACAGGGTTCCGTCGCCTGCGTATCGTGTTCTCGTACGACTCGCCGACGGAGCTGGCAGGAGATGAGATGCAGTTTCTTTCCTCGAGGGGTGTGGCTATTTCGCTGGTTCCGGAATATGCACCCGTGGAGGTTCCAGAAGCTACTCCTTGGACGGGGTTATAAAAGCTTGGGCTTGTTTAACTGTGCATGCCTTCTTTCTGTTCACCCAGCGTTACGCGAACCAAACTTGCTGTAAGTTTATACCGGGCCCATGTAATTTCTTCCTCGTGTGCCAACGTACTGTACATAAAAGTGGATTTTGTTTTTTCGGTGGGTCCGTTCAAAACGCCCTCCATTTTTTTAGAGAAAAAAGCATTTCAATCATTCGAAAACCCCCCACACTCTAATCGTTTCGTACTCATTCCACAATTTCTAAGCTCGCAAGACGGCTCCGGGAGCAGAGACCTAAGGCTAATGCCGAAAAAGGCCGATCGCGAGGCTTAATCTGGGCTTACATAACGGTGACTGAGGTCACCGCCACGTGCCTTTGCCCTTGTCCTCTTCCTCCCTCCTCCTCATCCTCCAGAGTAAGTTGTCTTTATGGATAATGGATTTCATACTGATTGTTCAATCTGTTCAGTAGATTTACATCCATCGCTCGTGCTCGTGTGCTTGCCATCAGCACCTACGCATTCGGCTGCTCATTAGATTCCACCTCCAGGTCAAGGATTAAGGCTCCACCATCTATCTTCCTGTGACCAGTTATCCATCGCTTAGGTACGTAGAAACTGCCAACTTCAAGCTTGTTTGAATTAAAACGGGGTCCCCAGATATAGCCTGTCGCGCCGCCCCGGGACCTAAGAGCCTCTTGTGCGTTCGTTTAAGCGCAGAAACGATATTCGCGGCTGATATTTATGATTTTTGTGTGGTTCGCGACTTTGTCCAGTTTTGGCCCGCGATTCGTGATTAACACATTCGTGTGAGCAGCTGTGACACACTCCCTTCTTCAGCGCACAGCTTAATCTACAGAAGCCATCCAGCCGCGACTAGATCCTGTACAAATCCCCGCTTGTCCTTCTCACTCGTGAGTGACTGGAGTAGTTTATCTTGCGTGTGTTCTTGCACTGACATAGCCCAGAGACACCGCCGCCGCCATGTCTTCCGACTACGAATTCTCCGATGAGGAGGCCGACGACGTTTTCGACGACGACGACATGGGCATGCAGGATGACGGTGAGCCTATCGTCACCCTTCAAATATGCCTCCTAAAGTCCGCCAGACTCGGACGGTGACGACGGCATGGACATGGACGACTTCAAAGTCGTACCAAAGACTACCCGCAAGGCGTATGAGCTCGAGTACGACTCGCTCACACAGGCGGCCATTGAGAAGCTTATGGAAAAGGATGTCGAGCACATCCGGGGCATTTTTGGCGTCGACGCGAGCACCGCAGGGCTCCTGCTCCGCCACATGTCATGGAACAAGGAGCGTCTAATTGAAAAGTACATGGACAACGCGAACAAGATGCTCGTGGCTGCTGGCGCCGCCGTCCCCGAGCCAGAGCCCCCTCGGCCGAGCCGCCGCCCGACTCGCAAGCCAAAGTCGCCCCCCAAGTCCGAGACGTTCGTTTGCTCGATCTGCTTTGACGACGCGCCGGACTTGACACCGCTCGCGCTCGACTGCAACCATGCGGCGTGCTCGGGCTGCTGGTCCGCGTATATCACGTCCAAGATCCGCGACGAGGCGGAACACGCATGCCGCTGCATGGCGGAGGGTTGCGCACTCGTCGCGCCCGACGCGTTCGTGCGCGCCGCCGTCGACGACGAGACGTACACGCGCTTCCAGGAACTCCTCGTGCGCCACTTTGTCGCCTGCATGCCGCAGCTCAAGTTCTGCCCATACCCCGCGTGCACGAACACCGTCTCTTGTCCCGCCGCTGCATCCAAGGCGTCGCTCTCGACCGTCGTCCCGATCGTCTCGTGCGGCGCGCGCGGGCTCGCGTCGACGTCCGCGGCCTCGATGACGCAGAGCCAGGAGCTCGTGCGCCAGGCTGGCGGGAAGGAGCACAAGTTCTGTTTTGGGTGCATCATCGACAGCGATCACCGCCCCGTCGTGTGCGGCGTCGCGCTCCTCTGGCTCAAGAAGTGCCGCGACGACAGCGAGACGGCCAACTGGATCAAGAGCAACACGAAAGAGTGCTCCAAGTGCATGAGCACCATCGAGAAGAATGGGGGGTGCAAGTGCGTACATTTTGTTCCCTTCGTGTGCTTGTGTTCATTTTGTCGGCAGCCACATGACGTGCAAAAAGTGCAAGCACGAGTTCTGCTGGGTGTGCATGGGCCCGTGGTCGGAGCACGGCACCGCTTGGTACTCGTGCAATCGGTACGACGAGAAGGGCGGCGTTGATGCGCGCGACTCGCAGAGCAAGAGCCGCGCGAGCCTTGAGCGGTATCTGCATGTGCGTGATTTTCCCTCCAATCAATTTCACGAGCTCGGTCCTGACGACGAGGGGGCGCAGTACTACAACCGCTGGGCGAACCACGAGCAGAGCGCTAAGCTCGCGCTGGACCTTTTCGCGAAGACGGAGAAGAAGATGGAGGAGATGCAGGTTACGTCGGCGTTGACATGGATTGAGGTGTGTCTCGGGCCCGTCCTGACTTCTTAAGCGGGGATACTAAACTTTTGCGAACAGGTTCAATTCATGAAGAAAGCCGTCGAGGAGGTCGACAAGTGCCGCATGACGCTCAAGTGGACGTACGCCATGGCGTACTACCTCGCGAAAGGCAACCAGAAGGACTTGTTCGAAGACAACCAAAGGTCTGTCTCGAGCATCTGCCCATCCCTTCGTGGATCTGACTCTGACTGCGTGCCTTAGAGATCTCGAGCGTGCCGTCGAAGACCTTTCTGAGCTGTTAGAGTCGCCCATAGAGCCGGAGAACATACCCACGCTGCGACAGAAGGTCACCGACAAGACTGTGCGTCTATCCTTCGTTCTTCCCGCCCGCTCCCTCCTTATGCTCGCACACTGACACCCCCACCCTCGCCAGGTCTACGTACAGAAGCGCAACTCGATTGTGCTGGAGGACACCGCGGACGGGTTCCTTGAGGGGCGATGGACGTGGAACGTCACCGTCGATGGGTTCGACCCGCCGGAGGAGTGATCTGGGCGTGCGTGCGTTAGTGTGAACGAGAACGAAAGAACGAATCGATGATATAATAACTCTGTGTTTCTACTCCTCCCTGTCTCTTCAAGGCCCTTTTTTCCTTCCCTCGCTATCCTCTCTTCTCCACATCCGCCTGCTACCATGTATACATAAATCGAAATTGCATAGCATTGATCTCGGACACTGGAGTGTATTCGGCCCCGTTAAGCCGCGCCTGTCGATATACCAGGTCAATGTTTGCGAAACCTCGCTTTGACCGGCACCACGTGCCACACCCCGCGCACGGACCAAGTCCCGAAAAATACATAAGGTAGCGCTCGAAAATTATGATTCTTCAGATACATACTCATCAGGATCTTTTTATAGAAACTGACCGAGTCTCGCATTTTTACAAATGCCGCATCCTTCAATTCCACTCGATGACTTCCGCGCTCACTCGTTTAACCGAGAACATGGCCAGCGCGAGCTGGTCTCGAGGACGTTTGGTCTCTTTTTCGTTTGCGCTCGTAAGGGCCGTTCGGAGGGGGACCAGCGAGTCGAGCGTTTGTCTGATGGAATTCGTAGCTTTTTTTTGTACATTTGTCTGTACTTTACACCACCAATTTGGTTTGATGTGATTTAGAGATCTGACGGTTGACCGTGCTTGGAGGTCGGGCTGTGAATGTTCCACGGAGCTCGGTTCAGAGACATCGCCAGAACATCGTGTTGGACAGTCCCGGGAGCCGTTGTGGATGTTCTGGGAGGTCCGATCCTGGACATCCTCCAGCTATTTTGCCCGACCTTATGTAATTCTGCAAATAATCTACAGGCACCGTCCCCTGTCGTCCCCACTGTCGGAGAACTCTGACAGTGCATATTTCTATCGGATGCTTCATGAAAGTGCTTAAATTTGAGAAAATGAGATTCGGGCGACTTGCGAGATTTCCGAAAAACGACAAGTGATTCAAACTCCGCTCCTGTCAAAACAAGACCAAATTTTCTCAGAAAAGTGGCGCCATGTTCTTCTCTTCCCACTCTCACCTCTGTTCTGCCTCTCGTCCTCCCGTCGTATCAATGCCCTCAAAGCTATCCAAGGCCTCAACACCCTCAACACCCTGCCCAAGCCCTTCAAGCCTCTTGCAACCTCTCCAGGCATTTTTATCTGAGCTCTCCCGTCACGCATCGCCGTCGCCTACATGAGCATCGCCGCTCGCCTTCCTCGTCTCGCCCTTACTTTCCAATACTTTCCGATCCGAAGACCGCGCCGTCGGATCTGCATGCCGCCACTACTCATGATATCCATCACCCCGTTATCCACCCCCTTCCACCCCCCTTGTCATCGTTCCATTGTTAGGCAATATGTCGTGCCCGTGTATCCGCGCCCTTCTGCCTCCTCTTTTTCTCTCTGTAGTAATTGTGTTGTGTATGTAGCGTGAAAAAAATGACAATTGATATTTTATTTTAATTTTAATTTTTTTGCGTCATCAGCAAGACAACTGGGAGGTCTCAGTAATAGGTCGTCAGCATGTACCTGGCATATCAGTCGCATATCAGTCCATGACATCCTACGGAGGTTGCAGAAAGGATGTGTCGAGGAGGGGTGTCGGGCGACTGTCCAGCTATATAGATTCGGCTGTTCAAGGAGTGTCGGCCGATTATCCTGGGAGATCAGTGGCTAGATCATATAAGATCAGATCCGGGACGTCATTTTGAGCTCCCCGCAAATCGGTGGTGTAGAATGCGACATGGGTTACTTCTTTCCGATTTTGTTTGATCGAGTGAGCAAGACCGACAGGATGTTGTCGCTCGTCCCCTGTAGTAAGTCGCGATTTTTTTTCGCTCCAGCCTACATGTACATATGTATGTTCACTTTTGCTGGCCTCAAAACTAAGTTTTTTCAAAGAGAAAATTTCCACTAGCAGTCTCTTGACCCTCGCGACCCTCGGATCAGTTCAGAGTTTGCCATCGGACCGCCTTGCCAAACAGAGGTACTTTGCTCCCAACCGCGACCACCGACGCATTCAATCTCATACACCATTCATGGAATCCCCATTTACTGCCCGTCTTCACACAAATTTTGTCCCGTCCGATGAAGAAGCGGAGGGAATCCGAATCGATCTCGCCTTCCGTCTCAAGGAACTCGAGCGCATCGATGAACGGATCCGAGAACTTTCCGCCGAACGCGACAAAATCAAGCAATATATCGACTCCCACACGGCTCTTATCTCCCATCCACGTCGCCTTCCGGCCGACATCGTCAGAGAGATCTTCGCTGCATGCCTTCCTGCGGACCGGAACTCGGTCTTGAGTGCTCAGGAAGCGCCGTTGATCTTATGCCGGATCTGCAGCGCGTGGCGGAATATTGCGCTCACAACGCCGACGCTATGGGCGTCGCTGCATATTCCTGTCGATTTCGTTTGGGCGGAGAAGAGAGTGAGGGAGCCCGCCGTCGCACAATGGCTGCAGCTCTCGGGGGCCTGCCCAGTCTCGCTCTCTGTTGCGACGGTTGGGCGGGATCATTGGTCGATGCATCAGCGCCCATTCCAAGCTTCCCTCTGGAAGTTGCTGGGAACATTGTCGAACCGGTGGTACAATTTAGAAATTTCGACCTTGGGTGAAGAAGCAGTACCTGGATTGGCCGATCTTCAGACACCCATCTTGAAGTCTCTTGAAATTACAGCGAGAGCCTCACTGCTTCGTCAAATAAATCTCTTCAGGGTACCCAGCCTTCGTGCTGTTTGCCTCCATTCGCAAGGCCCCGAACTGCTTGACGAGTTTTTGCTCGACCTGCCGTTGTTCTGGGACCGGCTCACGCACATATCACTTGATTCTACCGGACCTGAAAGTAGTTTGCAGGGACTCTCTCTTTATCGTGTCTTGGTATTGCTTCGGCGATGCCCCCAACTTGTTTCCTTCAGCTTCGGTGCCAGTACAGCGGACCATTGGGTCGATTCGAACTCGGCACCAGTCTCGTTACCTCGCCTCACATCGTTCATCATGTTCGAGCCCCATGTTTTGGAAGCACTTGTTGTCGCCCGTCTCCTGAAGCATCTGTCGATGCCGGAACTCCGTCGCTTGGATATCCCGACGTATTCTAGCCGAGTGTTCGACGGGCATATCCTCTCGAGCATCGCGACCACATCGCCTCACCTCGAAAGTCTGTTGATCGATATGGGATCTTTCACAAACGACTCTATCCTTGAAACCCTTCGATGTCTTTCAAATCTCACCAAAATCACCGCCTCCTTTCCTTCGTGGTCCTATTCCGACCCGACTACCGACGTCAGGGCTGAGCATCTCTTCGTGCTCCTGACTCCTGATGTTGAAGATTGGTCTACGACCGTCTGCCCTGGGCTACAGGAATTGGAGATCAAGAACTGCCCTTTTTTAACGAAGGAAACACTGGTTGAATTCATCAAGAGACGACTGGAATTCGGACGTGATTTTCGCCGTCTTGAGATTGTATTCCGACAATCCATGAAATCATGGTGGGAAATGTCTGAAGAAGAAATCCGGTCCTTTAGATTGCGTGGCATGGAGCTTTCCTTGGTCGCCTTTGACCATTCATGGCCGCAAATCTCTGATGTAGCGTCGAATCCGTGGACGGGTTTACGAACCCCGGTGCCGCCGGTGCAACCTTGGGGATTGCAATCTTAGGCTGGCTGGAGCCGTTTAACAGTCTAATGTTTCGTTTCATTTTTGAACGGATGGATATGTAAGAACCTGTTCGAGCTTGTGCCATGTATTGAACTTTTTTCAACCAGTCCTCCCGACCCGATTGTTCAATTCTCGCTGGTTTATCCTGCGGCCTGCATAGATTCACTGTGTTGGCCCCTCGTAGACTGACCTTTGTCCCGCTTTATCTGCCTCCACCTACACCTGGATCTGTGCCTGAGTGTCTCTACCATTTGGTATCATGAGTCTACGAGGTGGATCAGTCTGCCTCTGCCTACCCTTGGGCTACCTTTGCCCAGCCCTTCGTCTAGCTTGTCCTACATGGGTCCTCAACGCAGTGATTGATGAGGTACATTTAGATCTGTTAAAGTGGAAGGCAACACACTGCTGCGCCATCACCACCGGCCATTCTCGCAGTTAAGTATGAAGGCAAGGGTAGTGTCGTCTGAGTGAAAGTGGCACCCACATTTCCGACACAAAATAGCTCGAGGGTGTGGAGGAAGGCGAATTCGACAGTTGGAGAATCCGCTGGTCCAAGAGGTCGTTGATGGGCGGATTGACCATAGTAAGTGCACAGAGCTTCGAAGAAGACTCGGAAGGCATCTAGATACTTAATGGATATTGTCTGTAGGATTATTTAACTCGCCAGAGGGGGGGATGAGCCATGATACATCCCAAATTATCTAAAGAAGCGTCTTCGAAGCTCTTCTGGTCAAGCAGCTACTACTACCAGTGTTCGAAGCATTTCAATCAAATTTCCAACAACTTTCAACCAAACCTTTTATAACAAAAGCGCAACTCTTTACAGTAG
Organism: Mycena galericulata; assembly: GCA_029289565.1. Taxonomy (NCBI): domain Eukaryota; kingdom Fungi; phylum Basidiomycota; class Agaricomycetes; order Agaricales; family Mycenaceae; genus Mycena; species Mycena galericulata. The sequence continues at coordinate 493,382 of JARKIA010000080.1, read as the reverse complement.
GCATTGTCCATTTGCAGTGGTTCAAAATGGTCTGGCGGAGCTTGAACATCTGATGGAGCCACAGGCAATCAACAGCAAGCACACTCTTTGATACCGAACGACCATGACCGGAAAGCCTCCCACGGATTTGAAGACAGTCCTCGAATCTGAAATCAAGTCTGTATCTTTTTTATGATGCATGATTCCATGGTACCTGACTTTTGGTCTCCAGGGAATGGCATTTCCGTCCGTTGAACATTCAACCGTCCGCCACCAAGTATCTTGTTGACTTTGGCGTCGATAGATATCTATTTCCACCAAGGAAACTCTGAAGAGCACCATGCTTCACTGGAACTCCGGGATGCTGTCCTCAGACTCCGGCGTGATGGCGCATTCATCGCCGTCCCATTATTCAGGGTCAGTGTTCTTCTCCCTTGAACGCACACCACCTCGAGACGATGATTTTGACCCATGGTTGTTCAAATAGGTAAATACGGATCCAATAGGGCCACACCCAGTTGGCTCGTACGAAATTTGGGTCCCATCGGAGACCTTCTCCTCGGTCTTTTCCTACCTTTGCATGAATCGCGGTTCCCTCAGGTATGATTTCCTTTGCGCAACCCAAATGGACTGTATTGAGAATTGTCTTGCAGTGTACTGGTACATCCTTTGACGCGCGAGGAGGTGAGTCCCCGAACCTAGTTCCGATTCCCGTACTGAAACCCCTCCTAATAGCGAGCGTACGTTATCTTATGTTTTCTTCACTGAGCGATCCATTCAATATTATACACAGGGACCACGATTTGCGCCGGGCATGGATAGGGCCGGCGTACCCGCTGGATCTGACCAAGCTCCCTATTCGGAGCGACGAGCTCCCACTTCAGTACCCGAGTCTCAGTGCGTTGCCTAGTTAATACTTTTTTCTGCTCACCACTCCGCACAGAGGTCGGATACTCTTCCAAGGTGCCGTTTATGAGTTTGGAAGATCGCGCGGCTCTCGGTGCGAATGTTGAGAAGGTGCTTCTCAAAGAAAAGGATGCGGCAAGGGCGCCGATTCCTTGATGATGTATATGTTGTCTGTTCAATTTTGAATCTTCAGGTATCTGGTGAGGTTAGAGACCCGTAACCAGCTGTGTATGTGGTCGCCGACATGGAACATAGTCCTAAATAGTCTTCTTCGGTCGGGGTTTTTCCTCTCATCGGTTTTGACAGGACGAGTCTCAAGCTGATGACTTGGACGTCGTTTGAACGCCATCGCAAAATCTCAAGCGCCGAAGGACAAAATCAGAGGAGACTATTGAATGAATCTGATTATTCTGGGGTTACAACAGACCAAGTATTCCTATTCACAAAAACAGCTCAACAGCTCAACGTGGAGGTCCAGGCAATCTCTGCGCTTTTCCGGAGACAACACAGGATGAGTGTGGCCCGCAAGGCGCAGTTGTAAATCGGCGACTCGAAGGGACGCCCGACTAGAACAAAAAGATTCAGCCAAATCAGTAGGCGCGATCCGCGAGGAAAGCATCCGAGCCAACGCATCATCCGAAATATGAGCTCCTCGGCGGTCTCTTAGAGCCAAATACGTCAAATTCGGGAGTGAGTCGGAATCGGAATCGGCGGCGTCGCTGGTCAAAAACTCGACAATCTCGTCCGTCATATCGACGTGGAGGTCGAGGGCTTTAAGCGACGCCATGTGCGGACTGTGAAGGTACGCGATATGGCGCGTATCATCCCGCACGCGAGCCGTTTCGTGCAGAGAAAATGCGTCCAAAGTGCACGCGGAGCGTGCAAGGAGAGTGTGCAGTGATTGGCTGTCAGGCATGGTGCGAGGGACGTGGCGGTAATCGAGCGTGAGCGCGCGGAGCGCAGGGAGGGTGATACGGTTAAGGAATGGAGACAAGTCGATTCGCGATGCCGTGATGAATAGATCGACGAGGGCAGGGAGCGTTAGATGCTGTTCTGGATGGTGGAACGGGGTGTGGGCCCAATCGGGAACGGCGGATGCCGTGAATATAACGCTCGACAGTGCTGGGCAGGATGCGAGGATACTAAGGCAGGTGTCCAGCGTGCATTCTGGATCCGCCTCGAGATGTGTGAGTTGTTTCCAAGGTACGTCCGGCTGTTTAGAGCCGGGCACGAAGTGGATGCTGCGTAACGACGGCCGTGAATATAGCACGGATTGCAGAGATTCTGCGCTGGTTGTGTCCCACGAATTAGTGTTGAGTGCAACGTGTTCGAGAGCAACGGCCACATCTCCTGGCAGAGAAAGGAGAGATTGTTGGGCGTCGGTCTTGAACGTGAAGTCGACGGTGTGCCATCGGTAGAGGTGAGGGACGAGGAGTGCAAAAATATCGTTCGTTAAATCGTGCTCGAGAGAAGTAGGGAGGGAGAGGCATGATTTGGGATCGGTTTGTCGAAGATTAATGGAAAGGGGAAGGTTGCGCGAGCGCTCTATCCAGAGCTCAACCATGGAAAGATGCGCCGCACGGGGCCTATCTATCCATATAGTTGCCCAAAGCATGGGAATTGAGACCGAAACTGAACGCCAATGTCGACAGACCTGAGAAATCATGAGCGGTTCAAGCACAAGGTGAGACTGCTCGTCTGTCATTTCCCCCCAGTCGCCCAGGGTCCATGAAAAAATCTCTCCGAGGAGCTCTACAGGTAATGTTTTGATAGGCGCATTAGAAATGGATTCAGATACGTCGAGGCCGGCGATGTCTTCTCTGGAAAACCATCGAGAGAGTCCACAATTACGCTTCCAGAGCTTGGTCGCCATATGACGAGGCATTGAATAGCGGTTCTATCATCGCGTGAGCGAAAGCAGATGGGTGTCGATGCCGGAGTCGACTTACAGGCTTAGAGTGGAGTCTCGATCCCGATTGCAAGATGAATTGCGTCTTTTTAATTCTGAGAAAGCGTGTCAATCATGGAACAGATAAGAAAAACAAGAGGATCTTTACCCGCTCGTTCGTCAAACCAAGAATACCAGATTCAAGGGAGGAAAAATTGGCGTCTTCGTTAGCAAATTACAAGGTCGATCCTTATACGCCAGGCGCACAATATTTCGGACAAAGAGCAATCCGGGCAGGCACTCAAAGTCGAACCGAGAGAACAACAGGGCCCATAGGAAGAACAAGGTCGTCATGCTCAAGCCAACGCCCCTGGTGGTTTGAATCTTGTAAATTTACACATCTCCAAGAACAAGGCCCGGCTACACCGCCAAAGTGCGGGCACGTTGCCTCCAGCTGGCACAGTCATGTGGTAAACAGGTACCACGAAAGCTGGGTCTTGGTTCCCCACAAGCTGGTATCCAGCTGAATCGGTCAGCTATTTTTCCAGCTGTCAGCCACATGGCCAGCCTGGTGTCGTCAGTGTAATTGGATACCTGGACACCATTTGCAAGTCATATCCCAGAACTGAACCCGACGCGAGGAATTGATACCTTTGTCTTATTTCCTTTGGTTTTCCGCTCATGCGGGATCACCGGATGTTCAACCAATTTTGTGTTTCTTCACAGCAAGTAAGATGTAACGATATCATGATGCATCCTACATATTCTTTTTCGGATCTGATAGAATTTCACTTCGCTTTTTGTGGTATGTGTAGAGTGAGTAACAATAGGGTGTTTCAAATATCCTTTTTCGGGCCCAACTTGAGGCCCAACTTGGAGCCCAACTTCGCATGAAGTTGGAACACGAAATAGCTCCGATTTAGAAGTTGGATGTCAAATCGTGCTACGGACCACGATTTGACATCCAACTTCGAGCCCAACTTCATGCTCCAACTTTCCCCACTCATTTTGGCCCACCCGTTGTGCTTCCCAGGAGCAAATGGTGAAAATTTATGTCTGAAGTTGGGACCAAGTTGGGCTCGAAATCGGGCTTGAAGTTGGGCTTGAAATAGTATATCTGAAACACCCTAATGAGTGCAGAATGCACAGTTTTCCTCTGTTGAGTCACCTTGAGTGGCCACAACTTGAAGTGCACGGCGGGTTGCAGCTTGTTCGTTTTCTATTGAAAAACCCACGAAAATTGAGGTCCAGTTCTTGAAGGGCAAACGGATGATACTGACTCGAAGGAAAGAGAACCGTGAATACACAAGGTTGAACGACTTGACGGTCCGTGCACGATGTTTGTCAATGTTACCAATCACGTGCATGTTGATTGGATTCTCAGACTCGTCTTTGCTCTCGACCGTCGACCACCGGTGACCGTCGACTGCCCTCTCACTGTCTTCCACCCAAATTTTGACACCACAGGCATACCTGCGACTTCCTCTTACCAGTATAGATCCCACAACATCTGGCCCCTCGTGCTTATCTACCCTGCAAGCTGCGGAAGACCGTCCTCAAAACCTGATAAGGCCAAACAGGGACCTCATGAACCCACTGGGCCTTTCAAACACCCCTCGCCCTCAACCGTTCGTCGGAGACGGCCGCTAGCAGGGCTAGAAGAGCCACCACAATAACGCCACAAGGCCTGCGCCAACCTCAAAGCTCGCAAATGATCAAAGATCTAGTACTTTCATCAATCCACGAAGGTGTTTCCGAACATTCAAGTTCTGTTGTTGAAGCCTTGGTCAAGATACTCGCCCATTCGGTGATTACGTGCAAGCTACCTGGACTCTGCAACGCTCCTCCCATCATCAAGATTACGCATTCCACTCTTGACACACAACCAACGAGCCACGCGCCACATGCGACTGCGACGATCCGCGAAGAGTTACGCTGCACATCTCGACGAACAACCCACACATTGGCCGCATCGTCTCGAGCATGACAGTAAAAGCAACGTCTTTCAAGTCTGCCGCATCAACATATTTCGAGTCTGCCGCATACGAAACCACCGTGCATCCAGCATCCCAACATCCCAAGGCATTTTTTTTCGCGACCGATCAAGCCTCGTCCGAATGCACTTCAGTGTTCGTACCTGTCCGCGGCACACAGGGCGCAGGCACAGCGCAACACCCGGTGAGTTCCCAGATTATCATATTCCCTTCGATCTCGTCCCCCCCGCCCATCGCGCCGCTCCTCACGCACACGGGCAGCTTCATCGAGATCGCACCGCGCGGGTCGACATGCCGCTCGGAGTGTCGCTGCGGGACCCCGCAATGCGTCAGCTTGAGGGTTGGCCATCGCCCGCAGTCCTACATGGGGTGCGAATGGGGGTGCGGCGAGAACTGCCTACAGGTGCCCGAAGAGTGCCGTCATCGCGGGGAGCGTGCGTCGCGGGTGTGCGTGGCGCAAAGGTGGGCTGGAAGTCGCGGTAACGGCCCTACTAGCCTGAGGGAAAGAGACCATGCTATTATTGTATTCTTGTTATGCTTCGGGATATATTATATTTTACACATTACCGTTTTGCGCGTGCATTGAAAGCTAACAAGCCAAATTTACTATATATAATGACTATCTGAGCAAGCTGGAGCCTCAGCTGTGTGCGAGATGGAATGTCAGCTGGCTTCCAGCTTCGGCTGGATCCAGCATGTATCTATTCAGTATTCCTCTGGATTCCAGCCTTCGTGAAAGTGGCGACCAGCCTTTCGCCACATGTGTCCAGCTGATAGCGTCCAGCTGGCCGCTACGTGTGTGCACTTTGGCGGTGTAGGTGAGCGGTGCAAGACTGACAACAAGTTACAAAGGAAGACGCAAATCGGGGAACAAGGTCACGTCAGGTAATGTGACCTACGCGTCTAGCCAGAGACGAACAAACACGGAACAATACCGTCGTCGAAGCGGGTTTTAAATAAATCAGAAATGATAGTGTACCCGAGTCACATGTATACACGTATCTTTGTCCGTCAGTGTCACGCATGCGAATTCATTACCCTCGTAATACAGTCGCCGACTAGGGTTTTGAAGCACATTCAAGTTTCAACAAGGATTAATCTGCAGGGAGAGTGTTAATTCAACTTCGAAAGATATTTGCGAGCTTTCACACCAGATGCATAGATACTGTTGACAGCGCTGGTGAACAAAGCAGGTAGAGCGCGACTTATCATCCGGGGATGAAGCGGAACAGGCGTCGCATCTCGCAATCCGCGCCAGGGAGAATTTTGAGGTGGCGGGACTGGTGGCGGATAAGTGATGGAGACGTCAAAACCATCCTCGATGAAAGGTTGGAATGTTACGCATCATTTGCCGGGTGAAGTGGATGGCGACAAGCTTCACTGGGTTCTCGCAGGATATTCTGGCCATTAAAAAGAAAGGACGGCGTAGTCCGATACGCCATCGCAGTTCTTCATCAGGAGGGACTGCAAGGTCGGGCAAGGAGGGTGAAATCTGGGGTCGGGAATCAAAACCTTGAAGACATCATTATCCAAAGAGGGGGTATAGTTGAATTAGGCATATTGTTCTCGATGAGGAGATGCTGCACTGTACGGGGTAGTCTGCGGAGGAGTTCAGCCAAAACAGATCTGGACATCGTGGCGATCCCGAGACGCACAGTCTCCAGCCGGGTCAAATCAGCGAAGAAATGACTGATATCCTCGGAATCTTGATGATCGAGGCCCGCAGAAGGCGCCGGATAGCCACCAAGGGGAAAAGTTTGTAACTGGGGAAATGCAAACCGTTGCAGGTGTCTGAAAATCAAGCCCACACCACCAATACAGGAGATTTCAAACTTGCGTAGGAATGGGAGTTCGACAATCGGATGTGCTAGTCACTGTGCAGCTTCGAACATTGGGGCACCTAGATTGCCCCATGATCATGTCGCTTTGTATGGAAGATGGGATGCTCGTACTCGCCGACGATGCGCCAATTGAGAAGGCCGTGAGTTAGTTCCACCGAAGCGGTAATTCAGTTGTGAAGTGGATGGTTTCAATGGAGAGCCTGGATATTTGAAAGGCCCGGAGCATCGCGAGGCGTCCCCAGTCAAAAATGGGGGGTTGCCGATGAGGGTGTGAATACAGTGCAACACTCTTCAGAATGGGCGCGTCAGTCTCAGAGCGAGATCCGAAAGCGAAGTAGTAAGTTGAAGATGTAGCCAACGCGGTGCAAACGGAAGGAGTGCTTGCAGAAATAGATTCGGGGGCGTATGGGGAGGTGAATCAGAAGAGTTGGCGGAACCCACGCTCGAAGGGACTTTAGTGAGATAGAGAGGGGGCATTGGCCCGAACGACCTAACCATGCCTTGATGATCTCTAATCGTTGAGCACCGACAAGTTTCCTTCGAGACGGAGTTGCGTCACGAGGAGACGCGGGTTCAACGATATTAAGGCTGGCCCAGAGGCGGGGCGTTGAGAACGATATGGTACTCCATGCGCTGCATATGCGGCCTAGAAGTTAAACCGGAGGCTCGCTCGCGCTCATAACGCAGTTCCGATGGTTTGGCATGCAGGCTACAAATATCGTTTGGATTATGTCCAGCGGTAGCCGTCCAAAAGGCGAAATTAGAGCACGATGAGCGTCCACATAGACTTCGAGTTCGTCCCGCTCTTGCGCTAGTTTATCGATAGTCTTCTGCAACTCGGCGATTTCCTCGCCAAGGCGTTTTACTCGAAGAGCAGGTTCGACGATGAGAGCTTGAATCTCGATAAGCTCCTCGTCGGTGGGACAGTAGTTAGTCCCGAGCTTTTGGGCGAACGGGGACATGGTTGTCCGGATCTGAGGTATCGGCCACTCCCGGCCCTCAACACGACAACGTGACTTGCCGCTCCTTGTTTTCCCTCCCCTTGTATTCACGCAGAAAGATCTCTTGAAGACAGCAACCTTGTTTCTGAAGAGCTTCTTCCAGCATGCCCTTGTTTCTGACTTGGCGCGTATTGTACTTGCGACGGCGACCGCTGCTTAGGTCCGATACAATATCCACGTCCCGCAATCCGAGTATCCATTCTCCTCCGCCCCGCCTACGACTTGCCTCAGTAAAAGCCACATTCTAAATCTCTCATTGCCCCATCATTTCTATCTTGTCTGCGAGTATATTTGACGAGATGCACGAAGTATTGCCGGTACGTCATCTACATGGTGGCTCGTCCGCGTTTTGACTTTGGTCAGAGTCCTACATACGGGCATGAAGTTATTCCCGAAAAACTCTGGAACGCAGGCAGAGAAATCTCCCGCCTTTTTTTGGGCGGAAATCGTTGGGTCCTGCCATTCTTCCCAGCTCAAAATCCCTCCCCCATATCCCGCCTGTCTCGAGACATCCTCAGCGAAATATTCATGTGGTCTTTATGCGCCGACGGATTCCGCCCAGTGGTACATGCGCCAGGCAATCTCTCACTCGAGCCGTTGATACTATCGCATGTCAGCAATCACTGGCGCGACATCGCTATATCCACGCCTTCCCTTTGGTCAACTATCTGGATAGATCGGCCTCGGGAAGCGCATATCCCGATGGTAGAGCTGTGGCTCGAGCGCTCTCGACAATGTCCTCTAGTTCTATACCTCCGTCAGTCGACTGGACCTACACAGGGGCACCAATCGTATGAGCATCCACGCGAATACGAACTGACGAACGAAATCCTCCTCCTTCTTGGAGAACATCTGCACCGCTGGAAACGAGTGACTTTTTTATTCTACAAAGATACTCAGCGCGCCCTGTTGAATCTCCCAGAGGTAGCGAAAGCCGCTCCGCTCTTGGAACACGTCCAACTCAGCGTGCGGACGTGGGACGCCGGCGATGGTTTGACAATGGAGCGCATCCTATACTCGTATGCCTCTGTCAAGTCTGTCGTGGTGCATCCGTCTATGACACAGGATTTCGTGTGTTGGGATCGACTTACCATTCTGGATGCTAAACAGATAGCCTGTTCGATCGACAGCTACCTAGACGTGCTCAGGCACTGCACTTCCCTCCACCGCGCGGAGATTCGTTGCTCTCAGGACCGCGTCGACATCACATTTGTTCCACCCTCTCGTCGCGCGCGCCTCCGACTTCCACATCTCTCTTCTCTGACAGTCGTCGCGGACAGAGTAGATCTGCGTCCATTGTTGGATGGTTTAGTCCTTCCCAAACTCGAGGGTCTCGTTCTCCGGTATAACATCGCGCCGCGTCGCTCAGGCGATCCTCAAGCACTCTGGCGCCTCCTTACGTGCTCGACCTGCGTTTTAAAACGCTTCAGCCTGCGGGACCACGCAGCAACTCCCGCCGACGACTACAACATATCCTTCCTCCAGTCACCGCAGATGGCCTCCCTCCTCGAGCTCTACATGCAGGTCGATCTCACTGATAAGTTCATGAGGTTCCTGACCCTCGGGAGCGTCGAAGACGGAACGCCGCGGATGCTCCCGGACTTGCAGACGATATCCCTTCATGATCTGAACGGCGACCACATCGACGACCTGGAACTGTACCGCATGGTCGTCTCGCGCCTCGCTGGTCCGGGTCCTAGCCGCGGTTCTGGCACCCTCAACCATGCGTTTTTCTCTTTGCGGTTGAAAGGTCACTCGGCGTCGGCGGTCCTGCCGTGGTTGGTCGAACGGTGTCGGGAGAGGCTCAATCTGCGCATCTTCATCGACCGCTGTGAGGATCCGAACGTCAAGGTGGGATGGTATACGAGCCCGCCCATCCCCGGTGGCTATCTCACGGAAAGTTGACAGACGGCGGAGAAAGCGTTGATACCGAACTTTTGTGTATATGCTGTACATAATTTTGAGGCTGGTTTCTTGCTTATTCCAATCAGCAGCGAATGAGCCTATACGCCATGGTCACTCGAACACATGGAGGGTCCTAAAAGTCGAATGAAATGACACTGCTGAAGATTGGAGGAGAAAAATGTGTAGGCTCCAACGATCGTCTATAGCTTGCAGGAAAAGTGACAATTGACTAGGTAGCAGCGTCCCTTTATCTGCTCTCCCAAACCGGGGTCCTCCTGCGGGTAGGCTCGCCTACAACCTACAATCAAACGCTCCGCACGATGGCCTTCGCAGTAGAGTCAACGGCGAAGATGAAATACCTACATTAAAATTTATAGAGGTCAATTGAGGGTAGCGTAAATTTCCGCACTACTAGAATGGATAATTAATTCCCCGCGGCTGGAGAAGGATACAGATCACCACTAACATTTCTGGCTCTCACGGCTTCCAGAACATTGACGCTGCAGGGAAATCAAAGCGCGTCCCAGACTCTCGCTCGATTTCACCCCCCAATTGCCGCGTCAGGGTGCATGTTAAATCCGAGTTTCTTGGGCGCGAGCTGCGCGGATCATAGATATTGGCGTGATGTATATCGGTAGCACGGTAATCGTCGCCAGTATAAATATCGATGCCGACGACTGCTCGACGCAGCGTCGGGCATGCCTTCATTATCGCCAAAGCGAAGACTTAGTGATGTCTTTGGCTTGGCTTGGCTTTCAAACCCTGGCTTTGGCTTGGCTTCATCTGGCTTTTGCTTGAGAAACCTGAAGCCAAAGCCAAAGCCATGGGATGTGGCTTGGCTTGGCTTGGCTTTCTTGGCTTTGGCTTAAGCCATGGCAGTAGATCAAAAAATTCCCACGGTTGTGGATGTTGGGAAAGGTCAGAAAACTGGTCTTACTCACCTGTAAAACAGCTCAAGCATCTTTATATTCATTAAGAGGCTGAAGATAGATATAAAATTGCGAACATGCACAATCAGGCTGTGCTGATGCCCAGGAACTATCAATTCAACCCGATGTGGAACTGTTAAATAAGTGCTCAATCTACCAGTTGAATACGTGTGAGCTTTCCTGCATTCCCAGTCTCCTCAAAACCCGCATTAATGCTTGCATGAACAACAAAACATTGCTCCTTATCCCAATTGTACTACAAAGTCAAAGCCATGGCTTTCTGGCCTGGCTTTGGCTTCCCGGACCCCAAGCCAAAGCCAAAGCCAACCCCAAGCCACCAGTTTGGTTTGGCTTGGCTTTGCAAAGCCATGGCTTTGGCTTCTTGGCTTTTTGGCTTTAAGCCAAGCCATAGACATCACTACGAAGACTGTCACATCTAGCAAGGTTTCGAGCCCATAGCTGATATCGAGGGTTTGATCGCGAAATTCATTGATGTTGCGGGAGTAGAAAAAGAAGGTTTCTAGTCGAGTGAACTGGGCCAGGGCGCTGATGGGAGAGTCCTCGGTAAATATCGTGGTAGCCTATAGTGTGTGGTAAGTAAATTAGAACTTTTGACGAGTATTTCAATGTACGTCGGAGTGCATTTCAGTTATTCCGAAATGGAGCAGTGTGGGCACCTCTCGAGCTACCTTCGTAAATATTGCCCGTATTGAAACCAGATCTGTGACCCTATTTTGGAGGATATTTAATGTCGTCAGCGTGGCGGAGTATTGGCTCAGAGCGGACAACTGCTCGAGATTGTCACGACTGCTGTAGATATGCAGTTGAATGCGTTCCAGGGGTCGATCCTTTGGAAGGGCCGATACCCTGGCTACTTCGACAGCAATCAAATTTGGAAGCTGGGCATCGTGACAAGGAAATGGTCCGTGGCAGTGAGGTATCGAGAGGATACGGATGTCCGACTGGGCAGTGTAGAACTGGGATAAAAACGAGTTCTTGAAGTACGCGTTAACCAGTTTTTGCAGACGGAAGGGACATTTATTGATAATCCATCCTTGGATGGATTCGTGACATGACGTGAGTTTGCGGTACCCCGAAGTGTCATCGTATACAGACAACTCTTTGAGGTTGACGCATTTAGCGAGGGCCCGTGCTAGCTTCGGAGCGTCAGAGGACAAGGCGAGGTCGGATTGAAGACCCAATATAAGCGAATGGACCCGTTCCGCGAGCTGCGAATGCCGAGTGACGGCCAGACACCAAGACCCCAAACGCTTTGAGCTGCAATCTCGGAGAACTACTGTGTGATAAATCAAGCGCTGGGCCTGATCTCGAAACATTCGAGAGATTCTGCACAACGCAAGGAGGTCTCGTACGCGTCCCATGCCAATTTCTTCGCATATTTTGGCACAGAGTTCCGGCGGAATCTGGAGAATCGAAGTGTATGCCGACTTCCGGCGGCGAGCTGGGCGCTGGACCTTGATTCAGGTCTGGTACGGTAACGACTCTGAGCTGGGAGTCGCTCACCTTCATCCCGAGCTCTAGCGCCTGGGACGAATCGAAAGGGACGCGATCCGAAGTGATGGCGACGAGAAGACTGCGATCAACTCGCGGGCCGGTTTCCATTTTCGAGATAAGATAAGAAGTCAATTGGAAATCTGAATAATTCTCTTCTCAACCAATGCACTAGCTGAGTAAATGATCGCCCTCCAGTCCAAAACGCCGTGGTCGTCAGTGGGAACTCCTGCGGTGGCTTCTACTCCCCATGTTCTTGAAACTCCCAAACTTGTCATAAAAATCCTTCAAAAATCCAGCGTCCTACACCCCATGCATATGTCCGGATAGCAACTTGAACATCACAGACGAGTAGAAGAACCATATTATAATAAAGCAGGGCGACGAATTGACTGACGGTCTTGCCAGTGGCTAATAGTACTCGGAGATCTTCAGTTCGTTTTTGAAGAAGGCGCGTCCTGGGGTTTGAGACCAAGATCGTCCTGGTCTAACGCATTCCTCGAGACGCCGCGATATTCGATCCTTGCCTTCATTGCGTTGACCATCCTCCTGAAACGCGTCGATGGGATTCAGGAGAATATTCTAGCGACGGTTAGAGTTGATGGCGAAATGCAAAGCGTAGAGACTACCAACGAGATACAGCCTGAGAGCTATATGGAAGAACGCAGATTATACTAGTCGGCGACAACTTGAACGCTTGCGGAACTCGTCTGACCATCGTTTCAATTCGTTTGGACATCCCTGCAAAGATAAACGGTCCGAAACCGCCTTGGAATCCAGGTGAAGAAACTGGATTGCCTTCTTTATGGTGAAGTGCTTGAAGGATTGAAAATCGAAGCAGGTGGCAGTGACTCTCCCTTTTAGGACATCGAGCAAAGCCGAGCAAACAAACCTCGAAAAATTCTCCGTCAGTCCGTCCCGACGATACCCTTTCCCTTACTTCCCAGCAGCCGAAGTTACGATGTCTACGAGCGGTCTGAAAGCCATTGCCCCGGTGCCCACAGCGGCAGATTTTCTCGACATCGTCCTATCCAAAACTCAGCGAAAAACGCCGACAGTAAGGCACCCGTTTCACCTGGATATTGCAATAAGCTAAAAGACCTCATAGGTTATCCACAAGAACTTCAAAATCAGCAGGATACGGAACTTCTACATGCGGAAGGTTAAATTCACGCAAGATACCTTCGACGAAAAACTTGGCGCAATCCTGAACGACTTTCCAATGCTCGATGATATTCATCCGTTCCTGTCATCTCTGATGAATGTTTTATACGACAAGAATCACTACAAGCTTGCTCTGGGTCAGCTGCGGACCGCTAGGCATTTAATTGACCAGGTAGCAAAGGACTATGTCCGGCTGCTCAAGTTCGGTGACAGCTTGTACCGCTGCAAGCAGCTTAAAAAGGCGGCTCTGGGTCGGTGCGTGATACTCCCTCCCTACTACTCTGCAGATATTCACAATCCATACAGTATGGCGACTATCATGCGCCGGCAAAAAGACCCGCTTGCCTACCTCGAGCAAGTCCGTCAACACATCTCCCGTCTCCCGGCAATTGACCCCAACACCCGTACGCTGCTCATCTGCGGCTATCCGAACGTCGGCAAGTCGTCCTTCATCAACAAGGTCACTCGTGCGGACGTCGATGTCCAGCCGTACGCCTTCACCACGAAATCACTGTTCGTTGGCCACCTCGACTACAAGTACCTGCGCTGGCAGGTCATCGACACGCCGGGGATTCTTGACCATCCGCTCGAGGAGATGAACACGATCGAGATGCAGAGCATCACTGCGCTCGCGCACCTTAAGAGCTGCGTCCTCTACTTCATGGACCTCAGTGAGCAGTGTGGCTACACTATCGCCGCGCAGTGTCAGCTCTTCCACTCGATTAAGCCGCTGTTTGCGGGCAAGCCAACTGTGCTCGTCCTCAACAAGATCGACGTCACGCGCCTCACGGACCTCGAGCCCGAGCCGCGCGCGCTAGTGCAGGCGATCATCGACACGGAGGATGTCAAGTGCGTGCAGGTGTCGTGCTATTCGGACGAGGGCGTCATGGACCTGCGGACGCAGGCATGCGATGCACTCCTTGCGCATCGCGTCGACAACAAGGTCAAGGGCAGCAAGATCGCGTCAGTAATCAACCGCATCCACGTCGCGCAGCCCAAACCGCGCGATGACCGCGTGCGTGCGCCGTGCATCCCCGACGTGGTCAAAGAGCGCAAGAAGTATGACAAGAACGACCCCGAGCGGCGCACGCTCCAGCGCGACATCGAGCTCGTCGAGGGCGGCGCGGGCGTGTACAACATCAATCTCAAAGGTCAGTATTGTCTATATGACATCCGTCTTGGTATCCTGGCTGATTAAACTAACAGAAAACTATCTACTTGCGAACCCCGAGTGGAAGATGGATATCATGCCCGAGATCATGGACGGCAAGAACATCGCTGACTTTATTGACCCTGACATCGCAGAGAAGCTTGAGGCGCTCGAGCGCGAGGAGGAGCGGCTCGAGGCGGAGGGCTTCTACGACAGCGAGGAGGACATGGTGCGTTGCCTTCCCTTTGGTTCTACATCTCCAGCGACTAACTGCTCGCTCATTCGCAGGAGGAATCTGAAGACGAGCGCGAGCGCATCGCCGCACGTATCGCCCTCTCCCACAAGATCAAGTCGCAGAGCCTCAAGAAGAGCAAGAAGAACCAGTCGCGCCTGCCGCGCTCCGCGGGACTCGCGACACTCTCGCAGATGACCGCGCAGCTCACCAAGGCCGGGCACGACCCGAGCCGCATCGTCGCACGCGCGGAGGTGCTCGCGGGGAAGCGCAAGCGCGACGACGACGACGTCGACATGGAGGATGCGGGCGCCGAGGGGGCGGACGCGGAGGGGTGGATGGACGTGGACATGGATGGCGAGGAGGGGAGTGGGATGCCGGCGAAGCGCCTCAAGACGACGACCGGGGCCGCGGTCACGACGAAGCGCGAGCCGCGCGGGAATCGGGCGCTCGCGGGCATGCGCGATCAGGGGGTCCGTGTCCCATCTTTTCATTCTCCATTTCTCCACTGACGTCCATTTTCCCTTTCTAGCAAGCAGACAGGGCCGTCAAGCTGCGCAACCTTGGCCAACGGCCGCGGAACATGCTCGCCAAGGCCGGCGAGGGAGACCGCGCAATCAAGACAAAAATGGTGCGTCTTTGTCTGCCTCGTTCAGCTCGTCGCGCTGACGTCTTTGTGTGCAGCCCAAGCATCTGTTTGCTGGCAAGCGGAAGGGCGGAAAGACACAAAGACGGTGATCTTTCTGTCTCTCTGTCTCTCGTGCTCGTGCTTCACTATCTACACGCATGTATTCCATACTGTCTATTAAGGGCATTTTGTTACATTCTAGAATTGGAGGTGATCAAGATACACTCACTCATTTAGACCAAACTCATCCATGAAAATCCATTGGCACTACCTACCTAACTAATACATGCAACAACCTACATACAAAAAGAAGTGGAGGTAAAGAGGTATGAACACGAATGAAAGGTAATAATAAGAGCAGGAAAAAGAAAGAACGAAAAATGGAAAAACGCTAGCCGTATCCATCATCCGCCGTAAGTATCTATCCTGGACTGTCCTAACGACAGCCCCACTGCCAGTCCTAAGGACCTGGCGGCTCGTAAAGTCTTAGTTAAAATGTACACGAAAAGATGGTCAGAGAGAGATACGAGGGACCCGGTCGCTAACGCTCAGTTCCAGTCGATCGACACGCCACCAGGGCCCGTCGCAATCCCGATGCCGCGGTCCGCCTCGCGCTTGAGCCACTTCATCGCGCGCTTGTCGTCCCTGATGAGCGGCGCGAGCAGCTGGAAGCAGCGCTGGTTGTGGTCCTACATTGCCAGCTCGTCAGCGGGGTGGAAGATATATGATAATGCGACGTAACCGACCTTCAGCCACTGCTTCTCCTCCTTGGTGAGCATGTTCTCCTTCACCATCCGCGTCTGGATCGGCACGCAGGTAAGGCGCTCGAAGCCGAGCCAAATGGGCCCGTTGAACTCGCCCCGCGTCTAGCCGCACACGAATAAGTGAATATGAGCGAGGAAGGAACGATCGCGGTCAACTCACCCTGACGCGGCGCACAGCGAGCGCAGACTCGATGCGCATTCCCCATTGGCCTTCGTTATCTGCAAACAAAGCAGGTGTTAGCGGCGGAACGGTTGCGCGGAGGGAGGGCTGCGACGTACAAAAGCCAGGCTCGTTGGTGATGACGTGTCCGGGCATCAGAGGCACGGAACTCGAGAAACCTTGCGGACCCTCATGGACGGTCAAGAACGAGCCGAATCCGTGCCCAGTGCCGTGCTACCAAGGGAAGAAATTCATCATAAGCTTATTGCGACGGCGAACGAGCGAGCATGCATGACGTACCCCATAGTTTAGCCCGTCCCTCCAAAGCGCCTTGCGCGCCAAAACGTCGAGCTGATGACCCGAGGTTCCTTCTGGGAAAACCGCACTGTCGATCGCAATCTACGCAAAGAAGAAGCTCGTGAGATCACCGCCGTCGATCAAGGGACACACAGATAAGTGGATGAAATGAGACGCACATGACCCTGCAAGACCCGCGTGAACGCATCGCTCTGCTCCGGCGTGGGACGCCCAAAGTGCACAGTACGCGTCGTGTCGCAGGTGCCGTCGCGGTACTGCCCACCCGAGTCACTGCAATCGAAAAAAAACGACGCGTCAGCGGGCGGAACTAGAGGAGAGCAAAATTGGCGCAAAGCGCAGCGTACTTGAGGTATGGGGTATTCCGATCTATCATCTTCGCAGTGGATCTCCGCGGGGAGTAATGCGGCAGCGCGGCGTTGGAGCCGCTAGCAGAGATATTCTCGTACGCGAGGCCCATGAAATGCTTGGTCTTGCGACGAAACTCGGTGAGCCGCTGCGCAGCTTCATACTCCGTGATGTCGTAGCCTTCGTTAAGCTTCGCCTCCAGCCACGCCAGGAAACGCACCTGTCGTATTAATAAGTACCCGGGTACAGTGTCAGGGAGGGGGAACGCACGAAGGAAACACCATCCCGGAGGTACGCCCGTCGCAGACCTTCGATCTCGGTTTCATTCTTGAATGCCATCATCTCCTCGACGAAGGAAGGGGCGACGGTGTATCGGAAATGAGTGAGCATGAGGGAGATGGCGAACGACGTTTGTGGGGTGATGAGGATCTGAAGCGCATCGTTCAGCATTGTGCAGACCATTAATGAAATGTTGAGGGCAACATACTTTGCCCGCGCCCCATTCCCTTCGTCGCAGGAACTGCCACAAGTCCACATAGTCTCTTCGCTCGACATTGAGGGATTGGAGGTACCCCCCGATGTCCTCGTTGACTTTGGAGGCGTCGACGAACAAGACCGCGGACTGCAGCGACACGAACAAATACGCCTGGAACAGCGGGTTGAACGGAATGTCCGACCCACGGAGATTCAAGAGATAGGCTAGAGAAGCCGATCAGAAAGTGGGGTTATAATGAAAGCAAAACAAACGGTACCGATGGAAGAAAGCGAAGTGACTAAGGTCGCCACATGCATCTGTGCCTCAGTGGGCGGTGTCTTCGAGAAAGCAGGAACAGAGGGCGGTTGCGCCCTTATCCACTCTCGCAGCTTGTAGAGCTTGTCCGCTGCTTCTTCGCCTGGAGAAAATAGTTAATACTTGGATGGAGGCGTCTATACTTGCGGCATACCCGTAAATTCGATAGGCTGCCGATAGACAGGCTCTCTCGACTTTGGCGCCTTGTCTTTCCAGGCCAGATCGACAAGATTCTGGGGCGGGTAAATCAACTTGGAGTCCAACGGGGCTAGCTGGGTATTAAGCAGAGACGCCTTCTCGTGCGAGATCATCCGAGCATCGATTCCGATTTTTGATCCCCTGGCCTTTGCCTGATGGATGGATTTGTTGAGCGACGCAGGATTTTTTTGGCGGAGGGTATACGTACCACGAGCCATTCAATCCAATCTTTGGGCCCGTTGGTGCCGCCCGCCTGGACAAGCACCCAGTTGGGATCTAGTTGTTCTTGCGCTTGGAGCCAGTAACGAGAGTCCGTGATGAGATACGCAGAGTTTCTCGACACGATGGCCTGGCCTGAGGTGCCAGTAAATCTGAGCCCATGTGATGAGTACGACCTAGAAAAAAAAACTCGACAAAATCGTACCCAGAGATGTATTCCCGCCGCCTATCGCTGGCCGAGACATACTCCGATTGGTGGGCATCCTCACTGGGAACGACGCTGGATAGAGTATTAGAGCTTGAACGGCGGTAGGAGAAAAAAAGTGGCGCACTAGTAGTCCAGCTCATTCTTCAGCATCAGCTCCCGCAGGGCGTCGAGTCTCGGGCCCGTGTCAGGCCGCTCAACACTGGGCTCTACGTCGTTGATCTTGCGATCCAGCGCCGATCCCACGAGAGTACTGTTGGAGTCGTTGCGCACCAGCGGAGTTTGGCGCCCGCGAGTCCCAGATCCCGCGGAAGCACGAGCACCCGTACTACGCTGGCTCGTCCGGCTCTGCGACGAAACCTTGGTGGCGTCGGAAACCTTGCTCTGCCCCGACATTTTGCTTTGCCCCGACTCCTTCGATCCGCGAGAGGCCTTGCTATCGTGCGTCGCGCGGCTCTCCTGCGTCACGCGACTCTCTTGCGTCGCCCGACTCGCATGCGTCGATCGAGTATCGGTGCGGACAGGACCGACGGGCGGGTCGTAAAGCGGGAACCCACCCCGCGACCCCGCCTTCTCCGTCATCTCCCGCTGCACCCCTGCGTCCGCCGCCTCGACCTCTTTCCTCTTCCCCGGGCCCCAGCCGTAGCCCCACTTGCCCGGCGTGCCCTTCTTCTCCTTCTCCATATCCTTCTCCAACTTCTTCGTCCCGGTCATGGTGTTGACCCGGGTCAGCCGCGGCCCTTTTTTCCCCATCTCCCACTCCGGCGATTGCATATTGCGCACCTCACTCCCGTAGTCCTCCGAATCCGTCTTGAATCCGAGACTACCCGCGGCGGAGGTTAAAGTCGACGACGACGAATTCGTCGCATACCGTTTGAGCTTCTCTGTCGGTCGTCGCGAATCAATCGAGGCCCCCCGCTGCCGCGAGTCGAAGGAAGAACGTGAGACGTCGGATTCCGACATGGATAGGCGTCGGGGCTTGTTCGAGCTCCACGGGAAGCACAACGGGGGGGGCGGGGGCGGAGGTGGAGGAGACATGGTGGTAAAAAGAGAGAGACTAGATCCTACGACGACGGCGAGCGATGCTGGTGACTGGGAACACGAGGCCGAGGTCAACCTGAGAAAGTCAAAATTTATCAGCTGTACCTACACGTGTCCGGATCTCCGTATGGACATAATCCCGGATGCGGCCAATCTCTCCGATCAGCTTCCCCCTCGCATATGCGCGACGAACATGCTCCCTAGATTAGAAGTGGAAAAGATAACCGCACCATGCCAGCATAAGGGATTTTGGAGAAATTATACCTCTGCCTTTGGGGTTCCAGTCTATCTGCGGAGTCCTCGGATGGAGTGCCCAAAAGTCCGATTCGGCCTGTTCGGAACGGATGGAATAGATAGAGAATCTCGAGCGTTGGGTCGACAGCGCAGCTGGTATCACGAGGCCCAGGATATCTTGGGGGTTGATCCGGGTGCGCAGTCAAGGTGTGGCCGGGAATAGAGTTTGGATATGAATTGCTCATACAGCTGAGCAAAAATGTGTCGTGCAACGTCCAGGCAATGCATACGTACGCGAAAAGCAGGGTCGCAGCATGAGACGAGCGTGCTTTCATACCTACCTCCAGCTTAATCGGATGAACCCATGCCTCGGACGCAAACGTCCCGTCAGCCAACGCGTGTTCCCGAGCCAATCCGCCGAATTGTCTCGTCAGTCCCCGTTCTAGAATGCAAGCCAGAGTTTGAAGGATGTCGCCTTAGAACAGAAGGGCGAGACGGAGTAGGAAGGCCGATGGGGGAGGGACTTGACAGGACGTGGGTAAACCATACAACCCCCGGTAGGATCTGCACTAGACAATGGATCTAGAAGTGGATCTACACGGATGTGCGGATAACTCCAGGTAGTTGTCAAAAATTTGGCGAACACGTCGGTGGTGAAGGCCTCCAGAGAATTCCTAGCAGGTTTCCCAAAGGTGCGCCCGAAACAACGGCTCTATGCATGTGGATGCAGCGACTGGAAGGAAGCCCAAGTTAAATTCCGGTAAAGATACGAGCCTGAGTCCGAAGTCCGAAGTGGACCCACGCCGCCTTGGAAAACAGAAAATTACATACATACCCTGAATTGATAATAATCGGTACACAACTGAAAAGGTGTTGTGAAAATTCACAGCGCCGGCAATGATATTTTAACAATTCTTGAGTGGCATCTTGATAAATTTTGAGGCCAGTGAGGAATGAAAAATCTGTGAAAATATATTTGAGCTCCTGGGGGATAGTGCGGCTCACATATCGATGAAATACTGTACTGGGAAACATAATCTTGTGAACCGATTCAGCTTTTGTATCTGGGGGACATCTTCTGCCTTGGTGTATATACTCACTCATCTTAAAATATCCGTGGCCGATTATTTCACGCAGGTATCGACCGTCGGGCAACCTTCAACCGCGAAAATACAAGCATCGGCTACTAGTATTGGCGCCGAGTAGCCGTTGCCACTCCGTCGACAATCTATGAATTTTAACATGGAGGAAATTGAACCAGAAGGTGCTTAGAAATGGAAATATTCAGCCATCACCAGCCGCGCCGGAATATGCATACCTACCTACTTACCAGGGTAGCCATCGAAGTCTGGAAATGAGCCACTCGGCACTACTCCGACAATCCCGAGTCGAGCAGGGGAGTCGAACCACACAAATACATTTGTGAAGTTTCTAGAAGAACGCAAAAGCGGGTGTGTCGCAAACAGAGCGGTGGTGGATGGCGAGGTGGAGGAGGTGGAGACAGAAACTGACGAAAATGATCTGCGCTTAGTCATTACGGTGACATCAGCATAGAACCCATATTGAGACAACGATTGATCGTAGAATGAACCAAGAGGTCTCAGATCGCCTTATCGGCCACACTGATCATCAACTCACGTAAACCCCCCCCCCCCCCCAAATGCGGAAAGCACAGCTTATTACCGCTGGCGCGCTCTCCTCGACTCTTCCGCCGTAAGTAGCGAGAATGTACTCCAGTGACCCCAACGATACACTTCGTGAAGATATTCTGTCCTTTTCGAGTCTTTTCACCAGATTCCTCCAAAGATTCCTCGGTCAAATGTCAATTTCTGCTGACGAGAATTCCAAACGGAGCCCAAACACGTGATTTTACGGAAGTTGATCAGTGTGCGCAATTCAACGATCTGAGACCTCTTGGAATGAACTATCCCCAGAACTTGAGCAGAGACCCACTTGACCTTCTAAGATTTTCTCCTATTTTGTACCTGTTCTCCCTCTATAAGGTACCAAATTTCCTAACGGTATGAGGCGGACTACATATGAAGCGACCTATCTATGTACTACGGCAGATGAGAGCTACAATACGCCGTAAACTACGTAGTCGCCTTATATGAAGAGTTACTTTCGTTCCATACAGAAAATTTAGCTTCCAGTCCACCCATATCCATCTTCTTCCCCCAAAAGCCCGAAGAGAGTGAGGCAATATTGAATGAACAAAACAGCAGCCTCCGGTCCGGCGGTGGCAGTGAAACGCATGGTAACTGAAGCTTGAATAAAACAAGGGCTTAATTCTCACCCGATGCGTAAGTCGATCCAGAGCCAGCTTTAACCCAGCCGATGCAATGCACCTGGGCCCTCGCGAATCCTCGCAGGAAGTCCGATGGTATCGCGGTCGCTGATGAACGAAGAGTATGGGTGTATGAGGCTTTTCATTCTGACCAATGTTTTGCATCTAAATGCGGTGGTCGGAAACAATTGCTTTTCAACAGGCGGAGGTGAAGAAGTGAAAATTGCCTAATTTAGAACTTGGACGAGCAATGATCGACGCGTCGCTTAGCGGCCGATCGAGTTTTCGGGCTGCTTCTGCCGACGCAATTCATCATGAACGGGGACAACGTGGAGATTCTACCCGAATGCGTCAAGTGCGATGGCCATCAGCGGGGTCAGAGAACAAAATCTCCGCTCAAAGAAAAATTATATGGAAAATAAACTCAACCATTCCTCCTCTTGGTGCCGGTAAATGGAGGAGGTTAGCAGCTGTCAGTTGTAGAGGGTATATAAACGATACATTCTATTCAAGAAGAGGCCCGGCAGGTACATCTATAAACGGGGCACTGAACGGAGCCCGATACTACGCTACGCTAACCCCGTTTGCACGATATGTTTCCGCATTATCAGATCCCCAACTGTGCGGAATAAAGTTGAGAGGGAGTTTCCCAGAGTGATTTGGACGGCTCTTACCGCTGGTGATTATTATCTGCGTTGCTTGGACGTCCTAGATAAACGAATACAGCGCGGATGCGATCCCGTTTGTTAGGAGACGTACCAGCATCGTCGTTAAATGCTACCAAATAGGTGAGTGGGACGGAACTTAGAATCTAGCTTATTTCGGGTATGACTCACAACGTGAAGCTTACGCTGAAATATATCCTTCTTCTTATGTGCGGCGAGGAAGTGGGATCGGAAGTATTCCGCAGCGGTGGAAAAATTATTCGCCCTATTGCCATAGCTCGTGATACTAAACAGAGATGAATTTGAGTGGGAAAGCTGGAAGAGCGGGGACGGACTACTGGCGAACGTGAACCCCGGCTTCGAGCTTCTTCCGAAGGATGTCGATCTTTGAACGTCGATCAATTCAACCTAGCGGCATAAGATAAATCCCACGATACTTACCTTGTTGAGTAGCAATATAAGTTGCGCGTTCTTCAAGAGTTTATTGGTGCATATAGAAATGAGTAACTGAAGCGAGTCGTGGATCCGGTTTGTTAGAGGATCTTCTTCAAGATACTTCATTAGGCAGTCAGATTCCGGATATGGTAGGCTCCGCGACGGACTTAACCTGATCGAAGGCCGAGATAGGCGCTAAAAATATGAGGGCGTTGACTAGAATGACGCTCCGTTAGTCGAATAATGCAACGGGGGCAGGTAGGTCTCGCCGTCGTCGAAATACGAGCACCAGGCGGGTCTCTAGGATTCCGTTAGCAACGGATTTGGAATTGGCATAGTAGCAAATTACTTGACTCCGCTGTAATTAAATCGCGTTAGCGCCGAACGCGGTGTTCAATTCCACTTACTGTTCCTCCCACATCGTAAATCTTCCATATGTAACTTCCTGCGACTGTGTTGACCTGTAGCGAGTGTTCAATCACGCCGACCGTTTGCAGTCGAACATGGAGCAAGTCATCTGAATTAAATGAAAACCAACACTAGGGATATATGAGACGTACGAACCTGTGCTGGGAACATAATCCATCTCCGCAAGTCTGTGAACCTGGTCCATAAAGCTAGAACAAGTCAGAACCTGGATTCGACGCAAGCGACACAAACAACAGACAAAAGACCAGATTCCTCCAGCCTCAGTTTACGGAGGCGTATCATCGCTTCAACAGATCTATGCTTCCAGAGCGCTTCGATTACATGCACGGTGCTTCCCAGCACCTGCGCGACACGATTCGTTGCGACCAGAGCGCTGGAAGACTCGCGAAGATCTGTGACCGGGCGACTACTCGCCCTAGTGAATAGTCCCTGCCGCCGAGGAAATAGCGTCCCACGCCGAGCATCCACGAAGGACACCCCTGCGCTCAATTCGGACGACAGAGAATCCTCGAGCGAAATCAACGGAAGTAAATGCCGGCGAAGCTCGAGGATTTCGTTCTGGGCTGCGACGTCTGTCGGTCCCGGCCCTTCAGAAGGAAAGGGGTATTCGTCCATGGAAGTGGAAAATTCGTAATCCAGTTCCTCGAGGATCGTGCGCACGGCTTTGATCAAGTTGGCGTAGACAACTATCCTCCAGGAGGGGCGCTCGACGTCTAGTGCGTGCGAGGCATGGTATAACTGGAATTGTTTCTGGAGAGTCGACTTTCCTGTTGAGGCAGAATTTTGAGGGCGACCCGTCTCTTTGGCGCAGAGCATACCTGATTCAGCTTGTCCCAGCAACATAACTTGCACCAATATTTTCAGAATGGTGAAGGAAAGAGCGCGTGGGTTACAAACCTTTAACTTCTTTGCGGCTCTCCGTCTGCCGTCTTGCAGCTTCGTTCTGGTCCATTCGTGAACCGATTATTCGCAGACGTTCCCTGCTCTACACATACCTTTATGGTTTCATCGATCGAGTCGCTAACCCGCTGAGCAGCCTTCGCCAACGGTGTATCCTGAAGGCTCGCTTGAAGGGAGACAGAAAGACCACTGGAAGTAGACCGTTTCCGAGAGACAACAGAGCCAGAGCTTGTCCCAGTGCGTCCAGGTAGTTGGTAAGAAATCAAGCTCGGCATGGGCGGGGACGACAGACAACTGGGCCATTCCGCGGCCAAACTATAAGGCAGCCAAAATGCATCACTGTACCCACACGTCCCTGAAATAGATACCGTGACCGACTCGCTGCCGTACGAAGGAAAGAAGGGTCTCAATTGATCAAACTGTCGACCCTTTAGGTCGGAAGGCGATTATAAGGCACAAATCCCGACGGTTAAGGAAGGACCGCACTCTAGCGATCCACGTAAGTGATTTCCCCTTGGAGCCAGCCGTCTTGCCCTGTTGTGGTCACGCCGTCAAGGTGAACATCCAGGGTGGACGGACTACTATTTTCTTTAATTTACGAGGTTAACGGCTTATTGGCTCAGCACAAAATCAGAACCGAGTGGGAATTTACAGTGAGAATGTGATGCAGCTTTTAATCTGATGCACGACTGCCCTGAAAATGGTGCCGCGCCTCCTTCTGAGCCTCATGGTGCGCAAAAAATACATCGTTGTTCTCTGTTGGCTAGCAACGTTCTGTGAGTTTGTTTCACGACCGTGGAGGGCAAGAATTTCCGTTTAACCGTCCAAATATCTGCAAATATGCGGCTGCGTGTAGTTGAATCGTCCTGGACATCGTATGGGACCGGTGGATATTATATCTTACGGGAAACCTAATGGGATGCTGGTGGCTCTAAATCGTGTGAAAATACAATTCTGTCTGTCTTGTATGAGTAAAGTGACCAGCTCCACGTCGAGAAAAACATTCCTCCTTTCCGATTTATTTTGCAGGCTTCTCTCCAAAATTACGCCGAACATCTCAAGTTAAACAACGAGCAGATGTCATTGTAACTACCTAGTGCGAGACTGAGGGGGAGGTTTTCCTAAACCTCCGACGGCGCTACCATTCACACTGAGTGCTGTGAATCATTCCCTGCTGCTACGATAGATAAAATTTAAACGCAGACTCGGTTCTGACGTATGAAATGCTAGAAAATACCCCAAGTGATATCTATCAACAAGACGCGCCAGTCGAATACATTCATCATGCTTTCACTGAAAACCAGAACCCCTGCCATCATTCCAGCCAAGCGTAGGATGACAATAGTAGATTGGTGCATGTACCGTTCGCTTTGGGTGAAAAAATGCACCATCAGTACTCTGTATTTGTCCACGATTGTGCAAGTGGCAAACGACGCGTCAGTCACGTGGATAGAGCATCTTCTTTAACCGCTGACATCTCGCGCCTCGCGGGTTCGGGTCCTCGTCGCGGGTCTGGGACTCTGGGTCACCCTCAACCACGCGCGCGTTCTTCCCCTTGCGCGTGAAACGTCACTCGGCGTCGGCAGTCTTGCCGTGAGTAAACGGTGTCGGGCACGATTCTTCAACCACTGAGGACGCGAAGGTGGGTCCGCTCATTCCCGGTGGCTATCTCACGGACGATTGACAGGAAACGGAAAACTCGATACAGAATATTTGCATATAATGTGATGTACAATTTTACAACTGTTTGCAAAACTAATGGCACTACCCCTATTTTTGAGAAGAAAGAACAATTAAAACACACCATAAGTTTGAGCTCATTTCTCGCTCATTTCTTATCGGATTCACTTGATTCTAACTGCGTTGAAGAGCGGGTATGCTATGCATTCGACCTACACCCACCACGCGTTCTAATTCCTGGAAAAGGTGGTTCCAAAATTTCGCTTCGATGGTTTTCAACTGCGACTTAAATCCATCATTTCAAGGTCAATTATGAACCATTCTGACTGATTTTAGGCTCATTTTGAAGGTGATATTGAGGCACAGGTCCTTCGTATTTCACATTTTGGTTTCATACCAAAATTCCCACGCTCGAATGAATTCCTGCAATGTCACAGAGACTCTCATTGCCTGGCTGTGCCAGGCCGGTGCCACACATTTTGATATGTCAGACTTGATTGCCTCCATTGTACCTTCCGAAATCATCTGGTCTCAAGGAAATCGGCCAAGAATTGAGGGAGAAAACTCGATCAGTACTCGGTGTCGGAAAGACTGGGGTCAAATTTTATAGTCATCAAATTTTGTGAATGACCCCAACTGGTTGGAATAGGTCGATACCCATGCCTAACCGCTTTCCAACGCACCTGGAACCAAGTGATCCGATAAGAATTGAGCGAGAAATGAGCTCAAACGTATGGTGTGTTTTAATTGTTCTTTCTTCTCAAAAATAGGGGTAGTGCCATTAGTTTTGCAAACAGCTGTAAAACTTTGAGGTCTGCTTGGTTATTTCATCCGACTGCACGATGATCTTGTCCGATTCGGAGTGAGGACTCTCTTTCTCTCCTCAAATATTCCAGCAACTTCTCAAACCACACACAGAATCACAGATGCGCCGATCCTTCCTCGTCAAACATCCACTGATCCAGGATTTTTTTTTAAAGGTACGATAAGAGCCGGAGACAACTAACAATAGGTTAGCCTCTCCGGCTTACGGAAATTCACCTCTCGAAGGCCAGTCCCAGGGGCCGGCACTCTGAATGCGTTCCAGCCAGTCACGTTGGATATCATTCTTCCAACGTCGCTACGTGTTGGCTTTCAAGCGAGTATTGGCATCTGCAGACACGAGTAATGGCTGGTGTAGGAGGCGAACCGCGACTGTTCTTTCCAGCTGAATTATACCTTTGAGTGCCCCTGAGACGTAACAATGGAATTTAAGGGGAGATGTTGCTATTCAAGTCCCTGTGTTGGAAACTCCGCACGCCTATAAGACCGAATCCATTCTGTAACTGTTCAGGGAGCAGCACACAAATTCAGGCACATCGGTCTCCGCTTGAGGCGCATTTCATGTCCTTCATAGCTTCACAATATGAACGGTATAGATAGGAAACTGAGATTATACCCTCCAGGTATTTATAATTGACATTGATGAGGACCGAGATGCCCGAATACAGTTGGCTCAACTTGGGACAGCTAAAATTGAATGTATACGGGTCCAGTGCACGACTGCTCTTGTTTTTACAGGAAGATACGATAAGAAACATCCTTTCCTCAGGCTGTTGCGATAGGATCCACGAGGGAGCTAATTGGACCTAGGCTGTTTAAATCCAACTGAATTTCTTTTCCTTGAATGTATCAACAAATTTGCTCGAAGTCGGGCTCAGGACAAGACATGAAGTCAAAAATACACAATCTTCATACGCTATGGACAAGGATTCCAAGCAAATCAGAGGATTTCTACGGCCTAGGCTCCAAAGAAGTCGCTGTGTTGGATGTCAATCATGTCATAGATTTAAATCGATGGGTGGCATATCCGCCAACTCTCACACAAACTCCGGTATTTATGAATCGCCTTGACCGGAGGAGTCCCCAATGTACCCGAGGTCTGTTAAAGATGCCTCGCAAAAAATTCGATGGCACTCTACAGAAGGGCTGCGAGCCTGTGAGTGGACTTGAACAAGATAATCAAATCCCTGTAAAAATACCGTATAGGACAGGATCCTAGGAACTGGTATAGGTTGCCGAATGAATGTTCGATACACGAAAAACGACTGGATACTCTCGGCAGAGGAGCGGCCATCAATCCGGACTTGATCGGAACACTCCCTTAAAAGTGCTCAGGGCCGGGAGTAGCCGATACCTCAGATCCGGACAACCATGTCCCCGTTCGCCCAAAAGCTCGGGACCAACTACTGTCCCACCGACGAGGAGCTTATCGAGATTCAAGCTCTTATTGTCGAACCTGCTTTTCGAGTGAGACGCCTTGGCGAAGAAATCGCCGAGTTGCAGAAGACTATCGATAAATTAGCTCAGGAGCGGGACGAACTCGAAGTCTATGTGGACGCTCATCGTGCTCTCATTTCGCCTTTTCGACGGCTACCACTGGACATAATCCAAACGATATTTGTAGCCTGCATGCCAACCCACCGGAATTGCGTTATGAGCGCGACAGAGCCTCCGGTTCTTTTGGGCCGCATATGCAGCGCATGGAGAACCATATCGCTCTCAACGCCTCGTCTTTGGGCCAGCCTTCATATTGTTGAGCCTACTGCACCTCGTGGCTTGACTCCATCCGTTTTACTTGAAGAGAAACTGGTGCAGCGCTTGGAGACCACCAGGACATGGTTAGGCCGTTCGGGCCAATGTCCTCTCTCTATTTCCCTCGAGGGAGCCGGCAACCGCAGTATCAGCGAAGGCTCAGATTCGTCTACATCTCCAACACCTACCCAACTCTTTCTCCGTGCGCTCCTTCCATTTGCTTCCCGATGGCATCATATTACCTTTACAACGTCACCGTCAGAACTGGAGGCGCTCTGGCCCCTCGCTGAAGCTGATGTACCCATGTTGAAGAGTGTTGGACTCTATCAACATTCCTATCATCCTTTCAGCCGCGTTGATTGGGGGCGTCTCGCCATGCTCCGTGGCAATCAGATATCCAGCTTCGCGATTGCGGCAAACAACTTCAGACCTGAAGAACTGCTGCTTCGGTGGAACCAACTCACAGAATTTTTCATGGACGAGGCATGGAGTATCCCGCCTTCCATGACAAGCGACATGATTCTGGGGGCAATTTCCAGTTGCACTCTTCTTCGACGCTGCACACTCATAATCAACGATGCTCCGCTCGCCGAACAGCCCGAAATACGACCAGGACATCCGATCGTCGAATTCCCTTTCCTCCACACCTTGAAACTCTCCTGTGCAGGCAGTGTAGTTTCGACTTTCAGGCGTTTGCGGGGTCTTTCGCTGCCTGAGTTGCGGAATCTCACCCTCGGAGGTTATGTGATGCCTTCGATGGGGATTGAACCCCAGGATTCCGAGCTCCTCAGTGACTTCTTTTTTTCTTTGCAGCGTCTGGAAACCCTCGATATCGAGACTGCTATTGTCTCCAAGTCAGGTTTGGTCGAAGTCCTGCGCAAACTACCCCATACGATGCAGCATCTCATAATTCGGGACACCACTGGTCACATCTCCAATGCGCATTCTTCCCCCGACAATGGCGTCCTCAACGTTTTGACCTCGGACCCCGGATTACCCCTCCCATGTCCGACCTTGAAGTCCCTCGTCATAGAGAATTGCGTTGCCATCTCAGATCACGCCATCCTTGCTTTTATAACCGCGAGGATGACCGGCGATACGACACTGAAGCGTGTCGCAATCCGCTTCCTCCGACAAATGAAGCGTGATATTCTCCCCCACCTCGAAACATTCATAGCGGCCGGTCTCGACGTCTCGATCGTGTATCCACCACCGGATCCACCACTTCAATTTTCACCCTGGCGCGGGTTGCGAGATGCACCGCGTCTCCAACTTCCGGGTTGGTCCACGGGAACAGACTCATTTGGCGGGTAAGAAATTCCACTCCGGTGTGCATATCCTCGATTCGATTCGGTTTTAACCGAATATCTTTGGTTCTATGTACATGATATACCTAAAGGCTTACGAACATGATGATCACTCTGGGGATTTCCAGGCCTGTTATTATTACAAAGTTCCAGTAAAGAACTGATCTTAAGTGAGCCGATCGTTTGGCTTTCATCCCAACAGTGTTTGTCCGCGTTTGCGCCATTACATTGACGCGTCGGTCACGTGTACCGAGTCCACTCCTCTTTGTCGTTGCACCGTCGTGGTTTCAAGAGGTCAAGCTGTCGATGAAGGTGAGAGCATACAAGATTCTTTCCACGCCGTACGAAGTCTCGTCCAGCGTCCACGCCGGAAGTCGGCATACACCTCGATTCTCCAAATCCCACCTGAACTTTGTGCGAAAATATGCGAGGAAATTGGAACGGAGCGCGTACGAGACCTCCTTGCGCTGTGCAGGATCTCTCGTCTCTTTAGAGATCAGGCACAGCGCTTGATTTATCGTACAGTGAATCTCCGGCACTGTAGCTCAAAGCGCCTGGGTTCGTGGTGTCTAGCCGTCACTCGGCACCCGCAACTCGCCCAACGGGTCCACACTCTTTCACTTGGTCTCCAATCCGATATCTCCTTGACATCCGACGCTGCGAAAGTGGCACGGGCTCTCAGCAAATGTGTGAACCTCACAGATTTGTCTATATTCGATGACACTTCCGGGGTCCGCAAATCCGTAACCGCGGGCGAGTCTATCCAAGGGTGGATCATCAGTCAATGCCCTTTCCGTCTCCAAAAGTTCGCGAACTCCTATTTCAAGAACTCTTTTCTATCCCAGTTTTGGACAGCGCAGTCGGATATCCGTTTTCTTTCGATACCCTACTGCATCGACACCTTTCCATGTCGCGATGATCAGCTCCCCAATTTGATTGGTGTCGCGGTGGGAGCGATTTCTGCCCTTCCGACGGAGCGACCTCTGGAACGCATCCAACTGACGCTGCTGAACTTTAGGCCAAATCTTGAGCTCTTGTCCGCTCTGAGCCAATATCACTCAACCCTTACGACGTTGGATCTCATCCAGCCTAGAGCTGGAGGTGATAATACAATCTTCGAAATATTTGCCAAAGTCGCCCTCCTAGTGCCTACCCTCCTCCATCTTGGAATCACCGAAGGAAGCAGGGAGGTGTGTGTAGTACATTAGCAACCCATCTATCTGGCTTGCTTACCGTACGCCAGCCGGATGCGACCTTTGCCGAAGAGTGTCCCATTCAGGCACTGGTGCAATTCCCGCGACTGGAAACCTTCTTTTTCTACTCCCGCAGCATCACAGTATTCGAGGATCCAATTCTCAATTACCATTATCTGCTCGAAACTTCACTGGGCTTAAAAGATTTCGGCTTGGCGATAATAAAAGCGTGCACGACGCTCCGCCGAGTCATCGTCGGCTTCGACGACTCCTATCCGCCGCATCGTGGTCGGCCCAAAAACAAGGACCTGACATGGACCTTGACGCGCTCCTTAGGCGTTGAAGTCGAAGCAGAGAGCGGGACGCACTTCAATTTTCATGCGGTTTCCATGTTTTGGACGCCGTGAAGAAAATATGACTATCCAATCCTTCATCGTGGCCAGCCGTGGCTAACACGAACTCGGACTCACTTACTTTTTTCAAATATCAAGACTCCTCATCAAGATTGCGCGCACTTTAGGTCACTTGCTATGACGAGGGCTATGTACTGGAGAATCTTGACATGTTCAGGCGCTACCCAGACACGCAACAAGATCTCCGAGCTTCAGAGTCCAAACTAGCTTTGTTTTCTTCTACCGTGCACGAGATAACTCCCTGCCCCTGATAGCTGATACTGCCCCCGTTCCGACTCTGCGATACCTTTTTCATCGCAACAACGTTCAAAGCTGGCATCAAGTTGCTCAGTAGAAAGGGGGTATAGCTTTTATTATATCCTTGAGCGCAAGTCAGAATAAGCAGCCTCGGGTTGCAAATTGAAGCGGCGGGAACCGTGATAAGATCGAAACAGTTCCGCAGCGTGCTGTGAGACTGATTGTTTATAGGAATCCAGATTTTTGCGGAATTCAGACAAAGGTGCCATTTTATTCAATTATAGAAGTCTAGTAAATTAATATTTTTTAGCCAATCCTATAATCAGACTGGTATCTGCGTCGCGCTGCAGTTCACGGGTTGTCCATAATTCTCGGTCAGCTCATTCACGATGATCCCCCACACACTGGAGTCCCACGCGAGCCCCGCATGCCCCGTCGTGTCCTGCGGGCAGTAGTCCTGCACGTACAGGTTGCGCACGCCCGGCTCGTTGATGATACTGACGGCTGGCGCCACCAGCGTGTCGTTGCGCGACATGACGATGGACGCTTTGACCCCGGACTGGACGATATGGCCTGTCGCCGCGAGGAATCCTTCGTACACGGGACCGCCTGTCGCCATGTCGTTGATAGCGGGGGCGCCCAGCACGTCTATAACATCGCCGATGAAGTCGCGCGTGCCGTTCCCGAGGAAGTACGCTACGTCCGTGAGGCCGTAGTACTGCGCGCCGTGGACGGCCGGGCCCAGCGCCACCGTGTGTTCGATGATGCTGGGAATGTCGGACTGCGTGAGCGGCACATAGAGCGTTTGAACGCCGCCCTCGCTGTGGCCGACCAAGTCGACTTTCTTTGTGCCCCCCGTCTGGGTGTGCACCTGGCGGATGAAGTCGGCAATCTCGATGGCCGAGTCGGCCATCTCGGTGAGCCCGCCGATGAAGGGGACCAAGGTGTGCGCGCCGTACGTTTGGGAGAAGGTGCAGAAGCCGAGGTTGTTGAGGTAGTACTGCAGCTGGTTGAGGTCGACGATGTCGGACGCGCTGAGCCCGTGTAGCATGACCACTGGGTTGTGGTTGGACACGCAAGAGAAGTCGTTGGGCGGCTTGCCGACGAGCGGGTAGCTGGTCAGCGTCACCAGCTCTTCCGCCGCGTCGGCGACGATAGTGGCGAGACTGGGGTTATCGCGCGGTACTGACTGCTGCTGGGTAGGTAGGCCATTGACGGTGGCTAGGAGGAGGCATAAAAGAGCGGCGCGGAAGGGAAGCATTACAGAAGGAAAGTGAAAGTCGAAAGAACGGTCTGAAGTGGGGTCTAAACATCTTCAAGCTTACATACAGTTTTTTTATATCGCTTGTTGCTCGCTTGAAACATTTCGCGAATCGTGCACGCGATTTCAACATGCGGCTGATCCGATTCGTTGATGGCGGCCATACCCAATTCAGGTTCAAACCCAAGTTCAAACTCTCTGGAAACCACGCCAAGACATTCGCGTTGCAATCGCGTGTTTTTTTCCAACGCATAAGTATGAGTCGGGACTCGGAGGTTATTTTAGTAAACTAAAGGTTGGTGTCTTGTATTCGAACACAAAGGGAGGATACGAAATTTAGCCGCAACGATCCCATGAAGAAACAACCCCCGGCGCGTCGCATCAATTTCAGTCTGATGAAAACTGTAGAGCCACTTGCAATTTCACTGATTTTATTGAACTGTGACGAGTTGACGCCAACGCCAATGTAAGCATATATATTAAGCTGGAGGAGGAGGACTTAGAGCTAGACAAGGAAGGCATGCACGAACAAATGGTGACATCATCATGGGAGAGTTGAAGTTTAAACGCCGAACAGTGGCTGTACGCTCGAAATTTGGTCCGCTGCCTCTTTGGATACCATCAATGATCACGCGCACGCACGACCTGTCTTCCGCTCCCAAAGGCTAGTCCGTTTCACATCTCGTCCGCGTGCGGACTTGACCTCCGGATCCAAAAGGATAATTAAACAAGTGGTCCTTGGGAAACCCACGATCTTTCGAGTCAAACACTGTTCTAACTTCTTGGTGGTCTGTAGGTCCACCAATACAGCCCAATTCTTTCCGAAAAAGACTTGCTAGGACTGACTTGCGTGGGTCTTGGTGTCTTAGACCTGCAAAATTGACGGAGCTCTTTCAATTTGTCCGCGCCGGACCCTTTCCGGCTCCCAGGGTTCGATTTTCGTTCGTTGCGCACCCTAGGTTTTGATCTTGTTCCCGCGCAAACCAAACGGAACCTCAGGGCCCTTTCTTACCCTTCTTCGGCTTCAATTTGGTGAACACATTATGTAACAAGCCAGGCTCGTAGGCTGACTGGATTCGAGCGGCAAACCGAGCGGGAAGGCTATAGCTATCTCTAAGGAACCCTATACTCTTACTCGGTGCGCGAGGCGGACTTCCCTCGGACTTCTAACCCTTTCATCCCGCTGATACCACGAATGAAGGAGGCTAGCTGCTGGCTAGCTGCTTGCCTTCCGAGCGCCCGATTGCCGCGTCATTGAGCTTCCATTGGGGGCTTGCGGCTTTAACTCTCTTATAAAACCGCGCGTACGTGAGCCTACACCGTGGCTTCTAGTGTCTCGCTTTTCCTTCACTGATGTCTACCGCGGAAGAGGTCCCGAATTCAAGACCCGCCACACTTGAAACATCTGAACCTGGACCTGGTTCTCCCGCAGAGGAATCTTACTCGGAGACCGTTGCCCGACCGACATTTCCGGAAGGAGGTTTTCAGGCATGGGCCACAGTTGCTGGAGCGTGCGTATCATGAATTGTCATCGTGTCGACGTCACCGACCTTTGTCCTAGAGCACTGCTTCAATTTTGTGGAATAGGGTTTGTCGGATTCCCGTGCGGTCTTGCGGGCTCTCATCCGCATCGACAGGTATACGTCCTCGTTTGGTGTATTCCAAGGTCCTCATGCGATAGAGCCCGAAATCTTAGAACTGACAAGCCTGCAGATTTCTACACCCAAGATTACCTGACCCACTCTTCATCTTCTGCAATCTCGTGGGTAACGGTAGAATACTCATTGTGGCTCTTTCCATCAAACTCTAATTGAACAGATGGATTGGAAGTATAAATGCGTTCCTTATAGTCTCAAGTGGTTTAATCACAGGCCGCCTACACGATCGGGGTTACTTGTAAGCTCATTCCATCCGCGTCGTCGGACGTAAGCTGACATTGTGAAAGCTATCCTCTACTCTACGGCGGAAGCTTCCTTCTGGCATTCAGTCTCTTCATGCTCTCTCTGTGTAAACCGAACGAATATTACAAGGTTAGCTCGATCGAATCGAACGCATCTCCCTGACATACCTCTAGGTATTTCTTGCACAAGGCATCGGAGCGGGAATCGGTGCCGGGGCGGTATATGTCCCAAGCATCGCCGTGGTCGCACACTACTTCAAAAAACGGCGCACGCTCGCGATGACCATCGTCACGGCGGGATCTTCCATCGGCGCGACCGTACATCCCATTATGCTCAA
The DNA here is from genome assembly GCA_029289565.1 of Mycena galericulata. Taxonomy (NCBI): domain Eukaryota; kingdom Fungi; phylum Basidiomycota; class Agaricomycetes; order Agaricales; family Mycenaceae; genus Mycena; species Mycena galericulata. The sequence continues at coordinate 458,360 of JARKIA010000080.1, read as the reverse complement.
CAACACGTTGCGAAGCCGCAACCTCGGGTTCGGCGGTGCCGTGCGCGCGAGTGCGGGGCTCATCAGTGGGCTCCTGTTGATTGCGTGCTGCTTGATGCACCCTCGCCTCCCGCCGTCCCAAATACACCCTCCGCTCTGGAAGGCCCTGCGGCGCTTCAGCCGCGACGTACCATACATCTTGGCGACCATAGGGTAGGTGAACCTTACTTGTACAAATTTCCCGACCGACAACCAGAACCAAATTCACCAGCTTAACCACATCCATGAGCGGGTACTTCTTCCCGTTTTTCTACCTTCAGCTGGCCTCGATAAAACACGGGATCGACGAGACGTTTTCTTTTTATTCTGTCAGTACTCTTCCCTTTCATGGCACCGCTGGTTGTGCTATTCATTCATCCATTCATATCCTGTATTCCAGCTGGTCATCTTGAACGCCTCGAGCGTCGTCGGGCGGCTCTCCCCGGGATTCTTGAATCCCAACAAGTTCGGCGTCATCGAAATGGTCGTGGTCGCCTCCGGTTGCGGTGCCGCCGTCATTTTCTCGATGATTGCGCTCAAAACGGTGGCAAGTGTAGTGGTCATCGCGGTGCTGTATGGCTTCTGCGCCGGTGTCTGTCTGTATTTTTTTATCTCTGGCTCTCCTCGCTGCACCTGATCTCTGCTTCAAACCCGTTCCAACCCTCTTCAAAGTCGCCACCCTCCAGAGTCCGCTCATGGCGGTCCTGACTGAAGATATGGGTGAGCTGGGGTGAGCTACTCTCTCGTCAAAGAGAATCCACTGCTTCAAGTTCGATTTTTCACAACACAGGCTTCGCATCGGCGTCGCATACGCCGTGGTAGGTGTTGGCGTGCTTATTGGTTCGTCATCTCCCGACTTCCTTACGCCCACATCCACGATTCAAACTGACGATGGACGAATCTGGCGCCCCGCAGGTCCGCCGATTGACGGCGCACTCCTCACTAATCGATACTTCTGGTGGCGCCCGGCGCTGTTCAGCGGGGTGCGTTGATTGAACCTTCCCTTCCCTGAGTCGAGAATCGATTTATTAATGATGCCGAACAGTTGATGGAGTTGACAGGATTCTCCTTCTTTGTGGCGACGCTCGTTGCTGTTAGACGTAGGAAGAAGGCGAAGGAGATACCTGCTATGGAAGTACACGCACTCGAGAAACATTAGATAGACGTGCACGAGGGCGTTGCAAAGTTTCTAGATAAAATAGTTCCCGCACAGTGGTTGAAAAGTCAACCTGAGAATCTTACCTCAGATTTCAGTTATGTACAGGATTTTTTACAAAAAAAAATCTTGAACACGTCTAGGGTTCCTCCCCGGGGTGCTGCGTTTTGACTGGGCATGGCTGATTTTGAACTCGTCGCTCGAGATTGCGAGTATGCGCCGAAGTGGCTTATTCAAATAATGATCGAAAATATACGACGGGTTGGACGCCGTACTGTACAGGATATGCGTATTTTCCAGTTATGCTATAGACAAAGGAGGCTCGCGGGGTTCAGGAGTGGGCCAAACCACACCTGCTCTTCAGACTTCGAGTTAAAAGAAACAGTGTGGGGTGAAGGTTTGGTAGGCGGAGAAAGGTCAGCGGATGGTGGGACAAGTCCGCCAGGGGGAAGACCAGCCGATCCGCGTCCGCGACTCCGGTGACGCTTGTATGCGTATGCGGGGTAGTCGAGGAACCCGGGCGCGCGAGACTCGCGCGGAGATGAGACGGCGGCTCGCGAGGCTGCATGGCTTTGGAGGGCTCCAGAGCTACGCTGGTAGCGGTGCACGGGTGCCGAGGAAGGTGGCCCTACAGCCTGCTTGGACGGACGGTGATTTGGCGTCGAGTACCCGAGGACAGCAGCGGGGCGCAGTCGTACGCGCGAATCGAAAGAGACGAAGCGCTACTGGCGAGCGTCAACCCCACTTCTCGGCGCTTCCGCAGGGCTTGCTTCGAAAGCGGATGTAGCCGCTGTGGAAGGCGTTTGTGCGTGGAGGAATCGGGGAGGGGAGAACGGCGACGCGTGCCCCAGCAAGCTTGTCGGCATTCGAGAGGCTTGATGTCACTGAGCTCCCGAAGTACTGGCGGCGACAAGGCATGCGGGCAGAGGCGTGCCCGAGGCGGAGGATAAGGGAAGCGGCGCAGACTCGTACGTCGCGCACTTTGTTCGCGTTCCCTATTTCATAGTCCATATGGTTTTGGCAGTGCCAGTGGGGCCTGACGAGCCTTCTCGGTATGCGTGGTCGGCTCGAAGCCTGATTTTGCTGTTATCGGCCTGAGCGCGAACTGGCGACAGCGTTTATGGCAGAGAGAAAGAGTGATCAAAACATTCACAACGTCGGCCCTCTCTCTTGCAAACACCCATCTCGTCTTCTCCACACCAAAGAGTCTCATCGGATTAGCAAGACCTCTGCCCTGGTCGAATTATCTGCCCTGGTAACTCCCGCAGAATGTGCCCGTAAAATTTCTTCGCGGAGACAGGCAGCCGCGGCAGCCTGAGCGTTCGGAAAACGTTCTATGTTAACTCGCACTCCTCTCAGGCTCAGCGAATTCATATCTTGTCCTCCATGATGATACACACGCACGCTATTCCGGTTTCCTCAAGATCATTTTGACCCACACTTTTCGAAGTGCAGGTGCTCCTAAATTTCATGATACATCCTCTCAAGAGGCTGGCGGCCATGGTCTCATCCTTGATTACTTGCCTGAGTACCCTGTCTGTATTTTCTCTATAGGCGTCGGTCCCCGCCTTCTTGTATGTAAATTTGGAACGATGGCGCTAAATGGCCATCCGTCACAAGACATTCTCGGCTACAACTATTCCGGCTCTGGAATCCACCTCTTCCAAACCATCATGAAACGAGCCATCCGAATTGGCGGTATGTATACATCCTCTCCAGCCACCGTGGCTTACCGCTCCTTCGACTCTGGAAGGCGCATCCGGCTCAGTGATTGACAGACGATTGGGGTTCTCACAGTTTGCGGCTGCCCACCCCGACGATCCCGTCGATGTCCTGATCGGGGATTTCTTGTCTGAAGGCAACATGACCTCCTTGGCTGCGAGGAAGGCCGAAGGCGCAGTGGGTGGCACTTTTGGGGCTGCGGCGGTGGGTGGCGCATACGAGGCTACCTTTGTCGAGGCGATAACGCCCGCGCTGGCGGATATCGCCAAGTACGGGATCAAGGTCGGCTCTCAGCTGCCTTCCTTAAAACCGTTACTAATCGTTTGGTTGGGGACTAGGTGGTAGTCAACGCCGGCGCGTCCGACACACAGCTCCTCCATAAAGTCATCGTGGAGCTCGTCAAAGCGCAAAACCTAACGCTCAAAGTCGCGTGGATCTCGGGCGACGAGGTGCTCCCGACGCTCCTCGAGCGCTCGGCCGTAGACCCACAGGCCTTCGCGAACATCTATACCGGCGAGCAACTGGCCTCCTGGCCCTTCAAGCCGCTGTACGCGCAGGCGTACCTCGGCGGGTTCGGGATCGCCACAGCGCTCCAGCGCGGCGCGGACATCGTCTTGTGCGGGCGCGTCTCCGACGCATCACTCGTAGTCGGCGCCGCCGCGTGGTGGCATGCCTGGGACCGCACGCACCTCCCGCAGCTCGCGCGCGCGCTCGTCGCGGGGCACCTCATCGAGTGCTCGACGTATATCACGGGCGGGAACTTCAGCGGGTTCAGGGACCTCGAGGCGGGCGGGCGGTGGCTCGACTTGGGGTTCCCCATTGCGGAGATCGGCGCGGGTGGGGAGGTGGTGATTGCGAAGCAGAAGGGGCGGGGCGGGATGGTGAGCGTCGAGACGTGCACGGCGCAGCTGCTGTATGAGATTCAGGGGCCGTGGTACTTTAATTCCGATGTGAGTGGCTTTCCATGTATCCATTACTATATTAATCTTCCACCCCAAGGTGACCGCCATCCTCGACAACATTTCCTTTGCGCAAATCGAAGAAGACCGCGTCTCCATGACGGGCGTGGAGTCCGCGCCGCCACCGCCAACGACCAAGGTCGGCGTCACAGCGCACGGCGGCTTCCAGGCGGAGATGCACTACTTCCTCGTCGGGCTCGACACCCCCTCCAAAGCGCGCATGCTCGAGCAGCAGGCGCGGCACACCCTCGACACCACCCTCCCCCCCAACCAGCTAACCCACCTCTCCTTCCAGCTCCTCGGCACATCCGCGCCGAATCCGCACACGCAGAACGCCGCGACGGCGACGCTGCGCATCGTCGCGCAGGCGCGCACCGCCGCCGCGCTCGCGCCAGCGAACTTCATGCGCCCGCTCATCGACCTGATCATGTCCGCGTACCCCGGCGGGACGTTCCACCTCGACGCGCGGCTCGGCGTGCCGCGGCCCGTGTACGAGTACTTTGTCACGCGGATGGCGCAGGCGGATGTGCGGCATTGCGTGCATTTCCTCCGGGATGGTGAGGTGGAGGAGCTGGAGGTGGAGGTGCCGCCGCCGCGCGAGACGCGCGTGTTTGCGGGGCAACAGCCGTCCGCGCCGAGCGCTGCGGGTGGTGGGATTGCGGAGGGGCAATTTGGCGAGACGGTGCGCGCGCCGCTGGGCCTCGTCGCGCACGCGCGGTCGGGGGACAAGGGCCCGGACGCGAACGTCGGGTTCTTCGTACGCGGCGTGGAAGAATACGAATGGCTACGCGCGCTGCTGAGCGTGGAGAGGATGAAGGAGTTGCTGGCGGGGGAGTATCACGGGAAGGCTATCGTGCGTCTCTCCGTCTCTCCCACTTTTTCTTTCTTTTTCTCACTGTACGGCTGGTTCATGGACGGGTTTGACAGGACCGCTTCGAGCTCCCGCATCTCCGTGCGGTGCACTTTCTGCTGCACGACCACCTCGACCGCGGTGTGAGCTGTACCAGCACGGTCGATTTTCTGGGGAAGAACGTGGCGGAGTTCCTCCGCGCGCGAGAGGTCGACGTGCCGCGTAGGTTCCTCGACGGGAGAAGGCATGATGGGAGGCTGTAAGTGTATTGCATTGCGTCGGTGCAAACTATGTACCGTAATGAAGGGAATATTATTTTTGGCGCCGCGATGCGGGATGTCGTGCTACAGTACGTGGTACAAGTGGCCGCCGGCTGCGGCCACGGGTCTCATGAGTTGATATGCGTTCATCTGGCTTGCAGACTCAGGTTGATTTGGAGCGGTACCGGGTAAGAGAAATCATTGTGGGGCGCGGCAGGAACTGTTGCACTCGGCACCTGCACACGAGTTCCGCCAGCGCGTTTTCCTTGATATTCTATATAATCTGGCCTCACATCATCAGCCTACTTCGTGTCCCCCGACTCACTTCAACGCAACAGAACGTTTACACGCCGCCAATGTTCCCGCTGTCTAATGCCGTGTTAGTTTGACGACATAAACCGTGGATAATCGAATGCTAACCTCCCAACAGGATTACTACCCTTCTTCTCGGCGCGACCGGTGCCCTAGCCATCAACACGCCCGTGTCAGCGCAAGCGGGCGAGCCGCTACTCATAACGTGGAGTAACAAGCCCACCGACAAGTACGTCCGGCGCGATTCGCCCCGCTGGTTGTGAGATTGAGATCCTAACGTGCCCCCAGGACGTTCACCATCGAGTTGGTCAACCCGGCTTTTGTGCGCTTCATTCTTCCTACACAGAAATGAGCAGAGAGCTGATGCCTGTGTATGAACTCACAGGAGAACGCTTTCGCCATCGCGAACAACGTCGACCCGGCGCAGGACGCGCTCACCGTCACGCTCCCGATCGTGCCCGCTGGGTAGGTACCTACCCGCTATTTTCCCGCCGAGAAGCCTCATCCAATTGACACTGACGTTGCGTGTTTTCAGTGATGGATACACCCTCGAGTTCGTGAGCCCAGTGAACGTCAACGACGTATTCGCAACCAGCGCCGAATTCACCATCGCGCCGGCGGCCTAGTCCAAGTCGGGGAAAGTGGAAGGATTGCGGAGTGCAGAGATTCGAGTAGGCGTACGACTGTTTTTGAGTAGTAGTGTAAATCCCGGAATTCTCAGTTTGACGAGTGGTGATACCAGTGCGCGGCCGAGAGCGTCCACATCTCCTCCAGGTTTCAACAAGCGCCGGCGCGGCCTTCTCTAGTCATATGAACTAGCTCGCTCCTAGTGAGTCGTACTCAGTTCTTCATCGAACGCTTGGGGCGCCATTAGGGGGAAAACCTAAGAACAATGCAATCTTGCGATACAAGTGGCGAAGACCTGCGAAAGAAGATGGGAAAGCCTTTGAATGCCCTTAGAGTAGGCGGACATACCTGTTGGCGTACAAGACGCGCCTAGAAACAATGGCTACTCCGTGAGCTGCAGGTGGCGCCTTTTCTTGGAAGGCTATACATAAATTTATTTCGTGACCACGCCTGTCCTCACCTCCAGCAGCCCAGCTCCACGGAACGAGACATTTTTTCATTGTTGATGCGCTCCCGAAAACCCGGTCAGTTTGAGCCTGAGACTGCAGACTTTTGCGTCGTGAACCAATCGGATTTCTGGCGTCTGAATTTGCTTATGTAGTCGTGCCAGCGGCTGAGAGTCGTCGTATTTTTTGCAAGTCACGGTTTGGAGAAGTATAAGATGTGGCTGTGTATCCCTCTTTCCTTGTGATCCTCCATATCCTCGACCGACGACCTCAAGCACGCACCTCAGCGTGAGCAGATCAACTTTCCTACTCTCCTCCTCCAAAATAATGGTGCATCGATGGTGCCGACTCGGAGTCCGAGCACAGAGCTTAGTTGTTGGACGATATCTCTCAAGTCATGTATCTCGAGGAGTCCGATCCTTGCTCGAACTCGTGTTCCTGCGCTAGCGTTACTCTAGCAGTAGTGGATCTCAGGGCGCTGTATCAATTTTTGACTTTCAGAGTACATAACGATAGCTTCATCAAACAAGTGGGATCTTGGTGGGATCCGATGTCTGTCGCCAAAAATTTCAGGTACTGCTCTCAGTGCTCTGAATCTCGAGATCTCCCGACAACCTATCCACGGAATAATAGCACATTGCTGTGTCTGGTGAAGCTGTATCGGCACCAATCTGGGATGTCAGGCTCAAAGCTGTGGTCCTGATTTTAACTTGTCTCGGCACGGGAGCTGTTCCCGACGCTCTTCCTCTTTCCTTCCACCACTTGTGTCGCCTCTTTTCTAGCATGGACCCAATTTCTGTCACGACGACGGTAATCACCCTCGCGACTTTCATCAAGGATCTAGTCGAGGTCGGCCAGAGTATCAAGAGCTCAATAGAAAAGGTATAAGATAGTACCTTCAAGCGCTTTTCAAGAGTGGACAACTGAAGAGAGTGCGTATAGGTCGGCGAGAATCGACGACGGATCCGCGACCTCACAGACGAAACCCTCCGGTCGCTCGCAGAGCTCGCAAGTCTCTCCCGAGGCCACGAAGAAATATATCAGACGCCGGCGCTACTAAGCGCCCTCGGTGATTTAAAGGCGTAGGTCTTCTTTTATGCGCCTTGATACGTATTTTCACGTTATAATATCTCAGGGACATGCTACACGTCCTCTCAATGTGCCGAAAAAAATCTCCGGTGGAGCGAAGATCTGGATTGCGAGGTTTCGGGTCCCAGCTCAAAGTTTGGATCAAACGCGAGGAGATCGAGAAGGAGATCAGAAATCTGAAGGAACATGTAGATCGATGCTACCTTAAATTTACGGTGGGTGTCACATGTACTACGTTGACGCGAAATGGGTACTAACAGATATTTAGGCATTTTCTGCTGCTCGAATCGAGCAAAGAACTGCGCGCATGGAGTCCAAGTCCCTTGGCACCGCGAACACCGCTCTGCGCGTTGAACAAACGATACTTATGAGCCAGGTTGAAAATCGAGTCCAATTACGACGCCTTGAAGGAATGATGGCCCGTGTCCTGCTGCAAGACCAATTCGGGCAGGATTATATGGATCAAACAATCGAGATAATTTCGTCTGTAAGTGCGCTGTTATTCCCATTACAGACCTGCTGTAACCTTGGAATTTTTGAAGGATCCAACCCACCACAGTCTAGAATTCCAATATCTTTCCGCACAGACTATGCGTCTCATACAATCCCTTCAAAACTTGATGAGCGCTGGATATCTAGTCCTCTCCTCGGATCACTCGGTTGCAGAGTTCTGGGATTGCATGAAGTCTCCCATGGCTTTAGCACACTCTGCATCACCCTCGCATGTGCTGCATTGGATTCTTGGCGTGGTCTTGGAAATCCATGACAGTGAGAGTGGACCACAGATGCAATCTCTGCAGAACGTCATGTCTGGTCTTGGGGCCCAGCTAGTTCTCATGGGAATGGCTTCAGAAGCCGTGGCATGGGAGGCTTTCGTCATCCAAATCTTCGGTCATGTCGCAGCCAGTGACTGCCCAGCGGATGATCGATTTCTGTCACAGCTCGCGAAGTCCCAGCGAAAACTCTCGATTTATTACCAATATCAGCTCCGCTTTGAACTTGCTTTGCAAGCCAGCACGCAGGCCCTCGACATTTTGCGTTCATTGTCACCAGCAGAAACAGATACAGAAGTTCAACCGCTATCCACAGCAATTCTGGTCACACATTCTAACAATTTGTGCGAAACTGGGCAGCACCAAACAGCCATAACTATTGCTCGCGAGGCCGTAGCGACATGCCGCCCGATGGTTGAACAAATCATCCAACAAGGGTCAGATATATTCTCTTACTCTGAAGAAGCAGAATACAAGGCTGTCGTATCATCCCAGGCTTTTTTCACACTTGCCAGAGCCCTCTCATGTGCCGATTGTCATGTCGAGGCATATGAAATCTCGAAGGAGGGGTTCCAGATTGTTCTCGCATCACCGCAGTTGATTCGTCGCCCTCCAGCGGGGACATACGTCGACTTATTTATCGATCTGTTGTGCAAACTGGCGGAGAATGATGCATTATCCCTCTCCTTGCTGTCGGACAGCGTCATTCTATTCCGGGATCTGGCTCGAATCTACCCAGAAGCCTTTCTATCCCAATTCCTCCGACTCATTTGTGCCTACGGCTATCTCAGCGAGCGGAAGAACTTTTCAGATTTTAGCATGGTCCTGAAGAAGCTCCGTATCTTTTTGGAACCCGGTTGGGACTCGCCGCCACCGGTGCTAGACTCATCCAGCAATCTGGAGATGCATCTCAACGACTTCGATCCCCATGGAGGGGCCCTTGAAGATGTCATCCGGGCGTCGTACTTCAGGCCTTGGGACGGCTCCTATCTTTTCGTCCCCTTCATCAGACATCTGTTCGTCACACACTTCGACCAGGCTGTTGCCGTCCTTCGCGACTTGGTGATGGATACAACTTCAAATTCCAACCCCCTTCTTAGTCGGGCATTGGATGATATCAGCGAATTTATCCTGCCGGTTGTCCCTCTCGCCGAACAGTTGGTTCTGATAGAGATAATTGAAGGAATGGTCAGCTACTTCAGAGTTGTGTCCATCTCAACTTCCTCACAGAATGAGGGTTACTCGTTGGCTGAGGGGCTCTTCCACTCTTTACAGGGTTTTTGGTTAGTTGGGTTACTCGACAAGGCTCTGGGGGCAGTCAATGAATTCATCGAACATGTTCGCTCGTGCTTTGATGCGGACCACGAGGATCATGCCAACCAACTCACTACTTTGCAACTACGTCGGACTTTTATCCTATATGATATGGGCCGAATTCCCGAGGCAATCAATGCTGCACGGGCAATAACTCCTAAATCGGAGGGAGATTATGCCGATGCCATGGTACTTTGTCTAGTTCAGGCAATCATGCTCCAACGCAGGGCGAGAAACCGACAGGCACTGCGCACTCTCAAATCGGTGGTATCCAAATCCGGGAAAAGATACGACCCTGGGTTGTTTTTCTTATTTCGCCTGTTGCTCGGGGAGCTTGCAGTCATCCAGCGACAAGTAGACACCCCGGAAAATGCCATCCGCTGTGCAGAACGGGGAGTGTCAGTTTGCCGAAAAGCAGGAGAGACTGAACAGGGAAAATATCTGCTCGTGGGCCAACTTACTACCCTTTCACACTGCCTAGCCACAGCCGGGAGGCACGAGGACGCTCTCGCAGCCGCCGAAGAAGCGGTATTAATATACGAAGCCAACGTATCGCGCCGGTGGGGGTGGTCTCTTGCCCCACGCAGAAAGCAAGATTTGGGTGGAAACTGCTTTCATTCACTGTCTCTTCGGCTCGCGACTTGCGGAAAAGTGGATGATGCACTCGCGAACGCTAAAAAATCCACAGAACTGTATCGCGAATTAGTCTTACTGGCGCCAGGGCGTTCACCATCCCTAGCAACCAGCCTTCAGAACATCGCCTCACTACTCTGGAAGGTCGGCCGCCGCGAAGAATCCATCGCTGCTTGTGGGGAGGCGGTAAACATCATTCGAAAGCTAGCAATTACCGAGACATACTTCCTTCCAGTTCTTGTCGAAGGGTTGTACCAACTAACAGGATACCTTTCGGATAAAGGAGACACAGAGCGCGCCTCCGCCGAAATTTCCGAAATCGACAAAATCAAAGCAAAGATCGCGTCTCTGCCTCCCGAACCAGAGTTCCTCTTTGGGGAAATTGAAATGGAGACGGAGCACGAAATTTACGAGCCAGAGGATATTCTTGAGGGCACCGCCTTTCTTGTTTTGGCAGAACGAGACCGATCGGCCCATGCAGTAGAACCCAAACCAACGCACAGAACTACACCACTACCAGTTACACATGCGATACAAACTAGGCCAGCAAAGAGTCTCCTTGCAGAGTACCTCACCATACCAGCTGCCACAAAGCCAGTGGATATTTTATGGTCGATTTCTCTCATCATTTTCGGTGCGATTTTTACTGTCTTGTGGGGTCGCATATAGCATATACGGAGGGATGAAAACAAGTTTTGAATCAATTTTGGAAACTTTTGTATGAACACTAACAGACAGAACGACACAAATGAATATTTTGGGGTGAGATTAGCATGCCATGTTTGAAATTCGCCAGTGGGTTGAACCGTGGGAACAACACGGATTTCTCCGATATTGCACTGAGGCATCTGTGTGAACCGGGCCTGGAGAATAACCCATTCAGTGCTTCACCCAGTGTATATATATGATATTAGAATCTTATATCGGACTGAAACTGCGGGACTCGGGGTAGATAGCATACATGTACTTGTACCGAAGCAAGTTCTTGCCGCTCCGTTCAAGTTTACATGACCCGGGAAGTGCCACCTCTAAGCTGGAAAGGAAGCTATAGTTTATATGTGAATGAATCAGATTCTCTCTTATGCATCCTGGCATTTCCGGTCTCCAGGTCGACGGCGGATAAATTGCAACATGAAGTCTGGAGCATCTGAGATGTTCAGGTGGGCCAGCGGCCAGCTGGAACGTAGGCAAACCTTCGAGATGAAGGGCAATAATGAGTGATAGTCATTAATAGCACAAGCCTATTCTAGATCCTGACTTTGAGACCAGCGAGAGCAAAGACCTGAAGCTCCGGGATTCGGACCGTTGAGCTGATCAGTGGCTGTGCGTACGATCGATCCACCCAGGGCGCATGAGGTTGGCCACCTCCTCCTTAAACCCCGGATACTCGCCGTTGATCCATCGAAGGAGTTCGTCCCGGTGCTGGGGATCGGTAGGGAATTCTCGCCAGTATTGCATAGCGCTGACCCCAGGCATCAGAGGCGGGACAGCGGGGGAATGGGAATTGGGCGCGGACGCCAAAAGGTCTGGAATGAAGTGGTACGAGTTGCGGTCGGCCAAATATCGTTGCACATGGTGGGGCCCTGCAAGCATGATCACGCGTCGCTCTTGCTCCACCGCTCAGCAGTGAATCGCCCAGCGACGCTGATTCAAGCCAACGGCGGTCTCCTCGGGAGTCCGACCCTCCTCGACTAAGCCCTCGCGAAAATTACGGCCGAAGACCGACCATGTAGGAACCGGGAGACCGAAGTCGTCAGCGGGGTTAGCAACGCTGGCCCCTTGACGAATGACGTCGGCCGAGGTGATTCCAGGGGGAAGGAGGTCGGAGAGGGCGAACGGGAGGAGAGAGTCGGGCGCAGTCGGGGACGGGACGTACGAGCGGGACCTCGGGCGGTGAATCCGGTCGACCTTCGGAGACCGTGCTGCAGACCCTTCGCCCTTGTCGGAAGAATCATCGTTCTTCCAAAGAAAGGCGACGGGTGGGTTGTCCTCGCCGGCTCCCGAACGACCTCCAAGGTCGTCGCCGAGGTCCGCCATCTCGACGTCTTGATTCCATGATGCACGCACAACTTCGTTGAAATGCGCGATCAACTCGTCTAGAAACAGAAGACAAGGATGAAAAAGGAATGCGCCACGCAGACAAGACAGCGTACCGGTGAGAGGATGCGGGTCGCTCGTCGAATCCTTACAAGCGATTTTATTCTCCTTGCAGAGAGTGCAACTCGTTCTAAGGCGTGCATTCCCCACCGGTTCGAAGCCAACACAGGGGATGCCTTCCTTGCAACACTTTTGGCAGGGCTACAAAGGAGGGAAAGGATTAGTTTCCGAAGGAACAGAAAGGATAGCGACGTACGGGGGTATGCTTCACGATCGTCCCTGGACGGGTATCTACCGAAGACCTCACCCGCTGGACGGAGGGATTTTTCAAAAGATAGGTGAGCTGCGGTGAAGCGGGAGGGATGATCCGCAGCTTCTTCGTAGGGGAAGGAGCGACTGAAGGAGCTGCCGGACGTTTCCCGATAGAAACCGAGGTAGGACGCAGCGCGTTGATCACCTCGGCGAACCGCGCTGAAGGGCGAATGGGCGCGAGGAAGTGGTTGAGGGGCGGATCAGAAAAGTGCAGAACCTCGAGCGCCAGGTCCAGGGGCTCCCCGAGACATCTGGTCTCCTGGAGCATCCTTCGAACACCATCGACTCGCCGCGCTTCTTCGAAGAGCCTCACCAGGTGACGCTCGGCGGCGGCGACCAGGGCGTCGGTACCCTCGAGGCGAGAAAGCTGGTCGGCACACTTGCTCAACTCCGTCTGAAGGGATGCGATGGTCGCGCGGACGGCGTCTGTGCGCTCCTTCCGCTTCTCGGCAACGACTGTGGCCCGAAGCGCCTCCTGCTGTTGGTGACGCTGTTGATGCTCGTCCCAAAATTTTTGCTCTGCCTTGTCCCGATCCGCCTCCCAGGCAAGTTTCTTGTCCAGTGCCTCCCTGATTTCGACCAATCGTGTTTGCGAGGCCAGATGGAAGGCCAGCTGCTGCCCGATAAATTCTCGTTGTATCGCCGTGGTCATGTCGCCGGGCGGGGGTTCGGGCGGAAGCAATTCTGGGGGAGCCGGCTGCCAGTTAGGGGGTTCTGGGACTTCGTACGGTGGCGCGGCGGAGGGCATTGCGTACTGAGGGGGGAGGTCTTCGGGGTTGGGACGCCAGCCGGGACCCGACAAGGTCTCGAGCTCCTTCGTCAAGGGCTGTAGTTTCTCGGTAATCTCCTGCATGGTTTGGTGCAGGGTGGCGGCCGTAGCTTCGGCGACAAAAGGAGCCTCGCGTTCGAGCCGAGAGGTCGCAAGCCGTTCCCGGAGGGAGAGCGTATCCAGTGCAGGGAGGGACTCGGATAGGATCTCTGGGCCGTCATCGTCCGAATCGACGATGTGCCAGGTTCGCTTGCGGCGGCGTGTGCTCAGAGACGGAGTCGGGGCGCGCTCGCTGACAGCACTTAGGGGCATTCCAGAGGAGGGTCCGTGAGCAGAGGAGAGAAGTCTTTGAGGGCCGTCTGGGAGGTATGAGCGGAAGACCCGCAGATAAGAGACGAGGAATGGAAAGAGAAGCCTGGTGGTTCTTGATTCATATCGGAGTTATTCAAGTATCTCATGATTACTGACCTATACAAACGCTGGTATCTGACTCCAATTTCGCAGGCTTCGGGGAATTCTATCCATCCTGGCGAAGGCGTGTTTTAAACGCGTCGTTCATTAACGCGCAGCCGAGTTGATGGCCGGACATGTTATCAAAGGCCAAACAGTAGACCACAGTACCCTAACAATTGCGCTCCCTCCGACCGACGTGCAGACTTTCAGCGGCGGACCCACGAACTAGCGCATTCTGTCAGCTCGCTGTTTCGACGTTCCATCGAGTACTCTGGCCATTCTCTCTGTTAGTTCGCTGGGTCTCCTGTGAGTTGTTCCTCTTTTCTCTTCTCCGTATTCCGATTCTTTAACGCAGTAATAAAATAATCCCCAGCCGCCCACAGTGCCGGTGCGGGGTCTCTTTTTATTTCCCGAATCCTTTCACCATTGTTTTCTCTGTTTCCCTCGGTATTCTTTGTCTCGGTCCGGTCCTCATTTCTCTTGTCTTCCCGTTGTCGCTCGCCGCCATCCGGTAGCGCTTCAAGCCCATTTCGGACTCAATGTGTCGCCGCCGCCGCCATTTATGTGCGTGCTCGGCTAGCATAGCCTGACTCGGCTCACACCGAGATCACGCTCACCCCTTTCACCTTACCTGTGCCTTCGATCTTTCCCTTTCCTTCACCTCCTGCAGTTACCATATTTCTCCACGTCGTCGTCGCTCACCAGTGAGGTTGCATACATACATGGCACACTGGCTCTGTCACCGAGTAACATGTGTCGATAAGGTCTCTGCGACGTTCTGTGAATGTAGAACTGGGTCGGGACATGTGCGTGTTTCTCAGACGACTGGGCTCTTCTATCGTCGCGAGCTGAGCACGCAGGCATATATGTACGCCGGCTTCTTTTCTTGTCCTCGTTTTTATTCTTCATTTCTGCTTTTCGAGATACGCCGTGTCTTGTTTGCGCTGCGCTAAACGACTGTATACGAGGGGGTGACACTGCTTCGGCTCCCCTTTTCAGTTTTCCCGTCTCCCTTCGGGCCCTTTTCCTTTCGCATCCTTTCCCTAATTTTATTTATTTTCGGTCGTGGCGCAAGCTATCCAACACCCCGGAAGAGAGGTGCTCTAACCCGACCGGTACGCGCCGCATCCACCGAGCGCGGACGTGCTATGCCATTCTGCCATCACATTTGGGATGTGCTCTCAACGATCGAGTCGGGTTTTTTTGCCTGTGACAGCGGTTGTGCCATCGACGAGGCCTGAATTCGACGCGTCGATGCTAAATCAAAGACATTGCTCACACTGGGCTAATCCTGTAATCGCGTCTAACGGGACTGCGACGGGGTTCATACCAGCCAGCCAGCGTGTACATTTCGTCCGTCTTCGTCAAGTGAAGTCAAACGCAACGCTGCTGTGCCAGGTACTTCTTCTTGAAGTTCTCTGTGCTGTGTGCTCGAAATAGGACGAGTGTGGCGCCGGTTTCGATCTATCACTACTGTCACCCTTCAAGTCGTCGCTGATTTCAATCCAGCGAACTCTTCGGAGATGTCGAGAAGGAAATAACGCGGTGCTGCATCTCCGAGTTTGGCTGCGGTTTCCTAATTTTAGAAAGTCTCGCAAAAGCTGTTGCCTCAGTTGCCTGGCGACCCTCCCCTCTTGTTCTTTACCTTTCCTCTCCTCGGCTGTGGTTGCTTACACCCTCAGAATGGACCCCATAACTGCCACCACGACATTGATAACGCTCGCGACGTTCATCAAAGACCTAATCGAGGTCGGCCAGAGCATCAAGGAATCCATAGAAAAGGTAAGTTATTCCTTACCTACCATTTGTTCGCATTTCTCAGAAAGAGGATCTCAGGTCCTGAAAACCGACGACAAATCCGGGAGCTCACAAACGACGTCCTTCGCTCACTTGCTGACCTCGCGAATATCACTCGGGGGAACGAAGATGCGTATCAAGCGCCCGCACTATTAGGCGCCCTCGGTGATTTGAAGGCGTGAGTCCGCGTTCTTTCTCTCTTCGATTTTTCTTTGTCTTATAAATCGCAGAGACATGTTACACGTTCTTCAAACTTGTCGGAAGATTTCTCCTGCCGAACGTAGCCCCGGATTCCGGGGTTTCGGATCTCAATTCAAAGTTTGGATGAAGCGCAATGAAGCTGAGGCGGAAATCCGGCGTCTGAAGGAACATGCAATCAACTGCTATATCAAATTTACGGTCATTATTAATCCTATTCCCGTCTCTTGAATATCTGTTCTTACTGACATCAGGCCTTCTCAACGGCTCGGAACGAACAAAGAACCGCCCGAATTGATGAAAAGACTGCTCACATCATGAATACAACTTTACGGGTGGAACAAACAGTTGTCGTGAGCCACACAGAAAATCAAGTGCGACTGCGGCGCCTCGAAGGAATGGTGGCCCAGGTACTCGTCGAGACTCCTTTCGGACAAAAGATAGCGGATCGAACGATGGAGATAATATTGTCTGTAAGTGAACCATTATATTTACGCTTATCAATTTATGTTAATTTTCTGAAGGATCCAACACGTAAAAGTGTGGAATCCCAATACCTTTCTGAGCAGACAATGCGTCTCATACAGTCCCTCCAATACCTGATGAAAGGGGGACATATTGTCGTTGACTCGGATGATGTGGTTGAATTTTTTTCGTATCTCTGTCCTCCTACGTTCGTGCCACATGGAGAATTGTCACATGTTGTGAATCAGGTCCTTGGAACGGTGCTACAAATCCAGGACAGTTACGCTGGAGTAGAGATGGAGCATCTACGATATCTGATGCCCAACCTTGGGGTACATCTTGGCTATATGGGAATGAGATCTGAAGCCATTGCCTGGGAGGTTCTAGCAATCCAGATTTTCAAGCACTTTGTTCACCATGGCCAGTCTGTGGCAATTGTCCTACCATGGCTTATGAACTCACAGGACAACCTCTCATCTTATTACCAACATCAACTGCGATATGATCTGGCTTTGCAAGCCAGCCAGGAAGCCCTTGATATCTGGCAGTCTTTACCAGAACATCAGCAGTGCGCAAACAATGTTCGGTCTGCATCGACAATAATGCTGATCACTCATTCCACAAATTTACAAGAAACTGGCCAGCAGCAGGATGCTGTAACCATTGCTCAGAAGGCTATTGTGGTTTGCCACCCAAGGGTCGAACAGATCATTGAGTCTGCCTCCCAGATATCTCCCATTACCCCAGCAGTGGAATGTGATGCAGTCATATCATCTAGAGCATTCTTTATCCTCGCAAAATCTCTTGCCTCTGTGGATCATCACATCGAGGCGTATGAGGCATCAAAAGAGGGATTCCAACTTGTCCTCAGGTTTTCTGGGTCCATACGTCCTCCGGAAGGCAAACATATCGACTCATTCATTCATCACATTTGCAAAGTAGCAGAGGAGGATACATTTTCATCCACCATGCTTGCAAATGATGTGATTTTATTCCGTGATCTTGCCCACCACTACCCGGAAGAATTCTCCTCCCAATTCCTTCGACTCCTCTATGCATATGTGTATATCAGTGGGTGGAATTCACCTCCAGCAGCCTTGAAGCAGTTGCAGTTTTTTTTGGAACCTGATTTAGATTCACCTTCACCTGCACTTAGTTTGGAGACACTTAACATTTTTACTACCCTTCTCGATGACTTCAGTGCATACGGTGGGGTCATCAAAGATGTGGTCCAGGCATCTTATGTTCGTCCCTGGAACACCTGGAATACTCACATTCACCTCATTAAAAACATATTCATCATTCACTTCGACCAAACCACTGCCATTATCCAAGAAGTGATTTTAAGCCTGATAGCGGACACATCTTCACAGGCATGGGGTAAACTAAACTGCATGTTGAACGACCTCCTCAATGCTGTGTTGCCATTTATCCCTCATCCCAACCAGGTGGTCCTCTCAAACATTGGTTTGGAAATCATTGGACATCTCCAGAAAACCCCCTCTACATCAAAAACCAGGTGGCACTCACAACCTTGTGTCCTACTCCGCTCCTCGTGGGGTTTTCAGTTAGCCGGGTTGCTTGATGAGGCTCTAGTGGCAGTGGATGAAGCTATTGAACTTCATTGCTCTTCTTTCAACTGGGGCAGTGTTGATGATGTTGACGAGCTATGCTGGTCCCATATCTGCCGAGCTTTCATCCTGTTGGACATGTCCCGAGTTTCCGAGGCAATTGAGGTAGCACGGGAAGCAGATAATCTATTTTTGCTTCCTTCCAAGGAAACCAGCATTGACCACAAATATCTGTGCATATTGCAAACAAGGATACTTCGACGTACTGCCAGGAGTCATGAGGCCATACAAGTGTTTGAAAGCTTCATGTCCAAAAAAGATCCAATGATGGATGGCACCTTTGACCTGTCCTTCCACTTTCTACTGACAGAACTTGCGGCCATTCAAGGAGAGGCAGGATATCTTGGGAAGGCAGTTCATGACACGGAACAAGTTGTCATGGCCTATCGGAAGCAGGTCCACAACACGGATACGGAGAACCAGAAGGGTATTCTTGTACACTCCCTCACCACACTTTCGAATTGCTTAGCCATCGTTGGAAGGCACGAAGAGGCTCTTATGGTAGCTGAAGAAGCGATATCAGTATATGATATGAACGCATCACGCATGTGGGGAGGTCACCTATGGACATTCAGAAAACAAGAATTAGGAGGAAATGCCTTTCATACCTTGGCACTCCGACTTGTGACTTCTGGACAGCTGGCAGAAGCTCTGGCCAACGCTGAGAAAGCCACAGAACTATACCGCGAGTTGGTTTCGTTGGCCCCAGTGCATCGCCCTACTCTTGCCAAAAGCCTTCGGAACCAAGCTGCGATACTGTGGAAAATTGGTTGCCTCGGTAAATCTATCGCTGCCTGCGAGGAAGCCGTCAACATCTTGCGGAAGGTTTCAGATAATGAGACCTACTTCCTGGACGCTCTGGGAGAGACTCTGAATGAATTAGTGGGATACCTCGTCGAGAAAGGAGAGGTCGACCGAGCCTCGGCTGTGAACACGGAGAATGCGGAGGTTCAAAGGATGATAGAGTCGTTACCGCCCCCACCACCCGTTTTATTCTTGGAAGTCAAGACCGAGCCATTAGAGAATGTGGACGAAGACGCTGATGAAGCTTGGGAAACGGCGACGGAGTCGGACGATGAGTACCACAATGAGTCGGACAATATTGCTGCCGCCGAAGGTAAAGCAGTAACAGATGAGCATAGCCAGTCACAGCCTGCCTGCGCCGACCTCCTACTCATCACCTGTGCAGACCCCCAGGTTGAGAAAATTGTTGTGGCGACATCGACCGTGGACGCGAACGCGCCCCGGGTGTCGGCGCCAGGAGGATACGAAGCCGCGAGAGCCGCGAGAATCTCGATGCTCGGAAGGAGTCGCCTTCTGGAAGTCCTCGCGACCCCACTGGAAGTGAGTATCACGCCAATGGACATCCTGTGGTGGGTTTTGCTTGTGATGTTGGGGGCGGCTGTTTCTGTATTGTGGAACCGTGTATAGTGTATACGTACCTTCGAACGTTGCTGTATTTTCCTGTGGTATGTACATACATTGAATGGAGGCAGATATATCTTCGTGCCCGAGATCAGTCATCCAGAAAGAAGAGAAGCGGGCAAGCAATCTGGGAACCGCGATGCCAGTAAAGCCGACGGAACGGGGCTGCTAGCCTTTAGCCATGTAGGCGGGGTGTAAGATACCAGTCAGACAGTCAGGTCGTGGTTGTGCACCCCAGACACACGATGCGTGTCCGCCATGCGGAGGTCCACGGAGGTCGATGTAACATACCGGAGGACGAACGCGAAGGAGGCCGGAGCTTCAGTGCAAACGACCTGCAGTAAGAATTCGCCGACTTCGCAGAGGAAGGATCCGATGCCAGTCCGCGAAATGAAATGTTATCTATCCGTCCATCCACTCCCGACTTCGCGACGCGACGAAAGCCCAGCGCCGGAGCAGTGGAACTCATTCGTCGACTGCTCTCTCCTGCGGTATCTAGCACGACTTCGAGCCCCGCCCGCATCCACCTCGCGACGCCAGGCGTCCGTCAAGTCGAAAGGCGGCGGTGTGAGCCTCATTCGTCCTTTCCCCGGCTCCTGCACGCACGCGATTCGTTCTCGGCGTACCTGGGTCGCGCGCCTCACACCACGTAGAAATCCGCGGGGCGCGGGACAGAGATGCGGAGGCGCGCAGCGCAACCGCGGGCCTTCTCTACTCCGCGCGTGGTCCACGACCACCCGACGATGCGACGAACGGCCGTAGCAACGCTCTTGGCGGACTCCCCGTGGCGGACGGGAGTCACCATTGCTCGCCTCCGCCCCTATCCCACCCCCGCACCGCGACGACCCTCCCTCCCGAGGGGAACCGGCATTCATTCAACCCACGGACGGGGCAGAAATCAGGGTATGGAGAGCGCGCAGCGCTCGTCTGGATACCGCAGAGAAGACGACGATGACGACGGAGGGCACTGCGCTGCTCGCTGCAGCGGGAATCCGCATGCGGGGGTGGACTGGGAGAGAGGTGGGGGTCGGGAAGCCGGCGAAGTCCGAATACGTGTCAATTTGATACGGGGAGGACAACTATTGCGGACGGCGGGAGGAGGATTGGGTCACAGCGGTACATGTCCGGGGGGACGCAGCAACAAGACCTTCGACATCGATCCCTCTACACCGCTCCGAGTGCGCATTCGTCCCTACAGGCTGAGTGCATGCGGCGTGGGGAGCGAGTCAGAGAGGCTCAGGCGGCGGTCTTGCGCGCGCGATGCAGATGCGTTTCGTGTCGTACGGATGCACGCCACCCGACCGCTGCACCAAGCCCCCTCTCTCCGCCTTCCCCCGGCGCGCGAGCCTCCTTCTCTTGCAATCCCTCACATTCCGTCCCCATGGCTGCGAACGATGCGCGAATCGCCTTCCTCCTCGCTTGAGACGATAAGCGAGCGCAGATCCATATGCCTCCACAACCCTTGTCGCGCGCGAGTGGCTCCACAACGTTCCGTTGGAGACTTCGCGCAGCGCAGCATTTCGACGACGGCGCAGGCTGTTTCTTCAACAACGCATTCTTCCCGTGCTAGACGCCCTGTCGCCTGCTCGTCCATCGTTCCGCAAGAAGGGTCGACAACGGGGCTTCTTCCGCGGTGCACGCGTATATGATTTTGTAAGATACAGCCTGTTAATCAATATAATAAGTCGCAAATATCAGCAGGGATGCGAATCAGCTTACTGAGCTCTCTTCCTCAAGCCGGAATCGCGGGGTGTTTCCTCCCAAGTGCGGAGGTACGCCAAGAGGAACACAACGGCACCCCGAAATGGGAGAGTCCGCCGATGAACGGGGGAGGGAGCAAGGTGCGAACACCAACACCAAGCCTTTGCCTTCGCGCGCCCAGTGAATCTGTTTCTCGCGATCCCTCCGTATGCCTTTCCCCTGGCTTGACTCATCCGCCTCCGGAATTCCCGACGCGCGTGAGGACGCCGAGACCCAAGCATCGGCTAGAGATTCGGCGCAGCGTCGAGTTTCGACTACGGGTGGCAGCGGTTTTTTTCGACGATGCGCGGCTCGGCTCTCTTCCGCAGGCGGGCGTATCTTCTGGGGTGGAGGAAATGACTCTGTAGGTTATTCAATAAGTTACAAATGTTACTTAGCGTGGGTGTGAGTTGGCTTACCTCGTTGCTCTTTCAGAGCCGGAATCCCTGGGTCTCTTCCGAGTGCGGGAGTTGCGCTCAGAGGAACGCAACCCGCGCTGGTGGGTCCGCCACTGGACGGGGGAGGAAGCGAGGTGCGGGAGACACGAGGATGGTGGTGGGGTTACAGTAGCGAACTCGCTTCGTCTGGGGAAAGAATAAGAGGGCAGGACGGAAGGAGTCTGAACCTCGCCCTTGATCTTCTCGCGACAGCGCGCACCGGCAAAGAGAGTAATAGTGCCGGGGAGAGGCATACATAAACGGCGACTCTCGCGTGTCGTTTACCTCGCAGCGGCGTCGCGCAGAGGAAGGGCATGACATGCAGATGGATAGTGCGCGTCGTACAATATCGCCGACAACTCCCATTTTCCGACCTGCGACCTCGCAAGTCTGAAAATGTGCGCGTTTCCGAATGCGAAGGCCGATCTCGCGTACAGGTTGTTGTTGGCCGGGTGGGTTGAGGGTGGACGAGACGCGATTGGATTTACGGGCATTTCGAAGTGGATTTCGGCTCGTACTCTTGCGGAATTTGACCTGGCTCGTGGAGTGGCGTGCGAGGAACGACCCCCATCAAAGTCGGAGGGAGGGTCGACCTGCGAGGCGTTGGCGTTATACGTTGGGGCGGCGTAGCCAGACTGGATTCACGGGGTAGTACACGTTGGAGTCTTGGACTTGAAGCCAAGTTCGCCCCGGGGAATAACCTTGAAGATTCTGAACCGCATCTAACTTATTAGTAAGAGTTCTGGTGAGACAAAAAGTGACGATCAGCACGGTTATTTGAATTCGGTCTCAAGATCTCAAGGTAGGTAGGTAGGTAGGTATATTCCGGCGCGGTCCCGTTAAGAAACAACCAAGGCTCACCTCGGATACAAGTACTGTAAGACGTTCACCTCGCGCGCCAAGGCGGCTAACAGGGCTGGGAGAAACGTCGGCCATGGCGAGGTCCATGGATGTTGTGGATCAATATTAATGTGGAAGAAGTTGGTACGGGTGCAAACGGGTTCTTCCGCTACCACCATGGTTCCTTGCCACCAGTGGCACTCGCGCTCAACTTGTTGTCTACTTTGTGAACATACTGATCTCGACTGGTTTGATCACTGCTACACTATACTTACGATGTTTACTTGATGAATTGCCTCGGCTTGAACTGGATTCGCGCATCAGTATTCCGGACCTCGCGCATTACTCCAGATCTTGCGCGCAAAATCCTATCACAAGTTGACCGAAGGCCCCTCCACAACATCGCAGGCACAGGATGCCTAGAGACCGCCTTGACGCTCCTTAAAACCGGCGCCGACCCCGCTGCGGTCTGGGACCCAGAAAACTACCAGCCGGCGCTCCATCTTGCAGCGACCTGAAGATGGTCTCGCTGGGGCACGGCGCACCGACCGATGGGACGTTCGGGGCGTGCGCCACAGCGAGACAGCGCCGCATCCCGGGTGCTCGCGCGTACATCTCGAGCTCTTCAACCTCCTCTCGCGCGGGGTCCGAATTTCGGCCTTCCGTGCGCACCAGGCGACTCAAAGTCGCGAATCGCCTGCTGGCTGCGGATGCTACTCGCCGTCCCGGTCGACAACTTCATCCACAGCCTGCACGACGCCAATCTGCTTTATCTCGCCATGGGTGTGCCGGCCCCGCTCGTTGCCCACTTACACCGCTGCGCGGGAAGAGTTTACCGCCGTGGGCAGGCCCGCCGCTCGATGAGACTAAACAGTACCTGATGATGCTTCTGCTGTTGCATAGCCGCTTCGGCTGTTTCTCAGCACTTCGCGGAGCTGTCGGGCGTGGCTCGGAGAACGAGTTCTTGGAGAGGTCGTGGAATACTTCGGGAGACGCAGGTCGCGATCCTGGAGGTTCTGCGTCTACTTGAGTTCGATTTGCAGTAGGTTTCCGAGATGCGTTTGTTCGACCCAATCGATTTTTTGTCCGATGTTTTGCTGTGAGGGTGATGTTTTTACCCCGTCGATGAGAAAATAGCGCGGTGCAGCATCTTCTGATATTCTATGTGGCTGTGTGCTAAATCCGGAGCGTCTCGCCGAAGCTGTTGCCTCGCGCCTCTTGATCCTTGACTTCCATCTCCCTCGCCTCGCCTGCGCTGCTTGCTCCCTTGCTATGGATCCCATAACCGCCACCACGACGTTGATAACGTTTGCGACATTCATCAAGGACCTCATCGAGGTCGGCCAGAGCATCAGGGAGTCTATCGAAAAAGTAAGTTGGTTGTGACTTCTCGTTCGTGAGCGCGACTCAGATAATTCCAGGTCTCCGAGAATCGACGCCAGATCCGGGAGCTCACAAACGACGTCCTCCGGTCGCTCGCTGACCTCGCAAATCTCACACGGGGACACGAAGATGAATATCAAGCGCCCGCACTATTAGAGTTACTCCGGAGTCGAGATTTGGATTTGGATTTGATCGGATTTGGAGCTGGATTGTTATGTAAAGCACAGCTGAATCAGCCATCAGGCAAATGACAAACCTCTGGACACCGTTGACACGACATCGTCGCTCATCGGCGGTGACAACGAGCTCTTTCAACTGGCTTCCAACGAGCCAATTCTCACATTTAATTTACCGGGTTTCTTTACAACAATGTATTTAGGTAATTGCAACACTTTTGTTCAGCTAGTCTGCTGCAACACGGTCACTAACTTTGAGGGCGGATGAGGCGGGAAGGTATGGCGGTCACTTGCCACCTTTAATAATCCTGTACATATATACACTTTTCCGTGTTATTTTGGCGTGTTTTCCATAATCGAGTAACATCCGGGGTATCCTCTTGGTAACCGTACATTGTAGTAGTTCCTTTGAATTTACCACTGAGTGCACACGGTGAGCATATCTAGTCCTGGGATAACATTTTATTTTGGATAGAAATATCAGAGGCTTGAAAACATACTTTCTTCCTTGAACAAATTTACTTTGTCCGTGAAATCTTCTCATACATTTCCGGAACTTTTTTGGCCCGAAACATTTTACCTAGCCGAGAAACATTTTACCTCGCCCGTAACATTCTGTGGCTGACCTTAACCTTAACATAGGGTTACCCGATTTGACGGATCGTACAAGCTGATGGTTCAAGTCGCTGCTTCCTGCGCAGCGGATGGGCGACTCGGCGGCGACTGTGCCACGAAGGCTCTCGAATGCAGGGTGCTTGTGTTGCCGAGGCTGGGACCATGTCCTACATAAAGTGTGCAGTCGGAGCCTGCCAAGAGCGATCAATGACTGACAGTGAATTAGTGCCACAGTGACTGTCATCTATAAGGAATTCAATAATCCCAGCTATTACAGCCAGTGGAATGGGTTGCAATGGCATAGTAGAATACTGCAGAAAGGTCGATCAGCCAAATTTGCCCCATCCGGTTAGGGTTAGCATAGCCACAAGTCCAACTGTTTCCCGGGAACAAAATATGTTCCGCTGGATGAATGAAATTTTACCAGGGTCTCCCAGAAAAATATCCCGGGTCAAAAAAAGTCCCGGGCCTCGAAAAAGTTTATTCCGGGTCCAGATGAAGATTCTCCGCCACTAAATTTGAAAATTGGGGTTCTTCAATGTTTCCATTCTACACCCATTAAAGCGTCAGAATGCCCTTACGAACTGTTATTCTTTGAGAAGGATCCAAAGGTTTTCAGGACGACAGCAGGATGCTCAAAATATGACTTTATGAGCATAAAAGGGCCGAAATAACACGGAAATGCGTATATATGTACAGGATTATTAAAGGTGGCAAGTGACCGCCATAGGAAGGGGCGGGCACGGCGGGACAACGCCGAAGAGACGATGAGCTGGCACTCCGGTGGACCGGTCCTGACGTGAGTGACTGATGGAAGTCACCATCAGTCACCATCAAATCCAAATCCGATCAAATCCAAATCCAAATCTCGACTCCGGAGTAACTCTTAGGCGCCCTCGGTGATTTAAAGGCGTCAGTCCGCCTTTTCACTCTTGGAGTTTTCTTGTCTTAAAAAATTGCATAGAGACATGTTACACGTTCTAGAAACTTGTCGGAAGATTTCTCCCGCCGAGCGCAGCCCCGGATTCCGGGGTTTCGGATCTCAATTTAAAGTTTGGATGAAGCGCGACGAAGTTGAGGGAGTAATTCGGCGCCTGAAGGAACATGTAATCAACTGCTACATTAAATTTACGGTGATTAATCCTATTCCTGCCTTTGAATCTAGTCTTACAACATCAGGCTTTCTCAACAGCTCGGAACGAGCAAAGAATCGCGCGAATTGAAGACATATCCCTCGACAATGTGAATACAACTCTGCGTGTTGAACAAACAATAGTTGTGAGCCACACAGAAAATCAAGTGAGACTACGTCACCTCGAAGGGATGATGGCGCGCGTCTTGCTCGAGACACCATTTGGGCAGAACATAATGGAGCGAACAATTGAGATAATATCGTCCGTAAGCAAGTCCCCATTCATTTTAAAACTCTGACTCAAGGTCAATTTTTCTTACAGGATCCTGTGCATCAGAGTCTGGAATTCCAATACCTTTCCACGCAAACCATGTGTCTCTTGAATTCCCTCCAGCAATTAGTAGCGGGAGGAAATTTAGCCATCGATACACATCACATCACCACCGTGGTCAAACCAGTGTTTGCCCCACCCAGAATGCCGTCACATATTCTACATTGGATCTTGGGGATGCTCCTGGAAATACACAACGATTCTAGTCGACTACAATTCAACTCGACGGACATCCTACTTGGCCTTGGGACGGATCTCGCCAATTTGAACATGACGGCCGAAGCTGTCGCCTGGGACCTTTTCGCGCTCCAAATTCTTTACCGCTTTACTGCCCACTCACGAGCGGTAGAAATTCAATCATGGATCGCGGATGCATTAGTCAGGCTCTCAGAACACCACCAACATGGACTGCAATACGAATTAGCCCTGCAAGCCAGCCAACAGTCCCTCGATATATTGCGGTCTCTGGAAACCCTACCCAATGCAGACTACTGGGCACTCCGCGCGACAATCTTAATCGTACATTCACAAAACTTGAGTGAAACTGGCCAGTACGAGATCGCTATGACCATAGCTCAGGAGGCAGTTGTGGTATGCCACCCAATGGTCGAGCAAATCGCCTCCGGGATATCTTGCTGCTCCAAGTGTGCGCATTACGAAGCGGTGATGTCTTCCAAGGCTTTCTTCGCTCTTGCGAAAGGTCTCACATCTGCTGGTCGAACTTTCGAGGCGTATGAGGCATCAAAAGGGGGATTCCAAACTGTCCTCAAGTTTTCTGGGTCTATACCTCCTCCGGCAGGCCAATATATCGACTCATTCATTGATCACATCTGCAAAGTAGCGGAGGAGAATAGTTTTTCTCGCACCATGCTTGCCGACAATGTGATTTTATTCCGTGATCTTGCCCACCACTATCCGAAAGAGTTATCTTCCCAATTCCTCCGACTCCTCTATGCCTACATGTTACAGTGGGCAGAATTCACCTCCAACTTCCATGAAGGAGCTGCGGATCTTTTTGGAACCGGACTCAAATTCACCTCTCCCTGTACTGCACACCTCCAGCAATTCCATCACACATCTCGATGACTTCAATCTGTATGGTGGTGTCCTCAAAGATGTTTTCCAGGCAATTTATGTCCAGTGGCCTCACTACACCTGGAATATTTACATCCCCCTCATTAAAAACATATTCATCACTCACTTCGACCAAGCCATTGCCGTTATCCAAGAACTGGTGTCAAGCCTGATAGCGGACACATCTCTACAGGCATGGGATAAACTGATTTTCATGTTGGTCGACCTCCTCGCCGATATGTTGCCATTTATCCCCCATCCCAACCAGGTGATCCTCTCAAACATTGGTTTGGAAATCATTGGACATCTCCGGCAAATGCCCTCTACATTGCAAACCGGGTGGTACTCGCTCCCCGCCATGCTACTCCGCTCCTCATGGGGCTTTCAGTTGGCTGGATTGCTCGATGAGGCACTAGCGGCAGTGGATGAAGCCATCGAGCATCGTCGCCCCTCCTTTGACTCGGACAATGTTTACGATGTCGCCGAGCTACGTTGGTCCCATATTCGCCGAGCTTCCATGCTGTTGGATATGGCCCGAGTGTCAGAGGCAATGGAAGCAACACAGAAAGCAAATACTCTATTTCTGCTTCCTTCAGAAGAAACCGACATAGACCGCCAATATCTATGTGTATTTCAGACAAGGATACTTCGACGTACCGCTAGGAATCGGGAGGCTATACAAGTGCTTGAAACCTTCATGTCCAAAAAAGATCCAAGCATGGACAACACCTTTGACGTGCAATTCCACTTTCTACGCACAGAACTTGCGGCCACCCGAGGAGAGGCGGGAAATCTTGTGAAGGCAGTTTATGATGCGGAACAAGCAGTCATGGCCTGTCGTAAGGAGGTCCGTAACACAGATGTGGACAAACAGAAGGGTGTTCTTGTACACTCCCTTACCACACTTTCAAATTGCTTAGCCACTGTTGGAAGGACCGAAGAGGCCCTAGCGGCTGCCGAAGAAGCAACATTACTTTACACCACAAAGGCACTACATATGTGGGGAACTTTCCTACACACAATTAGAAAACAAGAATTGGGAGGAAATGCCTTCCATTCCTTGGCACTCCGATTTGTGACTTCTGGACAGCTGGCAGTAGCTCTGGCCAACGTTGAGAAAGCCACAGAATTATACCGCGAGTTGGTTTCGCTGGCCCCAGTACATCGCCCTACCCTTGCCAAGAGCCTCCGGAATCAGGCTACGATATTGTGGAAAATCGGTCGGCCCGGTGAATCCATCGCTGCCTGCATGGAAGCTATCAATATATTGCGAAAGGTTTCGGATAACGAGACCTACTTCCTCGCTGCCCTGGGAGAGACTCTGGATGAACTGGCAGGGTACCTTGTCGAGAAAGGAGAGGTCGACCGAGCCTTGGCTGCAACTGCGGAAAGTGCAGAGGTTCGGAAGAGGATTGAGTCTTTACCCCCCCAGCCACCCTCCCTGTTCATGGAAGTCAAGACAGAGCCGTCGGAGGATGCGGACGAGGACGATGATGAAGCTTGGGAAACGGCGACGGAGTCGGACGACGAGTACCATGATGTTTCGGATGCTGGAACCGCGGCCGAGGGCGAAGCGCCAACAGTATCGAACGAATATGGTCAGTCAAAGCCTGCCTACGCCGACCTCCGACTCATCGCCTCCGCAGAACCCCAGTTTCAGGCAAGCAACGAGATATCAACCGTGAACGCGACCGCACCTCGAGTGTCCCCGCCAGGGGAACACGAAGCCGTGACAATCTCGATGCTCAGAACGAGACGCCTCCCGGCAGTCCTCGCCACCCCACTGGAGGTCAAGCTTAGTAGCACGCCCATGGATATCCTGTGGTGGATTTGGCTTGCCATTTTAAGCGTGGTTGTGCTGTGGAGCCGTGTATAGTCTATATTTGCTTTGGGACTTGGCTGTATTTTTCTTTGGTTTCTGGTATGTACATACATTGATTGGGAACAGATTTTCCTCTTCGTGCCCGAGATCGGCTATCCAGAAAAAGAAAAGGCTGACAAGAGATACGTTCCACCAGACCCGATGCCAAGGCCAGGCGTAGATTTCGGAAAGGAATGCAGAGGCGGAGATACAAAACGGAAAGTTAAGAAGTGCACTGCCGACAATATTAATGGGATGATCATGAGCGATGGTGTACGCCGTGCCGAGATCGAGGCAACTTCAGCCAACGTGAAGACGGCCGGGGCTACGGCGGACAGGACTCGCACAAAGCGTTCGCGGACTTCCCGTCCCAAGAGAAATGAATCCCCTCCGAGTGCTGCATTCCGGTGAGGTATCAGTCCGGAGATACTGCTTCGCGACGCGACTCGAGCCTAGCCATCGGAGTGACACGTATTCCGACTATTCGTCGACCGCTCTCCTACATAAGCTCGAGCCCGGTCACGAGCATTTGCATCGCGACGGTTCGCGTGGTAGGCATTGGGCAATGACATGCAATATGTACGCGCCGGGATTAAAGATACAGCGTGGCCACTAGCACACATATCTTAGTCCCCCGGCCGCCTCATTCGTCCGTTTCCCGGCTCCCGCACGCGTGCGATTCGTTCTCATCGCACACCATACAGACGCGCGGACCCGGCGGGGGGATCGTGGTGCGACTATCCGTGCCTCGGACACAAGACACGAAACGGGCTAGCTCTAGATGTATTCGGCGTGTCGCCCTCGACCACCCGACGATTCGACGCAAGGCAATCCGCGGTCTTGTGCCAGACTCCGTAGGGGCCTGGGTGCTCCGGAATCGACATACATGCGCCGTGCCGCCTCCGCCCCGCCCGGCCTCCGCTCCCGAGCGGAACCGGCGTTCGGGCGACGCAGAAGCGACGACGGACGGCGGAGCGAGGACGACGACGGTGATGGAGCGCACTGTGCCGCGCGCTGCAGCGGGAGTTCGTATGCGGGGAGTATGTACGCGTCCCGCTCCTCTGTCACGCCGATTGCTGGAGACTGCGGGGGTGGAGGAGCCATCGACTCGTCGAGGTGTTCAGGCGGGAAAATGGGGCGGCGGTCCTACACACACGACGCAGGCTCGTTTCGTGTCCAATACCATTCACCGAACGCGACACGGGATGCCGCACACCATCCCCAACCGCCAAACCTGCACAGAGCTCTCTCTCTTTCCGCCTTCCCCAGTCGCGCGAGTCTTCTCTCGTGATCCCTAGCACGCCTTCCTCGGTGCGGACGACGCAGGAGTGGAGTCACTACATCCGTCTCCGGAATCCCCGCCGCGTGCACAAGAGGTGCACCATGCCTCCCAGGCATCCTGTTGAGGCGTCGCGCAGCGCCGGGGTTCGACGGCGGGGGGGGGGTTGGTTTGGTTAAGGCGGCTCATTCCCATGCCGGACACGCTGTGGCTTGCTCGTTAATCCTTCCGTAGGCGAGACAACGACGGGTGAGTCTTCCGAGATGCGTGCGCGAGGAAGGTAGCGCACGGGGTTCTGTAGGATACAGCGTGAGCCAAACGATATGGGGAAAGCGGGTGTGCTTACCGATGCGAGTTTGCTGGTGGAGGTAGGTGGGGGCTCCCGAACGCGGAAGTTACATGTACGCCCAAAAAGACATTCCCCGACGGATGGGGATGCTTGATCGGACGAGGGAAAGGCGAGGAGCAGATGAGGGGCGGCGATACGCAGTTCCATACACGGCCTGTTCGGCGGGAAAGAGGCGGCAGGTGACGTTATTCAACTTATTGTGTTGCGCAAGGACTCCGATCCCCTGGGGAATTGTACACCCAGCACCCTCCCGTAACGCACCTCGATCCTGCGCGCGCACCCAAAGAGAGGAGGCCGAGCGCTGAGGAGGCCCCGCCGACGTCCTCGCATCCTCCTCTTCCATTTTGCATGGAGTTGTAGAGGAAGGGGTGGGCACGCAGAGGGTACGCGTCATAGAATGATCCGACTCCGCTGCCCATTCCGACCTGCGACCGTGAAGTGGATATGTGCGCGTTCGATGCCGGATGTGAAAAGTGAGCTGCGAGAGTCCGAGGTTGGGCGATCCGAGGGCCGATGAGACGCGAGGGGATTTGTGGGTGGATTCCGGCTCGTGCTCGTAAAAAATCAAGTCGGACTCGCGAGGTGTTACACTACATACATCGGGCTGGAACGGCCAGAATGAATCGGCGCTGCGGAACTACACGTTGTATTCCATAACTTGAGGCCAGTTGCACCCCCAGGAACTTTAGTCTGAACTGTTTTTAGTTCTGTTGAGAATTTCAATGAGAAAAAGCCACAGTCGAGTTATTTGGATTCAGTCTCACCTCATCGGATGCCAGTAAGACGTTTATCGACGCCCTCGCGCGTCAAGGTGACTCGGAGAGAAACGCGGGTCATGACTCGGATGAGATGGCCTAGGATAAATCACCGCTTCAGCACCGCTTTGCCACTTTAGGTACCGCTCACCACTGCTGGTACCGCTCGAGTACCGCCCCACTACCGCTTAGCTTAACGCTCCACACCTCGATTCTCTGGAACAATCGAGAACCTGCAGCCTCCTGGTCGGTCGCGAGGTCTGTGAAGTCGTGATTGAGCGAGCCTCGGCCCTCGAAGAGCTGGGAAGGTAGCTTCTCATCTACCTTGCGCGCCGCTAGATCTCTCCATCGTCGCTCATGCGTAAGATAGTCCCTTTCCCTGGAAAACTCAGTGCAACACTACGAATCCACGCAAATTCGGCCCTCACAATAGGTCTTGACTTGGGGCCGTGCTCATTCTGAACCCCGACTGAGGCGGGCTCGAAAAAATCACCGCTCTCGCTTTACTACCGCTGAGTCGCCACTTTTACCGCTTGCGTACTGCTATAGGTTGTATTTCACCGCTCTCGACTCGACCAAAGGCCGGCAACACTCAACGCGTGTCACAGGGCCCAGATTCCTTACAATGTACAACCCTACTCCTCCTCCTGTCTGGTGTGCAAGACGTCGTCCTCCATCTCCAAACTTCGCACCAATTTCTCACCCTCAAGGCCTACCATTTACAGTCCAGCTTCCTCCACTCCCAATGCGCCGTTTTCCGAAGTCTCACTGCTGAGTTGGATGCTCCTCACTACCTCAACAGTGTTGGGAAATTTATAGAAGCATCCAGTCGCTTTACATAGTGCGCAATCTCTGCATCTCTGTTAACTTACCTCTTTCTTTCATTTTATTCTTTCTGATTCTCTCTTTTTACATTACATTTACCCACAGTCAATTATTCACCATCCCAGTGTACCGTAAGTCAGAACTGCAGTAACAGGGACACCGACCTCATTTACCGTAGTATGTATCCTCTCAAGTTTCCAGCAAATACCACAAGTGCTTGCCGGGCCGCTTCGCGGCCCGGCAACCCCTTGCTCGGACGATTTTTTACAATAGTAATTCCTTCCAAACTATATTTGTTGTACATGTAGATAAATCATCAGGATACTTGAGGATAACGACGCTGTCGGCATCAGGAACTCGAGTCATTGCAGAATAGAGCTGGCCATGCGAAAAGACAGGTTTCCGCAAATCGAGAGCCAATCTAACGACTGTCAGCCCTTGGCAACCATTGAATGTTGTCGCATAACAAAGTGTTAATGGGACTTGTTTCCGATGAACAATGAAATTAAAACCCGATGGTTGAAAATGAAAGCTGATTCTCGGGATGTGAAGTCGGATCTGTGTTTTTTAAGGCATATATTTCTCGTTCCTTCAATTGCCACACGCACCGAATCTAATCTTGTGCCTGCTACTGTAGATGGGATCGTCTCGATCTCAACCGTGTAGCGGAAGAGTGCACGAACAATGACCCTTGTATTCTTGGTTAGCCCGCGTGATGGGTCAAAATTTCTTGTGAATCGACATATTGCCCCAACTTTGAGAACCAATTCGTGTGGTGGAACACCTGGTTCCCGCAACGCGTTGAGGAATTCTGGGTCTGCGACAACAGAGTCAGCCGAGTTTCCATCATCATCTTCGACACTATCACTGCTCAGATAGGTTCTGCTTTCCCCGGGGACGCTTGTCAAGATTGTTGAATTGAACTCATCGACTTCATGATTGAAAGGGCTCAAAATAGCCCGGTTGATACATTCATTTGGATCTTGCAGAATGTCGGGTGCGAATACGAAGTTGATCGTGTCATGAAGCGATCCCGTATGTTGTAAGCGTCCAAGATCAACGACTTCATTCTCGTAGTCGTCGCCGATAGCATCCAAAAAATTTGAAAAGGAGGGATCAGCCCGTTGTCGCATCGACGTTTCCAGTTTTAGGACTTCGAACTTGTTGAACACGGCTTGTGTTCGGAGCGATGCTTTACAAATCGCACTTCTGCCCCCAAATCGGACGACAGGTGCAACCTGCATACGGTGAGTCCGGTATGAGCGTTCCAGATCATTCAATCACTTGCCTGTCTAAAATCACCCACAGTAATGAGCATTCGGCCACCCCATACATTGCATGCGTCTCCGGTGATATCTCGCATGAGACGATCGGCACAGCTGAAAGCCTTGAAATGTAATGCACCTATTTCGTCGATAATATGGCATTTGGCAACACTAAGAAGTCTGGCTCGATTGCTCTGTGGACGGACCAAAGAAGTAAGGAACGGGCTGTGTTCATCAACCGGAATTCCATATAGGTAATGTGATGTTCTACCCCCAGGATAATTCTTCGCAGCAAACGCAGAGGACGCCGAGATCAAGACGATTTCATCGAGCTTCCGCAGGGCGCCAATGACCGGATAAAGGAGATACGTTTTCCCACGTCCAGCTCGTCCGTCGATGTGCAGCGGCGGAGGTTTCAACATACTTGAGACATCCATGATCCGGTCATATATGGATTTCTGCAAAGGTTGAGTTATAGGGTAGACACGGAACGACCATTCTTACCTGTTCGGCATTCAAGCTTGAATAAAATGAACAGAGATTGGTCGGATCACCGCCCCATCGGAGTCGTTCAGCATCAATCTCTTCTTGCCGTTCGCAAGGCTCAGGGAGACCAATATCTGACAGGCACTTTCCAAGACCTTGCAATAAATTTTGCAGTGCAAGGAGGAGTTCATTATAGATGAGGGCAGGGTCTGGTGTTCGCGTCACTCGCAACATTCGGTCTCGTATATCCGCGGATAAATCATCTTGATGGTTATCCCAGATCGACATTATCGGATTTCCTTCTGCCGCAAGAAGAGCGAAGATCCATCGTAGTTGAGCCGGGGCTGTTCCAAAGGCCAGCAACTCTTCGAATGCCATGACTGCCTCATTCTGGTCGTCGAATAGGCCCAAGGCTCGTGCAGCTTCTTGATGTGTCGCATAGGTAATGCCATCGACCGTGCGTATGTCGGTCCAGTCCAGCGCGCTCTTGTGGAGGAGAAGAGCGCGAAGATAGAAAACATCCCCATGCCGAGGATAGACCATCTGAATGCGTGCAACTGCGATGTGCCCCTCTTGGTAAAAACGAATTCTCATCCGAGGATGGCCAGGAACCTCGTTTTCCAAGATCTGTAACTTGTGCATTTCCTTCTCCGGGTCGTGCGATTCAAGTCGACATCGAGTACCAAATTCTAGATATGTCATGGTGTCGAGGAGGGGGTGCCGTGGCCGTGTCATGTATCGGACCAGCAGGGTCCCATCAGACTCGGATCCATCTTTTCGGGCCATTTGGCCTTTTTGGCGACCGGGAAGATGGACAGGTAGTCGTTTGACTGAGGGTTTCCTGTCAGAGATGTGGAAAGAAGCTATGCGCATCGTTGCCTCGATGCTAGACAGATAACGGCCACGCTCGTAGTCTCGAATTTCATCCACAGGCTTACGCGGTGACGTGGAATCCCCCGAATTGGAAGGCTGGGCACTGACTGTCCGTTTTTTGACAGTCCAATTGGCCTCATCGAAACCCTTGTAGAAGTATTTGTACAGGTATTGATAGAGCTGGACGCCAACTGAATATTCCACGTTGATGTGGCAGTCGTATTTCAAGATCAACCAAGCAATATGTAGAACTGTGTTGGCGTCTTCTTCTTGTCTACGTCGAGGTTCAAAGTAACCTGCTTCCGATTAGTATATGAACCGGAAGGTATGCAGAGCACATACCTCGGTCATTGAAACGGGATTCGGCCTGTACAGGCTTTGGGTAATTATACTGGCATGGTTTTGATGGCCAACCACAACGGTGGTATGTTTTCTTGGGGTCGTGATTATGTGTCATATGTCGCTTAACTGCGTCGCGAAGAGGGCCTTCTGACCGTGGAAGTTCAGCGCTCAGCACTTGATCGATCTCATTCGGCGTCCGGGGCACATTTTTCACGGCGACGGCGATATGGGAGTGTGGAAGGCCCCGTGTCTGGAATTCATTGATTCGGATATGATATAAGATGGGCCCCATTGTGTCGTAAATATCCTTCATGAACGCTGAAAGATACTGCTGATAAACTCGGACAACCAGGTCGGGCCGATCATTGGCAGTTTGGCCAGGTTGTAACTCGGCCAGAATTTCAGGCCACTTTGGGTTTGTGGTGAAGGTAATGAAGAAGGTCACTGGGCCCAGTGCCTTTCGGAGGGCCAAGCAGTCGGAAATGTTGGCCGCGGACCATGCCGGAGAGTGTACGAACGTCGAAGGTAGGCGTATATCATGGAGGGGTTCCTCATCGCCCGTTCCAACATATTCTTCGTCGTCCATATCCCCGTGCTGATTTTGTCGTATGTATGTAAGTCTGGCTTCTTCAATAGCACTCCACGCATCGACGAGGTATTCTCCTAATGCATATACAGCATGAATATTGAGGTTGGTCAAGTATGGCAGCAACTTACCGGTTAACCGGGAAAATATAGACATTTGTTCAGCGTTCAAGAAAAATCGGCTTCGGTACCATCGAGCTTGACTGAATTTCGTGTTTTTGCAAGTTAAACGGTTTGGAGACCACCCCAGGGTACCGTGTGGAAGGAGAAGCACATAGTGCAATGGTTCAACGAAAGGGGAGAGGAGATCGAGAAAACGCGCTTCGGTCTCGCCCTTTTTCCTGATCACGATCTTTCGGCGAGTTGGTGCACTGGCAGGCGCGAGAGAAATGATGGCTGCTATTTCATTGCTCGTAATTTGCTCTGAATGCTCTAAATGGAGGGCAAGTTCCGAGTCATCGTTGGAACGCATGGTTTCCAGTTTTTCGATGAAGGGATTGACTCTACGGAGGCCTCGGAGAACACTCTCGACCCATGTGTCCGGAATTTGGTGTTCCCGTCCCTTCGTGAAGAGAACATCTGGATCGTGAATGAACCATCGAATCGCATGCTGACCCTCATGGGCCGGAAGGATTCGATGGTAAGTACGGCCGCCTGCGAGGGTGACCGCGGAAATACCCGATTTGAATTTCATCCAGTCGCCATCGTGCACCCCGAGAGCAGTCATTGTAAATACATTGTTCAGTTTGCGTGAAAGGGAGGCAGTGTTCTTGTGGTGAAGAAAAGTCTGCCACTCTGTAGGATAGGGAGGTAGCGGCGGCATCACATGTGTCCCTTTTGGCCCACAAACAAAGCAGGTATCGTGTATTCTCTCCCCGGTGAGTGCCTGGTGAAGAGGTCAACATCGTTTCGTGTAGATACATTGCTGGGACTCGGAGCAAGACACACCTTTATACCACAATACTTGCAGTTTCGATTCCATTTCATCTTTAACGGGTTCGGGGTACGCTCGAGACGATTGAGTGCTGCGACAGCTATCCACCATTTTTCAGGAGTATTAGATTCTCGGGCCGTGCGGCGTGCCACGGTATCATTGTTTCGTGTTCGTTCTCGTTCGATTTCATTTTGTGTGTTCCGCCGTGCGCGCTGAGCTTCCCGTCGACGCGCTCGCCGTTCTTCCTCATCGGCACTAATACTGTTCTGTGATACGCTAGATTGTGATTAGGGACAGAAAGTGAGAATGGAGGAGGCTGGAAGCACCTCATAATTACAACGCAATTTTGTATAGTTACGGTCTGGTCAGAGAGGTAGATGGAAAGTCAAGGAGGCATTTATTTATCGCGCTAAGTAAATACAGGTGAGGTGGTCGAGCGTCAAATTGAGTTCGACACGTCAGCACCGCTTGCCATTTCTGTAGACATAGTTTCAGCATGGACTATCCGGATGGTGACCACAAAAAATATATGTACCTCTCGCACACCGCGCGGGGACTGGGCTTGATTTCATGTGCAGTACATGTTTCGATAAAATCACGGGGGCTCACTTCCACAGGATTTGCTTGTGCAACATCGGCGTCTGATCTGTAGAACATGTCAAACCAGTTTGTGGCAGAGAAAATAAATCAAGTGGCGAACGCACTTGCACAACAGAATTGGGGCGAAGTGTAGGGGCCCGACGTTCTGCAGTGTCGGCACATTGCAATTCTTCATATGGCAAACCAGCAAGGCAATAGAGGGCACCGTGATTCGTCAAACCGTGGCAACTTGCACCCACTTGATATTGCGAATTCTTCCCGTCCACAAAATACATGGTGGTGGTCTCACGACATCCGGGCAAGGTATCACGTACTTTGTGCCCATGGAAGCCAGAGCATTGCAACAATGATAAATGCCAGTAGGTCCAAGTAGGATGGTGGTTGCCGTGAGTCTTTTCTTCCCTCTAGGGCTCTTCTTCTGCAGGCAGCTCTCTACGGGGTCCCTGGTGTGAGTCCAAACCTATGAGAGCCAGCTCCGGAAGAAGAGCCCTAGAGGGAAGAAACGACTAACGGAGGAGGGAGGTTAGAGGCGACGCGTCAAGTCACAATGTGACATCACTCTTAGCCACCCATGTCGCGGAAAAATTATCATCACTTTGGTTAGGTTTACAGGTTGTATACAATGCACAGTCTCAGTTTCCATGTGTTTTAGACTTTTCGGTGCATGTGGTCCCGTGTGTCTCAATCGATCCTGACATCGGGGAATAAGTTGAGTCAGTCCGACTCAGGATGTCCGAGCAGAAGATGTAGAGGTCAAGAAGACTGTTTCATTGGCGACAGAGTAGTGTACAACGACAAAATCTAAGGTTTTATTCTTTCTTTTTCTCGGGGGGTGGGAATTTGTGCATGGAGGGTTGTAAGAGAACGAACATTGTTGCGCTGAGGCACAAATGAGCCGCTGGGTTGCAGTAGCAAGTGATGATGGACTCGCACCTAGAGTTCAGCAACATTCCGGCCGACTCTCATCTGTCCAAATCCCAAGAGGATGCTGCATCCGATGTTAGCATCGAGTAATGTAGAATTAAACAGTCCACATACATGTCCTCATGTTGGACGACGGGTTTGCTGAGATTCTGGAGAGTCCCGTTGGCTTCGAAAAGTTCACGGGTAAAGCTGATAGCACGGCCTGTAAAGCGTGTGACAGTGAGGAGGTGGATGAGGACTGAGGAGGGTCAGCAGAGATCTACAAAGTAGAGAAGAGAAACATCGCACAGTTTTTTAGTTTCATGTTCTTCGTAGTTTCTTGATATTTGGGAGGTCGCTGGTGTGTGCTTGGATGAAGAGTGGTTTGCGTAGGAGTCCTGGGTGGTCGGCGAGTTGTGAATCGATTAAATATAGTACCCAATTCGGAACCGGAGTCGAGGCAATGAATCGGGTTTTTTTCATTGACACGTATTCTCTGCATGGTACTGTTTAAGCGCGTGCCAAGATCCTCGGTATGGTTAGATTGTGAGGTGAATGACGAGAAGTGGACCTACTCAGCGCGTTCTTTCAAATTGAAGATTATTTGTGGATTCCGCAAGGTGGTATTATGGGACGGCCACGTCGAAATAGGAAGAGCAAAGTCGGAGGCTACATATTTCTGGTTGGTGTGCGAACGATACTCGGCCTTCTTGAAAATCTTGCGCAGCTTCTTGTCGAATAGAAGCAGGCCGTAGGTACCATCGATTTCTAGCGTGAAAGCAAACGATATGAGTTTGAATCGACGGTAGTCTCCTTCACGAATGTATTTGTCCATGAATCTTGCGAGGACAAAGCTCAGATCAAGCGCATGAAAGTGGTCGCGACTTGGAATATAAAATGACACGGCGTATTTCGCGTTGGGAATATAGTACGGCAACAGGGCCGCCGCTGTCATCCAAAGAAAGAGAACCGGGGTTGTTTTGACGTGGCGCACAGTTTCTAGGCAGCAATCAGTCCGATAGTGCTGATTAGTATACTATGGATTAGACATTCCTTGAGATGAGGGTGGATTTTTATTTGAACAGTGCAGGAACATACTGAGATCAGGCTGGGTAATCGCTCCATTGGTACCATGAGGCCAGTATCCCAGACGGAGTTGATGATTTGAATCATTTCTTTGCGTACATCGTCATCGGGCAGATGGATCGTGGCGGGTGTGGTATTGAGTTTCTTGGACACTGTTTCACTTAAAATGAGTAACCATCGGACATGTGAAAACGCACCGTAGTCTAGTCGGTTCCTGAGAAGGCTGTAAATTTTTTCGGCAGGTAGGGTCGCAGACATTTTTTGGCTTTGCGTTTGGCAACTTGAGGCTCTTGTCATTTATATTCGTTCCCGAAAGGCGGTTGCGTGCGTGGTGCATCGTGTTAACACGTCAAAAGCCTACACAAAAAAGGGAGGCAGGAGGCATAAAAACCGACGGCGTTCGGAAATTGTGATCCATCCTGATTAGGAAATGGCCGGGTCCTTTTCGTCCAATTTACACACAGAGGTCAGAGGTCAGAGTCGGGGACGAGGTGGAATGCAAAGAGAGTTCACAGTGGACGAAGAAACCGCTGTCCATTTCACGATCAAAGAGTCAAGTAGAAGAGGAGGGCCGTACACAGCCACCACAATATTCAAATCTGATCGCCGTCGATCTGTGGGCACGGGCAGAAAACATTATTCACGTTGAGTCCAGTCCTTGTAAAAGACAAATTCAAGTTCATTCAATAGTATGTTGTGTTACAGCTTCATTCAAGAAATAGTCTACTGCTTTGTGGAACGACCTTTGCCCTTGGCAGATGTGGGTACTTCATCCTCCTCCGGAGTAATGGGAGAAAGGCTCTTTCGACGGCTGTTGGAGGCGGTCGATGTCGATTGTTGACTCCGTTGTTTAGGGGCCCGCCTTGTGAAATAAGGTTATATGGCCGGTAGATATTATCGAAATTGACTCACAGATTCAGGCGAACACTCGGAGTTTGTTTCTTCGAAGACGATGGCGATGGAGAAGAAGGGCTGGAGAAGAATCATCATAAGCTATGGACCATAAACGCAGTGGAGGACGAACACTTGAGTCATTGGGTACGCATATGGATCAGCTGCTGAGCGGAGATAAGCATTGGTCGAAGATGATACCGCTTGCGCATTTGCAGTGGATGAGGGTGCTTGACTGGTGGACGCAATTGGTTGGTTGGTCGGGGAATTTACTTCGCCAATCGATGTACCCGATTGCGCAGGAGATGGACCTGGCTGGGCAGGCGGTTGGATCATTTGCGCATTCGATGCCGATGCCGGTTCTTCGATGGCCATCAACGACAACGACGAAGGACTGGACATAACATCAGAAAGATTTTATTAAGAAGGCAATAAACATACACAGTTTGGAGCTGGGCAGGTTGCTGTGGGACGTGGGGGGGAGGCAACATTGGGTTTGATGCCTGTTGAGCCTGATGCATGTACGCGAGGTATTGCATATATCCGGGGTCAAAGGAGGGGATCGGCATCGTGATCGGCGAGGACGCAAAAACATCGGGAGAAGCGGGCATTGCATAAAGAGGTGACGGCGTAAAAGCAGGGCCGAGAGCAGGTGCCAATGATGGCGGCGTACGGGTGGTCTGAGTCGGAGGCCGAGTTGGTGTAGATGGAGGATCCGTGGACGGTGACATGCCGGAGGTGTGAGAATCGGACTCCACGAAGGATGAATAACGCTTGCGTTTGGTCGTGGGCTCCGGTGACTGATCAGTTGGTTGGGTCGCACCCGAGACCCTCGCTGAATTCTCTGTTACGTTTCCCCGTGGAGCTACGTTCAGAACGATGTAGTCCAAATTGAGGCGCATGATGCCTGTTGTCGAGATTTCGCGGCAATGGCCACCGAACTGGATGCATGTCCCGCGCGCTGGAACATTGGTGGAAGCCCAGCGCTTCGACGAACCGTCATAAACACATCTAAAACAAATCAGACGGCATTGTTAACACCCAGGACATGACATACTCAATAGTGCAAGTCTGGTTAGTGTCCTGAACGTAGGCGCCAACCGTGACGGGCCAGGCACGAGATTTGCCGTCTTGGAGTGTGTGGTGGGGCGAAAGAACATGGCCCAGTCCGATGATGGATGGAACAGGGAAGTCGGGCATATTGTCCTATGAAAGATTAGAAAAGGACAAAAAATTGAATGTGAAGCGCACCTGATAAGCATCCGATGTTGGGTCACCGGGAAAAGGAACAACTCGAATCGCGTCCATGAGCGCGTCAGCGCCGCCAGCAGGAAAAATGATCTGGCCGACCGTGAGGACGACCGTGTTATCTGGGAGGGTTTGATCTCCCGGGGGACTATAAACTCGAAGCTGAGCTCGAAGTCGTTGGCCATTCTCGCACTCGATTGCTGTCATGTACTGCTGGTGGAAGACCGATCCACCCGTGCGTTTCACGGTAGATAC
Organism: Mycena galericulata; assembly: GCA_029289565.1. Lineage (NCBI taxonomy): Eukaryota > Fungi > Basidiomycota > Agaricomycetes > Agaricales > Mycenaceae > Mycena > Mycena galericulata. Next base: position 416,789 of record JARKIA010000080.1, on the reverse strand, counting down.
ACGATTGCCATTGCGGACGGAGAAGATACCAAAAATTGTGAGAGCAACTGGAAGCGTTGGATTAGTAGTAGCCATAAGTGCGGAAAATTTGAAAGGTGGATCTGGACGACGGCACGTACATTTTAAGGTCGCGCTCGTTTGGCCACGTCGGTGCGGTGGAAAGGCGTTCACTTCTTGTCCAAAAGGATGCAAAAGCGGAGCCACGAAAGATGAATCATAAAAAGCGGAGCCACGAAGGACGAGTCATGAAGTCCGACATCATCGTAGCGCAAACGGCCGAGCGGAGTTTCAAGGCTTCAGACAACGCAATTTTATAAAGAGGGAGATTTACATTCCGGCCTGAATTCCATCTTCACATCCACTTCGGCCTTCCTAAGTACTTATCCTGACGACACCAATTAATGCATGGGACATTGCCCTGAGTCTCAAGTCCTCACCTGGAATTTACAAATTCCGTAAAATCATCACATTCCTCCCCCAATTTTCGTCTAAGCCTCGTTAAGCCTCATTTAAGCCAAGGGGGAGTACTGCTGAGGTAATGCTACTGCCGCTGAAGTGGCAGTGCTATTGCCGCTTCACCGCTGGAGTACCGCTGAGCTGCCGCCAACGTACCGCTCGACTGCCGCCAAGTACCGCTAGAGTACCGCTCGACTACCGCCAAGGTACCGCTAGAGTGCCGCTCGACTGCCGCCGATTGTTGCTGTGTTACCGCTGGACTACTGCCAGATGTCAGTGAATTAGTCTAGTCTCTTGAACTCTACTCGGGGTTTAGTATGCTGCTAAATATGCTGCGGAGTATTGTAGAGACCTCCTGGCTCGACACTACACATGTCTCTGCATCACATGTCTCTGTAGTGCACCGTCGCCTTCGGCCTCCATTCCGGCGGCGCACTCGAAGCTGCGTCCTTCTCCGTGCTCATCCATCCGGGCCAGTTGCTCAAATCAAACCATGACCTTGAAAAGGTCGAGCTCCGCCATTCCTTCTTTATCGTCCCTCAGCTCGCCGACGCTGGCCTCCGCACATTCCCTTTGCGCTGGGGTGAGAGACTGACCCCCCTTGGCGGTGGCGCCCTTGCGCCTCAATCCAGCCCATTCAGTCCGCGCACATCTTGCTTCTCCCCGGGCTCGACGAGGACTGGCGCCGCGCTTCGCAGCCTCTCCGTCCTCGCGCCTCTGTGCGCCTTCGTCAAGTCCCTTCGGAAAGCCCGGGCCGTTGTGGAGCATCTCCTCGCCCACATTGTCGTGGCCGTTGATGGCGCGACGCATTCTCCTCGCGGAGGATGACTCCATGTATGCCCAACGTATCCGTGTTTGAGAAGGCCACCATGTATTCTACTTGCATGAATTCATTTCACCTTTTGTTAATTTTTTTCGTGTAAAATTGAGCCATGGCTAGATTGAGTGAGTACACCATGGCTGGGTGCGATGTGTTCCGACACCGATACGGACCATTCTGGCATCGATTCTGCCGTAGAGACTGGGACCGCACGATTACCGCCATTTCAGTACCGCTTTTTGCCGCTCGATTACCGCTTTTGGGGTGAAGCGGCACTTTCTCCAGGCCCGGATGAGATGTGGCACGGGTGCAGACTCGGATCTTTCCGGTTCTTCCGCTTGTGCCCGACTTGTTTTCTTTGCTTTCTGAATGCGCTACTGGCTGGTTTGACTATTGGACGACTGCTAGGCTAGTTAGCGTTTAATTGATGAAATGATTGTCATTGAAATCCTTCAACTCGAACTTCGAACTGGACTCGCGCAAGCTCGCGCATCACTCCAGATCTTCGAGTAAAATCCTACCCCTCTGTTTGCTGGCGGCAAGATCGAAACAATCCCTCAACCTGGAAAAACTTCTCCCCCCGCCGCACTCTATTATACACGGCTTAGAGAATCCTTCACCGTGACGCTACGGACTCGGGATGATTCAAGACTGCTTTGAAACTCCTCAACGTCGAGCTTCTCATCTCGCGGCGAGTATCACTCTCGTGGGGCATGGCGGGCCCTACGCCGGGCTCTTCCATGCGTAGTGAAATGCCTCCTGCGCAAGGCGGCGGACGCCACCATCACGGTCCCCTTCGACCGTTTCGTCACCAATCTGCTGTACGTCGCCATAAGTGTACCGGCCCTGCTCCTTGCCCACTTACGCCGCGGGGGAAGAATTCACCACCGTGGGCAGGCTCGCCGCTCGATGAGACTAAAAAGTACCTGATGGTGTTTCTGCTGTTGCATAGCCGCTTCGGCTGTTTCTCAGCACTTCGCGGACCTGTCGGGCGCGGTTCGGCCTCCGGAGAACGAGTTCTTGAGGAAGTCAGGGAATACTCCGGGAGGCAAAGGTCGCCCCGAAGGTTTTGCGTCTACATGGGTTCGATTGGCACTAGGTTTCCGAGACGTGTTTGACCAATCGATTTTTGTCCGATGTTTTGCTGTGAGGATGATGTCTTTGCTCCTGTCTTCGATCCTCATCCAAGGGGAGGATAAAATAGCGCGGTGCATCTTCTGATATTCTATGTGGCTGTGTGCTAAATCCGGAGCGTCTCGCCGAAGCTGTTGCCTCGCGCCTCTTGATCCTTGACTTCCATCTCCCTCGCCTCGCCTGCGCTGCTTGCTCCCTTGTTATGGACCCCATAACCGCAACCACGACGTTGATAACGTTTGCGACGTTCATCAAGGACCTCATCGAGGTCGGCCAGAGCATCAAGGAATCAATTGAAAAAGTAAATTGGTTGTTACTTCTCGTTCGTGACACGATTTAGATAATTCTAGGTCTCCGAGAATCGACGCCAAATCCGGGAACTCACGAACGACGTCCTCCGGTCACTCGCTGATCTCGCGAATCTGACTCGAGGGCACGAAGATGAATACCAAGCGCCCGCACTATTAGGCGCCCTTGGTGATTTGAAGGCGTCAGTCTTCGTTTTCAATCTCGTCGAGTTCTTGTCTTAAAAATCCCACAGAGACATGTTACACGTCCTTCAAACTTGTAGGAAGATTTCTCCCGCCGAACGCAGCCCCGGATTCCGGGGTTTCGGATCTCAATTCAAAGTGTGGATGAAGCGCGACGAAATTGAGGCAGAAATTCGGCGTCTGAAAGAGCATGTAATCAACTGCTACATCAAATTCACGGTGAGGACACCCATCGCTGCACTGTTGAAACATCTGTTCTTAATGATGATAGGCTTTCTCAACGGCTCGGAACGAACAAAGAACCGGGCGAATTGATGAAACGACTGCTCACATCATGAATACAACTTTGCGGGTGGAACAAACAGTCATTGTGAGCCACACAGAAAATCAAGTGCGACTGCGGTGCCTCGAAGGAATGGTGGCCCAGGTCCTTCTCGAGACTCCTTTCGGGCAAAAGATAGCGAATCGAACGATGGAGATAATATTGTCTGTGAGTGGGGCATTTTATTTATGCTCCTGTTCAATCCAAATTAATTTTCCAAAGGATCCAACACATAAAAGTGTGGAATCCCAATACCTTTCTGAGCAGACGATGCGTCTCGTACAATCCCTCCAATACCTGATGAAAGGGGGTCATATTCTCGTTGACTCGGATGACGGGGTTGAACTTCTTTCGGATGTCGGCCCTCCTACATTCGTGCAACCTGGAAGATTATCACATGTTGTGCATCAGGTCCTTGGAATGGTGCTCAGAATCCAGAACGGTTACACCGGAATACAGATGGAGTCTCTGCGATATCTGATGCGTAGCCTCGGGGCAAATCTCGACTACGTGGGAATGACGTCCGAAGCCATTGCCTGGGAGGTTCTGGCAATCCAAATTCTTGAGCACTTTGCTGGTTATGGCCGATCTGCAATCGTTCTGGCACGGCTCGCGGGCTTGCAGCGCAGCCTCTCGGTATATTACGGACGGCAACTGCAATATGAACTAGCTTTGCAGGCCAGTCAGCAGGCCCTTGATATTTGGCAGTCTTCATCACTGGAACATCTGCAGCATTCAGATCCTCGGTCTGGATCCACAACAATCTTGCTTACTACCCATTCAATAAATTTGCGAGAAACCGGCCAGCAGGAGATGGCTGTAACCATTGCTCAGAGGGCTGTTGCGGTTTGCCGCCCAATGGTCGAGCAGACCATAGAGTCTATTCACCAGCTCTCACCCATTTTTCCAGAGGTGGAATGCAATGCAGTCATATCAGCTGAAGCATTCTTTATCCTGGCAGAATCCCTTGCCTCTGTGGACCGGCACATCGAGGCGTATGAGGCATCAAAAGAGGGATTCCAGCTTTTCCTCAGGTTTTCTGGGTCCATAAAACCTCCAGCAAGCGAATATATTGATTCATTCATCAATCACATTTGCAAAGTAGCAGAGGAGGATACATTTTCTTCTACCATGCTTGCAGACAATGTGATTTTATTCCGTGATCTTGCCCACCACCATCTGGAAGAATTCTCGTCCCAATTCCTCCGACTCCTGCATGCCTATGTGTATATCAGTGGGCAGGATTCGCCTCCAGTTTCCATAAAGGAGTTGCGGATCTTTTTGGAACCAGACTCAAATTCACTTCTGCCTATACTGCACACCTCCAGTAATCCCATCACACATCTCAATGACTTCAATGTCCTCAAAGATGTTCTCCAGGCATCTTATGCTGGTCCCCGGAACACCTGGAATATTCACATTCCCTTTGTTAAAAGCATCTTTATCACTCACTTCAACCAAGCCACTGTCATTATTCAAGAAGTGATAACAAACCTGATAGCAGACACATCTGTATTGTCACGGAACACACTGATCTGGGCACTGAATGACCTCCGCAACAATGTGTTGCCATTTATCCCTCGTCCCAACCAGGTGGTCCTCTCAAACATTGGTTTGGAAATCATTGGACATCTTCGGCAAACACCCTCCAATACATTAGAAACCGGGTCACGCTCGCTCCTCATGGTGTTACTCGGCTCTTCATGGGGTTTTCAGTTAGCTGGGTTGCTCGATGAGGCACTCGCGGCAGTGGATGAAGCCATCGAGCGTCGTCGCTCCTCTTTCGACTCGGACAATGTCGATGACGTTGATGAACTACGTTGGTCCCATACTCGCCGAGTTTTCATCCTGTGTGACATGGGCCGAATTTGCGAGGCAATTGAGGCGGTACGAGAAGCAAATACTCTATTTCTGCTTCCTTCAGAAAAAAACGACATCAAGCGCCAATATCTATGTGTATTTCAGACAAGGATACTTCGGCGTACCGCTAGGAATCGGGAGGCTATACAAGTGCTTGAAACCTTCATGTCCAGCAAAGATCCGAGCACGGACAACACCTTCAACGTGCAATTCCACTTTCTACGCACAGAACTTGCGGCCATCCGAGGAGAGGCGGGAAATCTTGGGAAGGCAGTTTATGATGCGGAACAAGCAGTCATGGCCTGTCGGAAGGAGGTCCGCAACACAGATGTGGAGAACCAGAAGGCTGTTCTTGTACACTCCCTCACCACACTTTCGCATTGCTTGGCCGCCGTTGGAAGGAACAAAGAGGCACTTGTGGTTGCTGAAGAAGCGGCATTGATATACAATTCCAGCGCATCGCATATGTGGGGAGATTTCCTATACACGACTAGAAAACAAGAATTGGGAGGAGATGCTTTTCATTCCTTGTCACTCCGGCTCGCGACTTCTGGACAGCGGGCGGAGGCTCTCGCCAATGCCGAAAAAGCCACAGATCTATACCGCGAGTTGGTGTCGCTAGCGCCACGACATCTCCCTACCCTTGCCAAGAGCCTTCGGAATATAGCTGTGATACTGTGGAAAATCGGCCGCCAGGATGAATCGATCGCAGCCGGCGAGGAAGCCGTCAACATCTTGCGCAAGGTTTCGGATAACGAGACTTACTTCCTCGGAGCACTAGGAGAGACTCTGGACCAACTAGCAGGATACCTCTTCGAGAAAGGAGAAATTGGCCATGCCTCGGCTGCAACTGCAGAGAGCGCCGAGGTTCGGAAGAGGATCGAGTCTTTACCGCCCCCGCTGCCCTTCTTGTTCATGGAAGTCAAGACCGAGCCGTCGGAGGAGACGGACGAGGACGACAATGAAGCTTGGGAAACGGCGACGGAGTCGGACGACGAGTGCCACGAAGTTCCAGATGCTAGGTCCGCCGCCGAGGGCGCAGCGCCAGCAGTAACAGATGAGCATGGTAAGTCGCCGCCTGGCTGCACCGACCTCCTACTCATCGCCTCCGCAGAGCCCAAGTTCGAGGCGAGGATTAACGTTGGGGCGACGTCGACCCTTGACGCGACCGCACCCGGAGTGTCACCCCCAGGAGAAAACCAAGCCGCAAGAATCTCGATGCTCGTAAAAGGTCGCCTCCCGGAAGTCCTCGCCACGCCTCTAGAAGTGAAGTTGAGTAGCACGCCGATGGATATCCTGTGGTGGATTTTGCTCGCAGTCTTCGGAATCACCGTCCTGTGGAACCGTATGTAATGTCTATATCGTTTGGAACGTCGCTGTGTTCTTGTGGTACATACATTGAATGGGAACATAACATATATTCGGCGTCGCGCCCGGGACAATCAAGGTGGGCGGTGTACCGAGATAGAGGCGACCTCAGGGAACGCGAAGATGGCAGTGGACAGGACCACACGAAGCGCTCGCGGAACTTCCGTCACAAAAACGGGGAAGGTCTCCCTTCCCGACGAAAGCCCAGCGCGTCGGAGGGCATTCGTCAACTGCTTTTTCCTACATAGGTATGCAGCGAGCGGGGATCTGCTTGCACACCGCGACGTCTCGCGTAGCAGGCGCCCGCATGCAGCCGGGACCTGCAATACGCATAGCACGAACATATTCGTCCCCTCCCTCATCCGTCTGTCGTCCGCTCCCGCGCACATTCTCGTCGTACTCGACAGACAGACGCGCGGGCCCGGCGGGCGCACCGTGGAGTGAGCACCTCGCACCGGGGTGAAGTCCGCAGGACCCGAGACATCGGCGTGTCGTGCACCGCGGCGCGCAGTACCCACCATCCGACGTGACGTGCAGAGATCCGACATCGACGTACACCTCGACGACACTCCTCCCGGCGTTCGTTCGACCACGCACGGCGCGGACATTACATGTCAGAGATTACGGAGAGGGCGTAGCAACGATGGAGGGCGTGGGTGCCGCAGGGATGAGGGGTAAAGTAGAGTTGGGGGTCGCAAGCCCACTTTACTGGCGATCTGATGCGGCGACGAATGGTACACGCGGCGGGAGGAGGACGGGGTAGAGGAGGATCGGTGTCCGGGGCGATGCCGACGACGCCGTCCCGATCGATCGCCGCTCCGAGTACACACGTCAACTGCGTACAGGGCACGCGGAAGGCTCGAGTGAGACAAGCCGGCGAGGATGCAGCGAGCACAAACGCGGACGCGTATCTCACGCTACGATGCCGACGCGCGCGACGCTGCACGCACACCCCACATGTGGCCCAGAACGCCGCACCTAACCATCTCTCCTTCCGCCTTCGCGCGCCGCGCGGGCCTCCTCTCGCAATCCCATGTAGATCTGCGCGCCTTCCGCCTCGCTTCGGACGATGCACGAGGGAAGATTCATGCGTCGCCTGACTCATCGACATGTTGGCTGCCGAGGCATCCATCCGTTCGAGGACTAACGCACGGCCGCCTTTCGACGACGGCGCGGGGCGGGTCCGTTCGACTCGAAGCGTTCGCCTTCATACCGTACACGCCGCCGCGCTGCTCGTCCCTCATTGCCGAGTTCAGCAGGCGTGTCGACGAAGCGCTTCCCGTGAAGTAATAATGCTCTGTTGAATACATAGATAAGTTACAAAAAAAGATGAAAGAACGAGTCGGCGTACCTTCCTTCCGAGCAGAGGTCGTTGGGTGTCTCCAAAGCCCGAAACGGAGAGGCAGGGAGATTCGATAGAGGGGGGTCGAGGTGCGGTAGTAGTCTCCCCGAGGCGGCGCCGATTCGAGGGAGATAAGAAAAGGAAGTGGGTTGTCGGGGCGCATCATGGACGGATCTGTACATGGAGTCGGAACCTCACCCTTGGGCCTTTATCCTCTCGTGACAGCGGGCGCGGTTAATCGGAGAGGTGTCGTGTCAGGGAGAGGTGACGACAAGTGCCGACTCTCTCGCGCTCTACCTGGCAGCCGATTGGCGGAGAGGAAGGGCAGGCCAGACCAGGCCGCGCGGATACGTGACGCCCATTTTCTGATCTGGGAAAGGCAACCTCGTTTAAGTTGCAATGTGCAGCTACGTCGTAGAACGAAAACGGTTATCTGAAGGCCGATGAGACGCGAGGAGATTTGTGGGTGGATTCTGGCTCGTACCCGTAAAAAAACTGGCTTGACTTGCAGAGGAAGTCGGACTCGGGAAGTCATCGGGGCGGAACGGCCAGATTGAATTGGCGCTGCAAAAATCCACGTTGTATTCCATAACTTGAAGCCAGTTGCACCCCCAAGGAATAGTCTTGAAGATTCAGAACTGCGTTCTGTTGAGAGTTTCAATTTCAAAAAAGCGACAGTCAGCGCAGTGATGATTGGATTCAGCGTCTTACCTCGAATGCAAATAAGACTTTCATCAACGCCCTCGCGCGTCCAACAAGGTTGAGAGAAACGCGGTCAAGAGGTCCATAGCAAGATGGTTGTAATAGGACCGATGATTACCCTAATATAGGTCGGATCCCAAAGTCCGGACAAAAATTCGGAAAAATTTCGATCAAAAAAACCCCAAAGTGACCGCTTTGCCGAGAAAACGATTTCTGCAGCCCCAGAAAGCGTGGGAACATCTAAAAAGTCCGGACAAAAGTTAGATTGAGGCCGATTTTCCGGATCCGACCTATATTGGGGTAATCATCGGTCCTGTTGTAATGTTGGAACAAGTTGTGGCACGCGCACGGGTGCAGACACGGATCATTCCGGTTCTTCCGATACGTCTCCTCAATTCCGTGAACACACTAACTTCGACTGGTTTGACTATGGGCGACTGCTAGACTATTTTCTGGCGTCTACTTGATGAAACCCCTCCGCTCGGAAGGCTGGACTCGCGCATTATTCAGATCTTCGCCTTCTTATCTCGCGGCGAATGGCAGGCTCGCCCGGGTTCTACCCGCCCTGCTCCTTGCCCACTTACGCCGCGGGGGGATAGATTACCGCCGTGGGCAGGCCCGCCGCTCGATGAGACAGAAAAGTACCTGATGGCACTTCTGCTGATGCATAGCCGCTTCGGCTGTTGCTCAGCACTTCGCAGAGCTGTCGGGCGCAGTTCGAGGTCCTGTGGAGGAGTTCCTTGAAGAGGTGAAGGGAATACGGAGGCAAAAGAACTGGACCCACATGCTATTTCGCCGACTCCGCTTTGTCCTTCCTTTTTTAAATTTTTTTTTTGCTCTTGTCTTCTCTTTCTGGGTTCGCTTACCATTCTTTGCCGTCTCTCTCGTTCTCCATCGCGGACTTCCGGTAGCACTCAAAGTCTCCTTTCGGCCTGACACCTTGCTGCTGCGTCTGCATGCTCCCTGTCGATTTATCGGCAGTGCACCGATTCAGTGATCATATTCACCTTTCGGCCACATCCCCGACCAACGGATAAAGACCACCCGCATGCCTGTCTTTTTTCCGCTTCTCCCTCGCTGTGCGCCTCTGTAATGGACATCACTTTCCCGGAATCCCTTCTATTCCATTTTGCTTGTGGCTCCAACTCCGGGATCACTTCACGAGAGAGGCGCTCAGAGTCTTGGCATCAACGCAAAGCCCCAATCGCCGTATGTCGCATGTTGTATTCGCAACGCGCGGCCTTGTATCTCGTAACATCGCGCCTGTCGACGATTCTTGTCGTTGACGAAAACCACATTCGATGCCCTCCAATTCCTCTGAGTTGGCGTGCGCATGGCTCACTCTGATGCAGGTATAGTCCAACTGGTCTGGGGAATTTTGCGGCGCTGTTGTACTTTTTATTTGCTGTACGCTCCGAATAAAACGGGCGTCTGTTGATCTATGGTTCGGCGGAACTGTATGCGGTTGTGGTCTGTCAATTCGAGTTTTGACGTGTATCATTATTCATACGTACCTGGTGCCTCTTGTTCTTGTTCTCGACCTCCACCCTCTCCTTCGACTTGCCTGCATCGTCCGTTACTCTTTGACTATGATGGACCCTATTTCCATCACCACCACAATAATCACGCTCGCGACTTTCATCAAGGATCTCATCGAGGTCGGCCAGAGCATCAAAGAATCTATTGAAAAAGTAAGTTTATTGTTACTCCTCGTTTGTGAGCGCGACTCAGAGAAGTTCAGGTCTCCGAGAATCGACGACGGATCCGCGAGCTCGCAAACGACGTCCTCCGGTCGCTCGCCGACCTCGCGAATCTCACTCGAGGGCACGAAGATGAATATCAAGCGCCCGCATTATTAGGCGCCCTCGGTGATTTGAAGGCGTTAGTCTTCGTTTTCAATCTCGTCGAGTTCCTGTCTTGAAAATCTCACACAGAGACATGTTACACGTCCTCGAAACTTGTCGGAAGTTTTCGCCCGTTGGACACAGTCCCGGGTTCCGACGTTTCGGGTCGCAACTCAAAGTGTGGATGAAGCGTGACGAAATTGAGGCAGAAATTCGGCGTCTGAAGGAGCATGTAATCAATTGCTACATTAAATTCACGGTGAGGATACCCATTGCTGCACTGTTGAAACATCCGTTCTTAATGATGATAGGCTTTCTCAACGGCTCGAACCGAGCAAAGAACCGCGCGGATTGATGAAACAACTGCTCACATTGAAGACATATCCCTCGACCATGTGAACACAACTCTGCGTGTTGAACAAACGGTCGTTGTAAGTCACACAGAAAATCAAGTGAGACTGCGGCGCCTCGAAGGAATGATGGTCCAGGTTCTCCTTGAGACCCCTTTCGGCCAAAGCATAACAAATCAAACCATCGACATAATTTCCGCTGTAAGTGATTGTCTTCATTTTCTACCCTGTTAAATTTTAATTTCCTGAAGGATCCGACACATAGAAGCTTGGAATCCCAGTATCTTTCAGTGCAGACAATGCACCTTATTGAATCCCTCCAAAACTTGATGACAGGTGTATATTTCATCGACTCGAACGACTCAGTTGAACAACATTGGCATCTAACATCACTCCAACCTTCTTTTGTGCCATACACATCCGTGTCCCATGTTGTTCATTGGGTCCTTGGATTGGTTCTGGAGTTTCAGAACAGTTCCATTGGAATACGAATGATGTCCGTGCAACATCTGATGGTCAGACTTGGTGCTCATCTAGCAAATCTGGGTATGACATCTGAAGCCATCGCATGGGAGCTTCTGATGATCCAAATTTTTAAACACTTTGCTCGCCACGGCCACTCTGCAATCGTTCTACCATGGCTTGTGGGCGTGCACCATGGGCTCTCAAGATATTACCAACGTCAGCTGCGATATGATCTGGCTTTGCAAGCTAGCAAGCAAGCTCTTGATATCTGGCCATTTTTGCCTGACAACCTACGGCTCGCAGATGGTGCTCAGTCTTTCTCAATGTCAATATTGGTCACCCATTCAATCAATTTGCGAGAAACTGGCCAGCAGGAGATTGCTGTAACTAAAGCTCAACAGGCTGTTGCTGCTTGCCGCTTAATGGTAGAGCAGACTGTTGAGTCTGCTTCCCAGACATCTCCCATTCCTTTGGAGGTGATATACAATGCAGAAATGTCATCCACTGCATTCTTCATCCTGGCGAAATCCTTTTCCTCTGTAGACAGGCATGTCGAGGCATACAAGGCATCAAAAGAGGGATTCCAGCTTGTCCTCAGGTTTTCTGGGTCCATAAACCCTCCAGCAGGTGAATATATTGACTCATTCATTGATCACATTTGCAAAGTAGCGCAGGAGGATACATTTTCTCCCACCATGCTTGCAGAAGGCGTGACTTTATTCCGCAATCTCCGCCATTACTATCCGAAAAATTTCTCATCCCAATTCCTCCGACTCCTCTATGCCTACCTATATATCAGTGGGCAGAATTCACCTCCAGCTTCCATGAAGGAGTTACGAATCTTTTTGGAACCTGACTCAAATTCACTTCTGCCTGTACTGCTACACACCTCCAGCAATTCCACCACACATCTCGATGACTTCAATCTATATGGTGGGGTCCTCAAAGATGTTCTCCAGGCATCTTATGTTAGTCCCTGGGACACTAGGAATATTCACATCCCCCTCATTAAAAATATATTCGTCACTCACTTCAACCAAGCCACTGCTGCCGTTCAAGATGTTATATCAGAACTGGTAGCAGACACATCCGCACAGTCACAGAGCAGACTGATCTGGGCACTGAATGACCTCCTGAGTGACATGCTGCCATCTGTCCATTCCTCCAGCCAGGTTGTCCTCTTAAACATTGGTTTAGAAATCATCAGACATCTCCGGCAAACACCCTCTATATCACTACCTTGGTCACTCTCGCTTGCAGCCGTGCTTTGCCGCTCCTCATTTGGCTTCCAGATAGCCGGGTTGCTCGATGAGGCTCTAGCAGCAGTAGATGAAGCTATTGAACTTCGTCGCTCTTCTTTTGACTCGGACAATGTTGATGAGGTCGACGAGCTACGTTGGTCCTATATTCGCCGAGCTTTCATCCTGTGTGACATGGCCCGAGTTTCCGAGGCAATGGAAGCAGCACGGGAAGCAAGTACTCCACTTCTGCTTCCTTTGAAAGAACTGGACCGCAAATTTCTATGCATGTTTCAGATAAGGATACTTCGACGTACCACCAGGCATCGTGAGGCCCAACAAGTGCTTGAAAACTTCATGTCTGACAGGGGGGTAACCGATGACACCTTCGACCCGCTTTTTATCGTTCTACTAACAGAACTTGCGGCCATTCGGGAGATGGGATATGCTGGGCAAGCCGTTCATGATGCGAAACAAGCAGTCTTGGCCTGTCGGAATGAGGTCCACAACACAGATGTGGAGAAACAGAAGGGTGCTCTTGTCCAGACTCTCACCGCACTGTCAAACCGCTTAGCTGCCGATGGCAGGCACGAAGAGGCTCTTGTAATTGCTGAAGAAGCAACATCAATATACAATTCCAATGCATCGCGCATGTGGGGAGCTTTCCTGAACACAACTAGAAAACAAGAATTAGGAGGAAACACCTTCCATTCTTTGTCACTCCGGCTCACAACTCGTGAACGGCTGCTTGAGGCTCTCACCAATGCCGAGAAGGCTACAGAATTATACCGCGAGTTGGTCTCGCTGGCCCCAGTGCATCGCCCCACCCTTGCTAAAAGCCTTCGGAACCTGGCTACGATATTGTGGAGAATTGGCCGTCAGGATGAATCGATCACGACCTGCGAGGAAGCCGTCAACATCTTGCGGGAAATTTCGGATAACGAGACTTACTTCCTCGGAGCACTGGGAGAGACTCTGGACGAACTAGCGCGGTACCTTGTCGAGAAAGGAGAAGTCGACCGAGCCCCGGCTGTGACTGCGGAGAGCGCCGAGGTTCGGAGGAGGATCGAGCGTTTACCGCCCCAGCCGCCCTTCCTGTTCATGGAAGTCACATTGGGGGGTGCCGGATCCCCCACCGACCTCGAGGGTGAAGCACAAGCAGTAACAGATGAGCACGGTCAGTCGCAGCTTGCCTGCACCAACCTCTTACTCATCGCCTCCGTAGAGCCCCAGTTTGAAGTGATTGAGGGGGCAACATCGACCCTGGACGCGACCGTACCCGGGGTGTTACCGCCAGGAGAACACGAAGCCGCGAGAGCCGCGAGCAGAAAGAGGCGTATCCCGGAAGTCCTCGCCACCCCGTTGGAAGTCAAACTGAAGCTCAGTAGCACGCCGATGGATATCCTGTGGTGGATTTTGCTCGCAGTTTTAGGAATCGCCGTCCTGTGGAGCCGTATGTAATGTCTATATCGTTTGGAACGCCGCTGTATCTTCGTGTGGTACATACATTGAATGAATAACAGATATTTATCTTCGTGGCTGAGACCGATCATCTAGAAAGAAAAAAGGCCGACAAGAGTCATGTCCCACCAGACACGTGCGAGTACTAGTCAAGGCACATTGAGAATATACGGCCGGAGATACAAAATCAAAGACTCGCAGTGGCTGTGCACCGACAATCAAGGTGTGCGCCGTACCGAGATAGAGGCAACCTCGGGGATCGCGAAGATGGCCAGGACTTCTGCAGGCAGAATCGCACTAAGTAGGTGGGGGAGTTTCCGTCTCAAAAACGGGTAAGAAGGTCTCCCTTCGCGACGACGCGAAAACCCAGCGCGTCGGAGCGCATTCATCGACCGCTATTTCCTATAAGATGCAATACGAGCGCCAGGCCTCCATCCACACCGCGACGTCCCGCATGCGGCGGTGACCTGCAATACGCGTAGCACGACCCTCCTCGCCGGTTCGCGTGCGCGCGCGATTCGTCCCAAGCGACGTGTACTCCCCGGAATCTGGACGCTCGAAGCCGGAAGGGGGCTCGTGGTGAGGCCATCCAGCACCCAGGCAAGAGTCGAGGCGACAAGAGAAAGTCACATTCGCATGTCAGCCGCGGCGCACCATACCCGACGACCCGACCCGACGTGCGGCCTTCCCGAGGTGAAGGAATCAATCACACAACATTACACGTCGGTTCGGGGAGAACGCAGCATTCGACGGAGGGCGTAGATGCCGCAGGGATGAGGGTGTCGAAGGGGGGTGGGGTGTGTGCGTAGGGATGGAGGTAGAGTTGGATGGGTGGGGCGTGGGTTAGCCCCGTGAGCGAAGATGAATAGTGCGCGCGGCGCAGTACGGAGGTATCCGGCGTGATGCACGCCGCTCCGAGTGCGCCATCTCCCACTTCGTTGACTCTGTACAGGGCACGCGGGAGGCCCACGCGAGACAAGCCGGCGGGGACGCTGCGAGCACCGACGCAGATGCGTATCCCGTGTTGCGACGCCGACGCGCGCGACACGAGACGCATAGCCCACATGTCACCCAGAACACCGAACCAAGCCCTCTCTCCTTCCGCCTTCGCGCGCCGCGTGCGCTCCTTCTCTCGCAATACCATCTAGATCTGCGCGCCTGCCGCCTCCCTTCGGACGATGCGCGAGCACAGATAATGCTTCTCCGAAATCCGCAACGCGTGCGCGCCAAAGTATCCGGTGGGGAGTTTGCGAATCTCTGCAAACACAATTCAGCGACGGCGAGCTCCGGAGCGGGTTCCTTGAAGGCGTCTTCCTCCCGCACCGAGCGCGAAGCCCCTTGCTCGACCCTCACTGCCAAATTCAGCAGGCGTGTCGAGGAAGCGCTTCCCGTGAGGTAGCAGTACTCTGCAGGATAGAGATTCAAGTTAGAAAAACGACGAAAGAGCGAGTCGGCTTACCTTCCTCACGGGCAGAGTTCGTTGGGCGTCTCCGAAGCGCGGGGTTAAGTTGGCGGAATGCAGGAGGGAAGCAGAGAGGTGGAGATGGGGTCGGGGTGCGGCAGTGGAGGCGGTCTGCTGGAGGTGCAAGAGGCGCACCGACGCAAGGGCGCGGGTTGCCAGGGTACTTATGTCGTGACGGACGCCGCCACTGCGCGCGCGTTCAAGGAGAGGAGTGTGGTCCTGCATTCTAAAGGGGCCGACGCCCTCCGCCTTGCGTAGAGTTGAGGAAGCGCAGATGGTGCGTCGCACTCGCAAGTCCAGAGCACAGGACAGCCGTTCGGAGTATCGGGAATGGGAATACAGGAACAGACACACCGATGAGACGTACTGGGAGCCCATTTACTGTTGTTAATGGACGATCTGGCCCGACGTGCGGACTGGCTCGCCAGAGATTTGGGGTAAATCTAATCCATTGTTAATCCTGGAGTTGGAGCCAGCTGTTCGCCGAAGGACCGTCTTGAGAAGGTTGTAAGCTACGTCTGCCGAGAGTCCGGAATAGAAAGCAGCCAGCGCATGCTCCAAGTGGACTCGACGCAGTTCGAGCAAGACGTCCGAGTCCCACAAACGGCGGGTCAAACTGACAGACCACAGTCCAAGGGCGACGCGGGCCATATAAGATCCATAGAGGCAATCGAGAAGAATATTCGGAGTCAATGTGGTTGCAATGAAAACTTGAGTCTTGTTGTTTGCATCTGGGCCTTTCTTCCGCCCACCATCACGATCACTGGCGATTAGTTACCTCTCCCGCTCTGCTCTCTGAACACACTCGTGGCCGTCTTCAGGAAATTCTCGACCTCTGAAGCTGAAGGGCCGTTTCTCTGCTTCATGATTCCCACCCCGCAAGAGTAATTGAAAGTGCAATGCGCTGTCGTCACTTTCTCATTCTACTGTGGCCGATCCGTTCTGCGCGCGTCTCTCTGTGCCTATCTCTGTCGTCGAATTTCAAGCCATTCTCTTGTTTCTTTGGCACAAGCCGCTCTTGAAATATCTTATCCTCTGATTCACGGAACTAACAATCGGTAATAAAAGTCACCGTTTCTGGTGAACTGGTAACTAATGCCACGATTCGGACGACGGAGGCTTCCTGACCGCTTGTAAGACTTGTCGATCTACTTTATCGTGCGTTGGGCTCACGTCGACGAGCAGAAAAGGCATCGGAGAACATCGGGCCACCGCCCGCCTTGATCCGGACTGATGACATATCTGTGTTGGCTTGTTGCTAGTCTCATTTCCACGTATTTTTCTCTCTCTGCTTCCATGCCAATGGATAGTAAACGCAGTGCCAAACGCGCTCGGGACGAGAGTGATGCGCCTCCAGCATCCATTACGCGCTCTAGGATCTGGTACTTCGATGGAAGCGTCGTCTTGCAAGCCGAGACAACGCAATTCCGCGTGCACGTCAGTATCTTGTCCGCAGGCTCCACCGTCTTCAAGGATATGTTCGAAGTGGCCCGTGCGCCCAGCAACCTCGAGTCCGAAGTGGAAGGTTGCCCACTCGTCCAACTCTACGATGACAAGGCGCTAGATGTGGAACTGGTGCTCGACGCTGTGTATGACCGGTGCGTCGCTAGCACCTGCGAAGGGATTGAGTACTAACCGCGAGACAAGGAACTTCTACCAACAACGGGATAAGAGTTTTGCTCAGGTTTCGGCGATGTGGCGCCTTGGGAAGAAGTACGGATTCGACGAGCTCCGGGATGACGCCCTGCGACGTCTGGAGGGACACTTTCCGTCGACCTTGGTTGGCCTTCAAGCTCGTCAGTGGGGTCCTTTGCAGGCTCCCGCCGAATCCCTCATCTCCCCATACCCGGGCCGGACCATAGACAGCATCAATCTGGCCAGGGAGACAGGGTTGGTTTCCATTCTACCCGCCGCCTTGTATATGGTCTGTACGCAGAATGCGAACCAGCGAGATAACCATGAATTGATCATGTCCGGTCTCCTTGGGGCCGACAATCGACTCGTATATCTTTCCGACGCCGATAAGAAGCTCTGTCTTCTCGTCATGTCCGATCTGGTTGAGAAGCAATGGAAGGGGCCGTACAGCTGGACGAAAGACGTGGGAGCCCGGTGCACGTACTGTAAAGCAACAAATCAGGTCGTGAAGCAGACCTTGGGCTTCCCTATTCCCAACATCTACGCGCTGTCCCCGTCGATGGTTGGCAAAGCTCAGCTTTGCGCACACTGTGCCGCGTCCTGCCAGACGGTATTCTCGGACGGCCAGAAGGCTCTCTGGGACGAGCTCCCCGGTTTGTTCGGTCTTCCGTCCTGGCCGGATATCAAGAAGGAGATGGCAAGGTATGATTTCATAACGCCCTCGTTCCCCAACGTTGCTGATCCTAATTTCATGAGCAGAATCATCTCCGCGTCCACATGATCCATCAACCCTCCCACTCGATACTGATACTGTAATACTATCCCTACTCTGTAGAATGTACACCGTTGAGCCGTAACTACTGTATACTATTTTTTTTTCTGAATGCCCACTCGTTGTGCGCCTCTCATCGATTCCATCATCTTGCGTTTCGTAGTCCACAGACATCTCGTCCAGCGGACCATATGCGGCGCAAAGCCGGGATGCTCGGCGGCCGCGTTGCGCCGGAGCTGAAGGGTCCGCAACATCCAGCTGGTCCGCAGCGCGCCGATCGAGCGCTGCGAACCGAGATCCCGCCCTGGGCTACAGTAGCGAGACCCCGGTGCACTACGCGTGCGCGCCCGGGCATCTCGCACGGAGCGCAAGCATCTTATGTTGTGGGGCGTTATATTGGGGGCGCTGCGGTGTGCACCAGGAAGCTGGAGGTCGTTAGATGCCTCCTGCGCAAGGGCGCTGACGCATCGACACCTTCGTCGCCGCCGGCCCACACCACGTCAATCTGCTCTGCGTCGCCATGGGTGTACCGGCCTGAGACCTCGCCCACTTGCGCCGCCGCGCGGGGAAATATTTACCGCGGTGTGAAATGAAAGGCATTTTTCTTTCTGGTTATTTGAGAGGGAAATTCGGCCGCGAGCGCTCGGCTCGGCCTTGCGCCGGTTGGATTCAAGTTTGCGCAGAGGGGAACTACTATCTTGACTTGTGAATTCACGAAAATCCGGCCTAGCTCACGGATTCCTTTCAGTGTGGTGAGCCAGGGATGCCAGACTTGTTTACGGATGTATTATGTAATTTCCTCGTCTCCTCCGCCCCCGATGTCGGTGGATTATTTCGACCAGCTACCGCCTGAATTAATCTTGCTCTTCGCATCGTCTCTCTCGACTGGCTCTCTCAACGCAGTGATACTCACCTGCCATCGTTTGCATGAAATCCTGCAGCCTGAGCTGGAGACTCGGCTCACCCTCGAAATTGCACCGCAAATATTACTTTGGGCGGCCGCATCGAACGCCCACGTCGTCAGGAAGCTTCTCTCCCCGCCGTACTCCTCCAGCCCCGCCGTCGACCGCTGGCACTTCGCAAAGACGCCCCTGCACGTCGCCGCAGAAGCCGGGAACCTCGAAACGGCAGCGCTGCTCCTCGACGCCGGCGCCAACCCCGCGGCAGCCTGGGACCAGGAAGAACTGCAGCCGCTCCATATCGCCGCAAAAGCCAGAAACCTGGAGATGGTGACGCTGCTACTCGACCGCGGCGCGCCGATCGACGATCCGTTCGGGTGCGACGGCTGCAGCGAGACCGCGCTGCACTACGCGTGCGCAGGCGGGGATCTGGCGACCGTCGAGCTCCTTCTCGCGCGGGGCGCGAGTGTCCAATTAGACGGACATATCGGCCCCGCGCTGGGCTTCGCCGTGCGCAGCGGGCATCTTGAGGTCGCCAAATGCCTGCTGCGCAAAGGCGCGGACGCGGCGGTCACCGTGCCGCTCTTCGCGTTCCTCGACGGCGCGCCGCCGCCCCCGCTGCATGCGAACCTTCTTTATGTCGCGATGGGCCTACGGCATCCGCTCTTCGCCAACCTGCGCCGACGTGCGGGCAGGGAGTTGTCGCGATGGGAGGGCCTCCCGCTCGACGAAAATACGAAACAGCTCATGGCACTCCTGCTAGCCCATGGCGCCAGCAAAGACGAGGCCATGTCGACTATTTCGCGGCACCTCCCTGCGTTGGCGAATGCGGCTGGGTATACCGATGAGGACTTCCTCGAAATGGTCAACGGGATGATCAGGGAGGCAGAGGACGCGATTCCGGACGTTTTGCGTCTGCATGACTTCGTCTTGAAGTAATTTTCTCCGCCCTATTATACTTATAATATTTACTCGACCTGGGAATGGCGGGGTTCCCCAATTAATCATGACTGACTATACGGCTTTCCAAACCTTTTCTCACTGTTGCATCGCTTTCTTCAAGCTTTCCGAACCGCGCCCAGTTCAAAAACCAACTCTCCCAAGCTCTCTTGCCTTCTGTTTCCCGAGTTCACGCTCACATCCGCTTGGATTGAAATCTGCAACTTATGGCTCATTTCTTTCGACTCGATAGCCTTGAACTTCACGCAAGACTTGACGCAAGTCAACTAGCTTACGCGGAATTTGAAGGGAACGAACCGGAAAGAGGGACCCTCCGAGAACTAGGAATCTCGGAACCTCTCTGGATCTTGACAACACTCTTACAGACTCGGCGGCCGGCAGTTTGATTGCAGCAATATCTTTTTTACGGCCCCGCTCTCATCTACGGTCTACCGCGGAAAATGACACCCAGGGCGCGTATATCGACGATTTGGAGGCTCTCGGCTGATGAAACGAGCGGGGAAAGCTGTCGAGAAGAGTGCTCTAGATGGACGTGATGCGCACATCCCAGTTTGCTTTCGGTGAGGTGGCTTTTTTGAATTGATAGTGGAGAAGGCGGAGGAGGCCTGCGCAGTCAAATTGAAACAGCAGTGGCGTTCGCACCGCCGCCGTATGCACATGCTCCCTTCTGCCTTCTGCCTTTTTTTACCTCTTACTCACAAACGCTTCTCAAACCCCTGACAACCCTAACTACTTATCCGACGTTGAACCCCCGCTTGTCGCGGGAGATTGTTATTTTTTGCGCCTTTCTTTTCCCAGTTTTGGGGCACGGCACTCTTAGTCCCCTCCTCCTTTTTCTCATGAGAAATTTTAGGTGTATATCAATGATATCCATCGGTTCTGATATTCGATGTCAACATGTCGGCCGTGGGCCATTCTTGACGAGAAAGCTGTCCCTTGTTCTCTTACCCACCACCCGCCCGCCCCATCCTTTGTTCCTCTTCAAGCATGGACCCCATCAGCGTCACCACGACGCTAATTACGCTCGCTACCTTCATCAAGGACCTCATCGAGGTTGGACAGAGCATCAAAGAATCCATAGAAAAGGTACTGTAACGACACCGTTATCACCCAGCGCGGCTGAAATATTGCAGGTTGGCGAGAATCGGCGCCGGATACGCGATCTTACGGACGATATCCTGCGTACCCTCGCCAATCTCAACAACCTTGTCCAAGGAAATGAGGATGAATGGCAGCCACCGGCGTTATTGGGGGCCCTCGGCGATCTGCAGAAGTAAGATCTCCTCGTCGAATCGTACTGTATACTCATGCAAGCGTCAGAGACATGTTGCACGTACTTTCAGTTTGCCAAAACATTGCCCCCGTCGAACGTCGTCCCGGATTCCGGCGTCTGGGCTCTCAAGTCAAACTCTGGATTAAGCGCAATGACATCGAGGCCGAAATCAGGCGTCTAAGGAAGCATGTCAATAAATGTCTACGCGAATTCACGGCGAGTACACCTGCCTACTATTATATCCATTCCATTCTAAACATTTGTATGGCCGCATCTTAGACATTTTCTACTGCTCGGAACGAGCAAAGAACCGCGCGGATTGTTGAAACCACTGCTCACATTGAGGACATATCCCTTGACCATGTGAACACAACTCTGCGTGTTGAACAAACTGTCGTTGTAAGCCACACAGAAAATCAAGTGAGACTGCGGCGCCTCGAAGGAATGATGGTCCAGGTTCTCCTTGAGACCCCTTTCGGGCAAAGTATAACAAATCAAACCATCGACATAATTTCCGCCGTAAGTGATTGTCTTCATTTTCTACCCTGTTAAATTCTAATTCCCTAAAGGATCCGACACATAGAAGCTTGGAATCCCAGTATCTTTCAGTGCAGACAATGCACCTTATCGAATCTCTCCAAAACTTGATGACAGGTGGATATTTCATCGACTCGAACATCTCAGTTGAACAACATTGGCATCTCACATCACTCCAACATTCTTTTGTGCCATACACATCCGTGTCCCATGTTGTTCACTGGGTCCTCGGAATGGTTCTGGAGTTTCAGAACAGTTCCATTGGAATGCGAATGATGTCCGTGCAACATCTGATGGTTAGACTTGGTGCTCATCTAGCAAATCTGGGTATGACATCTGAAGCCATCGCCTGGGAGCTTCTGATGATCCAAATTTTCAAACATTTTGCTGGCCACGGCCACTCTGCAATTGTTCTACCATGGCTTGTGGGCTTGCACCACGGGCTCTCAAGATATTACCAACGTCAGCTGCGATATGATCTGGCTTTGCAAGCCAGCAAGCAAGCTCTTGACATCTGGCCATTTTTGCCTGACTACCTACAGCTCGCAGATGGTGCTCAGTCTTTCTCAATGTCAATATTGGTCACCCATTCAATCAATTTGCGAGAAACTGGCCAGCAGGAGATTGCTGTAACTAAAGCTCAACAGGCTGTTGCTGCTTGCCGCTTAATGGTAGAGCAGACTGTTGAGTCCGCTTCCCAGACATCTCCCATTCCTTTGGAGGTGATATACAATGCAGAAATGTCATCCACTGGATTCTTCATCCTGGCAAAATCCTTTTCCTCTGTAGACCGGCATGTTGAGGCATACAAGGCATCAAAAGAGGGATTCCAGCTTGTCCTTAGGTTCTCTGGGTCCATAAACCCTCCGGCAGGCGAATATGTTGACTCATTCATCAATCACATTTGCAAAGTAGCACAGGAGGATACATTTTCTTCCACCATGCTTGCAGATGACATGACTTTATTCCGCAATCTCCGCCATTACTATCCAAAGAATTTCTCATCCCAATTCCTCCGACTCCTCTATGCCTACTTGTATATCAGTGGGCAGAATTCACCTCCAGCTTCTATGAAGGAGTTACGGATCTTTTTGGAACCTGACTCAAATTCACTTCTGCCTGTACTGCTACACACCTCCAGCAATTCCACCACACATCTCGATGACTTCAATCTGTATGGTGGGGTCCTCAAAGATGTTCTCCAGGCATCTTATGTTAGTCCCTGGGACACTAGGAATATTCACATCCCCCTCATTAGAAATATATTCATCACTCACTTCAACCAAGCCACTACCGCCTTTCAAGATGTTATATCAGAACTGGTAGCAGACACATCCGCACAGTCACCGAGCAGACTGATCTGGGCACTGAATGACCTCCTGAATGACATGCTGCCATCTGTCCATTCCTCCAGCCAGGTTGTCCTCTTGAACATTGGTTTAGAAATCATCAGACACCTCCGGCAAACACCCTCTATATCACTACCTTGGTCACTCTCGCTTGCAGGTGTGCTCTGCCGCTCCTCATTTGGCTTCCAGATAGCCGGGTTGCTTGATGAGGCTCTAGCAGCAGTAGATGAAGCCATTGAGCGTCATTGCTCCTCCTTTGACTCAGACAATGTGGATGATGTCGACGAGCTACGTTGGTCCCATATTCGCCGAGCTTCCATCCTGTTGGATATGGCCCGAGTGTCAGAGGCAACACGGGAACTATTTCTGCTTCCTTCAGAAAAAGACTTTGAGCGGCAATTTCTATGTGTATTTCAGACAAGGATACTTCGACGAATGGCCAGGAATCCTGAGGCTATGCAAGTGCTTGAAATTTTCATGTCCAGCAAAAGTCCGAGCACGGACAACACCTTCGATGTGCAATTCCACTTTCTACGCACAGAACTTGCAGCCACCCGAGGAGAGGCGGGATATCTTGGGAACGCAGTTCATGATGCGGAACAAGCAGTCATAGCCTGTCGGAAGGAGGTCCGCAACACGGATGTGGAGAGACAGAAGGCCGTTCTTGTACACTCTCTCGCCACACTCTCGAACCGCTTAGATGCTGTTGGAAGAAACGATGAAGCTCTTATGGTTGCTGAAGAAGCAACATCAATATATAATTCCAACGCACCGCACATGTGGGGAAATCTCCTATACACGACTAGAAAACAAGAATTGGGAGGAAATGCCTTTCATTCCTTGTCACTCCGGCTCGCGACTTCTGGACAGCTGGCCGAGGGTGTCGCCAACGCCGAGAGGGCCATAGAGCTATATCGCGAGTTGGTGTCGCTTGCCCCAGTACATTTGCCTACTCTTGCAAGCAGCCTGCAAAATTTTGCCTCGCTACTCTGGAAAAAAGGCCGCCGTGATGAATCGATTGATGCTTGCGAGGAGTCTGTCGACATCATCCGGAAGGTTTCACATAGTGAGACCCACTTCCTCACGGCTCTGGGACGGACTCTGGATCAACTGGTGGAATACCTCCTCGAAAAGGGAGACGAAGAGCGCGCCTCGGCGGCAGCTTCTGAAGCCTCCGAGATCCGGGCAAAGATCAAGCTTTTGCCTCCTCAGCCAGAGTCTATTTTCTTGAAGGTCGAGCCAGAATCATCGGAGAAGAACGACAAGGACGAAGACGAAGACGAGGTTTGTGAAACCGCGACGGAGTCGGACGGGGAGCACTCCGGCCATCTAAGAACTGCCGAGGTCGTCGTTTCGGAAGAATCCCCGACCAGCGTAGAAATGAAGCCCGAGCCGAGCGGGCTTTCGAGACGCGAAGACACCTCCCTCGTTCCGCAGGTCGCCACATCCTCCGTTGTAGTCTTGGTAGAAACCCCGCCCGACCTAATCAACTTGAAACCGACGAAGACCGGCAACGAAGACATCCTCGGCGCTCAGCACCAAATTACCCGGACGGTCATTTTCTTGGGAATATCGGTCGCGGTGTTGAGCGTCTTGGTCGGGATTTTGAGTGTAGGTTTCACGCTGTTGTGGCTCCGTGTGAAATAAGCCCGTATTTCCCTCTGTAGCATGTAAATTCTTAGTTTTGACCTCATTACACTTGTGACCTTTCGAGCCCGTCCTACTAATTGTCGCACACACGCCGTACGTTTTTTGGTGTTGATCGTTTTGAAACGCGATCCAGAAGGTCATATATAGCCATGATGTTCGAGCAGCGAGAGCCTGGGTGTTAGTTCGAGCAGTCAGATAGAGGTTAATGAGAAAGCCTTGTTTGCGCATGTAATTTCCTCCGAGTCATCTCCTCCCACCAACCTCCTACCACGTGGATTATTATTTCCACAAACTCCAGCCTGAATTACTCTTTCTCCTCCAATTTGTCTCTCGACCGAGTCTCTGAAACCATTGATACTCACCTGTCATCGTTTGCATGAAATCCTGCGGCCTGAGCTGAAGTCTCGGCTCACCCTACAACTTGCACCGAAAATATTACATACGCTCTACTCATTCCTCGACGGCGCGCCGCCGCCCTCGCTTCATGCGAACCTCCCGTACGTCGCAATGGTCATACGGCGTCAAATGCACTGGCCGTTCATTGCCATCGTGCGGCGACATGCGGGAAAGAAGTTGCCGCGATGGGGGGGTTTACCCTTGACGAAGATATAAACGTTAACAATTGATGGTGCTCCGAGTCATGCTGATCCATGGGTCCAGGATGGACGAAACCATGTCGACTATCTCGCGGCACCTCCCTGCGTTGGCGAATGCGGCTGGGTATACCGATGAGGACTTCCTTGAAATGGTCAACGGGATGATCAGGGAAGCGGAGGACGCGATTCCGGACGTTTTGCGTCTGCATGACTTCGTCTTGAAGTAATTTTCTCCCGCCCTATCATACTTATAATATTCACTGGCGGGGTTCCCCGATCAATCAGGAATCATTGAAAATACCGCTTTCCAAAACTTTTCTCGCTTTCTTCAAGCTTTCCGAACCGCCCCCAGTTCAAAAGCCAACTCTACCAAGTTCTCTTTCCTTCTGTTTCCCAGGTTCGCGCTCACATCCGCCTGGATTGAAATCTGCAACTTTTGCTCATTTCTTTCGACTTGATAGCTTTGAACCTCGCACAAGACGACTTGCTTGCGCGGAATTTGAAGAGAACGAACCGGGAACTTAAGGATCCTCCGAGGACTGGGAATATCGGATTTCTTTTTCACGGCCCTGCTCTCATCTACCGCGGAAACTCCCAGGGTGCGTATGGAGGCTTTCGGCTAATGAAACGAGCGGGAAAGGCTGTCGAGAAGAGTGCTCTAGATGGATGTGACGCGCACATCCCGTTTAGCTTTCGGGCGGAGGCCTGCCCAGTCTAAATTGAAACAGCGGCGGCCTTCGCACCGCCGTCGTATGCACATGCTCTCATCCACCTTTTACCTCTTCCTCAGGAACATTTCTCAAACCGCTGACAACCCTAACTAGTTGTCCGACGTTGAACCCCGTTGTCTCGGGGATTTTTTTTTGGGGGGGGGCCTTTTTCTTTTCACAGCTTTGGGGCACGCGGCACGGTACTCTTGGGCCACCTCCTCTCATGATCTTTAGGTATATCCTCATATCTCACGATGAATCATGAAACTTCTCACCGTAGAGTACCGCGTCGAAAATGAGTTGTATTGTCGTTCCATATATTACACCAGTACATGTATATCCTATTTGCAAGGTGCCTATGTCACATAATAGGTCGGACAATCCCGTCCAATGGAAAGCAACAGAAACTCCGTACTACTAAATTCTCCACGACGGAACAAGCAGATCCTTGACCGTTTGGATCTCGTGTCTGAGATTGGTTGCGGTCTCTACTGCCCTTTGGAGTGCCGTCTGAGAGCTGTCGCTATGATTCTGAACCGCAGCGAGTTGATCCAACAACACTTGCGACGCTCGATCCATATTATACACATGGGCGGATACTGCGCCTAAAAAGAACATACCCCGTCTGCAATCCGCTGAGGTCTATTGAGCTTCATAATCGAAAGACCTGGCCACCACCACGTACCTGCTTGCGCGGAGTTTATTGCGAGAAGCTCTACCTCCCGACGCCGGAGTCCTTCTACCTCGGATTGTAATGATCGCAAAGCGGCCGCATGACTGCAATCCGCCCCTCGGTACTCCGCTGAAAGAAGGAGCTTTTAGTTTGTATAAAAGAAAGAATAAATTAACGTACGAGTCTCGGACGCGGGGTTACAATTAATAGAAGACTCAACAGATTTCTGCTTCAGTCGCTTTAACCTTCCAGGTTCTCGTTTGTGAAAGACCTTCAGAAATTGTTCGTATGTCGGGAAGAATTTGTCTTTGGTCATCTCGAATATGAACTGAGTTTTTCGGTCGCAACCGATCTTGAGAGAGCGACAAGTTTTGCAGCTAGCATTATGCTCTTCGATTATGCAGATCCTTTTTGCTTTGGCATGCGAACATCTGCTGCATGGCTTGGCAGTGTCAGTCGGCGTGCAATTGATTTTCGAAACGCGTACCTGGCGGTTAGCAGTATTCCAAGCACGAACTTCTTGCCCACCAACCCACTGATTATCTGCGTCGTGACATCGCGTCGTAAGCTCCGCCACCTTTTTCCAGAAGCGATGCACAACGTGAGGAGAGGGTACTACTTCCGGTACCGATAGTATGGGGGCGTCCACTAGGGAAAGAGGGAAATCGCCATCCTCAGATGACCCACTGGAAGCCACCCCGTCTGTCCCGCCGGAAGTAGCCTCGTCCATCCGCAGTTCGGAGACTGGGAGATTATATAGGCGTTCAGAATTGCTGCGAGGTGGAAGGACGAGAGTTAATATTGATGGCATCACTTCGTGTCGCACAGCATCAACGTCAATTGCATCCATATTTGATCTATCAGACACACGGGGGACCTCGGACCGAGATTCCTACCCTTCCCGTTCACGTCCGGACTCGGAGTGCTACTGTCCTTCCGGCCTTCAAGTTCGTCCTTAGGCAGACAGTACTAGTCTGAGCCTAGCTGAGTACAAACCTGAAAGAAGGCCTTGGACCTGTGCCGTCACCTGGGAATGGGATGTCCAAAGGATGTCTGTACTTAGTCTCCGCTGCAACTGCCACCATCTATTCGAATCTCATGGAACATCGCTCCCCACGATTCAGCGCTTCCCGGTGCCACCCGCATCAAAAATTGGCTGTGACACAAGCAAATTTTGACGCCCTGTACCTCTCCGCTATTTTTACATGATGGATTCTTTCCGACGGTAGCTACTCCTTGATCTTAGCCCTCGCCCCATCGGCCGCTTTCCTCTTCGACGTCGGTTTATCCAGGTTCCTCCAGGATGTCGGACCCAATCACAGTCACCACGACGCTGATCACGCTCGTAACCTTCGTCAAAGACCTCATCGACCTTGGACAGAGCATCAAGCGCTCAGTGGAAAAGGTACAAGCAGTTAGGTGTTTCCCCTTTCCAGCCAGCTGAGCCTCTCTGCAGGTTGGCCAAAATCGGCGCCGCATTCGCGAGCTAACAGACGACGTCCTGCGGTCGCTCGCCAATATAGCCTACATCACACAGGGACATGAAGACACATACCAGGTGCCTGCGCTGTTATCCGCCCTCGGAGATCTGAAGGCGTGCGTTCTCCTTCGTCCCAGTTGGAAAATACTCTCTCTCAATGTCCTTTTTATCCGTCTAGAGACATGTTGCACGTTCTCGCAGTCTGCCGCAAGATATGCCCCCCCAAGAGAGGTCCCGGAATTCGGGGGTTGGGTTCTCACATCAAGGCCTGGATGAAGCGCGACGACGTCGAGGACGAAATCCAACGGCTGAAACAACATGTAAATGAGTGCTACCTCAAATTCACGGTGAGTCCGTCGCGCCAGTATCCAATGTGAATATCCGCACTTAGTTACGGAATTTGGACTCGCACCGGAAAGTGGCACGTGACCCTCCCTTGCGTAATGTCACCACACTGCGTCTGCTCATCCATAAGGAATCAATAGGTTAGTTGTATTGATTCATTCTAACATTGTTTTTTCTTTATCGACAGTCGCCGGTTCGAACACTAGCGCCGACATTTTTTAAATTTCTGAGCCGCCGGAGGCAAAAGCTCCACGCAGTGGGCCCCCGCGGCGAGCGGCAGCCCCGCGCAGCGGTCGGGGTCTGGGGTGGAAAACCCCAGCCGTCCGGGCCGGCGCCCGAAACAACCAACGAAGGTGAGAAAATGTAACAAAAGACGAAAAAAGACATGCAATTACACAAAAAAAAAGGCCCGCAAAAAAAACGAGATCTAGGTAAAAAAATAGTTGAATACCGGCCGTCAGGCCAGAGGAGGGGGGTCTGGGGGGAACACCGTTCCCACCAGCGCAAAGGAGTAACAGTTGTGACGTGACGTCACACTTTCCGGTGCGGGTTCGATCTCCGTTAGTTACTGGAATGCTAGACTTTCTCCGCCACTCGAATCGAGAAAAGTGCTGCTCGTATCGAGGGAACCTCCGCCGACGCCGTGAACACCACTCTGCGGGTTGAACAGACACTAATCGTGAGCCATGTGGAGAACCAGGCGCGACTGGGGCGCCTCGAGGGCATGGTGGCTCGGATCTTGCTCGAGGACCGATTTGGTCAGAATTTCATGAATCAAACCATCGAAACAATATTGTCTGTAAGCATGTATCACCCTTGCACTGTCTGTACAAACTAATCAATCCCGTGGAGGATCCTGCACACGAAAGTCTGGAATCTCAGTATCTGGCGGCGCAGACCATCCGGCTTATCGAGTCCGTCCAGCATTTAGCGGCTGGAAAGAAAATCGTCCTCGATACAGGTCGTCAGGATCCCGTCCAGCCACTCAGACTGATGTTTGTGCCATCGGCATCACCGACACATGTCCTTTACCGGATCCTCGGAGCGATCCTGCAAATTCGTGACACTGGCGCCTCTGAAATAAGTTTGGACTCGCTGACTGACATTATGCTAACCCTCGGAATGAACCTGGCTAGCTTGGGAATGATTTCTGAAGTGGTCGCCTGGGAGCTTTCGACGATCCAGGTCCTTCGTCGCTTTGCCGGCGTCGACGCTGAAGATGCCCAGCATTCAACGCGCGTTTTAGCATGGATTTTGAGCTCGCTGGAAAAACTCTCGCGGCTCTACCAATACCAACTGCGATATGAATTAGCTTTGGAGGCCAGCCAGCAGTCGCTCGATATCCGGCGTTCCTCATCCGGGGACTTACTGGAGTCGGAGCTGTGGCCGTTGTTCATAAAGATACTGGTCGTACATTCGGAAAACTTGCGAGCGACTGGCCAACTAGATGCTTCCACAATCATTGCACAAGAAGCAGTCGTGCTGTGCCAACGCCAGCCGATAGTTGGGCAAATAAAAGCCGGATCATACCCATTATCTCTCCGTACAGACGAAGAAAAATACCCTTTTTACGCTCGCGAAATCGCTTTCGTTTGTCGATCGTCACACAGAAGCATACCAGTCTTCAAAGGAGGGCTTCCAGACGGCCATAAATCCTCCGCTGAAAACATACGTCCGGTCGTTTGTTGCGCAGTTGTGTACAGTAGCGGAGAATGGTGGCCTTTCCCTCCCCGCGCTAGCGGACGACGTGCTTCTCTTCCGCGACCTTGCCCGCAGCTACGTGAACCAATTTTCATGTGAATTCCTCCACCTCCTCTATGCCTTTGTATACATCAGTGGGCATAATATCGCTCCAGATTCATGGACCTCTCTGAAGAAACTACGCGATTTTTTGGAGCCGAGCTCTGGCTTCACCCCACCAGCGCTAGGGTCGTGCAGCAATTTCATGGCAATTCACCATTTCAATTCGTACGGCGGTGTCGTCGAAGATGCCATCCGGGCGTGTTACGATCTGCCTTGGATGAATGGTGACATTCGGGCACCCTTGATCAGATATCTCTTCATTGCACACTTTGAGGAAGCCGACATCGGCCTTCGAGCGGCAACATCATCCATTATGGCGAACCAGACTTCCGACTCGGACTCCTCCGACACCCTTCCACTCTTACGTTGGATGCTTGACGATATCCTTGACCTTATTCTCCCAGTGGTACCTCATTCGAAACGATCCGTTCTGCTGCAAAGCATGGTGAAGATCCTAGATTATTTCCGAAATACAACGGGTTCTTCGAACTCGCAGACTGGATGGTGCTCTCTCGCCGCGGTTCTAGGCGACTGTGCGCGGGGTTTCTGGCTGGTTGGGTGGCTTCCTGAAGTAGCGGCAGTCGATGAAGCCATTGAAAGTCTTCTTTCTTCAAGTCACTCCAGCGCCGAGAACCTCGTGGTCGATGACCAGCTACGTACGCTCCAACTGCGTCGTGCTTTCCTACTCCACGACATGAACCGAATCTCCGAGGCACTTGAGGCGACAGAGACGCCGATTCCAGATCATATGGCGGCGTTGGGAGATACTGCCACCGAGAGTGATTTTTTGTGCTACTATCTCATTCGGATGCGTATTCTCCAACGCACTTCATACAATCAAGAAGCACTTGAAATTCTCCAAGGGATAGCAACAACACACAGCCCCGTACGAGACAGTGCCTTCGACTTCTATTTTCTTCTTCTTCTCTCCGAAATTGCGGCAATTGAGAGACGTGCAGGACGCCCGGAAGATGCCTTGAAGTACGCAGAACAAGCAATCGTTGCATGCCGACATTATGCCAGAGAGGGCGGAGAGCACCAAAAATGTGCGCTCGTCCACTCTCTCACCACGCTCTCAAACTGCCTCGCGGCAGTAGGAAACAAGGACGAGGCGCTCCCGGTCGCGGAGGAAGCGACCTCCTTATACACTGCGAATGCCCCGCACATGTGGGGCGACCTTATCTCCGCAATTCGAAGGGAAGAATTAGGAGGAAATGCCTTTCACTGCCTTTCTTTGCGACTTGTGGCGTCCGAGAGACTCGAGGAAGGGCTTTTGAATGCCGAGAAAGCTGCAGAGTTGTATCGCCAGCTGATTTTGTTGGCACCAAGACACCTCCCTACCCTCGCGTCGACCCTCCGAATTATTGCCTCGACACTCGGAAAACTCGGCCGCCTCGAGAGCTCCACTGAGGCTTGTGTAGAAGCTGTTGACATTATGCGGAAGGTCGTAAAAAACGAGGCATATTTCTTGCCAGACCTGGTTGAAACCCTGGATGAGCTAGGAGGATACCTGAATGAGCAAGGGGAGCTCGCACGCGCTTCAGCTACAACTTCTGAAAGGGATGAGGTTCGCATCAAGATCGCGGGTTTACCCCGGGAACCAGACTATATGCTTGAAAGCATCGAGATGCGGGGGAAGAAGCCTGAAGAAATGGACAACACCACGGTCTCTTTCACTCTACCTGAACCAGAAGTTCTAAAGACATCAATAGCTTCGGAAGCCGCAGTGATTTCAACGACACTGGATCTCCTTGACGGGGAAACCGCGACAATAGTCCAGGAACCATTTGACTCAGACATCGCATGCGCGGGGAAGCAGAAGACTTCGTTGGTGGCTCCAGATGAAACTTGCGAGCTCAATGAAAATCACTTTCCGAGGTCTAGAAAAAGTGGTGAGTGGGCGATAACACCGAGGGTCGAAAGTGATCTTATCCGACGCACAGAAGTTCCGTTGGCACCACATACAGAGGATTCGGAATTATACAACTCAGCGCATCCTTTTAAACGAGGTAACGAATGGATGATTACCATTTTCTGGTTACTCTTAGGGCTTTTGGGTGTTTTGTTTGCGACGAAGTACGTCGGCTGATTGGCAGGATTAGGCACATGGCATGTTTAAAATTGTAAAATACATTAAGCATCTGATAGACAACGAATGAACTTTATCGAGGTACATCCCTGCAGAACTTTACTGATTTTACCATGTGGTTGACTTATTCTGAACCGTGGGAACGAACCGGAGTTTCCCGGCTTCGGTGAATTCGCCCAGTCACTAGCGCTGTGTAAGAAAGGCTGTGTTAAATAACACGTATTTTCTAACATGTTATTAACATGTTAATAACATTTCTAACATCGAGGGCCCAAATATGCATGTAATTAATGTGTGAGAAACCCTATATTTCATTTAATCCTGTACTCTCGGGCGCAGATGGTTCAACTACGACGACTGAGACCGGGAACTAAGTCTGCAGTCGGCAACTGGCATTTCGGCCGAAATCCAAAAACGGCGATGTGAGGTAAGCCGGATCATACGTCACGGTCTCCAAAAAATTTTCACTCAGCATATTCTAGGATCTCGGCGACACCTCCCATGGATAAAAATACGCGGGAGGCGCTTCTCAATCTGCGGCAGAGATTCATTACCGAAAAGGACTTCGGCCTGAATGACCTTACCGACGGGGTCGAGCACCTCCTTCCGGATAAAACTTCGTCTACTCGTAAAATTTGGTCAGCTCACGTCGATGAGCTCAATCTGGCTTGGTATCAGATCCATAAGGAGGATAAGAGCATTCCGTGGCCAGAGGTACGTCAAGCCTACCCCGGACCTTACGTGTATTGACATCTCCCCTTAGCCGCCGCTTTCTGCGGACGCGCCTGCCAATGCCTTCGAACAGCTGACCGGAGCAGCCCAGCGCGACGCTATTCGAGCACAGCGCAAGCTAGAGGCTGCGGGCGTGCCCCCGCCCCCCGGCGAAGTAGGGCCGGTCCGGTCTGCGAAGTCCATTTTTCGGGCACGTATCAAAAAGGTGGAAAGGGAATTTAAGGGGACGTCTGGCCGTAAACGGGACTTCCTAGCGGACGAATGTGTAATTCCTGGCATGGATTCTGTTCGTCGTAAGAGTGGCATTGTCGAAGAGGATAAATGCACCTGGTGTATTGCATGCGACAAGAAAGCTAAAGGTCATGATCCTACGCGCATCAAGAGTCATGCCCATGCGTGCGAGGTAAAAAAAATAGATTCTTAATCTCAATGTTAACTTATCCATCTCGATAGACGTTACAGGCCGAGTGGCCTGGTCTATGGGCCTTAGTCGACGACGAAAGAGGCGGATCATCCCTCTCTGTCGCATTGGAGGAAGGGAATACCAATGCTCTTCCTCAGCTCCGGAAGCCGCTTGCTGACAGCAAAGCGAAGGCGGTTTCGGGGCTGAACACACCCACTGTTTCCGAAGGCACATCGACTGGCAAGAAAGGGATCATCGAGTACTTCACACCAACTAAAATCTCACGCGAACGACAGGCACAGATTGATCTGTTGCTTTTCAAGGTGCTCATCTGTTGCGCTATTCCATTCTCACTCCTTGGCAACACATTTTTTATCGAATTCATCCTTGCGCTGGCCCCGAACTACAAAGTCCCGGAGCGGACTTCTTTCATTGCTCGAAACATCGAAGCTGAGCTAGCGGCAGTCGGGAAACAGCTCAAGGATTTTCTGGGAAAGAAGATACACATGACTCTGTCTCTGGACGGCTGGAGTTCGCGTGCCAAGGATGAGATCTACACATTTCATACAACCATTCCTAGTCGACGTTCATTCTTTGTGGATGGCCATGTATTCAAGGGGATTTCTGTCACTGGAGAGGCCCTCGCGGAAGTCATAAAACGGGTATGAATTTTAATATAGCTTCAGACTTGTATTGACAGTTCTCGGCAGATTTTGGCGACTTTTGATCCTCGTAAATACAGTGCAATTGCCGGGGATGGCGGGCCTAATGTGCGCGTTGCTAAGCGTATCATTGTTGCCCTGTTCCATCAGCGAAATGGCAAAAGTCTTGTGACCTTTTCGTCTTTTTGTCTTGTGAGGAAAAAAAAAAGTTCACAGAAATGGTCCCCAGAACACAATAGGATGGGTCAGAATTTTTGTTTTTTTGAGGTCTTGTGGGTTTTAGGACATGTCCTGCGGTCTGGTGTCCTGCGGCCCTTTTTGGTCTTGTACAAGCTTGTACAAGCCTGTACAAGCATCCACAAGCAAAGTGCCAAAATCGCGATGTCCCGTGGATTTTAAATATCTACGATCCATGTCATAATCTCAACCTCATGATGAAGGATCTCGGAAAGCTGTTCAAGAAGGTACTCTAGTCCCCTAGCATTTTGACTTGCGGTCTCACCCGTCCACACTCAGGATCTTGTGCACGTCAGTGCTCTGTCAAATTACTTTGGCCAGTCCAATATCGGCACGTTCCACTTGACCGAGGAGCGTCGAAAGATGAATATCAAGGAGGGCATGAAATCGAGCTCAGAAACCCGGTTTTCGACTACCTATATTCAAGCGCTCGCCGTTTACACTTGCATGCCGGCGATCAATTCATGCTACCGGCTCAAGCTACTCCTTTTTGATACAAAAGCGGTCGGTTCTTCGTTCTCGTGACGGCCTCTCAATTGTTGATGTGCTACTGCTAAACAGACCAAACCGCTTCAGAGTATCTTGGGTGAAACATCGGCCCATTACGCGTTCATGGCCAACCTCTCGACCATGCTCCAGCTGCTTTCCTCGACCGCAAATGGAATTCTCACTCTGGAAGGTCAGAATACGACCTGCGCAGATGTTTTCTATGTCTGGGTATGCATCGCCTGGCATTTGGAGCGGGTTCTCGCCAATCCAGACAGCAGTGCTGGCAACCACCGTGCTGAAGTCATTCGGATCTATAACGAGCGCTTCGCCCAGATGATGACGGAATCATCGTGTCATGTCTTCCTTCTCGCGTACTTCCTTCATCCCAGTTTGTGATTCCACCGATATACCCTGAAGCTTGCTCATAGATTCACAGAGTTTAGGAAATGTGGCGGTCTGCAGTTAAATATGCCTGCACTTCCAAATGGGGAGAAGCTTTCGCCATCTCAGTATCCCAAAATCTTCGTCACGCTCTTCACGGCAGCCATGATGATACTACGAGGTGAACAGGAACGTCTCAACGCCGGTGGGAAGGAGCAAGTGGTCCAGCTGCAGGCGGAATTCATCCGCTACGCTTACAATCAAGCCCCGTTTGACAGCCAGTACTGGGACGTGTCGACGAAACCACTCGATTATTGGACGAAGCTCTCAACCGACTCAAACGCGCAGCAGATCGGAGTAAGTGCTTCAGTCATATAGAATGCCGAAGCTGATATTAGCCCAGAAAATTGCTGTCAAGATCTTCTCCATTCTGCCGTCCGAGATCTGTGACGAGCGCACGGCCTCACGTCTCGGCTGGTTCAATGCGGCGCGGCGCGCCTCAATGCTCCCCGAAAATCTCATTGGCTGTGCACGTCTGTTCGACTTCTACACCAACGGCATCTCTGAGGGCGAGTACTCCCATGAAGCCCATGTACAACTCAACGAGGTCCTCACCCCGGCTGGAACAACACTCACTAAGTCGGCGCCATCGTTGATGGACCTTCTCAACGAGGACAATATCTCTCCCTCGACGATTGACAAAGAGGCTCTTGAAGAGCTTCTGTTCAATCATCCGGACCCTTAGTATGACCTTGCAGAAACTGATCGTCTCAACTTCAGTGACGCGCCGTCCGTAATTCGCTCCCACACTGTGTTCGACATCGCACAGTATGTCAAGTTGGACAGCCCGGCATTGGCGGAGCTGGTTCAACCTTCGAAAGGGCCCGACCCCAAAGCAGACGTCGATATGGAGGCTGCCTACGGCACTGAAGCAGGTCGTCCAGATGACTGGTCCCTGGAGGACTTCCTTAAGTAGATTCTAACGTATCTAACACGTTATTTTCGTTTCTAACATGTAAATTACATGTTAAAAACCCCAAAATTTTCCGCGCTGCGCGCGGTGACGTCATGTTAAAAAACATGTAATTTACATACCCTTGTTATCTAACGACGGCCGGTTTTCAATCTCACATTTCTCACAGCCGGAAATCTGATTCTTACACAGCGCTACCAGTCACCATGGAGCTTTCGAGCGAAACTGACATTCTCAACATCTCCGACGGGATATGTACAATGGTATTCAAGAAACACATTTACTCCTACCAACTACCTTTTGTACCGAAAATCGCATAAATCATACCATACTATCCATACTGCTACTTAAATTCTCCCACTCATATATTGCCACGTACGCGACTCCTTTCGTTTCGAGTCTATTCACCCATCAGCGGGCATTTCAAAAGAGAAAAAAACGAAACACACCTGTCTTTACGCCACTCAGCGCGCCGGCGGCCCGCTATAGCGTCCCCGATCCCGGTCATCCCTGTATGGCGCACGGCTAGCAGAGTACGGCGGCGGCGAGCGCGACTGCGGCGCGGGCGGATAATCAAGCGGCGCACGCGGCATCGGCACGTCGCGCGTATCGCGCAAAGGCGGCGCGTGGTCCCTCACATCTCGCATCGGCACCGCGTCTCTCGGATCCCGCATCGGCACCGCGTCCCGCACATCGCGCATGGGCACCGCATCCCGCGGGTCGCGCATCGGCACCGCATCCCTCGGGTCCCGCAGCGGCGGTGCGTCCCTCAAATCGCGCAGGGGCGGCGCATCCCGTAGATCGCGCAACGGCGGTGCGTCCCGCAGATCGCGCAAAGGCGGCGCATCGCGGAGGTCGCGCACGTGGTGCAGCGGCGGCGCCTCGCGCATGTGGACGTCGCGGTCGCGTTCCCGGTCGCGCACATCGCGCGGGTCGAGGCGCGGGTCCGGGCGCCCATCGCGTTCGTAGTACCCACTGCCCGCGGCGCTGTGCGGGAGGGGCAGCGGTGGCGGGCGGCGCGGCTCTTCGCGCGGGGGTGGCGCCGCCGAACGCGTGTCGCGGACATCTCGCATGTCACGCGCGTCCCGCGGCGGGGGGTCGCGCAGGTCCCTCGATTCTCTTGGGGGCGGTGGGGGCGGAGGCGGCAAGCGTGAGTCGCGTCCCGCAGAAACCGGCGGCGGCGGAAGCGGGGAGGACAACTGTGCGGAGCGACTGTCTCTTGAATCGCGCGCGTCAACCCGAGGCGGGAGCGGCGAGGACATCGGCGCCGCGCGGTGCAGGAGCGGCGACGCAGTCGCCGGGCGCGTATCGCGTGCGTCCCGCGTATCCCTTAGCGGCGGCGCGTCCCTAAGATCTCTCGGCGCCGGCGTGCGCACTTCCCGCCCATCCCGCGGGTCCCTCGCAGACAGCGGTGTATCTCTTGCAGACAGCGGCGGCGGCGGTGCATCCCTAGCAGAAAGCGGCGTCGCACGCACATCGCGTGCGTCCCGCACCGGAGGCGGCGGCAGCCCCGCCCTATCGCGCAGATCTCTCGTGTCCCGCACGGCGGGCGGCGGTGGCGGCGGCAACCCCCTAACATCCATTCGCGCCGCAAGCGACGTCTCCACGGGCCTCTCCGCCGGGCGGAAATACTCCACCGCCCCCCCGCCTCCGCTCCCGCCACCAACATACTCATCCCCGCGCACACGCTTCGCGGGCGGCCCCGCGCCGCGCGGCGGGCTCAAGCTCCTGGGACGCACGCGCGACTCGCGGTACGGCGACGGCGGGCGATACGACCTGTGCCCCGGTGGTGGGTTCGCGAGCGGCGCTTGCGCGGCGTGCAGCGACGCCGCCGCGACCGCGCTCACACCCACCGGATGCGGGTGCGGATGGGGGTGTACGTGCACAGGCGGCGGGGGCGGCGAGCGGCGCGCCTCCCAGCCACCATTCCTATAATCCGCCGAGGAGGGCCAGTCGCGCGCCCCGGCACTGACCACAGGCGGGCGCCCGCTCGCACTGACGCTGCGCTCCCTCTCATACGTCGCGGGCGGCACCGCGGCAGGCGGAGCAGCGTATCGGCGCTCGCGCTCCCTCTCGTCCCACTCGGCTCTGCTGCTGCTGAGAGGATACTCCGCCCGGCGCTCGGGCTCCCGGTCGCGCTCCCGGTCGCGTTCGTCGTAGGTGTAGCGCCTGTCGGGGGCCGCGGATGCCGGGCGGGGCGGGGGTGCCCTGGCGCTGGTGGGCGGCGGCGGCAGGGTTGCGGGGTAGGCAGCCGCACGCGCACGCTCGCGCTCCCTCTCCCTCTCCCTCTCCCTCTCGCGCTCCCTCTCGCGCTCCCGTTCTCTCTCCTTCTCCCTCTCCCGCTCACTCGCAGACAGCGGCGGGAAGCGCTCCGCACTCGCACTGGGCGGGAACCTCTCCCTCTCTCTCTCCCGCTCCCTATCCCGCTCAGAAGCGCTCAACGGCGGGAACCGCTCCGCGCTCGCACTCGGCGGGAAACGCTCCCGCTCCCTCTCCCGGTCCCGGTCAGACGCACTGGTCAGCGGCGCCGGGGCGTACCGATCCGCAACAGGTACCGCCGCCGGGGCAGGCACGTACCGCTCCGCAACGGGCGGGTAGCGCTCCCTCTCTCGCTCCCGCTCCCTCTCGCGTTCCCGTTCCCGTTCGCGCTCACGGTCGACAGGAACATACCTCTCCCGCTCCCCACCCAAACGCTCCCTCTCCCTCTCCCTCTCGCGCTCCCTCTCTCGTTCCCGCTCGCGTTCGCGCTCCCGCTCGCGCGGATCGTACCGCTCGCGCAGGGCGCGCTCGTCCGCGCGTGCACTGCTGCTGGTGCTGCTGCTGAGCGGGGGCAGGGGCAGCGACGCCGGCAACGGGTGCGTGTGTGTGTGGGTGTACGGCAGGGCGCTCGACAGCCGCTCCTCGAGCGAGCGCGGGTTCGCGGGCGGCGCGGGCGTCGGCGTCGGTGCGACCACGGCACCATTCCCAGTCCCAGTCCCGTGTCCGTTTCCATGTGCGGCGGCACTTGTGCTTGAGGCGATGGCGGTAGCAGCAGTCGCAGAAGGATGCGGTGCATCAGACGAGGAGGGGCCTTGAGGCTGGAGGTGCTGGTGTTCTTGTCCGTGTCCAGGGGCTTGGCTGTGGCTTTGAGACTGAGTCTGATTTTGAGTCGAGCCTTGTCCTTCAGCGGATCCAAGAGGAGCAGCAGGAGCAGCAGGCGCGCCCGGCGGCGCGATCCGGTCGCGGAGGGTCAGGGGGGTAGCATTGTAAGCGGAGGCAGGGGCTTGTCCCTGGCCCTGCTCCTGCACTTGTCCTTGACCTTGAGCGTGCGCTTGAGGAGCAGCCGGACCAGCGCTAGTAGTGGTAGTAGGAGTCGTAGTGGAAGGAGTAGTAGTAGCAGCCGTAGGAAGGACAGCAGCATTTTGCGATTGGCCTGGTTGGGATGTGCGGTTCAGGGACGTCCGACGGTCCGCGGGCGTGCGCAGGTCGGGCGGGCGGCGGTCCACGCCCGTCGAGTCGTTCCGGGCCCGCACAGCAGCGTGATTTTGGTTTTGGGTGTGGTTTTGGTTTTGGTTTTGGATGTGCGACTGTGACTGCGACTGCGACTGGGAGTGAGACGCGGGTTGGCTGTTGTTGTGGAATGCAGACACGGCGGCGGAGGCGGTGTGGTATGCGCCAGAGGCAGAGGACGAGGGCGCAGAGACGGACGGCACAGGGCGGTCCCAGGAGGATTGCGAGTGCGTGCCGGCGGGCGCGGCCATGGGCAAGACACGGGCCTTGGAGGCGGAGGTGGGTGGGGCGGGGACAGACGAAGCGATGGGCTCGACAGGTGGTTCGACGGGCTGGAAGAGATGATTAGAATGGATGACGCGTCGAACAATGTACGAGAAAAAAAGATACGCCGCGACAAAAGACTCGAAGAAAAAGGAGGATGAGGGCGTGAGGGCCGTACAGTTGCCCACTCTCGACGACTGACACGCGTTATCGCGAGAACAAGCCAAAAGAAAAACCGGAAAAAAAAACAGCAAGAAGTCAAAGAGGGGCTGCTCACCTGCGCCAGATGATTCGGTCCCAAATAAATCGCAGCCAGGGCCTGCGGTTGCGGTATGGCGCGGTAAAACTCGTGCTGGCCGGCCTTGATACGCTCTTGGAGGTTTTGGAGGACCTCGAGGTCGCTCTGCGGCCCCGTGTGGGCAACACCAGCACTGTACAGCTGCGCGGGCATTTCTTCTTGTTCTATGGGGTAGTTTTCGTAGTTTTCAGGCGCAAGATAGTCGTTGGAGGCGTAGTTTTCTGCGAAAAGATCGTACGAGTCCTGATACGATGGCAGCTCCTGCTTGAGTGGTGAATAGACTTGTTGTGGATGCGGACGGGGGGCCCTCGCTGGCTCCTCTGTGGGGGTAGGAACGAGGAGATTGGATGTTGTGGGATCTGGGGTGAGGGTTGTGACTGTCCGTTCACGGTGGAACGGAGCTGGCCCACGCCTCCCCCACTCTGACATTTCCTTATAAGGCATATCTAATCAAATCTGCCTGATGGTCGTGGAAAACGCCGGCGGGTAACCACATTTAGAGCTCGGAGGGCAATCTTTCGTTGGCTCGGTAGTCTAGTGGTTACGACTGCGGCTTGCAACGCCTTCGGCGCAGGTTCGACCCCGTTCGACGGATTTCTTTGCTTCGCCCCTGTCCTTTTTTAACCCTCCGCCCCGCCTATGCCCTACTTTCGAGGAGTTCGGGAGCGCCAACTCCCGGTATCAGCAGGCCGCCTGTCCCTCCTACTAGGTCCGCTTTTTTTCTGGGATCTTGAACTGATTTACTCTATCAGTTGACCTCCAAACAGCTGATTTACTCTATTGCGGACCGAGTTTTGAGGCCAAAAATTCAAATTTCCTTCCCGTGGCCCATTTTTGGCCTGACCTACGGTGTTTAGGCTTCAGTTAAGTTCAGTAGGAGATTTTGAGTCAAATTTGACGCACAAGGACTACTCTGAGGGTTTTTTTCCCTCCACTCACTGCTGTTATACTCCAAAATATCTATTGATGTCAAGGAAATTATTAAGGGCTGGAGAGAGCAAACTCCACTATGTACAGAATATATACATCATATAAAAGGAGGGTCGAAAAGAACGTCGCTGCCCTGACTCGAACCCACGCGCGCCGATAAGGTCACGTGGTGTCAGAGTGGGGGAGGCCAAGGGGCGTTGTGGAACGGATTCGGGCGCGCCTTGCGCTTGTTTTGTCTTGCTGACATCCGTGGGCGCAGCAACCGCCTATATCCTCGCCTATCCTCCTTCTACGCCCACTCGTAGCTGCTGCTCGCCGGACTGAGCGCGAGGCCTTGCTCGCTGGGTGCCTCGCTGGGCAAGAGACACGCGTAAACAACCTCCTCGTCGTCGTAATGTTCACCAGCTTCCAGCTTCCCCGCTGCTGAACGAATCCTGGAAGTCGTCTGCCGTTTCGAAGCTGGTTAATGCTCGTGGGGTGCTCGTGGTTGATTTTTTTTTGGCGCGGCTTGGGTCTTTGTCTTCCAAATCAACGTTCACCCCTTCGGGGCCTTTGTCTAGCGTCCAAATGCATATGGCTACGGGTCTACGTTTTTCCAATGCTCTTTGCCGACCGTAGAATCACGGCCGTACAACGAATTCTATCTGGTTACCCACAGGAAGTCCATCTACGCTCCACCGTCATTACCCCTTTCGCAAGTCCAGCTCCTTCCCGGAAAGATAAAACCAATTTTCCAGTGGGCATCCTCTCGCGCATCCTCGTCACATACCCACCACTCCTTGCCCCCGCGAAATGACCGCCCATTCCATCTCCATCCACCTCCTCCGCTCAGCCCCCTCCGCTCAGCTGCATCCCCAATACCCGCAGACACTCGGGATCGGATAGGATAGACTGGAAGAGAGACCTACGTCCTCGCCTACATCTCGGGATCATGCAGCGGAGGTGTCTCTTGTCGACGGGAGGTATCCTCAACGACGCTCCTCGCTGCACGCTCACCAACTGCCGATCTCGCACCGTTCTACGTATACCCTGGCTTCCCTCCCACCACGTTTCGTTCGCCACGCCGTCAGAGAGCGCGATGAGGCCCGCTGCACCTCACAATTACCCTCGCGCCACTGGCAGCCGCTGCGTCCGCGTCAACCACACAGCCCAGACACTCTCACTTCCCCGCCAAGTGCTTAACAGCGACTAGCGCCGACTCAACCACCACAGCACATTGTCCCTCCTTTCTGATCCGCCGACGCCCTACTCTTTGAAGACGACAAGGATTCGACGCCCGAATGAGCCGACACTCGACCTCCGAGGCCCCTCAACTCAACTCCCACGCCAGCTTGCAACCTCTTCAACACCAGCCATCCATTGACATTCTAACTTGGAACGAAAAGCCCATGAGAAGCGGGCGGACTGCGTGGTCTTGGTCTCGGTCGAAGGAAAGCGGGGAAGACGGGGGAGGAGATGGGGAAGACGGCCACGAGGGACTCGACGCTTCTGCCTTCGCGTCGACACCCCCTTCCCTCCAGCTACGGGGTGAAGACTTTGTACGTCGGCGACTATCTGGTCGCTCGCCCCCTCCCGTTATTTCGTCTGCTTGCGCGTAGACTTAGATCGTCGCTGACTCGAGGAGATCTACCTGCCCTTCTTCCCTTGATTCGAATGGCCCTCGACACGATTCCGATGTCTCTGCTCCTTCGCGCGGCGCTACTAACCCTCAATCTTTCCCTCTGGATCCGCCATCTTCCCCGGAATGCCTAAATGCCTGTGACTCGATACCTTCAGCCCGGACAGGAACAATACGCGCAAGAGGCAGGCGTTCGTCCCCTCCCGTCATTTCGTCGACTCGCCCCATTGCGCGCAGACTTGGACTGTCGCTGCGCCAAGGCGATCCACCGCCTCAGTCACCTCGTCCTTCAATTCAAACCTCCTTCGTCGCCGATACCCCTGCCGGCTCATGGTCCGTGGCCCAGCAAATGCATCGTCGCCACCGTCCCGCGCCCGGATGATACACGTAAGATGCAGGGATCCGGATGTTTCGCGAATTGGGAAGAACGAAGCTGGGAAGCTCGCGGCCTGGAATGTATGGAGGGGTGAGGGCGGCTCGAGGTCGAGGTCGAGGTCGATTGCCAGGATGGGTGGAGGGTTCTGATGTTTCCGCATTGCACTGTTCCTAACGGGAGGGTTCCGGTGAATCAGGGTAAGAAGAAACTTGCGACTAAGCAGACCCTCGTGCAATAATAAAACTGGCATAACTAAGTGTAATTTAGAAAGTGGATATTATTTCTGTCTGTAATTAGAAAAGGTTGTGCACAAGACTTCACTCGCTCCTTGCGCCCTCTTGCGCCAGACCTATATTGCTCACACCATCTCCTCCGACCACTTCCCAAGACTCGGAGCAACGGCGCTGTTATTCTTAGCGGTACTTGAATACGGCAGCGCGAGATAGCGGCTGGCCAGACCCTGCTATACACGGACACAGACCGCGCGCTGAGCGACGAGGAAGAGAAGAAGAAAAAGGCGAAAGTCACGATTAAAAGAAACATCGAAAGCTGTGTCTCTGCGCCCAGTAAGCCGTATGTCCATCGCGTCGTACGGAAGGTTCGCATGCGGCGGGGCGGCGGCGCACCGTCGAGGAATCCTGGTGATCGTCGCGTCCGCGCCCTTGCGCATCAGACATCTCGCCAGCCCACCATGTACGGCGAACCCTAGCGCGGCCCAATATGCCCTCCGCGTTGAGTGCTCGCACCCCGAGCGAGGAGGAGCTCGACCATCTCCAGATGCCCGCAGCGCTGCGTCGCCCCGGACGCCGATCTCTACGTTCGTGTTACCCGACCCTCCACTCTGCGTGCACCCATGGCCAATTCTTGGACTCGCCCACGTCTACCCCCTCCCCGCGCACGAACCCCACCTGCAGTGGCCGCGGGGCGATGATGTATTGCACTTCGTCAATGGCGCCCACGCGGGCCGTCACGATGCGAATGCGGGTGACACTGACAGGGCTTAAAATCGTGCAGTCGACGAATGCGTGCCACCACCGACGCCTAGGATTTCGTCGCTTCGCGAATTAGCGGGTGGATGGATGGATGACGTTTCGCGGACTAGGCCCTGCAGGCGAACGCTTGCTGCGAGACGTTTCCACTGCGGCTGTCTTCGTGGTGGCCC
Source organism: Mycena galericulata (assembly GCA_029289565.1). Classification (NCBI taxonomy): domain Eukaryota; kingdom Fungi; phylum Basidiomycota; class Agaricomycetes; order Agaricales; family Mycenaceae; genus Mycena; species Mycena galericulata. Next base: position 372,689 of record JARKIA010000080.1, on the reverse strand, counting down.
TCCGCTATGTCGCGTCGACCTCCGCGCGGCGGACACCTTCGCTGCAATCTGGGGGTGCACAGCCACGACTCAAAGCCCCTCCGGCTCGTATCTCACACCCCACCTACACGACTGACGGCCAGCAACCCCGTTCCATCGGCTCGACTGGCACCGCGGTTCCTAGATCTCGTCCCCTTCTTCTCTTTCTGGATGACCCATCTCGGGCACGAAGACGAAGATATATCTGCTCCCATTCAATGTATGTACCTACCACAGAAAAATACAGCGACGTTCGAAAGCACATATACACTATACACGGCTCCACAAGACAGCAACAGCCACGCTCAAAATGGCAAGCCAAATCCACCACAAAATACCACTCATCGGCGTGCTACTAAGCTTCAGTTCTTCCAGAAGACGAGCCTTTCCGAGTATTGAGAGCCTCGCGGCTTCGTGTTCTCTTGGCGGAGACACTCGGGGTGCGGTCATGTCCATGGTCGTCGCCGCAACAATTGCCTCAAACCGGGGACCTGTGGAGGCGATGAGTTGGAGGTCGGCGGCGGGCGCAGGCATGCTGTGACTGACCGTGCTCATCTGTTACTGCTTGTGCTTCACCCTGGAGCTTGGTGGTGGATTCGGCATCTGGGATGTCGTAGTACTCGTCGTCCGACTCCGTCGCCGTTTCCCAAGCCTCATCGTCGTCTTCGTCCGCATCCTCCAATGGCTCGCTCTTGACTTCCATGAACAAGAAGGGCAGCGGGGGCGGTAAAGACTCGATCCTCCTCCGAACCTCTGCGCTCTCCGCGGTCACACCCGAAGCACGATCGTTGTCTCTTTTGTCGATGAGGTACCCAGCTAGTTGGGCCAGAGCGTCTCCCAAAGCCGCGAGGAAGTAAGTCTCATTATCTGCTACCTTCCGCAAGATGTTGACGGCTTCCTCACAGGCGGCGATCGATTCATCCTGGCCGCCGATTTTCCACAGTATCGCAGCCTGATTCCGAATGCTCTTGGCAAGGCTAGGCAGATGTACGGGGGACAGTGAGACCAACTCGCGATATAGCTCTGTGGATTTCTCGGCATGGGCGAGAGCCTCGGCCAGCTGTCCAGAAGTCGCGAGTCGGAGTGACAAGGTATGGAAGGCATTTCCTCCCAATTCTTGTTGTCTAAAATAATCAAGGAAATTTCCCCACATTTGCGGTGCGTTTGTGGTGTATATAGATGTCGCTTCTTTGGCAACCACTAGAGCCTCTTCGTGCCTTCCAACGGCGGCTAGGCAAATTGAAAGTGTGGTGAGGGAGTGTACAAGAGTGCCCTTCTGATTCTCTGCATCCGTGTCGTGAACCTCCTTCCGACAGGCCATGGCTGCCTGTTCCGCGGCGTGAGCGGCTTGCCCAACACATCCCAACTCTCCTCGAGTGGCTGCGAGTTCTGTGAGGAGAAAGTGGAACTCCACGTCGAAGGTGCCGTCTGTTATTTGATATTTTGACCCGGACATGAAGGTTTCAAGCACTTGTATGGCCTCATGATTCCTGGCAGTATGTCGGAGTATCCTTGTCTGAAATATGCATAGGTATTTGTGGTCGATGTCAGTTTCCTCTGAAGGAAAAGGAAGCAGAAATAAAGTATTTGCTTCTCGTGCCGCCTCGGTTGCCTCGGAAACTCGGGCCATGTCACACAGGATGAAAGCTCGGCGAGCATGGGACCAACGTAGCTCGTCGACATCATCGACATTGTCCGAGTCAAAAGAAGAGCGACCAAGTTCAATAGCTTCATCTACTGCTGCTAGAGCCTCATCGAGCAACCCGGCAAACTGAAAACCCCATGAGGAGCGGAGTAGCATGGCGGGGAGTGAGTACCACCCGGTTTTTAATGTAGAGGGTGTTTGCCGGAGATGTCCAATGATTTCCAAACCAATGTTTGAGAGGACTACCTGGTTGGGATGGGAAACAACTGGCAACACGTCTCTCAGGAGGTTGTCCAACATGAAAACCAGTTTTTCCCATGCCTGCGAAGATGTGTTTGCTACCAACCTTGATATTATCTTTTGGATGACGGTGGTGGCTTGGTCGAAATAAGTGATAAAAATGTATTTAATGAGGGGAAGGTGGATTTCCTGGGTGTCCCAAGGACTGACATAAGATGCCCAGACAACATCGTCGAAGACCCCGCCATACAGATTGAAGTCGTCAATATGTATGATGGAATCGTGGACTGAGGTGTGCAGTACAGGCAGGGGTGATTTTGAGTTAGGTTCCAAAAAGATCCGCAGCTCCTTCATGGAAGTTGGAGGTGAATCCTGCCCACTGATATACACATAGGCATAGAGGAGTCGGAGGAATTGGGAGGAAAATTCTTCCAGATAGTGGCAGGCAAGATCGCGGAATAAAACCACATTGTCTGCAAGCATGGTGAGAGAAAAAGTATTATCCTCTGCTACTTTGCAGATGTGATGAATGAACAAGTCGATAAATTCGCCTGCCGGAGGGCATATGGACCCAGAAAACCTGAGGACAGTTTTGAATCCCTCTTTTGAAGCCTCATACGCCTCCGTGTGATGATCCACGGAGGCAAGGGATTTCGCGAGGATAAAGAATGCCCAGGATGATATGACTGCATTGTATTCCAACTGCGGAGCAATGGGTAATATCTGGGAAGCGGCTTCAATGGTCTGCTCAACCATTGGGTGGCAAGCCGCAACAGCCTTCTGAGCTATGGTTATGGCTATCTCCTGCTGACCAGTTTCTTGCAGATTCATCGAATGGGTGACCAGGATTGTTATGGATAGACACTCCCAGTGAGGATCTGAACAGTGTTGGGGATGTTCTGGTGATAAACACTGCCAGATATCAAAGGCCCGCTGACTGGCTTGCAAGGCCTGTTCATATTGCAGTTGGTCTTGGTAATGTCGCGAGAGTCTGCGCCACGAGTACACAAGTTGTGGCAGAACAACCGTAGACTGGCCAGAAAAGTGTTCAAGAATCTGGATTGCTAAAACCTCCCAGGCAATGGCTTCGGGCATCATGCCCACGTAGCCGAGATGTGCCCCAAGGCTACCCAGGAGATACCGTAGGGACTCCATCTGTACTCCGGTGTAATTGTTCTGGATTTGTAGGACCATTCCAAGGACCCGATGCACAACATGGGGCAATTCTTCAGGTTGCACGAAAATTTGGCCGAGATTCGAAAAAAAATCAACCACTTCATTCGAGTCAACAACGATATGACCCCCTTTCATCAGGTGTTGCAGGGACTGTACGAGACGCATTGTCTGCTCGGAAAGGTATTGGGATTCCACACTTTTATGTGTCGGATCCTTCGAAAGATTAACCTAAACTGAGAAGAAGCGGAAACAAAATGGTTCACTTACAGACATTATTATCTCCATCGTTCGATCTGCTATCTTTTGTCCGAAAGGAGTCTCGAGGAGGACCTGGGCCACCATTCCTTCGAGGCGCTGCAGTCGCACTTGATTTTCTGTGTGGCTCACAACAACTGTTTGTTCCACCCGCAAAGTTGCATTCACAGTCTCAAGGAACATGTCTTCGATGTGAGCGGTCGTTTCATCAATTCGAGCGGTTCTTTGCTCGTTCCGAGCCGTCGAGAAAGTCTATCGTCGTTAAGAACAAATGTTTCGACAGTGTAGCAATGGGTGTCCTCACCGTGAATTTGATATAGCAGTTAATTACATGCTCCTTCAGACGCCGAATTTCTGCCTCAACTTCGTTGCGCTTCATCCACCCTTTAAGTTGCGACCCAAAACCTCGGAACCCGGGGCTGCGTTCGGCGGGAGAAATCTTCCGGCAAGTTTTCAGGACGTGTAACATGTCTCTGTGCAAATTCTAAGACGAAGATTCTCGAAGAGTGAAAGAAACTCACGCCTTCAGATCACCGAGGGCGCCCAATAGTGCGGGTGCTTGATATGCATCTTCGTTCCCCCAAGTGAAATTCGCGAGGTCTGCGAGAGACCGGAGGACGTCGTTTGTGAGCTCCCGAATCTGTCGTCGATTCTCTGAGACCTGAGGTTCTCTGAGTCATGCTCACGAACGAGGAGTAACAACCAATTACTTTTTCTATGGACTCCTTGATGCTCTGGCCGATCTCAATCAGGTCCTTGATGAAGGTCGCGAGCGTGATTATCGATGTGGTGACGGAGAGCGGGTCCATAGTTAAAGAGTAATAGAGGCTGCAGGATGGGTGGTGGAGGTCGAGAGCAAGAGGCGCCAAAATACAGCTTCCGCCATTGGAAATGACGAGAATGGGTCACAGCCTTAATTTTGACAGCCCTGTCGAATATCAGAACCGGAGGAATCTCATTGAGATACAGCATCGCGCTATTTCTGCCACGGAAGTTCCGCTAAATCAGGGTTAGAAGAGATTTATGACGAGTTAGACGCTCGTTCAATAATAAAACTGGCAGAGATATATTCAGGAAATCGATAGTGAAACAGCGTGTAGAAAGCGCCGCCAACCACAGCCTCGAAAGAAGAACAGTGCGTGCCGTAGCTCCGAATCCGTCAAAGACCTCCGAGCAAGATCGAGCAGCTTGAATACAGCAGCTCGAGGTGATGGCGGGCCAGACCCCACTCACTATACACGGACAAAGCCCGCGAGCAGAGGGACGCGGAAGAAGAAGGAAAGAGGCGCCAGGTGGTGATGACAAGACAACACATCGGGGATCGCTTCCTCCGCCTCCCGAAGCATCTCGTTGACCACTTCAAGGAACTCTTCCTCGGTATTCCCAGCGGTATCCGCCAACGCAAGGGAGCCGCGGAATAGTCCCCATGGTAGCGTCCTTGCTGGACCCGTGGATCAGCAGGAGCGCCATCAGTTTTTTCTTATCTTCATCAAGGGGCAAACCTCCCACCGTGGCAACTCCTTTCCCGCACGTCGCCGCTATGGACGGTGGCGTAGGAGGCCGTATGTCCATCACGACATAAGGAAGGTTACTGTAACATGCAGCGGGGGCGGCGGCAGCGTTGAAGCTGTAGTGATACCATTTCCTGGTTTCTGGCCTTTGCAGCAAGATGGAGTGCATGTAAATCTTCCTCCCAGCTCTCCGCGGGGTAGGCGCCGGCGTCGAAGAGCAGCGCTGCGGTCTCGAGCTTCCCGGCTTCTGCGGCGCTGGGATCTACACAGTACGGCGGGGAAAGTAGTTTTCCTACCAAGCGGGAATTCGATGCTGCTGCCCAGTGTAATAATTCAATCACAAGTACGGTGAGCCGAGACTCCAGTTCCGGCTGCAGGATTTCATGTGTAGACGATGGCGAGTCAAATCAGCGGGTTGAGAAACATGGTCGAGAGGAGACGCTGAGAGGAGAGAGAGAGTTAGAGCTGGTCGAAATAATCCATGGAATGGTGGACGGAGGAAACCACTGTCAGGAAATTACATCCGCAAACAATTGTAAGGCTTCTCACCAACGTCCATCTTCCCGCTCGAATAGCATGGCTATTGGCCTTCTGGATCGCGTCTCTCTTGCTAACAACCAAGATCGAACTGTGACCTCTGATACGCTTTGCAATCAGACTGCTCCTTATTTTGAGGTTTTTCGTGCTGATGGAAAGCATGTAGTAAGCCGATTCGCAGCTCGCTCCTTCTCCACCAGGGCGCCCGTTTTCCCGCCGCGCGAGGAGTGCACATCCTCGCCCATGCCCGATGCCACCCCCGGAAGTGAGGGAGCAGGAGACGACGGCGCGTCGAGCTACTCTGCTGGGTATTGCCCTTGCGCATCGTCCTAACGATCGCGGCACATACGGTGCGAAGGCGGGAATCTCAGGGAGGATGAGCTTAGTGCGCGCTTGGTGGTAGCGTGCGTGGCGGTGGTATGTGGTGGGCTGCATGGATCGGCGCTGACGTGAAACGCGCCTCCGTCGTGTGCGCATCACGACTATTCATTCTCCCAGTGGACGTCGAGGAGAGGTGCGCAGGGAAGGAAACACCCGTTCGATTCGGGCCGGCTTTCTGCTTTTCTCTTTCCTGTTTTGTCTCGTGCTGGGCTCGAGCCTGAGTATGCATTTTTTTCGCCCTCTATTATACTTCTGGACTGGGATGTAGATCGGTACTAGTAACGTTTTTTCTTCGTTTCCCTCCTCTTTCTCATGACCACCGTTGTTTGTCTTGCCGGCTTGAGGCTGAATTGAAAGAAAGACGGTCGGCGAAAGCAAGGCGAAGACCCGCAAATCTCGGTCCGAGGTTCGCACTGCACCCTATGTCTCTGAATTGCTCACGCTGTTGAACGGAGACTGGAAGCGATATCATCTCACCGAAAACACAAGCCTGTATTGAGAATTTTCTTGGAGCTTATTCCTTCAAAACGAATTGGTGCAGAACCTCCGGAACCGCCTCCTCCGCCTCCTTAATCATCCCATTGACCTCTTCAAGAAACTCATTCTCAGTATGCCCAGCAGCATCCGCCAGGGAAGAGAGGTGCCGCGAAACAGTCGCCATGGCCGCATCCTTGCTGGCGCCATGACCCAGCAGGAGCGCCATGAGTTGTCTCAAATTTCGGTCGAGCGGGAGGCCCTCCCACCGCGGCAACTCCCTCCGCGCGCGCCGCCGCTGGGCCGCCAAGAACGGGTGCCGTATGCCCATCGCGACGTACAGGATGTTCGCCCGAAGCAGGGGTGTCGGCGCCGCGGCGCCGTCGCGGAGCGCGAAGAGTGGCACGGTGATCGACGCATCCGCGCCCTTGCGCAGCAGGCACCTCGCGACCTCAACCCGCCCGCTGCGCACAGCGAACCCCAGCGCGGGGCCGAAATGACCTCCCAGATGTATGCTGGCGCCGCGCGCGAGGAGAAGCTGGACGGTCTCAAGATACCCGCGCGCGCACGCGGAGTGCAGCGCGGTCTCGCTGTGACCGTCGCACCCGAACGTATCGTCGATCGGCGCGCCGCGGTCGAGCAGGAGGGAGACTATCTCGAGGTTTCTAGCCCGTGCGGCGAGATGGAGTGCTTGCAAGTGTTCCCGGCCCCAGCCCGCCGCGGGGTTGGCGCCGGCGTCCAGGAGTAGCGCTGCCGTGTCGAGGTTCCCGGCTTCTGCGGCGACGTGCAGGGGCGTCTTTGCGGAGTGCCAGCGGCCCGGGTCGACAGCGGGATTGAAAGAGTACGGCGGGGAGAGAAGCTTCCTCACGATGTGGGCGTTCGATGCTGCTGCCCAAAGTAATATTTCGGGCGCTTCTTGTAGGGTGAGCCGAGACTCTAGTTCAGGCTGTAAGATTTCATGTAAACGATGACAAGTAAGTATCAGTGCGTTGAGAGACCCGGTCGAGAGAGACGAGGAGAGTAGATAGATTAATTCGGGCGGGAGCTGGTCGAAATATTTCAGTGACTCGGACATTGTGGGCGTAGGAAACCCGGAAGAAATTACATCCGCAAACAATCTGCAAAACGCCGCTTTTCACGCTTTTCACCAGCGGCTTGGTCGAATAGCTCTGGATTGCGGCTACATTTTCCCGGCTCTTGCAAGGTCCCGTTTAGGCCGATTTGAGGGTAATCGTTGGAAGGATACACGTTGCACTAAAAGCTTAGTTTGAACTTCTTGGAAGCCATCTAGCAAAATCGTTAGGTACAGTCAATCTTATCGTGGAATAAAACATCGATTGCTCGTCTCGGGAGTCGCAAACATACTTCAAGTGTATACGCAAAACATCGCCATCGCCGGATCATCTCTTCAGGGAAATCGTCCTTCGTGGGCCAACGGCATCCACCATTCCGCGAGGTGCCACGATACAGTCTCCGAGCAGTGTCCTTGCTGGCGCCGTGCGCTAGCAAGTACTTCTCCCTCGCGTCGACCCAGCGGCAAGCCGGTTCCCCGCGCGGCGGCACAAGTAGGGTCGTTACACGGATGGCGGAGGAGATAAGATTGCCGTGCCGTGCCGTGAGCGGGCGGAGATGTCAATGGGGACGGTTGCGCCCGTTTCCTTGTACAGGAGACATTTGACTGCGCATGGAGAAACCCAGAGCGGGCCCGGAATGCCCTGCGAGAGTTATGTTCGCGTGTCGCGAGAGAAGAAGCTCAACGGGCCCAAGATTCCTCCGTGCGCACGCGTGCTGGTGCGGCGCAGGTGAGGATCGCAGAACATACTAGATAGAGCGGCTGGTAGTTCTCGGGGTTCTAGACTGTGGCGCGGTCGGCAGTTTTGAGGAGAGTCAAGGCAGTCTCGAGGCATCCCGAGTCCGCAACGTTGTGTAGGGGACTTCGGGTAGCTGTATAGAGCACGAGATTGCCAGGATGAGTTCGCTGGCCATATTTCGAGGATAAGGAATGTAGTTTGAGCCGAAGGATTTCAGCGAGTAAATTTTAACTAGTCTAGCAGTGGTCCAATAGTCAACCTAGTCGAAACCAGTGCGTCCACAAAGCAGAGGAAATAGGTTGGGCGAGAGAGAGCAGAAAAACAGAATGATCCGCACCTGCGGCACCGCCACTCCCACTCCCCACAATGATGATGATCTTGGCCAACGTTCATCCCAACCCTCTTAGCCACCTTTGAATTTGACGAGGGCGTTGCTGAGCGTCCTTTTTTCATCCGAGGTGAGCATCGAGACCAAATCTAAACAACCGCGTTGAAGCCGCATTGACCATCGCTTTTTCTCATTGACATTCTCAACAGATCTAGATGTGGTCCAATACCTACTACCGGTCTTCGGGGTGCAGATGCTTCCGAGTAGAGAACCACAGAGTGGATTATCCTCGTCATTCCAATCCGCCCGTCGCTGGTCAAAAACTCCCTTCGACTTACATGGGGCCGTTCCTCGCGCCATTCCTCGCACGCCACCCCGCGAGCCAGGCTAGATTTTTAAATAGTGCAAGCCCATCCACCCTCTCTTGTCTCTACTATGTGACTGCACCCAACCCCGCGGTCCCCGCCCGCCGTCCCCCAAATTCGTTTTCGAGGTCGCCTTTCGTAGTGGAAGATCCGCATATGGAGACTTGCGAAGTTGCAGGTCGTCAAACGGGATCGTGGCGGCGACTTGCGACGTGCGCTATCCGCCTTCGCGAGGTAGAGGAACAAGATGCGCGAGAGTCGGCGCCTGTCAACGCCTATCTCCGACACGTCTCCTCTTCCACTGTCACGAGAGGCATGGAGTCCAGAGACTCCTCAACGACGTGCAGAGCCCTCCTGTCCCGTCCCTCTTGATCCCCCCCCAAGCGAGGCTGCGACCCTCCTCCGTATCACCTTGCACCTCGCGCCCCGGAGTCCCCCGTCCATTGGCGGACACATTGAGGTCGTCCCCGCGATTCCGGCTTGGGAAGGAACGCTCGGTAAGCCAACTCATACTCTGCTACTTTTTGCGACTTATTGATTAACAGGCTTTATCCTATAGACCTGCCTGCGGAAGGATAGGCTAGCAGGCGACAGGGCGTCCAGCACAGGAAGAATCCGCCGCCGAAACCCGGCGCTGCACACCGGGTGCTTAGGGGGCATGAGTTAGCCTCCTCGCGCGCGCGTCGGGAATTCGGAGGCGGGTGGATTGACTGCATCCCTGCATCGTCCGCACTGAGGAGGAAGGCGTGCGAGGGATCGCGAGAGAAGAAGGATCGCGCGCCGGGGAAGGCGGAAAGAGAGGGGGCTCGGTGCGGGTTTGGCGATTGGGTGGTACGCGGCGTGTTGTGTCGCGCGCGCCGGCGTCGTACGGCGCAATACGCGCCTGCGTCTGCGATGTGTGCGGAAGGCCGCTATCCACTCGAGGCTCGCTCGCGATGCCGCGCGCACTCGCCCGTATGCGGCGTACAGGGACGAATGTGTACTGGGAGTGACGTGGATCGATCGATGGGACGGTGGCGCGCCTTTACGGCTGTTTCCCCCGGACACCCATCCTCTCTACTTCCGTGTTACCCGCCCTCCTCCTGCGCCATATGCCGTGCGCTATACTCCCACATCAAATCGTCACGGACTCGGACTTCACTTGTACTCGACCCCCGACGTGCCCCCCTTTCCGAGCCCAACCCCGTATGCGAACTCCAGCGTGCTCCATCGCTGCCGTCTTCGCTGCGAAGCCTTCCCCTATGTCGTCTTCGCTACGGCGCCTACTCATCCTCGCTGCGACACCTATGCACTCAGTCAAGCGCTGTTCCGAAGCCCCCGACATATCGTCTTGTCTGTGCAATGCCTATCCAACGAATGCCGGCTGCTACTGGGAGGGAGGGTCGTCGAAGCGCGGGGCATGTCGATTCTCGTCCGCCGTAGGGAGTCTGGCGCGGGTGTAAGGTTGCACGTCACGTCGCGTCAAATCATTGGATATCGCGTCGAAGACAGCACGCGAAACAGAGCTAGCCCGCGGTTGAGCCCGTGTACACATTTCGTATCTTGTGTCCTGCGGACTCAGATGTCGTGCATGGCACGGATGGTCGCACCACCGCAGAATCCCGCCGGGTTCGCATGCCTGTATGATGTACTACGAGAATTCGCACACGCGCAGCCCGGGAAAGGACGAATGAGGGTCACACAGCCGCCTTGCGACTTCGCGGGCGCTTGACGCCGTGATGTGGATGCGGGTGACGGGGCTTGACGTCCTGTTGGATCCGGTCGGCGAATGCATGACGCGCTGGGCTCGACTCGCATCGCGGATATCTTGCATTCATTGGAGGGGATGAGGCATTCCTCTTGGGACGGAGAGTCAAATGCTTCGTGCGAGTCCTGTCCGCCGTCAGCCGCATTCATTTTCTCTTTCCGGATGATCGGTCTCTGGCTCGAAGGCGAATATCTGTTCTCATTCAAAGCATGTACATACACAGCACATAAAAAGAGATACAACAAAGTTCCAAAGCAGACTATTCACGGCTCCACAGGACCGCAACAGCCGCTCCAAAAATTATCAAAATCCACCACAGGATATCCATCGGCGTGCCACTAAGCTTGACCTCCAGCGGAGTGGCGAGGACTTCCGGGAAGCGACTCGTTCTGTGCATCGAGATTCTTACGGCTTCGTGTTCCCCTGGCAGGGACACTCGGGGTGCGGTCGCGTCCACGGTCGATGTCGTCGCAACAATTACCTCCAACTGTGGACCTGGGGAGGCGATGAGTAGGAGGTCAGCGCAGGCATATTGCGACTACTACTGACCGTGCTTATCTGGTGCTGCTGGTGCTTCACCCTCGGCAGCAGACCCAGCATCCGAAACATCGTAGTACTCGTCGTCCGATTCCGTCGCTGTTTCCCAAGCCTCATCGTCGTTTTTGTCCGCATCCTCCAATGGCTCGGCCTTGACTTCCATGAACAGGAAGGGCGCCTGGGGCGGTAAAGACTCAATCCTCCTCCGAACCTCTGCGCTCTCTGCGGTCATAGCCGAGGCTTGGTCGACCTCTCCTTTCTCGATGAGGTACACCGCTAGTTGCTCCAGAGCCTCTCCCAGCGCTCCGAGGAAGTAGGTCTCATTATCCGAAACGTTTCCCAGGATGTTGACGGCTTCCTCGCAGGCAGCGATAGACTCACAGGGGCGGCTGATTTTCCACAGTATCGCAGCCTGATTCCGAAGGTTCTTGGCAAGGGTAGGGAGATAGACTGGGGCCAGTGAGGCCAACTCGCGGTATAATTCCGTGGCTTTCTCGGCGTTGGCGAGAGCCTCGGCCAGTTGTCCAGATGCCGCGAGTTGCAGTGACAAAGAATGGAAGGCATTTCCTCCGAGTTCTTGTTCTCTAATGCAGTCAAGGAAATTTCCCCACATGTGCGGTGCGTTTGTGGTGTATATGGATGTCGTTTCTTTGGCAACCACTAGAGCCTCTTCTTGCCTTCCAACGGCGGCTAAGCAATTTGAAAGTGTGGTGAGAGAGTGTACAAGAGCACCCTTCTGGTTCTCCGCATCTATGTTGCAGACCTCCTCCCGACAAGCCATGACTGCTTGTTCCGCGTCATGAACGGCTTTCCCAAGATATCCCGCCTCTCCTCGGATGGCCACAAGTTCTGTCAGCAGAAATTGCAACTCAAAGTTAAAGGTACCGTCCGTTATTGGATCTTTTCTGGACATGAAAGTTTCAAGCACCTGGACAGCCTCATAAGTCCTGGCAGTATGTCGAAGTATCCTTGTCTGAACTATGCATAGAGATTTGATGTCGACGTCGGTTTCCTGTGAAGGAAGCAGAAATAGGGTATTTGCTTCTCGTGCTGCCTCCATTGCCTCGGAAACTCGGGCCATGTCACACAGGATGAAAGCTCGGTGAACATGGGACCAACGTAGATTGTCAATGTCATCGACATCGTCCGAATCGAAAGAAGAGCGACAAAGTTCAATAGCTTCATCCACTGCCGTTAGAGCCTCATCGAGCAACCCGGCTAAATGAAAATCCCATGAGGAGCGGAGTAGCACGGCAGGGAGCGAGTACCACCCTGTTTGTAATGTAGAGAGTGTTTGCCGGAGATGTCCAACGATTTCCAAACCAATGTTTGAGAGGACCACCTGGTAGGGGTGGGGAACAAGTGGCAACACATCCGCGAGGAGGTCGTTTAACACGCAAATTAGTTTATCCCGTGCCTGTGAAGATGCGTCCGCTTTCAGGCTTGATATCATTTCTTGAATAATGGCAGTTGCTTGGTCGAAGTGAGTGATGAATATGTTTTTAATGAGGGGGATGTGAATATTCCAGGTGTTCCAGGGACCAACATAAGATGCCTGGAAAACATCTTTGAGGACCCCACCATATGGATTGAAGTCATCGAGATGTGTGATGGAATTGCAGGAGGTGTGCAGTACAGGGAGAGGTGAATTCGAGTCCGGTTCCAAAAAGATCTGCAACTCCTTCATGGAAGCTGGAGGTGAATCCTGCCCACTGATATACATGAAGGCATAGAGGAGTCGGAGGAATTGGGAGGAGAAATTTTCCGGATAATGACGGGCAAGATTGCGGAATAAAATCACATTGTCTGCAAGCATGATGGAAGAAAAAATATCCTCCTCTGCTACTTTGCAGATGTGATCAATGAACGAGTCGATAAATTCACCTGCCGGAGGGCGTATGGACCCAGAAAATTTGAGGACAAGTTGGAATCCTTCTTTTGATGCCTCATATGCCTCCGTGTGTTGACCCACAGAAGCAAGGGATTTTGCCAGGATCAAGAAGGCTTCAGCCGATATGACTGCATTGTATTCCACCTCTGGAGAAATGGCAGATATCTGGGAAACAGACTCAATGGTCTGTTCAACTATTGGGAGGCAAATTGCAGCAGCCCTTTGAGCAATGGTTACAGCATCCTGCTGCTGGCCAGTCTCCAGTAAATTTGTCGAATGGGTGACCAACATTGATGTGGATACAGACTGAACACTGTCTGTGCGCTGCTGATGTTCCAATAAAGACTGCCAGATATCAAGGGCCTGCTGGCTGACCTGCAAGGCCAGTTCATATCGCAGTTGATAGTGGTAATGTTGTGAGAGTCTGCTTTGTGAGTACACAATCCATGGCACAAAGAGTGTGGACATTTCGGACCGGCCAGAACCAGCAACATGTTTAAGAATCTGGAGTGTCAGGAGCTCCCAGGCAATGGCTTCAGAAATCATTCCCAGGTTGGCTAGATGCCCACCAAGGTTATCCATCAGATCTTGCATGGATTCTATCTGTATTCCGATGCAACCATTCTGAAGGTCCAGAACCAATCCAAGGACCCAATACACAACATGGGATGACTGTGTTGGTCCCAGGAAAACAGGTTGGAGTGTTGTGAGATATTCAAATGAGTCCTCTGAGCCAAGGATGAAATATCCATCTCTCAACAAGTTTTGGAGGGTTTCGATAAGGTGCATGGTCTGCACTGAAAGATACTGGGATTCCAAACTTGTATGTGTCGGATCCTTAGGAAATCAAAATGTAACGGGGTAGAAAATGAAGTCGATCACTTACAGCGGAAATTATGTCCATGGTTCGATTTGCTATACCTTGCCCATAAGGGGTCCCAAGGAGAACCTGGACCATCAATCCTTCGAGGCGCCGCAGTCGCACTTGATTTTCCGTGTGACTCACAACAACGGTTTGTTCAACACGCAGAGTTGTATTCGCATTGTCGAGAGATATGTCTTCGATGTGAGCAGTTGTTTCATCAATTCGAGCGGTTCTTTGCTCGTTCCGAGCCGTTGAGAAAGCCTATTGTCGTTAAGAACAGATATTTTGACAGAGCAGCAATGGGTGTCCTCACCGTGAATTTGATATAGCAGCTGATTACATGCTCCTTCAGACACCGAATTTCTGCCTCGACTTCGTCGCGCTTCATCCACACTTTGAGTTGCGACCCGAAACCCCGGAACCCGGGGCTGCGTTCGACGGGAGAAATCTTCCGACAAGTTTTCAGGACGTGTAACATGTCTCTGTGCAATTTGTAAGACAAAGATTCTTGAAGAGTGGAACAAACTCACGCCTTCAAATCACCAAGGGCGCCTAATAGTGCGGGCGCTTGATACGCATCTTCGTGCCCCCGAGTGAGATTTGCGAGGTCAACGAGGGACCGGAGGACGTCGTTTGTGAGTTCCCGGATCCGTCGTCGATTCTCGGACACCTGGAGTTCCTTGAGTCGCGCTCACGAATGAGAAGTAACAACTAATTACCTTTTCGATGGATTCCTTGATGCTCTGGCCGACCTCAATGAGATCCTTTATGAAGGTCGCGAGCGTTATCAACGTAGTGGTGGCGGTTATCGGGTCCATACTGAAGGAGTAAGCAACGCAGGCGAGGCGAGGGAGATGGAAGTAAAGAACAAGAGGCGCGAGGCAACAGCTTCCGCGAGACGCTCCAAATTTGGCAGACCACAGCCGTACGTCAGAATCGATACAGCACTCAAGATGCAGCACCGCGTTATTTCCTTCATTGTGTCTCCGCAGAGTTCGCTGGAAGGACGACTTGACAGCTCGAATCCCGCTGGACACTTCAGGTCGTCGTATTTCGAGATAGCGAGCACACAGCAGAAAGAAGAAGGTTAGCACTGCAGCAGCGTTCGGCCCGACTCGGAGAGCAGCGCCTAACGTTACAATAGGACGCCGAGGGTCAGCCACGCGCGAGCAAGCTCAACGTACTTGATTTATTTCACAACGCGTTGAATTTACACATATGTAGTCGTAAGGACGCGCTGAGCGGATGCGGCGCGTACACGCACCCTCGTGCGTTGTGTTCGAAAAAATATCTCGCGCGGCGCTGGAGAAAGCGAGTTATGAGCGAAGCAAAATGAACAGGGAAGATGAGATTGGTGTCGCGTCACAATGGGCCGACAATGAGGTCCCTGCGCCCTTGTTCAGCAGGCATTTCTTAAGCCGTACATGTACGCTGCGGACTGCAAAGCCGAGCGCGTGCCCGTGCGCGCGAGACTCACACCCCTGTGCGAGGAGGAGACTCCAGCCCGGTTAGTCCAAAAGCTAAGAGCGGCATTTCCAGAGAGCAGAGAGGATGATTCTGAGCCTGATCATGACGTTGAAAAAGAAACCCCAGTCCGAGTCACAGTGACGCACATGGCAAACAACAAGCCTTGACTGCAACCACATCGACCAACTTTATCCTGCATTTCATCCGGCCCTCGAATTTTGAACAGTGGTCCTGTCAGGCGCGATACCATTCGGGAAGGTCCTAACCTTTCCGAGTTGAGAATACCAAATGTGAGTTACATGTACCGCTTTGAAATTCCTGATAGAAATTCAAACAGATGTAGTTCGTAACCTTCTGGCAAGACCATCCTTCGGCGAATAGGTCGCTGCAAGTCTAGGACTACAACGTGTACGACCACAGCGGTCGACCTAATCGTCGTGTACCGGCTGCAAAGTTAATACTGGTCCTCGCGGCACGCCGCAACGAGAGATCGGTTCAGTATGGAATGCGCTTCCATCGCGCCTCGGACTGCCGCGCCCCACGAAAAGCCGTGTCCGTTTTTCGAAACCTCCCTCGAAACTCCTGGCCTCCCTTTTCTTCGCCGCCGGCCCCAGCGCGCCCCCCATCGATCCATCCGCGTGGCTCCGCTCATCCTGCTTCACTCCGCATACGTCGACTAGGGATGTGCGTGCGGAGGCTCAGGCTGCGTTTCGGAAGCCAGCGGCAACGTCCAACCTGCGACGCGACACACACGGCATTCCACCGTCCACCAAGCCCACTCCACGGCCTTGCTTTCACGCCACCTTCGTTCTTTTGCGAGCGCCTCTGCGGGCTCCCTACTTACTGGCTTCGGACCATCCATCTCCGGAATCCATACCGCGCAGGACTCTCCGTAGCCTCTCAGACATCCACCGGGCTATTTCGCGCCCCGAAGATGGCCTGGCGCGCTTCATGTGGGGCCCCGAACACACCGCCACGCCTTCAACTTCCGCAGGCGGGGTGACAATCTGCGCGTTTGTCGAGTAGGCTGCGCACGGCACGCCGTTGAGAAGTCACAAAAAGTAGCCGGGAGTCACGGGCATATACTCCCCCCAAGTCGAATTCACGCGGTTTCCACCGAGACTGGAAATTACGCCGAGTAAGATTGCAGTTTTGCGCGTACTCGCATCGCGCAGGACAGCGATTTTCTACCCCACTCTCCGCACGACGCCCGCACCGCGCCGTGCTTCTCCCTCGGGAAATCTCAAATTCTCCCGAATCTATTTCGATCTTCCGTCTGCCCTCGTCCACGAGCCGCAGTAAGCCCGTCCTCCACCACCGTCGCCGCGGCCCTACATACGCCCTACTCAATCGAGTGCTGCGCCTCGAGTACTTCGACGTGTAATGTACGCACCGTGCGCGGCCTGAAAGAACGCCGGACGCCGCTGAGAGGGAGGGCTGTGGAGGTGTGAGGCGGGGGAGGGAATGAGCCCATGTCTGCAGCACGGGCAGGCCGCACGTCGCGTCGGATGGTGGGCTACTGCGCCCTGGTCGAGGGAGACACCGAACAGCGGTTGAGCCGCGCACTCGCACGTTTCATAGCTCGTACTCCGTGCCGCGCAAGACCCTCGATGGCCGTGTCTCAAGCCTCCCGAAAGGATGACGCGCCGCGCGGCGTGTCTATATTACGTTGAGTCGCCTTGATGAGTCGCATGCGTGTGCGCGAGCCGATGGAGAGGGTGCTTCGTCGAGGGGCCGGTGAAGAAGGACTGACCCGGTTTTGTGTGCTCCGCCATGCCGTCTCCTGATACCTGCGTGGTCGCACCTATGGGCGCTTAGCGGGCGCCTGACGCCGCGATCCGGAGGCGAGTGATGGGGGGAACCTGCGGGGATCATGTCGGAGAGAGAGTGGACGAAGCGTGTCGGAGCGCGCAGCCCCGGGATGGCAACCCCGGGGTGGAATTGTGGCCGGATTGCGGATGCCTTCTTCTCGTTTCTCGGACGGAAACCCCGAACACTTCCTATGGGTCCCATCCGCCACCCTCTCCTCAGTCGCGTCGATCTCACTCGCTGTCCTCGAAGGTGCACAGCCCCTGGTCGGTCTTTTCAAAATCTGCTTTCGCTGCAAGCCCTCTTTGCTTGGCCTGCGGCCAGCGGCTCTCCGGAATTACTTGCACCGTTCTCTTCTCGGCCTTTCGTCTTTCTTCCTGTCTCGGGCGTGGATACAGATATCTATAATGAAATTGATCATGAGGTAAAAAAAGAAAAACATGTACAGCGACGTTTTGAAACATATACATAGACACTAGATACGACCCCACAGGACGGCTAATCCCACAAACACGACTACAATCCACCACAGAATATCCATCGGCGTGCTGCTCAGCTTCACCTTGAGTTGCACCTCCAACGGGGTGGCGAGGATATCTGGGAGGTGACTTGTTCCGGGCCGCGCGCTTTTCGCGGCTTCGTTCTCAACTTGCGGCGATAGTTGGGGTGTGGTCGCTTCTGCGGCCCATGTCGTCCCCGCAATCGCCTCAAACTGCGGACCTGCGGAGGCGATGAGTTGGAGGTCGGCGCAGGCAGCCTGTGACTGACCATTGCCGTCCGATACTGTTGGTGCTTCGCCCTCGGCCGCGGACCCAGTATCCGAAACATCATAATACTCGTCGTCCGACTCCGTCGCCGTTTCCCAAGCTTCGGCGTCGTCTTCCTCCGCATCTTCCAATGGCCCAGTTTTGACTTTCACGAACAGGAAGGGCGGCTGGGGCGGTAAAGACTCAATCCTCCTACGAACTTCCGCGCTCTCTGCAGTTGCAGCGGAAGCACGGTCGACCTCTCCTTTCTCCACGAGGTACCCCGCTAGTTCGTCCAGAGTCTCTCCCAGTGCTCCTAGGAAGTAAGTCTCGTTATCCGAGACCTTTCGCAATATGTTGACGGCCTCTTCGCAGGCAGTGATGCATTCATCCTGGCGGCCAATTTTCCACATTATTGCGGCCATATTCCGAAGGCTCTTGGCATGGGTAGGGAGATGTCCTGGGGCTAGCAAGACCAGCTCGCGGTGTAGATCTGTGGCTTTCTCGGCGTTGGCGAGAGCCTCGGCCAGCCGTCCAGAAGTCGCAAGTCGGAGCGATAAAGAATGGAAGGCATTTCCTCCCACTTCTTGCTTTCTGAACGTGCTTAGGTGACGTCCCCACATGCGTGATGTGTTTGTATTGTATATCAATGCTGCTTCTTCAGCAACCACAAGAGCCTCTTCGTGTCTTCCAACAATGGCTAAGCAGTTCGATAGTGTGGTGAGGGAGTGTACAAGAACACGCTTCTGTCTCCACACATCCCTGTTACGGACCTCCTTCCGACAGGTCATGACTACTTGTTCCGCGTCATGAACTGCCTTCCCAAAATATCCTGCCTCTCCTCGGGTGGCCGCAAATTCTGTGCGTAGAAAGTGGAATCGCATGTTGAAGGTGCTGCCCATTATCAGATCTTTTGTGGACATGAAGCTCTCAAGCACCTGTACAGCCTCGTGATTCCTGGTGGTATGTCGAAGTATCCTTGTCTGAGCTAGGCATAGATATTTGCGGTCAACGTCGGTTTTTTTCGAAGGAAGCAGAAATAGAGTGTTTGCTGTACGTGCTGCCTCGGTTGCTTCGGAAACTCGGGCCATGTCACACAGGATGAATGCCCGGCGAAGATGAGACCAACGTAGCTCGTCGACATCATCCATATCGTCCAGGCTGAAAGAATGAAGTTCAATAGCTTCATCCACTGCTGCAAGTGCTTCATTGAGAAACCCGGCTAACTGAAAACCCCACGAGAAGCGGAGTAGCACGGCGGGGAGCGAGTACCACCCGGTTCGTAATGTAGAGGGTGTTTGTCGGAGATGTCCAATGATTTCCTGAGCTATGTTTGTGAGGACCACCTGGTTGGGATGAGGGATAAATGGCAACACGGTGTCAAGGAGGTCGTTCAACATGCAGATCAGTTTATTCCGTGCCTGTGAAGATGTGTCCGCTATCAGGTTTGATATCACTTCTTGAATAAAGGCAGTTGCTTGATCGAAGTGAGTGATGAATATGTTTTTCATGAGGGAAGTGTGAATATTGTTCCAAGGACTGACATAAGATGCCCAGACAACATCGTCGAGGACCCCGCCGTATGCATCGAAGTCATCGAGAAAATTACTAGAGGTGTGCAGTACTGGTGGAGGTGAATTTGAGTCAGGTTCCAAAAAGATCCGCAGCTCCTTCATGGAAACTGGAGGTGAAATCTGCCCGCTGATATACACGTAGGCATAGAGGAGACAGAGGAATTGGGAGGAGAATTCTTCCAGATAGTGGCGGGCAAGATCACGGAATAGAATCACATTGTCTGCAAGCATGGCGGAAGAAAAAGTATTCTTCTCTGCTACTTTGCAAATGTGATCAATGAATGAGTCAACATATTTGCCTGCCGGAGGGCGAATGGACCCCGAAAACCTAAGGACAAGTTGGAATCCCTCTTTTGATGCCTCATATGCCTCGACATTCCGGTCCACAGAGGCAAGGGATTTTGCCAGGATCATGAATGCTTCTGATGATATGACTGCATTGTATTCCAACTGTGGAGTAATGGGAGATATCTGGGAAGCAGACTCAACAGTCTGTTCAACCATTGGAAGGCAAATTGCAACAGCTTTTTCAGCAATGGTTACAGCATCCTGCTGTTGGCCAACTTCTAATAAATTTGTTGAATGGGTGACCAGTATTAATGTGGATAGAGACTGGACACAGTCTGCACACCGCCGATGTTCTGGTAAAGACTGCCAGATATCATAGGCTTGCTTGCTGGCTTGCAAAGCTAGACCATAGTGTAGTTGGTCTTGGTAATGTTTCGAGAGTTTTCTTTGCAAGTATGCGAGCCATGGCACAAAGAGTGTACACATTTCAGGCCGGCCGCTACCAGCCAAGTGTTCAATAATTTGAAGTATCAGGAGGTCCCAGGCAATGGCCTCAGAAATCATCCCTAGGTTGGCTAAATGCCCACCAAGGCTATCCATCAGACCTTGCATGGATTCTAGCTGTATTCCGATGCAACTGTTTCGAAGCTCCAGAACCATTCCAAGGACCCAATGCACAACATGAGACGACTTTGTAGGTGGCAGAAAAACAGGTTGAAGTGTTGTGATATGTTCAACTGAGTCCTCTGAGCCAAGGATGAAATATCCACCTTGCAACAAGTTTTGGAGGCTTTCGATAAGGTGCATGGTCTGCACTGAAAGATACTGGGATTCCAAACTTGTATGTGTCGGATCCTTTAGGAAAATATAATTTAACAGGATAGAAAATGAAGGGAATCACCTACAGCGGAAATTATGTCCATGGTTCGATTTGCTATACTTTGCCCAAAAGGGGTTTCAAGCAAGACTTGCGCTATCATTCCTTCGAGACGGCGTAGCTGCGCGCGATTCTCCGTGCGGCTCACGATTAAGGTGTGTTCCACCCGTAGAGTTGCGCTCGCGGTGTCCAGGGATGTATCCTCGATGCGAGCAGTACGTTGCTCAATTCGAGCACCTCTTTCCTCGCTCCGAGCAGCAGAAAATGTCTGAAGATAGACAAGATGTTTAGATAGAATGGACGGAGGAAGGTAGCTGCACTCGCCGTGAATTCACGTAAACATTTATTTACATGCTTCCTTAGACGCCTGATTTCGGCCTCGATGTCGTCACGCTGAATCCAGAGTTTGACTTGAGATCCCAAACGCCGGAATCCGGGAGGGCGTTCGACGGTGTCAATCTTTTGACAAATTGAATGTACGCGGAGCATGTCTCTGAGGTTTGCATGAGGCTATGACAGTACACCGCAACAAGGTAGACGCACTTCTGTAGATCGCCGAGAGCACCTAGCAGTGCCGGCGGGTGTTCATTCTCACTCCCTTGAATAAGGGTCTCGAGGTTGGCGAGGGTACGCAGGATATCGTCTGTAAGCTCTCGTATCCGGCGTCGATTCTCGCCAACCTACACACGTCAGCTGCGCTCTCCGAAGAGGACGACGACTGGGCCGTACCTTTTCTATCGAGCGCTTGATGCTCTGGCCCACCTCGATGAGGTCCTTTATAAAGGTCGCAAACGTGATCACCGTCGTGGTGATACTAACTGGTTCAGCCATCCAACGATGTATCGCGATTGGGAGTCAGGAGGGAGGAAAGAAGGTGGTGTACAAGTGTTGAGAGCGCCAAATAACAGCTCCCGCGAGGCGGCCAAAAATATGGCGACAGCTTAAATTCTGACGGAACAGAGATCAGAAACTCTACAGCCCGTCGGCACAGCACACTCTTAGGTGTTTGCACCGCATAAAAATCGTTATTCTAGAATTGAGGAGATCAGAACCAGTTACTAGATTGTGCCAGTCGGTGAGGGTGTAAAGCAGCACTGCAGCAGCGATAAATTCAGAAAAATTATAGGACGATACGAATAGGAAGGAGGTACGAGGTAGATCGAGAAGGCACTGAGATCAAGAGTGCTATGAATCGTGATTTGTCCGGTGATACGCCGTCCTCGTCGAATGCGCAAGGACAAGGTAAGCCAACTCGCAGTCTCCCACACAGCTTTTTCAATTGACGAAGATTACATATCTGCTGGTGGAAATGAAGTTGGGCATCGGAACGTGAGGGAGAAGGTCGTAGGTAGGTAGGTAGATTTAGTCCGTGGCGAATAATCCGGCGCCAACCTTGCGCTAACTAAAGCAGTAGTCTTAGATAGCAGACGCCGGAGTAGATTGAAAGGGGTTCAGGGAGTCAATGAGTTTCATAAGCTGTCGATCATTCCATGCGGTCGGCGTGTCGAGGAGGGAGCAAGTTCAAATCGAGAGTAAAAGAAATTTGGTGGACAGCAGAGAGGGACGATCGGATCCGATGGCATCAGAGGCGGATCAATGCGACCCGCACAGCCACTTTAGTGCTCCGACATCGTACATCTCTTCACGGCTCGCGATGTATTGTGCACGCTCAATTACTCCTCTGACTTGACGCTAACAGGTTTTTCCATGCCACCCTTGCCGAAAACAAAATGATTCAGGTCCAACAAACTCTCGATGCGATTATTCACGATTCCACAACTTGATAGCGAAGCCTGCATCCATTAGTACCAGAACTTAGGAGAATCGACCACACAGAATATCCCTCGGGGTGTTGCTGAGCTTTAATTTGATTTCCAGTGGGATAGCCAGCATGTCTTCGAAACAAACCTTTCCGAACCCGGGACTTTCTCTTGGTCCTCTGTCTAGGATGGAGTCCTGGGACGGCCGCGGGCTGCGCCACTGACAGAACCTCGACGACTGAGTTGATAGAAAGTCCCGTTCTGTGTCCATAGCATCGGAAACATCGTAATACTCGTGGTCTGACTCTGTTGCGATTTCCACAGCCTCGTCGTCGTCCTCGCTATCCAGGGACTCTGTCTCAATCGCCAAAAAAAAGACCGCTGGCTGAGAAGGCAACTGCTCGATCTTCGCCCGAACATCCGCGCTCTCGGCTGTTGCAACCGAGGCGCGTTCGGAGTCTCTGTCCGAGAGGTATCCCGCGAGTTGATCCAGAGCCTCTCCCAACGCAACGAGGAAGTATTTTTCGCTATCCGAGACCTTCCGCATGATATCGATAGCTTCCTCGCAGGCTCCTATAGCTTCCTCGCGGCGGGCTACTATCGAGGAAAGATTTCACAGGCTGCTTACGAGAGTAGGGAAATGTCGTGGCGCCAGCGAGACCAACTCGCGATACAGCTCTGTGGCTCTCTCGGTTTCTAAAAGAGCCTCGTCAAGCTGGCCTGAGGTTGTGAGGCGGCGTGAAAGGGAACTTTGCAAGGCATATCCTCCCTTCTCAAATTATAAAGGCAGTCCCCCACATGTGCGGCGCGTTTGCGGCGTAGACAGATTTCCTTGATACGCGTCGAAGAACGCGCGTCTGAATCAAATAACGCATGAGGTCGACGTTTTCCGCAACCTCGAGTGGTTGAACTTCTCGGTGCCTGTGCAGCTTCGGTTGCCTCTATAAAAGCGCGACGGATATTGAACCGACGTAATTGGTCGACATCAACCCCATCGAGGTCTGAGCGGCAGCGTTCGAGTTACTCATCCACCGCTGCTAGCGCGTCATCGAACAATCCGGTTAGCCAGAAACCCTTGGAAGAGCTCCAACGCACGGAGGTGAAAGACCTCCATCTGCTTTGCTGTGTATTCCGGAAGTAATCGAGGAGCGGTGCCTACGATTTCTAGGAGGATTGATTGTTGGGGGCGAGGAACCACTGGAAGAATATCATCCTGGATATCGAGCGGCGCGAATAATTGTATTGTCGATACCCTCATTAGAAAAAGACCACAAGGATCGCACACGCACGGAGACAGTGGCTTGGAAGAGATTATACGTAGGTTCTTCCCGCGCGGATGGGGAACACAGATTCACTGCGAACACATTCAACTCATGCATTCACGTTCCTCGGTACCGTATAATAAAGAAAAGGCATTAAACATGCTCAGGCGTATTTTCCCAGTTCCTCTACAAAAAAAGGTTAGGCTCGTCGCGAACACAGAAAGGCAAAATACATACGCGTTATTGCAATGCCTAGCGCATCGGCTTTCGGGAATCTTTTCCATAACGGCGGTAAATTCTCGTCGGTCGTGACAATGTGCAACTGCCTGAAATACTTGAAGGTGTTCCGATCAGTTATCTTCTCCTCTATCTCCGTCCACGGGATATTGTGCCAGAAACCTCCGGCCTTGAGCGTCAGGACTCGCAGATTTGGAGTTTGCATAGTCGAGAGAAGCCACAGGAGGACTTCGCCCGGGTTGGGGTATGTTTTCATTAGATCGATTTCGAAGGATGAAAGCTGTGGGTTGCAGTGAAATTTGATTCTTTCTATGAATTCGTCTGGATGAAAACATAAATAAGGCAGTGATCCAGAACGGAGCAGTGCGGACGCACAACAATGAACAGGCCACTCCGGGAAGATGATAGATAAGTGATGGAGGTTCGAGCCAGAGGCCTTCATAATTTGTTGGACCGCGGGGATGTAGTCGGATCGAATGCAGGATAGGGTCAAGGACGGAAGGTGAGCGTAATGCTCCGAAAACCAAGACCGATACTTGAAAGGAGAGTGAAGGTGTAAGCTGCGCAGCTTCGGAGGAAGGGAGGTGCCGGGCAACGTGGTGGGCGTGGGCTCGACGCAGTAAGGATAAAAGTCCAGAGCCGTCAGCGCCGGAAACAGCGCAACGAATTCGATCGCATCATTGAAGCAAGGAAACGAATTTGTGATGCGCAGGGTCGTTATTTCGCTGAAGGTGGAGGCCAACAGGGAAAGCTTGGGTTTCGAAATGAGACCTCTGTGGTTGTGGATCCGCAAGGTTGTCACATTCTTCATTTTTGCGAGCGTGGTGATGGTACTATCTCCCAAATGCGCTGTCCCTTGGAGATCAGGGGCGCCGGGGTAGATAGAGACGCTGCGAATGCAGTATCTAAACGTGCATAGCGGATTGTCCAACAGTTGCAGGAACGACGCTCCGACGTGGGGACCAACGTAGACATCGAATTCTGAAAATAAATGGTACCGACTCGACTGGAGCCAGGCTTTGCAGACGAGACTGCAGGAGGCAAGGGTGTTTTTCTTGCTCCGAGTCCTGTTCCCGTCCATTATAAAATCAAGGACTTCGGGGGGAAGACGCTGCGCCGGCGCCGCGGCCGTGGCCATTGTCGTGAGCGAAAAAAAGGAAGCGAGTGTCACACCACACGTGCAGGTGACACAGCGTGTCTTCCGCCTCTCAACTCCACAAGACTCTAGAGTCTGAGACTCAGCCAAGCTCATAGTACACTCCGAATTAAAACGACACAAAACTATTCCGTCGCCGTCGCACAACTAAGCGCCACACACTCCCCCACATCAATAGCCCCGAACCCGCCCTCCAGTCGCCAGTCAGCGGTGCCGCCCTGCGCCTGTGCAAGCCTCAGGAGCGGCTCCAGCGCCTCGTCGTCGCTTCCTGCAAACGTTGCAAAGTGCATCGCCAGCGAGTGGCGCGCGCGCACGTCCGCCGCGAGGCGCACCGCGTCCTCGGGCGTCGCATGCAGCGTGACGAGGTGCGTGTCGTCCGAGAGCTAGATGGAGACCCAAGTAAGATGAGTTGCTGCAGGCGGAATACAATGGAAGACTCACTCGGTATCCCATCTTGCCGAGCACCGTGAGGGTCGCGCCAGACCAGATCGGTATCATCGCGAGGTCGAATGGGCCTAGCCTTTCTCCGATTTCTGCCGACGCGTCAATAATAGAAGTAAATTCGATGGCGAGGGAGCTGACCTTTGAACACAGGGCATGAACCACCGGCGATTTGATAACCAGTGTCGCTACACGGTCGTTAACAGACGAAATAATTTGTGAAGGACTAGACTTGCCCAGCAAAGTAAACGGAGGCTGCAGGTGGACCGCCTTCGCCTTCAGAGACGGGGATCTGCTGTACAACCCAGCTGCACCACAGCGCCCAATTCTGGTCCCACATCCCTCTCCCTACGGAAGATGCGTCAGTGCTCGTACAGTCTCTTTGAGAATTAAATTACCGCTGTTGTGCTGTGCGGGTGTACAAGTAAAGCTGTAGCTGAATTTTCTGCCGATAGTCGGCGGAAACGTGGCGTTATCCCACCAGTCGAGCTCGTGTATTCGCCCGCCGGGGATCCCCACCGATTCCAGAGTAACCTTGACGCCCAGAGGCACAAGGAAGTCTACCCCGTGCGATTTTTGCCACATTGCTTTGATAGCGTCGAGGTCGCAGTGGTCGTAGCTAGACACTTTGGTCAATGTTTCGTCCTCAGGAAGGAGAATCCACGCACTGGTTGTGGCTGATAGCTACAAAATCGATGTCAGGGAGCTCCTGGATGTTACATGGCGGCGGTAGACGCCTCCGTGGTCCTACCCACGCAGACGGGTAGGCTCTGTCGGAAAATATCGGGTCGAACACTATACGAACTGGCCGTTTCCCAGGTTCTGCTGGAAGTTGTACGAGAAACCCCTGCACAGCTTGCGTGAGGGCCAATACACCGAGTACAGCGTGGAGGACATACTGCGTGTCCCAGCCAAGCGGCACATATTTTATCCACCTCCTCCAGGACCTCAAAGTTAGGTTTTATCGTCTTTACGGTCTTCACGCCGTGCAAATCTTGCTGTAGCGGTGTTGCCCGCACAAAGGGAAGGCGCATGAGGCCCACGGCGCTTGCCAGCATGGTTAATACCGGCGGCCATGGGTTTTCGAAGGGGCCGGTTGAATTTCTGTGGGTTTCTGAATGTGTATAGACAGCCATTAGGAGTATATGAAGTGGGCAAGGTTGTGGTGTTGGACAGAGAACCCCGACGGATTCAGACAACGCCGATGATGTCACCGGCCATAAGTAGCCCCTATTTCAGCAACTAAACAAATTTCAGCGGGAATATATGGAATAAGGTGTGGAATTGATAGGTGCTGAAATTAGTCTTCCTCCTAGAGATAAAAAAAAAACAAAGAAAGCAAAAGTGCGACAACGCCTTTAGCATGGAGAACCAATGAAAAAAAAAAAGAACAAGTAGGCAGACACTCACGGAGCAGAGAAATACAATAGACCCGCGGGCTCCCCTCGTTCAGCGTCTCACACCAGTGGCATGCAGCCATCAATTAGTCGGTCGAACTGAGTCGAACATAGTTTTCACGCTCCAGTCTTACAGGTCGCGTCGTGCAAGCGGGCAAATGAGTGTCTTCGGCTCTTTTTGCAAGATAAGCAGGTTTCTGAAGGCACCTGTCGTTCTTCAAGAGTTTGCAGCAAAGGAACGGAATTGAGCGTAACGATTGTTTGGTTCAGCAGCTTTAGGCCTCGGCCCTCCGATCACGTTGGTGGGTACCGCCACCTGATGGACACCTTGCCTTTTTGAGGCTTTTTCATCTTCCTGTCAACTCCCCCGTAAGACTTTACCCGACCCGTGAAGACACCCATTCTTGAGCGCGTACCACCGCTTGCACCTGTATCGAACTCATTTCTCAACTGACTCGAACAAGAGAAGGCTACTTCACAAAGAAGTCAAGGCTCGTTGGGCTATTGCGCTCAGGTTTGGTCGACAGAGATCTAGGATATCGTTTCCAGCGTCTTTGTATCTGCGCCTTATCGTGCCTTGCCTTTAGCGTCCGTGCACCACTTCCATGTTGGCCTCCTCTTTCAGCTCCAAGCTGGGCACGAACTATTGTCCTCAGGATGAAGAAATAGCGCAGATAAACAATCTCCTCATCGAACCGTGCCTTCGGTTGAAGCACATCGACGATGAAATTGCTGTCATGCAGAAGGCCATCGACAAACTCACGGAGGAGCGCGACGCTCTCAGTGTCTACGTGGACGCCCACAAGGCCCTCACTTCCCCCATCCGACGGCTTCCACTTGACATCATCGAGGAAATCTTCTTTGCCTGTCTTCCGACAGAGCGGAACTGCGTAATGAGTGCCCGAGAGGCCCCGGTCCTCCTTGGCCGTATAAGTAGCTCGTGGAGGACCATTTCTCGCTCAACGCCGCGGCTGTGGTCCATGCTCCACATCGTCGAGCCTACACGTCCATACAATGCGAAGCCCGGGTTGTTCGAGGCCAAGGTTGCGCAGCGTCTAGAGACCACCAAAGCATGGCTACGGCGGTCTGGCATATGTCCGCTGTCGCTTTCGTTGGAAAGCAATCTCGACCACGGGATGACCCCGCCTCTCACCCCTTCCCCCGCCCTCCCAAACACCGCCCGTTTCCTGCGCGCGCTCATCCCGTTCGCATCCCGGTGGCGGAATGTCCGTTTGGTGATCCCACCTCTGGCTTTCGACCCCTTGTCGCACCTTACCGAGAACGATGTGCCTCTCCTAACGCACCTAGACATCGTTCAACGTCCAGAGCATCCCCACAGCAACACTCAGTGGGATCTTTCCAAATTCCTCCGCGGATCCAATCTCTCCAGCTTCTCCATTTCGGGAAGCAATATCAATCCGTCTGACCTCCCGCTTCGGTGGAACCAGTTGACGGACCTGTCCATCATGGGCCCCGCATGGGGCGTCGGGCACACGCAGACGAGCGAGGTCGTCCTGCAGGTTCTCTCCCGGTGCCCCGAGCTCCGGTCGTGCAAACTTCTCATCCACGATAGCCCTGCCACGACACACGCAGCACCGCTTCCGGACTCCATCACCGAGTGCGCGTTTCTCCGCACCGTCGAGCTGCTGTGCGTCGGTGCCCCGCTGTACGCCTCCGGGCGCCTCCTCAGCCGGCTTTCGCTGCCCGATCTTCGGCATTTCAAGCTCCGGGGGCACGGCGACCCGCAGGGCGGCACCGCTGAGGCGCTCTCCGCCGCCCTTGCGACGTCGACGCGCTTGGAGTGCGTCGACATCGACAGCGACACTTTTTCGAAGTCGTCGCTGACCGACTTCCTCCGCGCGTTGCCGCCTACAATCCGGCGGCTGGAGATCATGGACCTCGTCCACGCGTGGCACTCGTCGATGACGGAGGGCTCCCTCGACGACGACGTCCTCGCGGGCTTCAGCGCTGCCTCCGCGTCCGCCCCCGCCCCCACGCCGTACTGCCCGAATCTACAGGAGCTCGTCATCGCGCACTGCCGCATCGTCTCCGACGACGCGCTCTTCCGCTTCATCGCCTCCCGCATGGCCTTGGCCGGCCCGGGCAGCAGCGGGCCTGCGCTCCAGCGTGTGGAGGTGCGGTTCGACAGGGAGGTGCAGGTGGATATAATTCCTAGCCTGCAGCCGTTCGTGGACGCGGGTCTGCGGACGGCGATTACGTATCATAGCCCCGCACCGCTGCATTTTTCGCCGTGGCAGGGCTTGGCCGATGCACCCTCCAGCCAGGGGCCGCCTTATATAGCCCCACACTCATTCTGAATTATTGCGAATGCGAATATCTTTACTACTTGGAAACATTGTATTGTGATTAGTGTAACTGACCTGGAACGGATGAGTTACTCAACTTCATGATGACTGTTACTGTTGATACTATTGCATCAATTGCATCCTCTGGCAAAAGTGCAAGAATTGACTCGGAAGAGCAGAATCAGGCATCTCGAGCCATTGTCGACCTAACTGGAAGCTTGAAGGTCGAGTTTCGAGTGAAAGCTCGATTTGAAATCAGCCACCGGACAGCATGGCGGCCCTCTGGTCGTTGCTGAAGAAGCGAGCTGTATGCGTCTAATGTAAAGGCATTGCCGAGTCTCTCTAGGCGCTGTAATGGGATTATGGGAATCGCCTCGTTCCTCGCCCAAAACATTGCCTGCGAGTCTCAGTTGGAACCGTGACGACCAGAAAACGAAAATGGGGCCTCCCGCCGGTGGAGTGTGCACGGTTGAACCAAGCTCCTGTTAATTCCGAGGAAACATTTCGAGCAGCGACTCCGAGTCGGAGCAAGCACTACGACTGCCGGCGAGACCTTTTTTTTTTTTCGAAGATGCCTCTTCGAGAGGAGACGATGAGCGGAGACTCTTCTATCATTGCCAGAGAGCGTAGATCATACTAGATGGTCAGGGAGAAGAATTTAGAACCGCAGGGCAAGATTGAAATGGGTACCCTGGTGTCGCGGTCTGTCACAAGCACACCACTGTGGTGACGCTGACTCGCTCTTTTCTCTTCGCCATCATCTTGCCATGACCGCCGCGTTAGCGCAGCATCTTCCTCCCGAAGTCGTCGATTTCATAATGGACGGAAACAGCAACAACAAACGGGCCCTTGCATCGTGCAGCCTCGTCTGCAAAGCTTGGCTCCAATCCAGTCGGTACCATTTATTTTCGGAATTCGATATCTACGTCGGTCCAAACGTCGGGACTTCGTTTCTGAAGCTCTTGCACCACCCCCTATGCACGTTTATATACTGTATTCGAAGCATCTCCATCTACCCCGGCGCTCCTGATCAGGATGGGGTGGCGGGCTTAGGAGAGAAGACGGTAACTGGGCTCGCCAAATTGAAGCATGTCGCGTCCCTTCGAATCCATAACCACAGAGGCCTAATTCCCAAATCCACACTGGCACTTCTGGCATCCACATTCAACGAAGTCACGACCCTTCGCATCACCAACTCGTTCCCTTCCTTCAACGACGCAATAGAATTCGTTGCTCAGTTCCCGGCCCTAAAAATCCTGGATTTCTATCCCTACTGTGTCGATCGTACGCCCACCACATCACCGGAGACGACCCTGCCACCAAACCTGCATAGCTTGAGACTCCACTCTCCCTTCTCGTATCACTCCTGGTTTTCGGAACGCAGCGAACATTTTCCATCGTTGGCCTTGACCCACGTTCAACCACCCGACATCGGCACAGCCAAAGAAATCCTCACCGCATTTGGCTCGGACCTCCGTCACCTATATATCAGTTTTCCTCCAGGATCGTTCCAGTGTTCGTGTACGTGCATGTTTTGGTCTATACATGTACATAACTTGAATATTCACATGAATCTACATAGCCGCCTTCTCTGTCGCCATCAACTTCCATTCCAATGCGCGATTGTCCTTGCTCGAGATAGTTGGGGCGCAAGATGAGGACTTGCTCCCATTTGTCCGAAACATGCGAGCCCCGAGCCTGCAGATTCTTGAATGGTACTTGCTGGAGAGATTCTCTCGCACCGGGTATGGACCTACAGCCCTGATGATTCCGTGGGCGGAGGTAGATTCCAAAGTAGCCGATCGGGTTGCGTTCAAGGGCCTCAAGGAGCTTCA
Source organism: Mycena galericulata (assembly GCA_029289565.1). Taxonomy (NCBI): domain Eukaryota; kingdom Fungi; phylum Basidiomycota; class Agaricomycetes; order Agaricales; family Mycenaceae; genus Mycena; species Mycena galericulata. The sequence goes on along the minus strand of JARKIA010000080.1, from coordinate 341,753 downwards.
CTTCCACTTCTCCAAATATTTCGAACGCAAAAGACATCTTTTGGATAAGTTCCCAAAAGCCGAAGCCCTAGGAATCGCGATAGTCGGTAAGTAATAATGCTTCTGCTTTTATTTAATGGGCTGACGGAAGTTTCCAGAACATATGAGCCAGACTCCAGTAGTTACGAATCACGTTGTTTACTGAGCGAAGAACGAGCTAGGTACAATAAAGTGTCTGTCAAGAGAGACTAATCACGTTGCATGTCCCTGAATATTTTCCTTCCCTAGAAGTTTGCCCATCGTTTAAGATACCTGAGAAGTGATGCTCCCTTGTTTTGCCAAGACATTATTCAATTGGATTGCAATCTCACTCTGGAAAAAGGCTTGTTCGGGGCCTTCCAAAAAGTTTCAGGCGCACTCCTCTTACCTTAGTTTCAGGCCACTCAAAACCCGCCGGCTCGGCACCTCAAACTAAACATCAGGAGCGCGCCAGAAACTGAAGGTTTCCGGTACGTTTTTGGGAGGCCTGAAACATCTAGTGTTCGCCTTAAGGGCCTTAAATCGGGCCGTCCAGCTCCTTAAGGCCTTACTAATCTTAAGGGCCTATACTAAGGCCTTCGATTGAAAAAATTCCCACCGCATTTGGCACATTGGGCACAGCCAAAATATGTACCTCCTCATCTCGTCAGGGAATGCCTCCATCTCATCTGCCGACCGCTCCATGGGAGTCTCCACCTCCTCCATCACACGCGCCGATGGTTTCCGAGTACAGGGCTTCTCTGGCCTGTTTTTCGCCTGGTGGAAATATTGCATATTGCTGCAGCAAGACCGTAGTCGACATCGAGGGGGATGGTGGCGAAAAAAAAGTAAATTTATAAATTGTACACGTGATAATCTAAGGCCTTATGAAGGTCGGGACGCTGGGCCGAAAAATTTTTAAGGCCTCAACTAAGGCCTTAATTAAGGCCTCAAGGGTCAAGGCCTTAGGCCTTCGAGCGAACACTGGAAACATCCAAGAAACATCGGCGAAGTGGATTTGCTGGCAGTGGCTTCGGCAGCAGTCGGCTTGAACCGCTGATCGTGTAACCCGTCCCAAAAGGGCCGCGAGGCACCGCTTTGGCACCGGCAATCAAAGAAATTTGCGGTGTTTACGAAAAGGTCGCTGATCAAAGTCTCCTGTCCTTCAACGATAATCTTCTGTCCGCTTCGCCGTCTCAGGCCGACACAGTCCACCTGAGACAATGTGCTATCTCCAAAGATTCGAGAACGATTCGAGAAGGGGCAAGACAGTTCCGGCCCCAGCGGATTATTAACTTGGCGGCGGGTAGATTTATATTCAATTCATTTATAGCCGGAGCTATTTAGACGGGATGACCGCCTCCAGGTTTCAGGTTCCTCTTCCAGCGCCTTTTACCGTTTGCCATGCTTTGCAGCTCATCGATGTCGCCCATACCCAAGGCTGCTCGCTTGGAGCTTCCGTATGAACTTGAACGAGAGATATTCGAACTGACGGCCTACGCACATCCGAAATGTGCTCCTCAGTTGGCTCTAGTCACTAGATATGTGCAAACATGGTGCGTCTTCAGGACCTCTTCCATTCGTACTTGTTTCATCATGAGATGTAGGATCGAAGCGGTGATTTATGAAACCATTGTCCTTGGTGGCAGGTCCAATAAACCGGACTTGTTTTGGCGCACCTTCTCCTCCAGACCAGCCGCTTTCTTCGCCACAAATGTCCGAGCGCTCCACCTCACCACAGGTGTATCATACAGCTCGGCGCGGAAAATAATCACAGTTTGCACCAACCTATCCTCTCTCACGTGCTGGGCGAACCCGCTCGCGAGCAGAGAGGAGTTTCGCGCTCTCCTGTCCCCGAATCTCCGGCGCCTTTCTATCAGTGCATCGACGCTTTGGTTTCCTAACGGACCGACTGCACTGGACTTGACGCACCCCATCTTCGCGAGCCTCACGCACCTCGAGGTCGTCAACCCACCAAGCTGGTTCGACTGGACGCCCCTGCTCGGCGGTGCCCTCCCTCGTCTTACACACATTGCGTTCGGCGACCTCGACTCGTCACATACCGCGAGCATGATCCCCTTCTTTACCGCAGCGCTCGCCGACGAGCCGCGGATTGAGATGCTCATCGCCGTCTCGCGCAGCGAGCACTTTCTTCACGCGCTCGAGCTGGCAAAACTTAAAGATTCGCGATTCATATGCCTCCCTTCGTATCACCATCCTTTCAGTCCGACCGAGTATTGGGACGGCGTCGTCCGGAGAGAGCTGCAGTTTTGGAGGAAGCCGAATCCCGTTGGAGTTGTTTCGAAGGATCCCTGAGGCTTGTACTCATACTTGTAGATGTATCCATGTACGTCGATGCCCTAGATAACCCTATGTAGATTGAACAGTTAACATAAAATCCAAATATAATAATTGACTACACGCTAGGCTTGAAAATATAGCCCGATGCTTCTTCGCCCTCCACATCGATTTCGTACCCCTGGTAAGATTGCTTCCTCGAATCGGCAGAAAGCCAGATCGGACTGCGATGACTGGCCAACGAGCGAAAATATTCGCCTATCTCCTCTCCTCCGCGACCGTCCAGTGTCGTCGTGAAACTGACGATACCATCCGGCCGAACGACTACGATCGCACCTACATTCTGATCGACGCCGTATGTCTCAAAAACCTCGCCTGAAAAATCGTACAGCGCCTTCCCTAAGGGCAGCGCACCGATGGTCTCCGAAGCGGGCAAGGTGCCGCGTCCAGAGAGGATGGTCAGGAAATCCCAGGACGCCTGACGAGTGCGCAAGAATGAGTTCGGTGACCTGACCTCTGAGCGCAATGCGCGGTATCTGTCCGCGCAACTAGCGTTGAGGCGAAGCGCACTATCATCATCCGTCGCTTCGAGCTTCCCTGCGAATATGAGCACCCAGAAACGGCCCGTGTATCTAAGCAATGTTCGTAGCGGCTGGGCGATTGCTCGTCCCGACCGAAACAAAGGCCCATCGGGGGCTCGGTGCCCGATTTCGGCTGTAGAAACCAGCGATAGTGATGTCGCGGGCCGATTTATCCAGTTCTGCTCGTACCGGACGTCGAGGCCCGTTGTAAACATGGCGTTCGTGGAATGGAGCTCATCCAGGTAGGTGTTGGGATCAGCGTCAGGAGGGGCGTTGAAGTGTTCGGGGATTATGCCGGAGATCAGGGCAGCGATGTCCTTGTCTAGCTCCATCACTCGTTCCGCACACTCACGGCGCTCTGGACTGTAGGTATCCAAGATATCATCATGATACAGGCCGTTCAAAACGCCCGAAAGCTTCCACCCGAGGTTGAGGGCATCATGAATACCGGCATTCATACCCTTGAAAAATGAGATCAGTTGGAAACCGGTGAAAGAAAGACAGGGATCACCTGTGCGGCTCCAGATGAATGGGTATGTGCCGCATCCCCGGCAAGAAAAACTGGCCCTTTCCTGAACGTCTCTGCCATGCGCTGACCAATTTCATACACTGTCCACCAGTCCAGTTTCACAAATTCAAGAGTGAAAGGTTGAACCGCCTCTTTGGCGGCCTCCATGATTAATTCTTCTGTGATTCGGCTTCCTTGGTGGTTGTAAACAAACCCTATGCGTGTGCGTCCGCTGTCGGTTGGACACCACAGGACGTTCCCGTGGTTTTCAGACTCGATGGAAATTGTATGGCTGCGGCTCGATGGCATGTTGGTCTTGACGATAGCGTCGAGACGTACCCATTTATGGGTCGATGCGATTCCGGGAAAGTGGAAATTGCCCAATTTACGGACGATTGAGCGCCCACCGTCAGCGCCGATAAGGTATTTGCTGTACCGGATATAAGAGATCGCCTTCAGCCAGGAGAATATCATGACAGCGTACCAATGGACCTCTCGGTTTTCCCCTTGATCTTGAATTGTTGCGATGATAGGGTATTCCGTGGAGTTACCGGAGCGATAGTGCACCAGTTTCACAGGGCATCTTACTGCAGTGCTGTCGATTTCTTCTATGGCTTCCAGTAAAGCATCCTCCAAATGTTTCTGACGCAGGCCGAAGCTACTGAACATGTCGGCGGCCGAATAAACAGTGCTGGATGAAAATCACGAACGTATGCTTGAACATGGTATCACTCTCTGCCAGCGCATTCTCAATGAATGACCAGCCTCGCGTGCTACTCTGAACACCATCTCGGAAGGTTATCGCGTTTCTGAAATAGCATTAGCATACTAGTGGTGCCAAGTCACGTACTGACTTGATAATAGACCCAATATCCGCAACGCGTTCGTAAATGCCAACCAAGTCTAGGATCTCCAGGGAACCAGCATATATCAGGCAAGCTCTTCCGTAAAGGCCTTTCTTCAGCTTGTCGTATTGCTCTATGGTCGGAAGCGACATCAGACTGACCCTTCTATGACCTCACGACAGGACTGACCGACTGTGAGAATCTTGTGGCCCGTGCGCACGAGGAGGCTCGTTAATAAAAGCGCAGTTGGACCGCCTCCGACCAGCAGAACGTCGACATGACTGGGCTCTGCCATGGAGGTCTCCGTGGTGGGGTGGCGAATCAGAGTTGACACCTGTTGACACCGACGCGGTCATGAAGAAGACTCACAGCAAGCTCCACCTCCATCGTCACTGCTGGTACCTCCATGTTGCGTTGTTGCTGGAGGAAAACCGAGAGGCTCAGCCACACCTTTTTAGCCCGGCTGAATGGACATGGACCTAAAAAAGGTGTATGTAGACTGACCTTCCGAGGGTTAGTAAAGCCTACAAACATGTTTCGATCCGTTACACTGGACCTACGGGGTCAAAGAGAGGCCAAGATTCACCGCTGCTACGCATCAGACAATTCGGCTATGTTAAATTCGGCGTACTGGACTGCTCTAGACTGCTGCTCCCGGCCAACTCGAATGATGGCATACATGCCCTTTACTATTGCTTGACTATTGCAGCTAATACGCATCTGCATGGCGAAGTGCTCTGTCTTCCCTGCTCCGTCCCTACCGCTTCTTCGGCAGATTAAACTACGATGTGGTTCGGGTCCAACTTGGATCATGGGGCCGAGTCGGCCGTAAACACGGCACTGCGTCTGCCAGGGCCGTTGAGCCGTCCATGGTCAAGCAAATATTCGAATTTGTTGCCGTCCGATGCATTTTCCTTTGATGCGGATACAACGCAGTGATATTTTTTGAAGCCCTCTTTCGTCTGCTCATACAAAGTTGAGGATTCCCGGGCTCTCCCGCTTTCGGTCTTATTCTGCACTGGCCCGTTCTGCATGGGGTCTCCAATTCGCCGGGTTGCTCAATGATAAAGCTCTCGTGACAGTTAATATCATTTTGAAGGGCGTAAAGCCTGGACATGTCGACCAGCTAACTGACGTTGGTTTCAACTCAATCGAGGAAATTCGCCGACACAGGAATCCCATGCAAGGAAACCGGAAGGCACTCCGTATTCTCGGACGGCAGTGTTCCATGGCAGACGTCATTCGGCGCGTTTGGGCGCGGTGGTATCTTTGCAATGCTACGCAGTACTGACTTTATCAACGGAACTTGCGGCTGTTTAGGGTCTAGGACACCCTTGAGACGTCGTAAGGGATGTCCGACTCTTTCCGAATGCCTAGCCGGATCTGGAAAAAATTGACGAGGGTCTCGCTGCTGTCCGAGAAGCGACACCGATATACACTCTGGACTGGACGAGATGTTTCATTTTACGCGCAAGACAGGAATCGGGAATTAACACGAATGACACCTTTTATGCGGCTATCCAATCCTTGGGCGACCTGCTGAGGACTAGATGAAACTGTTTTGAACACCGTACTGTAATAATATCGGATTGGTCTCTTGCATTTCCCTACCTGGTGACTAGCCTACGAAATCTGGCCCCGATACTCTGAAAAATCCGCCGCTCCGACGGGTCAATCGCCGCCCGCGAGGAAGTAGTCGATGTCATGCGGACGCTTACCTGCATGTACTTTCCTCGCAGTTCTTGAAGGGGTCCTGACTGGATCATCTGGCGAAATACAAACATCTCGAAGAGAGAGGGTGTTGGCCAAGAGTCCGCGGCATCTGCGGAGAGCATAGACGTTCGGCGAAGGATCGAACATTAACCAACCCAGCCGTTGTTTTTTCCGAAATCGAGATAGAGTCAGAGGATAAGGATAAAATTTTGTAGGACAGAGCCAGAAGACGAATCTAGTTAACTCCAGGGGGAGACGACTGCCAACAACCCCATCGAAGTAGGTCGCCTTTTCTCTCTTCTGGTTCTGAGTGTATATCAGGTTTCATCCTTACATTATGGGACAAAGAACGCTCCGTATTCATCCCTCGCACGTGTGATATTGTTTTGCGGGCGACCCTAGTCTCCCAGATTCCTAGTGAGTTCCCCGTTCAACCGTTTCAAGTTTCAGACTTCGAAATCAGAATCGAAACCAACCCAGTGTAGACGAGACTCGGAGAGGGCATGTCTATCGACTTGATGTATAGACCAGAGTTCACTGGTATATTTCTCAACCATTGGTGTAACTTGTGAGCTGCCCAAAACTGGAGTGCAACAAGAGTGCAAGCGGTCGGAGTAACGTAAGTTAAGAGGCGGAGGGCTGGGTCCCAATTTGGGAAGTTTGGATTCGGGGGCGAACCAAACATTAAATTTCTGTCTTCTCACACTTGGCAGCGTTGCGCCTCCCGCGAAGGGAAACCGAGGATACCATTGGCAGCACTGAAACAGGGACCTTGTTATCATTCGCTACACCAGGATGAAGCGTTCTCAGGCGGCTTCACCAGTTGCAGAAACGAGAACCAACAAAAAAGCCAAATTTTCTTCAGGGACTGGGCAGACTATGGATCCGGACGGCTCGGAGGGATGGACAAAGGTTGAAAAGCGGAAACAAAAGAAGACGCAGAAACAGGAAGTCAAATCAGACGTGAGCATTTCTTGTTCGTGGAACCATAACCATTTCTTTGCTGACTATCTGCAAGTCCACCCAACCCCGATTCATGTATGCGAACAGTGAGATCGTTAAACGGAATCATGCCATCGGCATCGATGTAAGTCAACAATCCTCCCCTTGGTGGTAACTAACATATATTCCAGGACGTCAGAGATCTCGTCTTGCACTTAACAGCCGATGGATCTCCACCAAATTGGCTCCGGATAAATGTGCGAAACATTCCTGACTGTTTATTCTTCTCTGACATCGTGCAGGACTCGTCTTTGATCCAGAAAGTGGTCGCCCTTCTGATTCCAGGACTGACACCAGAACTCCTGGGACTACCCCCGCTTCCAACGGCTGCTACCTCCAATCCCAACGTGCCCCTCTCAATCCCACTCCCCGCACCAGGGTCTTCGTCGGCTCTTCCTTTCATAGCGTCTACTTTCAGCCACGCATGCCCCACCCGCGCACCTGGCGACCAGACTCATATGCACAGTATATTGACCGCGTTCTTCCAAGGACCCATCACGGCAGCCGAGCTGAAAAAACGGGGGAGCAACCCGACCACCTGTGGGTTCGCATCTTTCTTATCGCGCTGTTTACTGACAATGTCGTACAGCACAACGTACGCGCGAAAAAGATCCAGCACAATACCTGCTCACGCTTGAACAGATGGTCGAAAATGAGTACCCCATTCCATCATACATGGCCGACGTGTTTCAGAAGCCGGATGGCTGGATTGAGACTCCAGAAGAGCCAAAACCGTCTCTTTTAGATGGCCCGGTTACAGCCAAACGAACGGTGTATTCTATCGATTGCGAAATGGTAAGCGCACGTCATCCAAAATGTGCTGCGTCCAACCGTTGAAATTATTCCAGTGCCTGACCGAGGATGGCAAAGAACTGACGAGAATTTGCCTCATCGACTTCGACTCCGGGGTCGTTGTCTACGACCAGCTGGTCAAGCCTTCAAAACCGATCCTCGATTATTTGACACGGTGATAAACTTTCTCTCGGACCAAAGTGTCTATCACTGAACTCGATCCAGGTGGTCGGGCATAACAGCTGCACAGCTGGGCCCTGTTACGACGACCCTTGCCCAAGTCCAAGCACACATTCTCCGCCTCCTCTCCCCTCCCGCCGCCAACCCATTCGCCACCAGCGGTACCCCCTCTACACCATTCCTCACCCCCATCCTTATCGGACACTCGCTCGAATCTGATCTTAAGGCCCTGAAGCTCTGCCATTCAATGTGCATCGACACGGCGGTGTTGTACCACCACCCACGCGGGCGGCCTCTGAAGCCGGGGCTCGCGTGGCTCACGAAGAAGTGGTGCGGGCGGGAAATCCAAGCGCGCGGCGAAGGCGGACACGACCCCGAGGAGGACGCGCGCGCCTGCATTGAACTGTTGCAGAAGAAGCTCGCGGCCGGTCCTGGATTCGGCGAGTTCAAGACTGACTATGAGTCGATCTTTGAGCGCATGGCGCGCACGACGAAGCGCGTAGACAAGCACCGGGCGGCCGTGGTGGACATAGGTAATCCCGCGGCGATGCATGGGAGCAAGGCCACGACGGCGATTGGATGCAAAGATGACACGGAGGTGCTCACGGGGCTGCTCGAGGCGGTCACGTCGCACCATTTTGTCTTTGGGCGATTCATGGCGCTCGCAAACATCTTGGGGTGTGCGTATATCTTTCATAATTCATTTTTATTTTATTGGGTGCTGATACATGGCGTAGGGGCGGCACCAAAACCTGAAGTGGGATCCTCCTTACCCGAGCCCGCACCGCCTCCCGGTCCGGAAGTGCTAGAACCGGTGCTTGCGACTCTTGACCAGCAGCTCAAGACGCTCTACGCGAGCCTGCCCCCGCGCACTGCGCTCGTTGTCTTTACCGGGCACTCCGACCCGCGAAAAATGGCAGTGCTAAATGCGCGCAAGTCGGCATTTGAGAGCGCAATACGGAGTGGGTTGCCGGCGGAGGAATTGGGTCCGGACGTCCGCTGGAGCGCCAGCGACGGTCGGGACCTGGAGGAAGCTGTGGCATTGGCTAAACGCGGGCTTTTATTTCTCGGCGTTTTGTGAGTCATTATGCATGGAATAAATCATTCGATACGTATAGATATGTACCCCCTCGTCGAGTCCAGAATGTAGCGAACTTCCCCCTCAATTCCAGAATGTAGCGACTGCGTCGAAATCTAGCTCGCTCCCATCTTCCCGCCGGATGGCACCGTCCGGCGATCGAGTCAACGTGCATTTCGATTCCGTGTTCGGAGTAGCTTCTCCACCGACGACGATTTGGCGTAACGTGGGGCACCCTTCGAGCATCGAGAGACCAAATTCACCGAGTTCCGCTCGAGAGCCGACGTTGTAAGCCTTTTCCGTCGCCGTCACCCAGAAACATATTCCGCGGCGGATACGGAAAGTGAAGGTTTCGAGGCATGTGAACTGCTCCAGGCCACGAGAGGGCGATTCCTCCATCGAGAAGAAGCTGTGCTGCATTGGGTGAGTCTTTAGGCTGCAGTGCACTGGGGGCGACGACCTACCAGCTTCTCGTGTTCGTTGATGCCAAAGTGGGTCAAGGCGGGCAAGGCTTGGGCGATTTCGTGCACCATGTCGACCGTCGAGCTGCCCCACTCTACGCCATCGCGGACCACAGTGAGCGTCTTCAGCGTCGGCGCGTAGCGGCTTAAAGAGGACAGGCCTATGGTGAAGTCGGACCGCTCGCAATGGATCTGGATACGCTCGAGTGGTCTTTCACCGGGAAGGGAGGCCACCAGATACAGCGGCGCATCAATCGCGATGAGATTGGGCAACTGAGCTTCGGAGAAGAAATTGTAGGGGGTGGAAGGTAGCGATAGAAGACGTAGGTCGGGCTGGTTATCGAAAAAGACCTCGCCTTCACTGAGAAAGCAGAAGTAGGAGTTGGAGAACTGCTCGAGCCGAAAAGCACATTGTTCGATTATCCAGTGGTATACACAGCGGTCTGGGGGAAAATCTGGGTCGTGAAGCATGTTGAGATGCTTGATGTTGATACAAAGAGCAAGGGCGCGGCTGATCTTTCCGGCGTCCGTCGGCTCGAGGGAATTCGGGAGTTGTAAGGATAGAGAATAGACGCGTTTAGCGAGGGCCGAGTGACGGGTTACTGCCAAGCACCATGATTTAACGAGCCGCATGTTGCAATCCTGTAGGTCTACTGTGTGATACAGTATTCGCTGGGCCTGGTCGCGGAAAATCAAAGATATCCTGCATAGTGCACTCAAGGTCCCGAGATCGACTTCCTCGCAGATAGCGGCACATATTTCAGGTGGAAGTGAGAGTAAGGATGCCACTCCTTATGGACACCCGGTTCAGCGGGTAGCCACAGAGAATTGGAAGCCACTCACCAGACAGCATGTAGTATTGTGAGGCAAACGACGTGACGATGGGGGTGAAGGAGATGGATAGACCGCTAGCTTTTCCCTGGCATGAGTTTGGGTCTTGGGACAGTTGTCGGATTGGAGAATGTCACGGTTGAATAAAGAGAGGTCGTGCTCAGAGCGGTGCTCTCCCTCGCGCTTTCTCTCGTGCTTCCGGGCCGGCGGTCCCGGAAGCCGGTTTCCCGCTTCAAGTTCCTTCTTTGGCTTTTTCTGATCTTGTCTGGATCGCGATCTCCAGGCTTGCTCTAGCTCTGGTACGGGGTTCCAACAGACACCTTCCAACTTTCCAACCCGGCGTGGAAATTAAAACGAAACATGTTCAAATTCGATTTTGGGATCGAGGATGACGATGCAGAACTGCCCCAGCCCGAAACGACGCCTGCCCAGGTGGTACCGTCCGAGCCTTTTGCGCAACTTTCTTTTTCTCGGCTAGTTCGTGTGGTTCTCTGTCGTCCTCACTTCCTGCATTTATCCTATGGAAAACGCGTCTAGCTCGACTCACTTCCTCCCCTCATCTCGTACTCTCCCTTGCCTATCCGTCTTTCCTCGACCCGAAAGAATATCACTCTATCCCGACGCGATTTATTTGATGCCCGGTTTCAGTTGATCTCCGAGCGACGTGGCGACGAGTCGGAAGCGCCAGGAGCCCTTGGCTTCTTGGACGCGCCATCGGACCTCGTCCCGGGAGTCTATGAAGGCGGATTGAAAACTTGGGAATGCAGTCTCGATCTGGTAGACTGTCTAGACGGGCTCGAAGATTCAAGCGGTGCTTATTTCTCGGGAAAGCGCATATTGGAGGTAAGTGATGGTCTCAGTTTTCAAAACATTTTTTTGAGAGCACTCCTAAGGTTGGATGCGGGACAGGTATACCGTCGGTGTATATCCTCCACCGCATATTCTGCGGGGACTCTACTGCCGAGACACATGTGCATCTGCAAGATTACAACGCGTCTGTGCTGGAACTCATAACGTTCCCGAACATCATTCTCGCTTGGTGTATGCACGTCTACCGCGCGGGTACATTTCGTGTTGACTCAACTGCTCTTCAACAGACATGTCGCCTTCCTCAGCGGAGTACCGCGCCTCCGCTCCGGAAGAATGCCCTCCAGCAGACCCCAGTCTCGCTGGAGAACTGCCCATAACACCGGCTTTGAAAAGCGCGTTCGCAGCTTCCCTCGCGAAGCACGGAATCCGCCTGGCGTTTTCCTCCGGCTCTTGGGAATCTTTCCAAGCGCACCTCGAAGCCGCCGGCGTTGGCGCTGCGCACGACGTCGTTCTGACCTCAGAGACCATCTACCGCACCGAGGCACTCCCCGCGCTGATCACGCTCCTGCGTCGGGCGTGCGCCGCCGACGCACTGTGTCTCGTCGCCGCGAAAGTGTTGTACTTTGGCGTCGGCGGCGGCGTTACGGAGTTTTTAAGCACTCTTGGTTCGAAAGCCATGGTCGACAAAGGGTGCGCCGGCAGAGCCGAGGCTGTGTGGGAGCGTAAAATAGGTGTAGGCAGGAAAGTCTTGCGAATAAAGTGGGTCTAATGCAGCACATCGGTCTGTGATAAGCCCCGACCCCGGAGGTCTCTACAAAAAGACAAAGGAGCAAATTCTCAAAGATCCGTCGTGCCTGCCTATCCGACAAGAGCATACCTCCGCGGAAAAACATGTCGTCTTTCTAGTCATCTCGTTGACCACCAACTTATGCAACCTCCTGGTTCTCCGCCACTTGGACCTCGCCCACTGGCTCGTCGCTCCCGCCCACATCCGCCCGATAACGTTAGCAGGCGGTGTACACGCGCGCAATGTGCCCATCTGGCATCATTCAAGCTGAGGCTAGAACTCCACACGTGTGCTTCTGGCCTTTCAAGCGGTGTTTTTTACTGCGGAAATTGTGCGGGAACGTCAACTATCGACGTCTGCGGGAGCAGCAGTCCAAAAGAGTTGAATCAACCAGGGGTAGTCAATAGCAAAGTACGGCTGAAGTGTTTCAAGATAAGACGATAGTAGGATATGTGTAAGACTGAGGAATCAATGAGGATAATAATGGATCTCGACAGGGTCGCCTTACTTCCGCTAGAGTTCAAGCGATACCGCCCCGAGAGCTGCCAAAATATAATTGGATCCACAGCCAAGTCCTATTCACGTCTCGGTCAAGCAAAAAATGTAGATCCATGTTCTACATGTCAAAATGCGGCCCACTGCGGCCCAAGCCCAAGGTGTACAAATGTATGTACGACGTGAAGATGTGTAAAACAGCAAAGCGGCGAGAGCAAATCGGCTAGCGAGCAAGTAGGTAGACGAATAAGTAACTACATTAGAGTTTGTAGCAGGTTGGTACGTAGTACGCGTGATAAGTAAGTAGGTAGGTAAACAATACAGAATGAAGTTGTCCGAGCAAAGTCCAAGAGGGGTGGTACTATACACTGTAATATTAATTGGTTAATTTTGAGTCCGATTGTGGAAAGTCCAAGCTCGTAAATGTGCATGAAGAATTCGTAAAATGAGCGTGGATCAGAAGGATCAGAAGTCCGAGCGATGATGAATGTCCACGGCGGCAGCGTCCAATGTAAATAAAAGAATGTCGATGCAGAAGGAATGCGAAGTAAGGTCCAAAAGGCCAGTCCAAAAAATCCATCCAGTCCGATAGCAAGAATCCGAAAGCCCGCCTCAAGGCGGGTCTGCAAGGGAAGGAGGAGAGCCAGTCCGGGCGAAGGAAAAGCACAGAGGAGTCCAAAGCATCGAAGGAAATGTCGTGGTCATCTCCGGGAGGACTTGAGTCGTTACCTATAGCTCAGCCAATCGTTTCTGGATTTTCGCCGCAGAAATGCCTGCTGCTTCATCAGCGTCGTGCTTAGCGGCCAAAGAAGAGGACTCACCTAACAGCGGAAACCGAGACCCGAGATTGGTCATGGCGTATAGGATGGTGCCCAGCTCGTTGCGGGCGTCGGCGCTGCTAATGGGGGGCCAAGACGAGTGAATCGCGCTGACTTCGCGTATCAGCGTCTCAGCGGCCGACGTCCAACAAGGCTGCGAATGGATTCCGTGTCAGTCATGCATGAGTGCGAGAGGGAGCAGGCCAAGCCACATACCCCTAAAATGGGATCCAGGAGGGGAAAGTCGGTGTCCGTGAGCTGCGTTATGACAGCGCCGCACGCCCTGGCGGCGCGCGAACACTTGTCAAAAGACACAGGGTCGTCAAGGGAGCGCTGGTAGAGGTGCAGTATCGCGGCGTGAGCAAGCGTGTGGATGGTGATGAGGACGGGCTTGTCCTCCGATCCCGTGGCGACTAGCTGGTGCAGTGGCGGCAGGGTCGCGATGAACGCGGTTATGGTGAGCTCGAGGGCGTGGACTTCCTGTTGGAAGGAGTCTGATAGCTCTGCCCCTAGGGTCGCAGGTCAGTGGGCACACAGTAGAAAGGCCAAGAAGCGTACTCGAGTCCCAGCTGGCTGCCAAGTTGTCGGCACGCTCGAATAGTGCGGAGGCTTTGGCGCGCAGGGCTGGAGTGGAGTAGCCATTAGCAGCTACATCTCCCTCAAAGAACGATTTAATCGTCTGAAAGTTAACACCCGAGCTTGGTCGGCCCTGATAAAAACAAAAGATGAGAAAACTGATGAAGGCGGCGGAAAAATAAAAAAAACTGACCGCCTCGTACTCCGCAATATCCATCGGCCATGGGCAGTTAATTGAATTCCATGGATGAGGCCCATCCGGAATGATGGCGGGCTTACGCAACGCCACCGACCAGCACCGGTCCAGGTTATACACCTGCCAAAAGGCCAAGATCCGTTCCCCCTGCATAAGGTCCATCTTGAAAGGTTTCGCGTCGTCGCTGGGGGGAGACCAAGCGCTCATCTCCGGCGAAATGTGCTCATGGAGTCCGCATTGCACAGCCAACGCGGCAGCGGCGCTCGCGTGGTAGCTCCCCTCCAGAATCCGGCCGTTGGCGAGGAAGTACGTCGACAGAAGGCAGGAGGCCTGAACGATGTCGATCGTCTTGTCTCCGTCGCGAAGAGCCTCGCGAAGTGCATCGAGAGTCTGATTGAGGTAGTGCTCTTCGTGTTGGGATAGTGGCTCCGGCCGGGAGATAAAGCAGGCCCACATGAAGATGGCGTTCATGAGGACCGGATGGCGTTGCTCGGCCCTCGGCCCGTTGAGGCTTTCCCGAAGACGACCCATGTGGATCTCGAGGCCGCATTGGTGGCGATGTGGCGAGAAGATTTCCAAGCTAAAAAAAAATAAGTTAGACTGAGACGACGATGCCAGAAGGGGGGAGAGCTTACAGCATTGCAGCAAGGTCCACTGGAGGCTGGATGGGCGGCTGCGGGTCTTGGAAAAATATCTCGGTTCCAAATAGTGGCGGTGACACGGAGACACCCTGAAATACTGCTTAAGAATAACCCGTCTTGGCAGAAGAATAAACTTACTGGCAAGTGACTCCATGATCCTTCTGGCGAGTGCGTAGACTCTGAAAAGTAATCAGCGATCAGGCTAAGAAGATAATTATCCCAAAAGAACGCACCAGAGGGGAAAGGGGAATGAGCAGCCGAGAGGGAGGCATCACCGGCAGAGTCGTACGAGGACGACGGCGGCGACTCCGAGAAACCTCGTAGGTGAGGATCATAGAGAGTCACCGCCGGCGAAACGTACTCGGGGTCCTCGAGCTCCCTTACCCTCCTTTCTAGACGAACGATGGTCTCGCGGAGTAGTTGTGTCCGTGTCTTGCCCTTGCCATCGTCGTACTCGCAAGTCTCGCCCTTCTTGGCCCGAGTGCACTGCTGACACGCGGGCTTAGAACCATCGCATCTCTGATCATTCACTTGGGTTAATATCCCGGAATACACCGAATAAGTGGGAGACGGGCACCATTTTCCGCTTCCTGAATGGAGGGTCAGCATTTCATCGATGGTGTACGGATTTGGAATACCTACCTGCATCTCAAACACGCTTTGCCTCTTTGTAAGGTGGCCGGAACGCCTTCCGACGGTACGGTCTTGTTCGCCATTAACGAAAAGGGACTAAAATATACAGGTGGACTGCGCAGCCAGGAGAAAGGTGTATTGGCGCGAATCAACGGGGAAAAGAGGCCGCGAGCAGGTAGGAAGTCGGAAGGGAAGAAAAAGGGCGCCAAACCAGGACTAGAGGGACCGGTGCAGAAAGCGTGTGCCGGAACTATGCATAAACGAAGAGGAGGAGGAGGACAAAGGGGTCAAGCATCTTCCCCCCGGCGTATATAAAGAGACAAGAGACATCAACAACACGGTCCTCCAGCCGGCACCGAGTCAGGCGTTCCATCACGAATTGATCAGATTCAGTCGGCCGATCCTGAAACTCTCTTCAACATGCACCGTACACCGCCTCGGTCCACATTGGCTTTCGTCTGCACACACGATACCTCCGGCGTCCATCTCAGTCCCGCCCCAAGAATACACTCCTCCGTCCCTGTCTCTCTTTGCACCGAGTGGTATCGATCCCACCACGGCCAAAGAAAGCCGCAACATTTTCCTCGGTCCGGGCCCGGTGCCTCAATCATTTCAGCCGAATCGGGAAGGTTTCAATGAAAAACAACTTTTCTCGGATATTGTCTACGAGCCGGACGGTCGGTTGGTCAAGATCTTCGTCCAAGTCCCACACGTGTCGATCCACACAGTGAGAAGCACCAGTAGCGGGCATTTTTCGCCTTGAACGCTCTTCGACAATCACTCATCAGATCATCCGCCACATCCAGCTCTCCGAATGGGACAATGGCGCCAAAGGTTTCAACTCCTCAATAAACTATCCTTCACGACGCGGGCATTCTCGCAGGCACAAGGACTCACAAGGATGTTGCAGCTGAAGCAATTGACTTGCTCGATTTTTTTTGCTTCCGGCAGGCGGTGTTGATTCGCATATGCATTATTTCTCCGACCGCTGTTTTCGGAACCTTCTCAACTCTTTTCCCACTGTATGTAGCTTTTTTGAACTGAAGGTGGCAAACATTGACCCTCATATATGCAGGGAGTACATATGCATACCCCGTTCAACTGTAACCATTTTTTTTCCAAGTAGGAAATCCTTCAAATCCTTCAAAGTTTTTGTTTCAAGCCGGCTTGGCCTCGGCGGCGGTATCCGAAGCACAGGATTGGCTTGGCAGGAAGTCGTTCGTGTCGCATAATCAAGAATAATCTTACTTAGTCAGTCATCTATCCCTGTCCCTCCCTGAGCCTCACGCTGTCCAATAATTTGCATGACCAGCATACATTGATTGAAAATCTCGACATGCCAGCACAGCAATGCAATGGGAACCCTCATGAACACCCTCAACCCGCGGCCGTACATACCTAACGTCAACCCCAACTCCAACCTTCCAACTGTTTCCAAACATTCGGTACTTTCGTTACAGACAAGCCAAGGTCGGCAAAACCAACCGCTCGTTTCACCGAAGCAGATATCGGCCATCTCGCGTCGTTGCGCGTCGCACGGAAGCCGGAGTCGACGTCTGGCCCCGGGTATGGTATGCATAAGACTTTACTCAGTACCTCTAGGCTAGTCGCTCCACGTCCAGGCAACTCTCATGAACCCCGACCCCGACGCCGACGAAGATAAAGGCTATGCGGAAAAATGCCGGCGGATCGGATCGCCTCCCAGTGTTCCGTCCTTCCGCTGATCAGCGCTATTCCCTTATTCCGCCTCGGCTTGATACTGCTTGATACTAACCCCACCGCTTCCGTTGATCCGCCTGGTCACCTGGTGGGTCGTTCATTGACGACTCGAATCACGTTTCAGGATACTTTACATAATCCTCAGAACGATAGGGGTTTCTTTCCGTGCTTTTATCGGTATGGCATACCACTAACTAAAGCCCAAGCTGAAGTCGATTTTTTCTTCCATCGGCGAAGTGGTGGAAGACGCTTGATAACCACCAGACTAGGAAGAAAAGCGGGCGGGTGGGTTGTCGTTGCTTGTTCACTGAGTTTTGATTCTTTTGAACCCGTCTGGACTACTGCGGATTGATCAAATAAGCTTGATTAGAAAACGGAAGCGGAGGAGGATTTTGATTCCCCCTCGGTATATGTCGGACGGAGAACACGAGCGACATCACACTTACATATTTGTTGATGTTCAGCACAGCGCTCCTGGATGAATGGAATAAAGAAGCCACTAATAGTAATAACTCAGGGTTGCCGCGGAATTGCAGTAAGGTTTTCAGCAAGATGGATATAGAGCAAGTCATCCGCAGACAAACAAAAGCCCAAAATAGAAAGATGATACATATAAGAACAAGCTAGTGTAGTACATATCCGATGAATGAACATAGTGAAGTAGTGGAGAAAGATCAAACGGATGCGGAAGGAAGGGTCCAAGAGACGACGACGTGCGACTAAAATCCCCCATTGATCGTCGGGGTGATCATCCTATCTGTCGAGTAATTCCGACTGTTGTAAGATGCAGCCGCAGATGAGTTATTATAGAAAGAGTGCTGCGGAGGGGGCTGAGCCTGCTGCTGGTATTGTTGTTGTTCACTTCGCTTCTCCCGCGCATGAGCCTGTCGAACGTAGGCATATCGCTGAAAGTGATTCAACGCCTGTAAAAACAAGACCCCGACCTGTGCGCACAATGATACGCGCGTGTCAGCGCCTAGATTCGCGACAGGATAAATGGACGACGGACCGGAAACGCTCGCAGCTGGTTAAACAGATCGACAGTCGCCTCCCGCACAGATTCCTTCTGGTGGAATAAACAGAACGCTAGGTGGAGAAGCCCCCCGCCATGAGGCATTAGGTATGCCAACAGCTGTGAGACGCGGGAGAAGGATCACAGAATCGTGATAGAAGGATAGGCAGATGAATAGGCATATCGTTAGGATGCCGGCCGCGGTAATTAATACAGTGGACTTACCTCGATTACTTGGTCATAGGTCTTGACATTCTCCGAAAGGGTCCTCATGATCGTCGACACCTCCGCTTCCGACATGCTTTTCGCATTTCTCAGGCGAAAGAGCTGATGCGAAACGTCGAACCCTTGTATGGCGTCCATGAGCTGGGCATTCCTAAAATCCTGTATTTTTTCAATCAGGTTTCTGGCGAAGAATGTTTTCGCAGCGTTGAGAAGGAAAAACGCACCGCACAGATGTATTCATAGCTGTTGGTCTTTCGCCACGCCTCAATGCGATGCGAGTTCGCCGCAAGCTCCTTCCGACCCGCAGCCTCATCATTGAAGACGATCCCGCTCCCCAGTCTCGGGTTCGGCATCCGAGTGTCAAACGCCGAGCTCGGATAGCCGAACTTCGTCGTCCCGTTCATATCCTCTTCATACCGCGAAGCAAGGCGAACGAATCGCAACACATACTCCGTGAAGCGGACGCGCACGAGACTCTCTCCATAATGGTACTCAATCGCCGACTTGATCTAAGATAAGTATATCAGAATCATCGTGCCAGAAATGCGGGAGTGCGGGGTAGCTCGAATGACATACATCTTCGATGAAGAGATTGTCCGCGTTGTTGTCGGCCTTCGCCACAAAGTCCGCTTTTGCCCCGTCCTTCGCGTTCCCGGCAGCACGGACCATGTCCTCTTCACTCCCAAGCGACGCCTCCGTGCTAAATGTAGCGCTCCGAGTAATGCTCGGAATCCCCAGAGGCATCCCAGCACTTATCGGATACGTGGTATGGATATCTCGCGCCACCGTCACCGACCCGGTCGATATGTCGAGCAATAGATCCCAAGTCGGTGATGACTTGAATATGGGATTGGTAACACCTGCTATGTACGCAGGCCTAGAGCAGGAATAAGTTTTCGAGACCGCGAGAAAAACTAAAGAGACCATACACTGCCTCCCACTCGTCCCGATTATTCAAGTTCGCATACGGGAAAGAACGCTCAATGAAGCCGCGCAGGACGGCTCCACACCCGGACCCGAGTGCACAAGCGGAGAGCACGAAGCTCGAGACCTCTCCCGCAGGCTTCTTGTGCCCCAGAAATATTATGCGCTTCCCCGTTACGAGCGCATTGAATAGTATTATTATCGGGTGTGTTTGCGGACCATTCGTATGGAGGTGGGGGTGTAATGGGCCGGTGACCAGTGCCTGGGTGGAGAAGGCCTTGATGAGGGTAATCAGCGAGTACTGGAACGAGCTGGTCGTCAGCTTCGGTCGGAACGAGGGCAGCTTGATAACCTACGTCACCGACTTCCTCGGGAAATGTCGCCAGGGGCATCTTGATAGGGAGCTGGTGGTCTTTGTACGCGACCGTTGTGTGGTAGAAGTGAGTGTCTTTCGCCATGCCAGACCGCATGTGGGGGTCGTAGTATGACGGGGTATGCAGCATAGATGGCCGGAGCGTCCCGTCCTTCATGTGCGCTTGTGACGATCCGGACGAAGCATCGGTCGAACGCCGCCTACGATGGGTGCTTGCGACCGTCGAACTCCCGACGAAGGATATAATGCTGTCGTCTTCTCCCTCTCCGCTCGCGCCGTCCAGACCACTCTCATCCCCGACCCAGACAGCACTTCCGCCGAGAGAGAAGGACGCTTCGGACGGAGAGGACTGCGCAGTCGGCTGCTGAACGGACACCGAAGCTGGGTTGCTCTCGTCCTTCTCCTTGTTGCGCATCAAGATGCCCTCCTCGAAGCTAGAGAAAGACTCGCCCGAGGGGGTCGAGCGGTGCTGAAGGAGGGCAGATTTGCCGTTATTCCAACTTTGGTGAGGCGGTGCGAGATGAGCGAACTTTTCCGCGAAAATGTCCTTCCGTTCCGACGAGCGCATAACCATCTTCTCATTGCGCGTCAAGATTGGGGCCGCCGAAAGATTCATAGAATTGACGGCATCGAATAACCGTGCAAGACAGTCTTGTGAGGGATCCGAGAAATAGTCATCTAGGGCCATAAGAAGAACGGGCTAGAAAGACAATAAATGAGGCTGCAACGGGATCGGCGAAGATTCCACCTTGAATATCTGGATGAACGGATGCCGAGTGCATATCGCCAGCGCAAGCACCTTGGCTCCTCTGTGAATAGATCAATATGTGGGCTGTTGGTTAGATATCTTGGCGATACCTGTCTAAAGTCGGGTCATGTTTGGTTCGCACCAGGTTCAGGACACACAATAGATCGGGTTTGTCAGGAGCGCTCGGAGCTGGCTCGCCCATGAGAGCGGTCGTCTTGACCTCGGGTGTATCCAGAGCAAGAACCGGAGAAATAGTATTGAAGGCGGTCTGATTTAGGAAAAAGATGGTCCAGTCATCGAGCTGAGTTTCTGCTCCGTCCGGGAGCATAGACATGGCGAGAACGCTAATAGAGCGTCAGAACTTATAGTCTCATAACCACTACTCCTCTACCTTTCATCGACACCTAGAGGTTGGGGAAACTGGTATTTAAGCTGGGCTCCTGCGAGAATGTCGAATTCGGCCAGGAGAACGAATGAGCAGTGACCACCATCGCTACCCATGGCCAGGGGTCCGATATAGGAATGGGATAGGGAACTGAAATCGGCTTAAGTGTGCACGGGCCACATGAGCTTGCTGGTCGTCGTTGTTGTGCAATAGCAGCACGGTGCAGCTAAACAAACACAATCTTGCGGTCAACTACCACCATGACCATAGTCAGATCTGTGGCCGCTTTCCATGGTCAAGACTCTGGAACCTATCCATTTGCTGCGATATTTGACGTCTTGGCTCACCTTCCAGTGGTTGTCGGAAACGTTATCCTACCGCCGTGACCCAAGCTGGATTGGGTTCCTCAAGCTTAGCTGTTTGAATTAGACCACATTGGTTCGCACCCTACACAAAGGTGGTAGTGTGCGATACTATCATTTCAAATTTGATTCCAAACTCGATCCCGAAAACGGGGTATTACTACTCAAAAAATCGAAGGATAATCCGAAGCGTACTTCTATGAACATTTGGGGATTGGCCGAATTTCACAGCTTTACAGCAATTCTACTATTACGTGCCGACCCTTCATGGCTCTCACCTCGTTGAAGAAGCACTACATGTCTCCAGATAAGTGTCTCGGCGGGTCCACTTGCTCATGATCAAACACTTGACTGCGAGCCGGTCGATCGTTCGTCCAGATTCCAAGTGATCGTCCACCCCTAGGCATCTATGTATCGACGCGTAGCCTGCTCTTCCCGATCTTTCTCGCCAACATCCTCGAGCCACCCGCAATAATAGTAATGGTGCGCAAGCTCATCTTTGCTCGGCAGCAACGTGGCTCCGACCGCTCCTCCGGCTGTCAGACCTGCACTGGAAAGTTTGCCAGCAGCTGCGCACTCAACTGGTTGAAGGTTTACTTTTGAATCATCTCGCCTTTATTTCTGGCGTAGGTGGGCCTGGAGGTTCAAGCCAGATGCATAGATGCGGGTCCAGAATAATTTAATACCTCCACGAAAATGGCAGATAATCGCGGTTATCATTTCGAACGGTGGCAAAGCCAACTCCAACTTACTTTAAAGATGAACATCGTTGCAGTAACAACGAGGGATCGCTGGGTGCGGGCCTTTTAAGCCTGAAGTTAGTGTTGCTGAAGCTCTGGTCGATGGTGGCGGTTTGTTTGCGACGTTAGAGGTCGGATGTTATTGAAGGATTATAGTCAGTGAGCTGGACTCGGAGCGTGCAAGAAAAAAAAAACTGATGTAGATTCGGAGAAAAGACACGAAATTCTTGAGTCGAGAATAACAGCCTGGAGGACCTGGGAGATGCTGGCGTCCCTCGAGGGACCCATCGCCTCTCTTTCTTCCAACCCGAACTAAAGTATCCCCTCCTCGATCCCAAAATCGAACTTGAACATACATTAAATGCAAGCGGGCGTTTCGAGGCCTTCCGGGAGATTCTAGTCTCTGGGATGAACTGTGCCTCAGATCCCACGCAACATTTGAAGTCATATCCCAAAGAATCAGAGTCAGTTAGCTGAGCCTGGAGCGTGCATGAAAAACTTTGATGCAGAAAAGCCTTGACTATGAATGTCAAAGACTCGGACACAGCAGCAAAGTCAGCGCATGAGGAAATATCACTTACCCAGTCCAGAGATTCAAACTCTCTAAATTCATAAGGGTCAAGCTAGCAAGGGTTTCACTTGTTGCAATTAGCTGGTTTTCTGGTCGAAAGTTGAAAAACACCACATGACGACGCAATCCGAGTAAGGGGCCGACCCAGTGACGTAATCTAACTCTCTTTCAACTCCGACTGTCCGACAACGATGTTCAGGCCTGGAGACAAATTGAATCCCTACGACCCAGGTGAGTCCTTCTCCCCAGAAAGGTTACCTACGTTCTCGCTCTGAGGATCGGTGAAGCTGCTCTGGACCTTCCTGGCGATGAGGGTGTGCAAAGACGTCTCGCAGCTGGAACCAGCCCGATGACCCCAAAGCTGGCGGAATTGTTCAACAATCCAGCTACAAAGAAGTCTGCCATGGAAAAGTTTTTGAAAATGATGCAGAACGATGCTGCAGAGCGCGAACGGACGGGAGAGACCGCGTATGAACAGATGATGCGAGAGAAGCGTGAATGGGCTGAGGCGGATGCGAAGAGCGCCGAGCTGAAAGTCCGGGGTAACGAGGCGTTCAAGAATGGCGAATACAAGGCCGCCTACGTTATCTACACTGTTTGCATATACCTCTCGCCTCACGAGCCCCTTTATCCCTTGAACAGAGCGGCAGTCGCATTGAGTGAGCGCTTCCTCCTCAGTGTATATTCATCACGAGCTGATTGCTAATTTTTCGTTTCCTTCAGAGTTGAGATTGTACTCGATGGCGGCGGAAGACGCATCGAGCGCAATCGACAATGGTGATTTCAACCGTGCGAAGGCCCGTTTCCGACGCGGCCAGGCGATGCTCAAGTTGGGATCTTGGGACAATGCAGGACAAGATTATGCGAAAGCACTGGCGCTCCAGCCCGGTGATCGCAACATTGTTGAGCAAGTTGCGGAATTGGAGAGACTCCGTGGTCTGTCGCCCGATGAGCAGGCCGCTTGGATTTCGGCTCAAGCGCCGGCGACTTTGCAAGACATCTTTGAACCTGGCGAATTGAAACAACAGGCTGAGGAGGTCCTAGGACGCAGCCTGGACCAACAGTTATGAAATGACCGAGAGGCAGGTTGGACTATGAATATTACGCCCGACGAGCTGTCCAAGATTTGATTTCTCCTACTTCTATCATCATTCTATGCATCACGCCAGTCTAACTTGAAACATTCGTTTTCGAACTTACAGTAAAGGCCGCGTTGGTTTGACCTCTCAACCACTCGCCTAATGCCACTTTCCGTCAGACGGCTGTCATGGTGGACTCAAGCACCGCAGGGCGTCGATCGATAGTCGAGTTTGGAAATTCTTGAAGTGAGTTGAACTTTGTGAACATTCGGTGGTCATCCAGGTTGAGCGCAAGGGCATGTACGCTTTCGGTGAAATGTGAGTGAGTGCATGTGAGTGCTGGTAATAGACAATCCCCTACGCTTCATCTCGACACTGGCCACTAGTTGGTGATTTTTTCGGGCCAGTCAGTCATGGGTTCTAAGAAAGCAGCACGGATACAGAATTGTAATCGCTGATTCTTTCTGGAAGAATAGGATAAGGCTGAAGAAGTCTATGGAAAAACAAGAGAAGGTGATCAAATTATGTATGAAGCAGAGAGTCAGCCTCCAAGGTGGAGTTGCGGATCAAAGTCGATGAAAACTGACCGATCATTGTTGCTCCGGCGGATCGCTTCACTTGGAGAGATATCGCTGCTGATATCGCCCACATAACTTCCTCAACACGGTACCGGGGAAGCAGCCTGAGTCAACCTGAGTCAGAGAAAGCGTTGGAGGAAGCATGGCACCAC
Organism: Mycena galericulata; assembly: GCA_029289565.1. Lineage (NCBI taxonomy): Eukaryota > Fungi > Basidiomycota > Agaricomycetes > Agaricales > Mycenaceae > Mycena > Mycena galericulata. The sequence continues at coordinate 317,643 of JARKIA010000080.1, read as the reverse complement.
CTACTTTTTCACAATCTCTGCGTCTTTCTCGTGTCCTGGTCGCCTCCGCAAGTTGGAAACGACTCATATTGACTCATTGGCACTGACAGGCGGACCGAATCCTGGGAGGGATCAATAACAATCAAAGGACTACAAAGGGGAGGCAACCAAGGTCGGTTGTGCAGAATTTTCTTCAATTTACTCAACCTCACCATGGCATCCTCAGCGACTTTGACCACCACCCATCTTCCAACCCTACGAAAGATCCTCGATGAATGGAATCAGAAAAGACCCGCGACAAAAGGGTTCTCTGTGCCTCTCGCCGAGCTCCAGCAATCTCCCCCGAGCAAAGACGCGTCGAAAGACGTGATTGTCGCGTTCCGGACACGCCCTCCTCTTCCCAACGAGGCCGCAGACAAATTCCACGCGGACCCCGATGCTGAAGACACACCTGTCGATGCCGAAGGCCAAATCGCTGCAGTGCAGTTCTGCGCTGGGATTACTGTGACGAGCGCAGAGCCCGGTGTCTTTGTTGCGCACGTTCCCGGGATGAAGGTGACTGCTTGCTGTTTCACTTCATCAAGTGCGTGTGGAATTCAACTTCGTTCAGTGGTCGGGTCCGACCCTCACGCACAAGGCGTACGAGGCTGACCTCGCTTTTGGACCCGACGTCGAGAATGAAGAGGTCTATCAGCGGACCGTGGTCGCCAACGACGTGTGTGTAACATGCTATTGTGGGGCGTAGACTGAATGAAAGCCCTTTCAGATGCTTTCCCTGGCACTTTCTGGCGGTGTAGGCTGCATTTTGGCGTACGGCCAGACCGGCAGCGGAAAGACGTACACTATGGAAAGCGTGGAGCACCGAGTCGCGCGCGATCTTTTTGACCACGCCCGGGTCGTCGGCAAGCGTTTACTTCTTGCGCAAGGCGGCGACCACGCAGGTGCTGAGACAGGCGACATATTTGAATTCAGTGTCACCTTCTTGGAGCTTCTTGGGAAGCACGCTTCGGACCTCTTGGAAGTGACGGATAAGGTCGACGCGCAGGGCAATCCCGTGCGGACAGAAATCTCCGTTCGCGAGGATAAAGTGCGCTCGGCTCTCGCATGCCTTAGCCTGTTGGGCTAATTCTCATTTCACAGGTGGGAAATGTGCGCCCGAACCTCATTTACTCGAGTGTCCGCTCGTCTGCCGAACTAGAGGAACTGATTAACAAGGCGCTGTCCCATCGGCGCACGACCGCCACGCTCCGGAACGCAGCCAGCAGCCGGAGCCACGCGTTACTCACCATCACGATTAGGAATACGCTTCTTCCGTACGCGGATGAGGGCCAGCTTATCCTTGTCGAGTAAGTAAGGTTTATTCGCGTGAACAACCGCTCATTGTCTTCAGTTTGGCGGGCAGCGAACGGTACGAAGACTCCAAGGACCACGACAAGCAGCGCATGGAAGAGGCGAGGGACAACAACAAGAGTCTTATGAATCTTAAGGAGTGCGTGCGCGCAAAGGCCAAGATGGCGGCCGAGGACGGATTCGTTCACATTCCTTGGCGGGCGAACAAATTGACTATGCTGCTCAAGGTGAGTGTCCTGGTGGACACATTTTTCGATGCTAAGTCTCCTACAGCCCATCTTCGACATTGAATCTCGACAGCCTTCGAAGGCTATGATCATCGCACATGTTTCGCCACACATCCAGGACACCATCCACTCGTGCGTGCTTTCTTGAACGTTTCCTTTACGCAGGACAACAATGTATCAAAGGACCAACACCCTGTCGTATGCTGCCCCGTTCAAGACGGTCCCGCCTAAACCGCGCGGCCCTTCGCCCTACGATGCGCAAGACCCGCGGACCTGGAACCACGAGAAGACGGTCGAGTGGCTGACCGCGCAGTTCACCGAGCGCGCTTTGAAGGCTCGGCAGGCTGACGGGAAGGCGGTGCAAGATCCTACTCCCGGCCAGCTCGATCTCGGCATTGACATCGCGAAGATCTGTCCCGCCGGATCGACGGCGAAAAATCTGGGGATGCTCTACACGCCGCAGTTCGTCGAGCGCTGCCTCGAGGCGCGGACGGGCGAGGCGCTCACGCAGGACGAGGTCAAGACCACGGCGGTCGAGGTGATCGGGTACCTCTTCTATCTCATCCTCACGGCCAAAACGAGGAAGCGGAACGAGATCATGAAGAGCCGGAAGAAGATCGCTATAGAGGAATATGGTCGGTTGATGTCCCCCTTTCTGACTTTTGCTGACGTCGTTCCACAGGTGAGGCGCCGAGACACATCAAAGATTATGACGAGGAAGAGTTCCTCGAGGCGCAGATATTCTATTGTGTGTACAAGTGTCCGCTCGACCTCGCCGTTGTTTTGACTTTGTTGCAGCTACAGACTGGGCCAAGATCATAATCGCAGCGCAAAAAAAGTGCAAAGAAGAAGGCAAGGATTGGGAGAACGACGTGTATGGCAAGACCCTAGACGATATGATGGACAAGTTTAGAGCACACAGGGACGCTGAAAAGGAGAAGAAACAGGCCTCTGGTGATAATTAGGATGTGTATTTTCAATGTGTACTATCATTCACTTTCGCCCTTTCTCATAGTCGATACATACCAATTCCACCTAACGTCTTTCTATCTATTTTTCTGCAGTGAGACGATGGCAGCAGAACCCGAACCCGCCGGCTCCTGGCGGTTGCGCTATGCGCATACATTTTCGTCGACTCATGAAGATCCCCCCGGAGAATCATGCACTCCGCAGAAAGGAATAGGCCTGTGGATCAACGTGCTCTCAACGCCGTTTTCATTAGATTTCGCGAAAGGCGCCGTCTTCTTCGGGAAGTTCTTCGCATTTTTTGTGCTTGCCTGAGAGTTTCCCGTCGGTGAATCGGGGCCCTGTTTACCTTTTTGGGGACACCGGTCAAAGCGTGAAATAACTCTGGGTTACTATTTTTGGACGTAATAACGTGACTTGAAACTGATGTGCCGTCACTCAGTTTGTCTTGCACGGAGATTTCTACTCTGTAACTGCAGTGCGTTCATTCTGCCGTCTTTTTGCTCCGGTTAACGCATTTGGGTGCTTCAGGTCACCTACATGCGCCACCATGTCTACTTCAAATAATGTAGATGTGCCAGTGCGGAGAGTGGGCGGAAATGCTACTGGGCCTGGAGTCACCGAGTCTAGGAGCCAATATTTGTACTCAACCTCGGCCGACGACCTCGGAAATGCTCCTCGGTATGGCAGCTTGCACTCAACCAGGGCTGTCCGGCCTTCGTTGGTTGGCCGCAGCATATCCTCCTCTGGCTTTTTGACCTCAGCACCCGTACGGGACCGCCAGTGGTCGGTCTTTGGCCAGTTGATGGAGAACGAGGCGGAGCTCTGGACCGGCGGATCCATAAAGTCTGCGCGCAGGAGCACCTTCACGAGCCACGAGGTCACGCCTATGACCAGCCTCGCCGACTTGAACGCTGGACTGCGCACCGAGTCTCCTGTCGTCGAAAACCGGAGGCAGAGCGAGTTCTTTATGCGAGAAGCAGACGACGGGTACGACTCAGACTCAGCGAGCTCCACGGTCACACAACCGACGATCGACGAAACGCCTTCGACAAGATGGTACTCTCTCCAGCGGCTCCCCACGGTACCCCTGCTATACCGCAATATATTTAAATGCGCTCTTGCATATCTCATCGCGTCTCTTTTCACGTTTTCTCCGTATCTTTCGAGCTTCATTAGTGACCTGACGACCTATGGGGACGGAGAGCGTCGCCCGTCACCCAGTGGGCATATGGTTGCAACAATGTGCGTGTTGACGTTGTTCGTTATGATGGTACTGCTCATACATTCTGTACAGCGCGGTGTATTTCAACCCCGCAAAGACTATGGGTGCTATGGTGGAGGCCGACTTGTACTGCTTCATGGGCCTGGTATACTCGGCGTTTGTATGCCTTTCGTCCATGACCATGTTCTGGTGGCTTGAGAGGAAACCCGGCTGGGAATGGCTTGCCGACTTTTTGGTCATCGTGTGGATTGGCGTCAGCATGAGCGTGGTGGCGTGGATGAAAGTATGGATGGCGAGTCCATCCTTCAACACTGGTCAGTCGAGATCCTTGGGCCCTATTCAGTATCTCACCACAAGAACAGCTTGCAGCATGACTGCCATCATCATCTTCGTCGTGTACGTCTTCCTTGCGTATTTTCCGTCGCTAGCTAACTCGCCCGAAGACTGGTGAAGGAAGGCGGTCTGCAGACGCTCCTACAGGTCTCCTTCATCGTTCTTTGCGGCTCTGCCACCTCAAATCTCGTCTGTTATGCCATCTGGCCGCAGTCCGCGACGTCTGCGCTGCAGGCGAATATGACCAAGACACTCGACTCGTTCTCGACACTCCTCGGGCTGCTCACAAACGCGTTTCTCCTTGAAGAGGGACTTCAGCAGCCGAGCCACGAACGCCTGATGAAGGCCGTTGCCAACCATCAAAGCAGCTTCACGAGCCTCAAGAAGAACTTGAAGGAGGCGCAGAGCGAGTGGGTGCGAGGGAGCGGTAGTGCTCCGGGCGGAGGGCTCGGCCGAGCGTATGAGGATGCGGTCGACAGCATGAATCGGCTGGCGCAGCATTTGAATGGTCTGCGGGGCGGCACGCGTCTACAATACGACCTGACCAAAGCAGGCGTCGTTGGCCAGATGAAGCACGCGTCGGCGGAGAATGGGCACGGGAAACATAAGGCGGATGCCGAAACGGTGGAAGAGGGCGGCGATGACGAGGAAACGGCCTTGCTGAAGGCTGCCGCGGAGATGTTTGGGGACTTGGTGGACGATTTGGGACCGCCTTTGAAGGCGCTGTCGGTGCGTGCCGTGACTCTCCCTCGATTGACGTCTTCTCAAACACTTTTCAGGCGACCTGCACGTCCTCCCTTTTACGCATGCGCGACTCCTTTGTGCAGTCCCAACGCCGCAGCAAGCGTAACACGTTTCAGCCACACGAGTTCTTGGAACTCGTCGAGGGTATTGAACGCGCATTAGTCCGGTTCGAGAGTACATCCAACCACGCAGTCCTGCGGTTGTACCGTCGGAGTGCCGCCGCGGACTTCCCTAACGATGTGCGGTTCAGCACATATACGGAGAACACGCAGGTGCTCAGCGGCGCCGACAATGAACATGTGTTTTTGGTGTACTTGTATGTTTTCCTCCTGCTCATTGATCCTCGTATCCCGGTTGACGTTGTGGAAAGCTTTATCTTCACGCTGCAAGAATTTGCGGGGGAGTTGGTGTCGCTCGTCGATGCGATGGGCAGGATATACAATCTTGAGCAGGCACGCGCGAACCGCGCACGTTGGTGGACGTTCAGTTTCTGGAACCGGAAGAGGGAGAAGAGGAATGGTTCGGGGACAAACCTTCCGCGCCAACCTAATAAGTCCGGGGCTGATGGCCTGAGAAGACGGCTTTGTGAGTACTGCACTCAAAATGTTCGTACCTTACCTTCCTCACCACCCTCTACAGCACAGTACATCGCCCCGGCACACCGACGCACACATCCTTCGTTCCCGAAGGTGCGGCCCCATGCGCCCAATACAATCCAGACGCCGGCTTGGGACCGCCTTACGTGGATCGGGAAGATCAAGCAGTCTTTGTGGACGGCGGGGAAGCGGCTTACGGAGAGCGATACGAAGTATGCTGTTAAGGCGGGCATGGCTACGGCGCTTTTGGCCGCTCCCGCATTCTTTGATGCGACGCGTCCGATTTTTGTAGAGCTGTGGGGCGACTGGGCACTCATCTCAGCAAGTATCCAGCCCACATCCGTCAGCGAAGGCATTAACATTTCTTTCAGTTCTTTATCGTAATCTCCCCGACTATTGGAGCGGTGCGTTGGCTACGGGTGCTTCATCACTCGTTTACTGAAGGGTTACTCGATTATAGACGAACTTTTTGAGTCTGCATCGTGTACTCGGAACGTTGTATGTGCTTTGTCCTCTGTTATCGTCCCGCATCCCATTTATATGATGCGGTCTACAGGATTGGAGCAGGAGTGGCCGCCGGGGTTTTCGCTCTGTTCCCAGAGGACCCTATTATTCTGACCATCTTCGGGTTCTTCTTCTCAATCCCGTGTTTCTATTATATTGTTGCGAAGCCGCAATACATATCTGCCTCGCGTTTCGTGCTCCTGACATATAATTTGACTTGTCTTTACTGGTGCGCCCTTACCGCTACTCTACCGAAATCTGGTGGCTTATTTTCTGCTGGGTGGGCAGTTATAATCTGCGACAGAAGGAATTGTCGGCCGTGGACGTGGCCGTGCGACGTGCTATTGCAGTTACGGCTGGTGTGGTGTGGGCTGCGTTGGTGTCGAGGTTCTGGTGGCCGGCGGAGGCACGGCGGGAACTTAGCAAAGCCCTTGGCGAGTTGAGTGAAGTTTTCCTTGTTTGAATGCGATGTTGACACAATACAGGTTCTGTTTGAACATAGGGTGGTTGTATACCCGTTTGGTGGCCTCGAATTCGTTTGATTCTGATTCGCGCGAGGTGGAGGAGGAATACGAGGGGCCGGACAGCGAGACGCGCGCCCTTTCGCCGGCGCACGCGCGGTTGTCCTACTCCATAAAGGAGTTTATGGCCATGTCCGTATCCTTCATTACTTCCTCAAGCATAAACTAATGCGACATCCTGCAGGGAGCTTCATTTGCAGATCAAGTTGATTGAGCTGCAGGGCCTGCTAGCCCAGACCCAACACGAACCGCGTCTCAAGGGCCCATTCCCCGTTCAACTCTACCGCGGTGTCTTGACCAGCCTGCAGACGATTTTGGATAAGCTGCATAGCATGCGATGCGTCACCACACGGGAGGAATGGTAAGCCTACTTGTTTGATTCCGTTACTGTGTACTGACAAGGCACTAGGTATACTGTGGGCCGCTTCGTTCTGTTTCATGACCCACATTAACTTCAGTCCAGTCTGTTCGACAAGACTTCATACTCCCTGTCAACAAGGAACGGCGTGAGATGGTCGGGAATATCATCCTCAGTTTCTCCACCCTTGCCTCTGCATTCCGATTGAAAGCACCGCTGCCCCCGTATCTTCCTCCCGCAGAAGCGTCGCGTCAACGCTTGGTGTGTACTTCCCGAATTGGGTTTGAAGCTTCATTCATTTGATTCTTTCAGGTTGCGGCTATCCGGAGGCTGGACGTTGTACGGAACCGGGAGGTCAAGGGGTCCCGCCAGCTTCTTTTCTTTGCGTATGCACTCACAATGAAGGGCGTCACGGTCGAGCTAGAGTCCCTTGGGCAGACACTACAGAATGCCTTTGGTGTCATTGGGCAAACGCCGGAGGAGTTTGAGGCGCTGTTCCAGGATCCTGAGGAGAGTCAACGGAGGGTCAACCATCATGTTTGATTTATTAATTTTCCCTTCCTCTGCTGCATACCCATACATACTCGCATACGCATACCATAGAGCATTATATTTTTTTCTCTGTTTTCCTGGAAATTGAGGTGATGTTTGGAGATGCTTGGATTCAAGGTCGTTGGCTTCTCTCCTTCTCTGTTGACGGTTCGGACGCTTATGGAGCACGGTGTGCGTGAAGAACGAGAGATCCGAGGTTTGTGTTTGTTCTCCTACCATGCCCATTCATATAACGGCGTCAGATCTAATACGACACGCAAGCGGGAGTTCCGAGAAATCGGGTGTATTGGTGTGTACTCGGCATGTCGGAGGGAGAATCGCCCGCCTGAATTTATCTGGCAGCGACGGAAAGCCTTGAACAAACTTATAGATCTAACACACACGCCCAATACTCCCCTCAAGATCCTCGCGGCGAAAACCATCCCAGAATTATTCAATGACTTTCCTGACCTGGAAGAGGCTGCAATCAACGCCGTATACGACCTATGCGAGGACCAATCCGCCACTGTTCGCCATGCCCGTAATTTTTTGGGAGGTTCCAACGACTCATGCGTCTACAGGTCCGAAAAGAAGGCTACGACGCCATCACGGCAGTCTCAAAGGCGGCGAACAAGTGGGTCAAGAGGAACACGGACGTATTGTTGCAGCTCCTGCAGAGCGGTGCGTCAGCTACATATCCAACTCTTTTCGTGTGCGTTCAATCTTCCTTTTGTTTCCCAGATGAACCGGACGAAGTTGTGGTCGTGAAGCAAGCCCTAATCGCGCATTTGAATCTCGATCCACGCGTTACTTTGGGTGTCCTATGCGACCAGATTATGCCTGCAGTGGACGCTACAGTGGACCCTGACGAATTATACATGCGGGATCGTCTGCGAACCCTTGTCCTAGCTTTTCTCACCGACGAGGCTAAACAAGTGATTGTGGAGAAACACGCAGTCCCGGGAAGCGACGCTGAATCTGTGCTTGTCGATGGGCTCTTGGCGGTTAGCACACCCCTTGCGTTTCAGAGCCGTCTTTAATTACCCATCCAACAGGCACTCCCTAAGTTAACCCCAACGGATACTGATATTATTGTCAAGCAGCTTCTTTTGGACCTTCACTCGTTCCGCTCCGGGTCGACACGAGGAAAAGCCCTACTTATAACTCTGCTTGAAAAAGCGCAGACATGTCTCAAGACCGACGCCAAAGCTCCCATACCCACATTGGCGACGACGCGCTTCTACATGGACTTGATGGCTTACGTTGCCATTGAGAAATCCCTGGGGTCTCCAATCGATCTCCTCCGCTTTTATCTGCCTGCTCTCGTTACCAAAATGATCATTCCAAAGTTTTCTGCGGACGACCAGAACTTTATTATCTGTAGTATGGCCGAGACTCTGGCTGCCTGTGAAGAGATCAACAAAGGCCCCGACTCGGCTCAGCTCTCGATCCTTCGGAATCACTCAGTCGCCGCGGCACCCAACTTATTTGAGGTCGGGTCTCATGGTCTTCTTGGCAACTGCAATGTGCTAAGTATAAATACAGTGCCTCGTAAACTCCGGTATAGCGCACGAGCGACCTCGGAATGCATGCAAGGTTTTGCTGCAGGCCTGTTTACGTGTGAGCGTTCATTGTAAGCATCCAGAATACACGCCTGATAAGTTTCAATAGCGTAAGGCGGAAGGGTGGACGGTGCCTGCGCATCTTCGTTCTCTATTAGAAACTCTTCGGGCCAAGTCTGAGGGATTCAGAGACGTGCAAGAACTTATCAGGGTTCGCAGTGGGCTGCTTCTCTTTCCCCTGTTTGTCTCCAACATCTTCTCTCTGTTTTGAGCAGTCTTTAGCCGCGCAAGATAAAACCCCACCAAACGGGTCGGACAAGACTGCACCTCCCGTAGCAGGAACATCATTACTAAAGCCCATCGCGCAAGACATTCCTGCACTAAACCGGCCACCTGTACTTGCTTCCCTGCGACGCTCCTTAACGTCTCGCGATCCACCCGTGGCATCAACATCTGCTTCTCGCTCGAGCTCGAACGAGGCCAGCACGCACAACAAGCACAGCCTTGGACCCGACAGCTCGCCTCGACCACCGAAAAGAGCGCGAACAGGCAGCGACCAGCCACCTTCGCTGTTGAGCCGTTTGGCCGATACCACATCAAAAGGCTCGGAGCGACGTCCTGATATGGCCCAGCGTGCTGCGGCGCAGCAGCCTGCATTCACTGCTAGGCCGACGGAAAGCGAGCGAACCCCACGTAATGGGTTCAGTATCAAAGGTGCAGCAGCCAAAGAAGCGGGTGAGCCCCATCGCGCTGGGGGATCGACGGCGCCGTCGTTGCTTGACCGGATCGACAATGGAGGCAGGTCGGACGACCACAGGGCGCGGAGAAAACAGCGTTTGTGACACTGTTGTAGAATTCTGCGTCCTTGTAATACTAGTCGGATATCTAAGTATCTGTTCGAGATTGTCACCAGCACAAGCACTCGCCAACAAGTTGCGGGTCGAAGACATTCAACTCGACTCGGTCGATCATTTTCCGTCGTGACGTTATAGCGTGAATCTCTTGCGCAAGCTCGGTACACTCAGTTCAAGTTGCCTGTAATCACACTATCTGACTTCATTGATGCTTGGAAGCGATAACGGCTACTGGTTAGATACAACGTAAATTTACTGACCTTGTTGTTGGAAAAGAAAAATGTTGTGCTGCGCTTTTCGAGTCCTGCGATGTCTCGCCTTTCTGCTCAATAGTCCCTGAGTCCCACCAATGATAATGCCTGCATTTGTACAGTCACAAGCGGATCAAGGTAGATCAAGGTACACATGTATTTTTCTAGTTGATCAATGCATGATGTCGACGTGCTCGAAGCCTAATGGAGATGCGTAAGATTGATAGCAACCGAATCAAATATAAGACACCCATGCTGCTATGTATGTAGTCTCCCCTTGCTCGGTTCACCATGGTCCACCTTTTATTTACAATTTTCTCGCTCTTTGCCCTGGGATCTGCCTCTTCTCTTCCCCATGAATTTACTGTGCGCCCACCCAAATAATCCCTGGAAGCCATCAGCATTAACTTGTTTCACTCAGGAAATTTCGGAACGCGACGCGACGGGCGACACCCAATGCAGCGCCGTACGATCTCTTGTGGAGGACTAATTCTAGGGCTGACACGGGTTCAGAATATGTGTATCGCTGCAGTTTTGAACGGCTCGACGGTGCAATGTACGTCTCTTTTCTTTCAAATACACCTCAGTTAAAAAACCATGCTTAGACACTCTATCCGGCACCGGTAAGCGTACCCCTGGGTGGATGGGCATGTTGGTGCCCATTTTTCTTCCCTTGGCGCATTTTCCGACGGTTTTGCAGGGGTTTTGGGATCCAGATGTCCAACACCGCAATGGTTATCATGTGGGGCAATTCGGACGGCTCCGTAACTCTTTCGCAACGTCAAGCTCCCGGTGAAGTTCAGCCGACACTGGTCTCCAGCCCGCCCCGAGTGGCCACCTTATCGACCGACCTGAGCACCGTGAGTCCTTTTTGGACACTCGAGAAATTACGGTTGAATGAAATGAGTAATTATAGACGTCAGGCAACGCTGCCTTTGTATACACAATCCCCGTATGTCCTAATGCTTCTGCCGCTGCCTTCAATTAATCCGAAACTATGTTTCCCAGGCCAATACCGACACCACACAGACCGTTATCTTTGGCTTCGCTACGGCAAACCCTGGCTCGAAAGACGAATCTGCGACTCTGCAGCAGCATGTGGACTACGGTATCATGCATCTTGATTTGACCAAATCCTTGACGGGGACCCCGACGACGAGTGGTGCGAGTGGCACTGCGACTTCGAAGCCCAAGTCTGGAAACTCTGGAAGCTCAAATTCCGAGAACTCGTCCAGCGGGCCCACTGACGACATACCATTGACACCTTACCAGCGCATGGTCGTTGCCCATGCGATTTTCTGTGTCGTCGGGTTTGCTCTTCTCCTCCCTGTCGGAGCTCTACTGGCACGCTACCTGCGGACATTCTCCCCGACCTGGTACACCGGCCATTGGATCGCGCAGTTTGGCCTCGGTTATTTTATTCTTCTCTTGGTCTTTTCATAAACTGATACACATAATATAGCTGGTCCCGCCATCATTGTAGGTGTCGTGCTGGGATTCGAGGCTTCTGGATCAATCGGGGCTACCATCTGGGACAACCACAAGGCAAGTCACTTCAATTGTCTGTCATCCTTCACGCTCTGACCGAGACGCAGAGACCGGGCGTCATCATCTTTGTGCTTTATTTCTTGCAATGTGGCCTTGGCGCATTCATCCACTTCGTCAAGCCCAAAAACTCGCAGAGCCGCCCGCTCCAAAACTACTTTCATGCCGTTTTGGGGATCGCCATCATTGCGTTCTCCATGTACCAGATTCGCACCGGCTACAACGTCGAGTGGCCTGCTTACACGGGGCTTGGCTCAGTGCCCAGCGGGATCAACACATTATGGCTACTTTGGTGTATCGTACGTCCATCATTTCCCTTGTCGTGCCTTTCTTTTGTTGCGACGTGCATGCATGATGATGTCTGACATGTTCCATTAGTTGCTTCCGATTCTTTACGCTGCGGGCCTCTGGTTCCTGCCCAAGCAATACAGGCAAGAAGACGCTTATCGGAAAGGATGGATGGGCAAAAACTCGATCGGTATGACGCAGAATCTGGTGGGAAGGGAAGAGATGTACCACGATCAATAATCTTTCCATCTCTCCTTGGTTTTAGATGGGTTAGACGGTATTTACTGTAGGAGTGGATCTCCCAGCTTTCGCGAGTACATGTAATTTTATCCTAGTGGAATTGGAATAATTTGCGTTGAACTTTCGCCACAACCAATTCCTTTTTCATGATGTCAGTGGCAGCCAGCCTCCCCCTTTATCCTCGTAGTTCAACTGTCGGTGAAGAGCAAGTGGTGATATTGGATGGGGGATTGGTGCGTAACAGCACGGGTCAGACGCGCATTCGTTATTCATCTGCTCAGGGAACTACGCTAGAACAAACCTTCGGCTTAGACATCTCACACACGCCTCTCTGGTCTGCCAAGGCCGCCATCGAGCATCCGGAGGTTATCGTCGATGCACATTTGGCGTTCCTGCGAGCTGGTGCCCGCGTAATTCTCACGTCGACGTTCGTGCTCTGAACCTACAAGAAATCTCAATGTTAACTAACTAGCGCTGGCCTGTCTCTAGATATCAATGCTCGCTGTTTACGTTTGAAAAGGCCGGATACGCCGCCGCGGATGCTCGCATACTCATGTCGAAATGCGTGCAGCTCGCGACCGAGGCAAAAGCGCGGTTCAGCGAGGAGCGGAAGAGCCCCAGCTTGGAACGCAGCAAGGGCCTCATCAAGATTGCGCTTTCGCTAGGCCCCTTTGGCGCGGGGCTCACCCCGGCGCAAGAATTCGACGGGTACTACCCGCCTCCGTATGGCCCACGAGCATACACGCCGGGGCCCGGGAACCGCAACGCGTTCAACACAAAAGACGATGAGGGGCAGAGGAAGGAAGCCGAGGCAACGCAGGCGCTTGCGCGCTTTCATTTCGAGCGCCTCTGCATCTTCGCGGACGACGAAACGATGTGGGACGCGCTTGACTTGATCGCGTTCGAGACGGTGCCCTTGGTGCGGGAGATCCGGGCGATCCGGATGGCGATGGCCTCACTCGAGGAGCGGGGCGTGAAGATCAAACCGTGGTGGATCAGCTTCGTTTTTCCGGGCGGAGTGTTTCCGGACACCTCAGACGAAGGCGAAGGCGAGGGCGGAAACGTGCGGGTGCGGTCCGTCGTAGCTGCTGCGTTAGGGAACGCCAGCCTCGCCTCAGCTCCTCGATATCTTCCGTCGCCCTCTGCTCTTGGAATCAACTGTACGCAGATGGATACGATCCCAGGTATTTTGGTCGAGATGGAAGACGCTGTGCAGGAATTTTTCGTGCAGGGTCAGGGTCGTCCCTGGCTGGTAGTATACCCGAACGGGGGTGATACTTATGATCCCATTTCTCAAACATGGGTAGTCCAGAACAAGGGCGCCATCTGGGCGGAAAAGTTTGCAGAGATCGTTGCAGAAATCACACCTCGGGACGTCTGGGCGGGGGTAATCGCTGGGGGCTGTTGCCGAACAGGCCCAGAAGACATAAGATTACTCAGTCAACTGGTAGTACATGGGCAATGAACTGCATTCTTGATGATGGGATGGATGTTCTACATTTACTTCTGCAAGAGATGAAAGAGCCTGGCTCGTCGAAGATATATCACATGGTGACCGTCCAAATAAAAAGACGCATCCCGATGCGTCGAGCGGAGGTCAACAACAAAAGGGATGTCATCAGTTTTGTACGTTTTGGCTGTGAATGGGGTCAATCCGGTACCTAGAGAGGATGGCAGAGTTACTAACGCGTATTCGCCTCCGACATTGCCCTGAGGCCAGTATTCACAGACGTAGTATTGGGTCGCCTGGAATAAAATTAAGACGCTACAAAGAAGATACCAGATGAGGTACGCGTACCCCATAGGTCGCGAAGTTAAAGAGGTTGTCGCACACCGCCACAGCGCATCCTTAAAATTATTCAGCTCCAGCAATAACGATCGATCTCGCATGGTAATTACCTAGGTTGGTCGTGGCCTTCCAGACCATTTGCGTCCAGTGGGAGTCAACAGGATTGCTGGGCGAATACTCAGCTGCAAAGACTTTAGTATCAAGCTTGTAGGAAAACCAAAGCTACGTACGTTCCTCGTTCATCCACGCCTGGAGCCCATCCGCGATGGTGAAGTCCCCAGTGCCCCAAGCCAAGTTTTCTGTGAAGCACCATCAGCTAGGCGGTAGATGCGCGCTGCACGTTTGCGTACCGCCGAAAGGACCCAAGGTTCCGCCCGAGTGAGCTCCCTTGCATTCGTTCGCCCATTTTTGGGCGGCGGCCGCGAGGGTGTTGTTCCAGACCAGGGGCGAGGCACCATACTTGGCGCGTTCCGTGTTGTGGATGCTCACGTAGGTCGCGCTGTCGCCGCTGGAGCCGGAGCTGGAGCTGGAGGTGGAAGTCGGGGTGGAGGCAGGAGTAGAGATCTTGGTCGTCGGTGCAACGGTTTTCACCGTGGTCATGCCGGCCTTCTTCGTGGAAGTGGTCTGAGCCACGACAGTGGTTGGAGCCGCGACAGTGTTGATAGCTTCGCTGACAGTGGTGGGCAAGGTCGTCGCCTTAGCGCTGTAGAAAAGTAAATCGAAAAGAATCAATGAGATGGGGTAGACCAACGTGGATTGGGCGACACCCTTGGAGTGCGAATGCACTTTCCCGCCATGCTTCGCTTTGCAGGAAGCAGCAGAACAGTAAGGAAGCGAGAAAAAGAGCGAAATCGTAAGCAGTTGGAGAATACGAGTCATCCTGGAAAGAGTGTGGAGTTGAACACTGGCAAGGAAGAGGGGAATCCGAAAAGATTTTGTGGCCACGCAGGCGCGCGAGGCTATTTAGGAGATCTTGTTCGTTACCACCGGTCGTTATGGAGTCAGTGAAGTGCATGGTGGTTGATCCTGGGTTGATCGTCGAGGACCCGCTGCACACACTTAGTTTCCGATATCGGAGCAAAGCCAGAAAAAGCCAGCTAAAACAAGACGGGATACATATCCAGAGTCCCCCAGTACACGCCGTTGCGCACAGACCCTATGGCAGAGCCGAGCCTGGGTCGGGCATACATAGCCTTGAAGCTTGAAGGAGATGCCAAAACACGAGACGAAAGATTTTCATCACGTCATGGTGCTTACTACCCTCACAACCTCCAAATTTGGATTGGCGCCCGCCGCTGGACGCTATGTGCTGTGATTTTAGCGTTGACGGTTGGCTGACGGAAGAATTAGGCGTTGGGCGCGGAGGGTAAATTCGGACTTGACAGAACTTTGCGGTGGTCTTGCGGTTGCATCTGGGTTGCATACAGGGAAACGACTGGAGACTCTTCAAAACTTCACGGTTACGCCAGCCCACGGGCGACCCTGGCCGTAATTACGTTCTTCCATAAAAATGTGCAGCCGAGGGTCGACTTCCTGAAACCCCGTCCGATGCGTCTAGTCTTGGCGTCCAGTGGTGCGGGCTCCATAATCTCGTGTTCATCCTGTCCGTCTTGTTGCATGAATTTGTTGCGCTAAAAAAGGGACAAGCATATGCTGATCAATCCAACTGTTCCAAATTCTCCCCAAAAAATGACACCGCACCACTGTTTGCATGTTCTTTACACGAAAATGTAATGCTGCCCGCGAGGCGTACCTTCAAACTTCAAGCTCTTGTTTGTTTTCTTCGGGGACAACGGCCATGTGCGCCCTAAACTTATCCAGCATATCGTCTACTAGGAATACACGTCGTTGTCCCAACCACTGCTTTCCTCCTGTATGCCCCAGTCCGAACCTGCGCGGAGATTAATAGACTTAAGTGGAGTTATGATCATGAATCACCACAGAACGATTACTCTCTCTCTCATGAACGAGCTGGGGCAGCTCCTGGAGGGACAGCGTCAATGACCAGAAAGAAATACAGTCGAGCGGCCGCACCATACACCTCTACCGCGAGCGTCTTCCGGCTCTTCATAATCTCATTCCGCTTCCTGGATTTGGCCGTAATGATCAAATAAGACAGCGTCCCGATTATATCAAGCGCCGTGTTCTTAAGCCCGTCCGGGGTGAGCGCGTCGCCGTACCGCGCCTCCAGGCACCGTTCGACGAACTGCGTGGTGTAGAGCATCCCGAGGTTCTTCGCCGTCGATCCGGGAGGGCATATCTTCGCGATGTCGACGCCGAGATCAAGCTGGCCAGGCGCAGGCGCCTCCAAAGGCCGCAGTTTCTTCCCCCGAAGTTGCGCCGCCTTCGCCTTGACGTTCCACTCCGCCTGCCGGATCCTCATCGCGTGCTTGGTGAACTGCGCGGACAGCCACTCGACGGTTTTATCGTGGTCCCAGGTTCTCGGGTCTTTCGCATCGTACGGCGACGGGCCTGTCGGTTTGGGCAGGACTGTCTTGAACGGTGCCGCGTACGACAAGGTGTTGCTCCTTCGAGGCATGGTCAACGGGCCGAGTCTGAAGAGACAGACAAGAGGTACACACGAGTGGATGGTATCCTGTATGTGAGGCGAAACATGTGCGATGATGGTGGTTTTTGAAGGCTGTCGGGACTCAATGTCGAAGATCGGCTGTACGAGAATTAATATTCATAAATATGCCCGCACGGGCACCCACCTTGAGCAGCATAGTCAATTTGTTCGCCCGCCAAGGAATGTGAACGAATCCGTCCTCGGCCGCCATCTTGGCTTTTGCGCGCACGCACTCCTTCAGATTCATAAGGCTCTTGTTGTTATCCCTCGCCTCGTCCATGCGCTGCTTGTCGTGGTCCTTGGAGTCCTCGTACCGTTCGCTGCCCGCCAAACTGAAGACAATGAGCAAACGTTCATGCGAAGGGACCTTACTTACTCGACAAGGATAAGCTGGCCCTCGTCCGCGTACGGAAGAAGCGTGTTCTTGATCGTGATGGTGAGCATCGCGTGGCTCCGACTGCTGGCTGCGTTCCGGAGCGTGGCGGTCGTGCGCCGGTGGGACAGCGCTTTGTTGATCAGCTCCTCCAGTTCGGCAGACGAGTGGACATTCGAGTAGATGAGGTTCGGGCGCACGTTTCCCACCTGTGAAATGATAATTAGTCCAACAAGCAAGGCATGCAAGAGTCCAGCGCACTGTATCCTCGCGAACGGGGATTTCTGTCCGCACGGGATTGCCCTGCGCGTCGACCTCATCCGTCGCTTCCAAGAGGTCCGAAGCGTGCTTCCCAAGGAGCTCCAAGAAGGTGACACTGAATTCGAATATGTCCCCCGTCTCGGCACTTGCGTGGTCGCCGCCTTGCGCAAGAAGGAAACGCTTGCCGACGACCCGGGCGTGGTCAAAAAGATCGCGCGCGACTCGGTGTTCTACGCTTTCCATAGTGTACGTCTTTCCGCTGCCGGTCTGGCCGTACGCCAAAATGCAGCCCACACCGCCAGAAAGTACCAGTGAGAGCATCTGAAGAGGATTTCATTCAGTCTACGCGCCGAAATAGCATGTTACACACACGTCGTTGGCGACCACGGTCCGCTGATAGACCTCTTCATTCTCGACGTCGGGCCCAAAAGCGAGGTCAGCCTCGTACGCCTTGTGCGTGAGGGTCGGACCCGACCACTGAACACGATTGAATTCTACACACACGATGAAGTGAGCAGCAAGCAGTCACCTTCATCCCGGGAACGTGCGCAACAAAGACACCAGGTTCTGCGCTCGTCACAGTAATCCCAGCGCAGAACTCCACTGCAGCAATCTGGCCTTCGGCATCGAGAGGTGTGTCTTCAGCGTCGGGGTCCGCGTGGAATTTGTCTGCGGCCTCGTTTGGGAGAGGAGGGCGTGTCCGGAACGCGACAGTCACGTCTTTCGACGCGTCTTTGCTCGGGGAAGAATGCTGGAGCTCGGCGAGAGGCACAGAGAACCCTTTTGTCGCCGGTCTTTCCTGATTCCATTCATCGAGGATCGTTCGAAGGATTGGAAGATGGGTGGTGGTCAAAGTCGCTGAGGATGCCATGGTGAGATCGAGTAACTTGGAGAAAACTCTGCACAACTGACCTTGGTTGCCTCCCCTTTGTAGTCCTTTGATTGTTATTGATCCCTCTTAGGATTAGGTTGGCAGATTCAGTGCCGGTGATTTTCAGTGAGTCAATATGATTCGTGTCCAATATGCGGACGCGACCAGGACACGAGACAGACGGAGAGATTGCGAAAAAGTATGGTGCAATGAGGTGCAATGGGCATGAGATATCACGGCGTTCTCCAACGCTTCCTCTGACTCAGGCTGATTCTCCGGTACCGTGTTGAGGAAGATATCTTGTGTGGGCGATAAGCCTGCGATAAGTTATCTACATACAAGAGAAAAGACATGAAGCGGTGCGCCAGAGTACGGCTTTCATCGACTTTGATCCGCAACTCCGACTGCACCTTGGCATCGCTCCGTTGCATCTCAGGCCATCTAGTTCAGAGTCTCTGCTTCATAATTACCTTCTCTTGCTTTTCCAAACTCCTTCAGCGTTATCCAATTCTTCCAGAGAGACCGAGAAATTACACTCTTCAAGTCCCGGCTTGTTATCGCAACATCCATTCAATTCGTAAAATCGACATTCGTCGGTTTTATCTCCCATGGCTCTTGCCAGACTGCCCCCTGAAATCTGCGCCGCCATCTGCAGCGACGTAGAAGATGTCGCCTCGCTTCTCAACTTGTGCAGGACTTCTCGACTTTTCCGGGACCAAGCACAGCATCTCCTCTACCACTCGGTGGATCTGCGAGGGCGCAGCATGCGCTCCATAAAGTCGTGGGCCCTTGCAGTCACCCGCCACTCGCATCTCGCCGAACGTGTTCATACTCTTGCGCTACAACTTCCCGGCACCGTTACGCTGGATGCATCAGACGCCACAAAAATAGGACGCGCTCTCAATAAATGCGTTAACCTGAAGGACTTGAAGATTTCCGGCGAGGTTTACGCAAATGGCAGCCGCCCTCGCAGCCTGCATGGATGGATGATCAATGAATCCCCATTCCGCCTCGTGAACTTCGAAAATTCCTACTTCGACCTCGATTGGATCCAAAGCTTTTGGAAATCTCAGTCGGAGATTCGGATTCTTTCATTTCCCCATTTCTACAGCCGCTTTCCGTTCTCCCCAGAAGAGTTACCCAACCTCATTGCTGTCGCAGGTTTCTATGTACAAGACCTTCCAGTTGGGAGGCCACTGCAACGAATTCAGATGCGGTTATACGGAAATTTATCTCTTTTGGCGCAATACGCCAGGACCCTGACAACTTTGAATCTGCTGCAAGAGGGGATAAGTCATGTCTCGGGACATACCCTCTCGGGCGTGCTAGTAACCATTGCCGACTCGTTGCCTAACCTGGTGCATTTGGGTATCGCAGAGCAGAAAAGAGAGGTCCGCGGTCTGTTCCTTCCCATGACTTGGCAATAGCTCAATCACCGCAGCCCAGGTACTCTTTCGTGGACCTCACACCCACGACGACACTTCAACGTTTTACTCGCATCAAGACATTTATCTTCTACGTGCGGAACGTCGTCCTCTTCACGGACGAAAATCCGACCAAGTCATACGAAATGGACACGGCTGCGGACCTCGAAGGCTTGGGGTCAGCCATAATGGCCGCGTGTCCCACACTCCGTCGAACCGCCATCGGCGGGGAGGTTTTCCTGGGCGATGAGCTGAACTGCATCCTCACGAGATCTCTCGGGGGAGAGATCCACGTAGACTTTGGTTCTGAGCTCAATTTCGAAGCAGTATCTATGTTTTGGAGACCCTAAGCGGGTAGAGGGAGCTCATAGCCTTGCTAAGAATATCATTGTTATCATATTCACGAAATACTTATGATGAAGTAGGAAAAAATAATGCTGAACGTTTAACGTCCCAAAAGTGTGTGGACGGACTTTCGGTCTTAGTAAACTATTATTATAGGCCATGCAAAATGCACTTCGGCCTACCTTCATGACAGGCAGCCTGGTCATCAAGGAGGCCTTATGGTTCTGTGGGCTCCGGGTCGATCCAGTCAATAATTAAAGTTGTTACGCACAGTGAGGCGCGTCCACGTTCTCGTCTGGATCCCGTTTATAGAACCGGGATAGCAAAGTAACAAAATCACATCCAGCCAAACCGATTTCTATAATGGATAGAATATTACGAGAGCCCGTGAATATAAATTGCACAAGCGAAGAATTCTCAACAGCGCCGGAGGCTCTGGCACGTCCTGCTACATAGTATCTGAGGATTTCGCAAAGGATTCCGGTTCCGGAGACTCCGGCTCATCAAGCCAATCGATGCGCTTTTGACCCCCTGCAAAATAAGCATAAGTTAAGTTAACCAGAAGATAACTTAGCAAGAGTGCATACATGAAATCTTGTCTGTTCCGTAGGTCAAAAGACGTTCTGCGCAAAGTTCTTCGTATAGCGTGTCCGCCCTCGCTTCCCAAGGTTGTCGTTCCTTCGAGGTATAATACGCAGGAATGAAGAGTTTAATGTCGTCGGCGGAACGAATTGAGGCTTTGACGATGTCCCCAGTGAAAAATTGGAGGGTATCTACGCACCATTATGAGGTCTGAGAACCAAAATGGAGGTGAACACGGACCGGGTTTTCAAATTCCCGTCCGGCAAACCAGACTGTGCAACTCAGCACACCCGTATTCCTCGGCTGTCGGCCTCATTGCACCCGGAATAGCTTTCATACGAAGCTTGCAGGTGTGACTTTCAGCCCACTCGAGATCTATCAGTACGGGGTGTTCGTCGTAGACTAAAATGTTGCGAGGATAGATATCTCCATGGCTCATCCCGTGATGGTGCATTGCGCCGACGTATAACAGAAGTTCACTTCTGAAATAGAATAGGGATGAATAGCTATGCAATTGGGTTAGAGATAGAGACTCACAGGAGGGGATTTTCAACTGCGTGCAGAGGCTTCTCCAAGGGTTCGCCGCAGAATTCTATCGCCACACAGGTTACCATTGTGGCGCCCACCTGGGCTTGGAAGCAGCCATAAAAGACTGGCAAAATGCTCCCTTGAAGTTTCTGGCCTATCGTCTGACAGGCCTGGGCCTCCTTCAGGAAAGCTTCTTGGCGTTCACCAGTCGGGTCCAATTTTAACACGGCATCCAGTGGCAAGTTGTCGGGTCGATAAATGGTTGCACGGAATACGAAGGATAGAGTATCGAGTCGAATTCTCTCGACATTCTTCACGATCCATTCTTCTTCTTCGTAGCCTGGGTCATCAACGAGCTGTAGAGTGAGGGGAAGCCCGTGCTGCCGTTTCATTCGACGATCGCATGGCAAATAACACTGGATGGTAAGCGAGGTCATGGAAGTGCTGGATCCAAAGGTGGATTGGTAGAGCAAAGTAGAGGTGGGGACGACGGTGCACAAGAGGCCGTTGCATATGTAGTTTTGCTGTGGATGTGGCTTGATGTGGGTGAAAGCTTCTCAATTTCCCGATTTACTAGCGACGCGACTCGGACGCGTCCTTTTGCAGCACGTGCTGTTTTTTGTGCTTCGACCATAACTTCAACTTCTCCTTATTGCCTTTGTTTTCGCTATTGTACTCGACCTACTACAAATTTCAGACTCTCCTCAAACTCCTCGGCCGCCGAGAACTCGTTCCGAGACTAAATCTGAGGCAAAAGCGCTCACAGCAGCCAATGTTTCTAATAGAGTCCTCGGCCCTGTCGTCAGCTCACACCAGCTGCCAATGGTTTGAAACTCGGATGTAGACCAAGTCCTCTGTCCTCGCTCTGAGTCGGACGATCCGAATCACCCACCTTCAAGTTCACCCACACACAACTTAAACATGAATCCCCTCACAGAGTGGAGTAATAGCAGCGTTCGAATATTTGAAGGGCGGGAGAGTAATTTCACGACTTTCGACAGTGGATATAATATTAGGAGAGCGGCCTCAAAATGCACGTCGATAATTAAACGACAACGGAGATACTGGCGTCACTCGTCCCGAGCGTCCTACATGGTATCTCACACTCCCGATGGGCCAAGGGATCAGCATTGCGGAGACTCTGGCTCAATCCAGTCGATACGTTTTTGACCCGCTGAAGAAGAGGCATTAGTACGGGAAGATGAACTCGAGGTGTGGGGTGCATACGTGAGATCTTGTCGGTGCCGTAGGTCAAAAGGCGTTCTGCGCAAAGTTCTTTGTAGAGCTTGTTCGCTCTCTCCTCCAACAACTTCCGCTTTTCCGGTCCATGGTAATCTGGAATGAAGCATTTGATGTCGTCGACGGAATGGATGGAGTTCTTGTCGATATTGTGGACACAAAAGTGGACAGTGACTATCTTCACAATGAGCTAGGAAATGAAGGGAACAAGGAAAAGCGGACCATGCTTCCAAATTCCCATACGGCAAACCAGATCATGTAATTCCGGACAGCCGTACTCCTCGACCGTCGGCCGCATCGTACCGGGAACGGTCTTCAGTCGAAGCCCGCACTTGTGGTCTTCAGATAGTTCAAGGTCTATCAATACGGGGTGTCCATTGTTGACCAGAATGTTGCGCTCATATAGATCTCCGTGAGTCATGCCTTGATAATGCATTGTAAGGACATTCAACCAAAGCTCGCCACTGGACCAGGAAACGAGTCAGCAGGGAGACTGGGGAGGAGGAAAATGCTCACCGAAAATGGCTGTTCACCTCATCGAGAGAATTCTGCATGGGCTCCCCGCAGTATTCTGTCACCAAACAAGATACTAATACTGAGCCAATGCGGGTTTGGAAGCAGCCATAGAAGACGGGTAAAATGTCGCCTTGAAGCCCCCGTCCCTTTCCCTGATACGCCTCGGCCTCCTTCACAAAAGAGTCATGGCGTTTCCCAGTGGGGTCTACCTTTAGGACGGCATCCAGTGGCGCGTCTTCGGGCCGAAGGATATTGGCACGGAATACCAGAGATTGAGTACTAGGATCGATGTGGAGGAGCGTAACGTCTTTGACGATCCATTCTTCCTCATCATAGTCGCGGTCATCGACGAACTGCAAAGTGAGAGGCGTCCCGCGCTCCCGTCTCAGGAGACGATCGCACAGTGGCAAAGAACACTGGATGGTAAGCGAGGTCATGGAAGTGCTGGATCCAAAGGTGGGTTGGTAGATTAAGGTAAAGGTGAGGACAACGGTGCACAAGAGGCCGTTACATATGTAGTTTTCCTGTCGATGTGGCTTGATGCGGGTGAAAGATTCTCGATTTCCCGATTTAGCGACGCGACGCGTCCTTGAGTGGCACTGGCAAGCCTGTCTCCGCGCCGGCAAGCCGGCGATTCTCGGAGACCTGCGACGCACGTGCAAATCATGTGATGAGAAGGCGGCTTGTTCCGAACCTAGACTCTAGAGTCACAGTGGCAGCACCGTGACCGTGGCACGTGCTTTTTTGTGCTTCGCTACACTCTTTCGCTACCTAAAGTTGACCTCAAGTTCTCCTTTTTGCCATTGTTTTCGCTATTGTACTCGACCTACTACGAATGTCAGACTCCTCGGTTGCCCAGGACTCATTCCCAGACTAAATCTGACGCAAAAGCGGTCACAGCAGCCGATGCTTCTACTTTGTGATTCTACTCCTCGTCCCTCTCCTCAGCCCGCACCGGCCGGTGGTCGGACGTAGACTACGTTTTCTGCCCTCGCTCCGAATCGGAGGATCTGAATCACCCACACACAACATAGCGGAGTACCTCAGAACCTGAAAACTTACATCTCCCCGGATCTCAGGCTGGCCCCGGTTGCACGTCGGCTAGATCCAGCGATCGTGTACCCTACAGCGGACTCCTAAAAGATGCCACTTCTTGACTTCTTCCACACCCGCCGCCTCAAATCTCAGAAATCCATAAAACGCGCAAGTTCACAAGCATGAGGGCCATCCCAAGGTCAATTCAAGTTTGCCGCTGGGGACTCGTTAGCTGTGAGACTGCCCAGAGATGAAGCCATTATAGAAAATGATTGTTTATCTCATGTGTAGACGTGCCATGCGCTCTCCACATTATTCAACTGGGGCCACACAGGTGACCAATGTTGACCTTATGCGAGTTTGGAAGAAACCATACGAAATGCTACCTTCAAGTTCCTGTGTCTTTCCCTGATACCCCTCGGACTCCGACTTTATAAAAACATCAGGTCTAAGGCGCTCCCCAGTAGGATCCAACTCAGAGCGGCGTTCAGTGGCTTATCATCGGGTCGATGAATCATATTTGCGCGAAAAACAAGGATCAGGTACCGGTGCAGAGTGTTTTAATCTCTTTCACCCTGCAGCCTGAGAGTGAGAGGAGCGCCGCGTTGTTTATTGTATCATCGCATGCTAAAGGACATTGACTTGTGAATGAACATGATGGAAGTGTTGACCCCGCGCTATTAAGGGAGGCAAGGAGCACAGAGGAGCCAGTTGGCTGCAAGAGCGCATTGTTGTCCCACCGCACATGCATCACGGAGCTGACGCTTAGCCACGGAGTGATAGCAGGATTCGGATATTTGAATCTCAGGACTTTCGACGATATAATATTAGGAGAGGGACCTCTCGTAAAAGTAAAATTCACGTCGATACTCAAAGACAACTAAGATACTGGCGTCATTCGTCCCGATCCTCCTACATGGTATCTCACACTCCCGACGGGCCAAGGGATTCGCATTGCGGAGACTCTGGCTCAATCCAGTCGATACGTTTTTGACCCGCTGAAGAAGAGGCATTAGTCAACGGAAAGATAAACTCGAGGTGTGGGGTGCATACGTGAGATGTTGTCGGTGCCGTAGGTCAAAAGGCGTTCTGCGCAAAGTTCCTCGTATAGCCTGGCGGCTTTATCTTCCCATATTTTCCGCTGCTCCGGTCCATGATATTTGGGAATGAAGTATATAATGTCGTCGACGGAATGGATCGAGCTTTTGACGATGTCGTGGACACAAAAGTGGAGTGTGTCTGTGTTCATTATGAGCTTGAAAAAGGGAGGAAAGAGAAAAGCGGACCGGGCTTCCAAAGTCTCATGCGGCAAACCAGGTCATGCAACTCCGGACATCCGTACTCCTCGACGGTTGGCCACATGGCACCAGGAATAATCTTCATGCGAAGACCGCACTTGTGGCTTTCAGAGAGTTCGAGGTCTATGAACACGGGACGCCCGTGGCAGACACGGATATTGCGTGGATAGAGAGCCCCATGGCTCATGCCATTATGATGCATTGCGACGACATATAATAGAAGTTTGCTCCTTGTATAATTGGTGAGGACAGATGTGCGATTCAGAAGGCGGAGACTCACAAGAAAGGGTTGTCGATCTCGTGTAGAGCGTGCTCCATGGGTTCTCCGCAATATTCTGTCGCCACACAGGTCACCATTGTGGCGCCGACCTGAGCTTGGAAGCAGCCATAAAAGACTGGTAAAATGCTCCCTTGAAGTTTCTGGCCTATCGTCTGATAGGTCTGGGCCTCCTTCATGAAAGCTTCTTGGCGTTCACCAGTCGGGTCCAGTTTTAACACGGCATCCAGTGGCAAGTTGTCGGGTCGATAAATGGTTGCACGGGATACGAAGGATAGAGCAGTGATACGAATTCTCTCGACATTCTTCACGATCCATTCTTCTTCTTCGTAGCCGGGGTCACCGACGAGCTGTAGAGTGAGGGGAAGCCCGCGCTGCCGTTTCATTCGACGATCGCCTGGCAAAGAACACTGGATGGTAAGCGAGGTCATGGAAGTGCTGGATCCAAAGGTGGGTTGGTAGATCAAGGTAGAGGTGAGGACAACGGTGCACAAGAGGCCGTCATATATGTAGTTTTCCTGTGGATGTGGCTTGATGTGGGTGAAAAATTCTTACAGCCGATCCGGAAAGTAATGAGAATAACTTTTTTTTTTGCGCGCGTTCTCAATTTAGTAATTCTAAATGCAGACGGTCGCGGGTTCAATCCCGCGAACCCGTGCATTTTTTTCAAACTCTTTGTGCGGTCTGGGCGGACTGTACCATTCTCTGGGTGACGTTTTTGCAGTATAAATATGTGTGGGTACTAGGTATCAGTGTACTAGAAGAGTGCGTGGCTGGTGGTATTGAGTAATCAGTTGGTTGTACTCAGATCACGGACTCAAATTCGTGCCAGCACTGCACAGTGCACTGTACTTTTTCCAGGCTAGCTACTCATCCTTCCCTCAGCTTGGGTGTTTATTGAGTGTGATAATGGGTTGACGTTGACCAAAGTAATCCGATCGAAGTGTATCCATCCAAATCAGTTCAATTTGATGTCACATTGAGCAGCCATTAGGTAAAGAAGGGTACATAAGGAGAGCTCATGAGTAGATTTCCATATCCCCAAGACATGTGTTCATATTTTATTCCTGTCGGGCTCTGGTAAATTTATTGATGCAACTCGGAGCGTGTACACCCAAACCGATCAGATCAGAAGTCACAATCGAAGGTTTTTCCTCTATTGGGGCAGCGGATAGAGCTTGCAACATATTTTCCCAATAGCTGATATCCTAATCTTGAACCCGATGTGCAGTTTGAAGTAAGGACTTTCTGTTGAAAAAAAGTGCGGCGCCAGGAATCGAACCCACGACTGCCTGCATTTGGAATTGCCAAATTGAGAACGCGCGCAAAAAAAAAAAGTTATTCTCATTACTTTCCGGATCGGCTGTAATTTCCCGATTTAACGACGCGACTCGGACGCGCTTGAGCAGCACGTGCTTTTTTTTGCTTCGCCCATAACTTCAAGTGCGAGCTCAGGGAGTGCTCAGGGAGGCGAGCTTAGTGGAAGGCCTCGACCGCTCCGATGTGTAGATTAGATTCCTGTTATCTAATCTACATTGCCGCCCAGTATCATCGAGTACTCATCGAGTAGTCCTTCCGAGTCCTTCCGAGTCGCATCCGAGTCTGCTCATCGCAAAACTCTCTTTCTGCTCTTCCCTCGCCCTCTCACACGCTTTTTTGTGCCCTTATTGCCATTGTTTTCGCTATTGTATCCGACCTACTACAAATGTCAGATTCTCCTCAAACTCCTCGGTCGCCCAGGACTCACTAAATCTGAGGCAAAAGCGCTCACAGCAGCCAGGGATTCTAATACTCCTCGCCGCTCTCGTCAGCTCGCACCGGCCGATGGCTTGAAACTCGGATGTAGACCAAGTGCCCTCGCTCTGAGTCGGACGATCTGAATCACCCACCATCAAGTTCACCCACAAACAACATGAATCCCCTCACAGAGTGGAGAAATAGCAGCGTTCGAATATTTGAAGGGCGGGAGAGTAATTTCACGACTTTCGACAGTGGATATAATATTAGGAGAGCGGCCTCAAAATGCACGTCGATAATCAAACGACAACGGAGATACTGGCGTCATTCGTCCCAATCCTCCTACATAGTATCTCACACTCCCGACGGGCCAAGGGATTCGCATTGCGGAGACTCTGGCTCAATCCAGTCGATACGTTTTTGACCCGCTGAAGAAGAGGCATTAGTCAACGGAAAGATGAACTCGAGGTGTGGGGTGCATACGTGAGATGTTGTCGGTGCCGTAGGTCAAAAGGCGTTCTGCGCAAAGTTCCTCGTATAGCCTGGCGGCTTTATCTTCCCATATTTTCCGCTGCTCCGGTCCATGATATTTGGGAATGAAGTGTATAATGTCGTTGACGGAATGGATGGAGTTCTTGACGATATTGTGGACACAAAAGTGGAGAGTGACTATGTTCACAATGAGCTGGGAAAGGAAAGGAACAAGGAAAAGCGGACCATGCTTCCAAAGTCCCATACGGCAAACCAGATCATGTAATTCCGGACAGCCGTACTCCTCGACCGTCGGCCGCATCGCACCGGGAACGGTCTTCAGACGAAGCCCACACTTGTGGTCTTCAGACAGTTCAAGGTCTATCAATACGGGGTGTCCATTGTTGACCAGAATGTTGCGCTCATATAGATCTCCGTGAGTCATGCCTTGCTGATGCATTGTAAGGACATCTAACAAAAGCTCGCGACTGGACCAGGAAACGAGTCAGCAGGGAGAGTTGGGAGGAGGATAATGCTCACCGAAAACGGCTGTTCACCTTGTCGAGAGAATTCTGCATGGGCTCCCCGCAGTATTCTGTCACCAAACAAGATACTAATGTTGAGCCAATGCGGGTTTGGAAGCAGCCATAGAAGACGGGTAAAATGTCGCCTTGAAGCTCCCGTCCCTTTCCCTGATACGCCTCGGCCTCCTTCACAAAAGAGTCATGGCGTTTCCCAGTGGGGTCTACCTTTAGGACGGCATCCAGTGGCGCGTCTTCGGGCCGAAGGATATTGGCACGGAGAACCATAGATTGAGTACCGATGTGGAGGAGTGTAACGTCTTTGACGATCCATTCTTCCTCATCATAGTCGTGGTCATCGACGAACTGCAAAGTGAGAGGCGTCCCGCGCTGCCGTTTCAGGAGACGATCGCAGGGTAGAGGACACTGGATTGTAAGCGATGTCATGGAAGCGCTGGATTCGAGGATGAGTTGGTGGGTGTAATAGAGATGCGGTCGAGATGCGCGAAGTGCCCGTTATATGCTTTGTGGATATGTGGAGGTCCCTGGTTCCCGATTTGGCGACGCGTCTGATGAACAGCACGTGTTTGCTTTTGTCCTTCGCTTCTTCAAGTTCTTACAAGTTCAAGTTCCTTGTTTCCATTGTTTTCGCTATTGTACTCCATGTGTTCAAGCATATGGTCTCGCTGTTCGTCGTCAACGCACCCAATTTCTATTGTTACGAATCTGAACCTGCAAATCGTTTAAATGCCCCACAATCATCAAGCACTTGCCATTGGTCAAGCACACCACCACAAGCACTACCATGTCTGACTCTCCTAATACTCCCCGGCCGCCCAGGACTCGCTCTCGAGCTAGAGAAGAAAAGGCGCTCACAGCCGTCGATGAATCCACTCCTCGTGCGCCCGCACCTCCGGTCCAGGCTGGTGGTCCGAAACATACTGGCAGACGTAGACTATTCGCGCTTCCCTCGAACCGACGATCTGAGTCGCCTTCCGACACCAATACATCGAAGGTACCCGGATCCCAGAACCTGAAAGCTTCCTTCCCCTCTTCGGATTCGCCCCCGGTTGTAGCGCTAGATCCAGCCCTCGTGGATGGTCCCCCGACATCAGCATCCCCTCCGATTCCCCTAATCGATTTCCTTCGCATACCGCCCCCTTCTATTCCAGATATCTATGCGCCAGGCAAGCTCACGAGCACAAAGGCAGTGCCCAACGTGAGCACCCTCGATATCGTGCTGAAGGACCACGAACGTCTTCTATCCGTCGTTCCTTTTTTGGATATGATGGAGCCGCTCATTGCCCACGTTCAGGCGAAGTATGGACATATTAAACTCGACCCTGGACTCGTGGAACATCGAGATTGGATTCTATCAATCCACCCGGCTATAGCGTCGACCTTTCTACCGTCGGTCATTCATAGCGAAAGCGACACTGAAGACTGGGTCTTGAATGTTCTGTGGCGTCCTGCGCTAGCTGCGTATTGGGCGGCGGAGCACAACGACTTTTCAAGAATGGGAAAGTTCCCAAATCTCACGTCTTGTAGCGGCGGGGGAACTGCCGTCTCTCTTCCTGATGTGATGCTATGGGAAGGGACGGAACGGGAACTAACCGAACCTGACCGCGTTTTGAAAGCGACTGTTGAGATCAAGACACACGCCGCATTTGTCGACATGACTTCCGCCAACAAACCCACATTCGAACACCTTCTCCAAGCCTTAAGCCTGAGCGAAGTACCTCCTGGTTATGGTGTCCGATTCGTTTGGAATGAGTCCGATGACGAAACCATGACGGAGAAGGCGGACAAGATGATCGCACAGGTGAGTGTTCATTTACTTATTGAAACCTTTCTGACGTCCGCAGGTGTGGATCCAAATGGTTCAACACAATATGAGGATCGCTGCCCTTACGAACTACAACTCCGTCATCTTCTTTGTGAGGGATGGACAAACTCTATACATGTCTGGCGAACACACTCGCGCCAACAACATTTTTCTGGCGATATTCGCGTTTATCGCCTATGCCTTGGGATCCATTCCCGCGGACACCCTGGAGCTTCCAGTCGAGACGAAGGAATGGTGGAACAATGTCCGCCGTGCAGGCACTGCTGAAGCGCCTGGCCTTGATCGCACGTATGTTTCGGCCAACCTTTTCTATTGGGGGCATCACTTATGCCGGTTCTCGAAGGACACTCCCTGAGAGGCTCTTCGAGTACCTCGCCGAGCTCAAACTCGCGGCAAAGTAAATTGGCTGCGAGTCGACCTCACTTCATCATGCTTTGAAGGACACTCCAAACCACCTAAGGGACCTACGGCGCTGCTCCAAAGGTAATTCCTGTTTCCAGATCCCTGGGTATCATTGTTTGGGCAGGAAGGAACGTGAAGAACGGTTGTCGTCCATAGGCTCGCTATGTATTTTCCTGAATTTATCACTTCCACTGGGCCCGTTTTGAAAGACTCCTCTGTTTCCGTTCCCAAATCCGATCTCTGGTAGTCATACTCTGAACCGTGCTTGAATCCACGTCAGCCCGTTTCGTTTTATACGCGCAAGTATACGCGTACAGATTCTACATGCGTCGTTGTCAGCGATCGAATAGCGCGTATTAGGTCGAGAATCTAAGAGGGTGGCTCGGAGGTGCCGCAGCCTTCGAACTCGTTACCTCCGCAAAGTCCGAATGCTTGGAATGATGCTCTGACAATTCCGAGACGAGAAAATTTGAGGTTGCTGGAATCTGTCGCTTAGCAACAAGTAGATCGAGTGATAAACAGAGCACCGTGGCTCTTCCAAAGAATATATTCTACATAGACGCTTTCAGTTTTGTTTGAGACAATAAGAGATCATAAGATATCGTGAGTAGGGGACCATAGTCATTAACGTAGGAAAGGAAAGAACCCGCATGAAAACGAGACATAACGAACAGACCGAGTCCTTGGACAGAAGCAAGGGAGCAAGCAAACAAGCAGACATTCGAGCGCGCAACACCGCACTCACCTCCTACGTCATCCCAAAGCCCTGCAGCGCCTCAAGCCGCTCTTCGAGGCCCTTCCCGAGCCCCTCGCGCTCCCACTCCCCGCCCACATCGTCCATCGTCCGGTCCTCGTCCCCGAGCCCGAACCCAAAGTTCCGTAGCGACGGCGCGCCGCTCCCGCCGTACGCAGAGCCGGCCACGGATGGGTCCGTCGCAAGCGACACACCCGGGATGTGCGACGGCGAGCTCGCGGGTGATGTCAGCGCGGACAGCGGCTGGGTTGCCGTCGGCGTCGACGACAGCAGGTCTGTGTACGACATGAACGAGAGGCGCTTGTTCGCCTGTCCCTGCCGCGCGGTGCCCGTGCTGTATGCGTTCTCGCCGAGTGCCGACGTCGGCGTGACGGGGTCGACGAATTGGCGCGCCGTGAGGGAGCCTGAGTTGGGGGAGGAAGAAACGGGCGGGGTGGGGAATTGGGATTGTGGCACAGGCGTAGCGACGTGCTGGTGTTGTCCCAACGCGCCGGGCGACGGGATGTTCAGCAGGAGGGAGGTGCGGTTGCCCGTACGCGGACTCGGGCTTGGGCTGCGAGAGCGGAAGCTGCCGATTGGAGATGCGAATCCGCTACTCCTGCTCCGGACTGTGCCTTGGTCAAGCAGCCCGGGGGACGAGAGAGGTGCAGGGGCGATGACGGCAATGGAGTCGCCGTCTTCAGAAGCCATGGAGTTGAGAATAGATGCCGCGCTATCCAAAACGGAGGGCACAGATTGGTCAATGGATTCTGTGGTCTTGGAACGGGGAATTCGGTGAGGGTCTTTCTTGGCACCAGGTGTTGCCGGAGAGAGATGGAGAGGCTCGATGTCGCGCTCGAATATTGCGGAAGATGAGGAGTGGCTGTCAAAATAATCGCGGTTAGCATCTGGACCTGCTAAACGACACATAATAAGAAAGACGGGCCGAGGGTTTCCCATCGAAAGACCTGTGGCTCCGTTTTTATGAAAAGCAGGAACCGCGGAGGACGGAAAACACGACGGGGTATGCTCCGCGCGGAGGGGAAATCGTCCGCCTTTTGCGAGACAAACACAGACCGAGTTCCCCATGATGCTCCGAGGTCCGATCTCTTCGCCTCCAGAATGGTAAGAGACGTGCAAGTATTGGCGGACGACCCAAAGAAGGCAAATTCAGGACCCGTCCGAGCGTTCGAGGATTACCAACAAAACAAAAGGAAACGGCAACGTACACGGATGTGGGACTCGACGGGATTGACGACGGTGACAGCGAGCCCTTCCTTACGGTGGCTTGCAGGTGTTGGGATGTCCTGCGTCCGTCGTGTGATACGGCCAAAGGTGTATTTGAAGTCATATGGCGGAGGTCAATGGGCGGAACTGCAGGTGAAGACCTTGTAGTTGAGCTCGCTGCTATGTGTGAGCATGGAGAGGAACAAAAACGAGATCATTGGTGCTCACGGTGGACTACTTCGACGGACATGAGTGTAGAAAGCAAGTTGTATAGTTTGTTGTGGTTGCTGGGCTGCGCAGTGCAACAAATGATTGAAACACGACGAAAGAAGAATCGACACCCCAATGTTTGGCTGCTCCACTTTTTCCAAATAATAATTCCATTCGGATGCTATATGGTCCCAAACGGGATGTGGATCGACGGTTAGGTAATTATAACGGGCCTGGCTCTCAACCTATTCTCCGCAAATTCTGCCACATACCATCCAAAAACTCGGCGCTCACGATCGTCAGCCAAGGTTGCAAGTCCATGGAATTCATTCCAAGTGCCCAAAACATTGCGTGTTGGTCTGGTTATCATACGAAAAAAAAGGAACCGGCGGCCCAGGATGTAGCTATGGCCACTAGGACACTATGCAGCACTAGAGAAGTACTGTCTAGTGCTGCATAGTTCCCTAGCTACATCTCGGCTGCAGAGGGCTTGTCCCTTTCCTTCTGGGGCACCGCCTAGCATTCACAGCTTTTTCATCGCAGCAATACTGATGCGTCTCTCACTCTCAACGAGAGATTGGTGGAGGCCAAAAAAAGGTCCATGGTACTCACATCCAACTTGGTGGATGCGCCGGCGTCTCATTCGGTATTCACGGCGTTTTCCTCTTGATTGACACTGCCGCCGCTGCGCTGGCAAAAATACTTTGACATGCATCAACCGCGAGCGGTGTGGGAGTCATTCGGAGAAAACACACGCGGGAAGAACGATGGTGGACGTGTTAAAGGGAGAAAGCATGTATGGTGGCCCGCGGTTGATTGTCGAAATGGACGTTAGGTGGGTTCTCAAAATTCATCAGCGAGCGGCTAATGGTCAAGTATCTCTCACCGCTGTGTCCACAGATTTCCAGCATCGTACGCATTGCAAAACGAGCTGTTGTGTGTAAAAACCACCTTCAATCATTAAAAAAAACTCCCGTCCGACGCCGGAGTCTGGCGCCATTCACTCTGTCACCGCGGAGATCACTTTCCAATGTCGTGGCGCCAACATGAATTTCGGAGATTGGCACGGTGGATAGTTTGCGTATCTTGCTATAAAGCGAATAGTCCGGGTCCCATATCATATCTGGGCTAGGTCACTTACATGGTATTACAGGTTGTTTGACGCGATAAATGCGATTATATATGCTCTTTCGAAGGACGGCTCGACATTGTAAAGGCCCCAATTACTGGAAAACCAATTACCCAGACAGCTGGATCATAGGGAACTGCGTCTTGGATGAAACGATTCCGAATCTTCGACATTTCAATCGTCGAAATGCAACTGAAAGAAAACTCTTCCCGCTCTTGGAACTCCCACGTCTATATCGGCTATGATTCCCCCACCAGCATGTCCTGCGGCCTTGACTTTAACTCGTGGCGTCCAAGCCAGTGAGAAATTTCCTTTCTCGGAAGCGAGAGTTGATACTTTGTTTAGGTTTGTTCCTCCTTCAACAGCTCCATCACAAGGACACCGGCAGGATGCCTGGGACGGCGTGAGCCAAAATAACCTCCGGCGCCCTGAACTCGAATTCAAGACGTCACTAAACCACGCACAAAATTGGCGTGGACGTGGACTGTAATTGATTTTCATTACTTCCGCTTCGAGGTCGCCCTCCAAGTCGGGAAGATAAACGTGCCTCTATTACTTAGCTCGAGGCTCCGTCATTCATTATACGCAATTCAGCCAGGAACTAGTACTAGGGCCGCTCCTAAATCGCCTCAGGCTCCCCTATCACCTTCTCGATCACTCCGGTCAGGGCTGATCAAGACTTGCACACCTTTTTCTGCGGCCCCCATCTCCTCCCGAACAACTACCTCGCCTCTCACCTCCCTCCGCGCAGCAGCGTGCTTATACCACAAACCCACCTGCTCCAGCATGCCCCCTTCAAAGACCCCGACATCCACCCCCGGCAGCTCGAGCAGCACTTTCTCGCCCCCGCTCCCGCAACCCGTCCCACTGACCAAACTGTCGATGGCGACGCCCTCACTGGGCTCGAACGACATCCTCCCGCGCCCCAAGCGCGGCGCCCCGCCCGTCGCGCCCGCCGCTGCCTTCAAGAAGAAGAAGGAAGACGCTCAGGCCCCTGAGGAGCTTGACCCCGCTTTATGCGAGGGGTGGTAGAGCAGCGCAGCGCAGAGCAGCATCCGCGGTCCACCACCCATCCATTCGTATGTCCTTACACCGGCGCCCTTCCGCCGCCGCCCAGCGCTGACAGTCCCTTAGATTCTCATTCTCCCCCCTCGTTTGCATTTCTCCGCCCACGCCGCACCATCATACCATGCAGCGCTTCTTGCTGCTGCCACATCACATCCATCGAGAACCCACCCATTCTTCCATCCTTGACCACACATCCCCTCCTTATCTTATTGTACATACATTTTTCCTTCACTCATTGAATTTGAACTGGTTTCCCCTTTCTTCGACGTCAAGATTAAGAATTCTCCTACCTTACTTTTTTTGGGGGATTTGTTCAATGCGTCGGCATTCAATCAGGACTCCAGGCGCCGAGCATAGCATCGGGGATTAGGAATTGGAGATGGCTCATGACCGGCACATGTGTTCTCCCAGCAAGGCTAGTTATCATACAGTCTCTTAATCAATCCAATTCGCTTTTCCTAACCAGCAAACTCACCCCCCGACATGCCAAACAAAAACTTAGGAAACCTAATCAAGATGTTGCCCATTCAAAGTCCAAGTCCATCCATTGATATATAGCTAACCTAATAACGAGGGTGCAAATGCAGTCGGGTGGGTGCGGGCGGGATAAGAATACTCGCAAGTGTAAGTAGTAGATACGATACGTAGGTAGACGAGACGAGAGGAGATGAGTGAGATGCAGATGCGGGCGGAGAGAGCTAGAGGTAAGGTGATTATACAACCGGCTACAGCTAGGGAAGCAGCAGCAACAGGGTGGTGGCGAGGAGGGCGGAGGGGAGGAGGGGGATGAGAGGTGCGAGCGGCGCGGCCGCACTGCTCTTGGCGCCGTTTGCTGGGGAGGAGAAGCGGGCGTTAGTGGTCGTGACAGCGGAGGGCATGAGGGGTTAGAGGCAGCGGTCAGAGGAGCCGCGCGAGGGCCATGCCAAGCGCGAGGAGGAGGGCCAAGGGCGATGCGAGCAGGCCTTCGCAGCGACAAAGAGCAAGTGAAAAGGAAAGAAGAAAAAAAGAGGGAGGGTAAGATGAGAAGGGGCGCTTAGCGGAAGGAGAGACACGCACTTGTTGCACTGTTAGGCGTCGACTTCGTTGCGCTGCCTGCCCCGGGTGTCGCTGGCGACACGGTGAGTAAAGATCACAGGAGTGAGCCAGCCAACCCACCTGATCCACCGCCCGCCGCCTCCGACAACTGGGCGAACCCAATTTGGGACGGATTCTGCTGGAATACGGCGTACACATTTTTCTAGACAGGAACACGCCTCAGTTTGTGGACACAGACGAGAAAGGGAGAAGGTGCGCACCAGGAACGTGTCGCCGACGACCCAGGTGGGGTTGCCCTCGTTGGCCTCGATGCTGCTCCCAAGCGAGAGATCAAATATCCCACCGAGGCACATCGAGGCCGAGGTCCCCTCGCCGATGCTCAAATCCGCCGGGTTGATGGGCCACACCTTTCCGCCGAACGACATGCTGACCTCGAGCGTCGTCTGGCACGCTGGGGCGTAGAAGATATCAGTACTGGTGGCACTCGTCGCTACAACAGACGGGTACGCACGGAATTGGAAGAAACCAGGCATACTGTCGCCGACCCGGGACGAGCCCTTGACCGAGGCCCAGATGGCGTCGACGTCGTTCGTCGGCCCTCCAATCAGCGTCGTGCCCGTGTCGATCGCCGCGAGCGCAGCATTGCCGGTCGCCACTGGCACGGCCGCCCCTTGCACGGTCACCGCTGCGGAGACATTTAGATAACTGTATAGGCTCCGGGAAATTGAGGGGACACGCACAGGAAACGCTGAGCAGCCAGAACGTGGGGGGCGACGAGCCTGCCATGGGAAGGAAGTCTATGTCACCAGTGTACAGGGTCGAGTTGGTACCGCCGAGGGTGAACGACCCTCCGGGCTCCTCCTCTGAGAAACGTGTCCCGCGGAATCGGGAAAGCCAAAAGGCCATCTCCGGCGCCTGGAGTTGGTTGCTGGATATCAGTCCTTGCCAGAAGGGTACAGTCTGCGTTGATGAGATGGCGCCGAATGCGAGGCCCATGATGCCCGACACTGAGCCGGTGAGCAGACCAGTGGAGGTCTGGCTTGCGGTCACTGCGGGTGGTCAGCACTAGGATGCACTTGAAAGGAGGAGGAAGACATACGGAAGCCCTGGCCAGAGATGGAAAAATTCCCCATGCTGACGCTCTCCGCCGACACCGTGCCCGCAACCTGACCAGAACCGTAGCTGATGGATATTTCCTGGGATGATTTCGTTACGAAGGAAGATGATTGTGCGGAGTTGTAGAGCGGTGTGCTTGAATCGCATGTTTCACATTGAGTGTCTGCGACCCAGAGGTCGGAGGAGCCAGTGTCTAGGATTACATTGAAGGATTGAGATCTAAAAACAGCGATGGTCAGCTCGTGAAAGGGTAGACGAGATGGATAAAAATGGGCGTAGACAAAGATCAACATCAAGCTGGCCCATCTCACATCTGGCGCAGGCACATCGCTGCCAAAACAACAAGAAAATCTCGCTGGATTGTTACGAATCCGCAGCACTGATGATAGTGACCACCGCCCCCAAGCGACCCCCCAGGCCAAGACAGTCAGCTATGCCGAGGTCTGGCCGGAAAGCGCAGTAACAGTGGTGGAGCTAACGCTCATGAGAAGTACCGGGGTGCCACTCTGGAGACGAGTCCAATCGGCATCAAAAGTCGAGGCTACAGAGTCGCCGCATACGAAAGGAGTTGAGTACTAACGGTGTTCCGATGTTAACAGTCCCAAAGTAACTCGAGTCTCCTCCCTGTGAGCGAAAAGAAATCAGCGCTCATTCTTTGCTGGCGGGCCATGGAAACGGACCTGATTCACGAAATTTAGACTCTCCGCGCTTGCTCTCCGTTGCATGCGCTTGGTCGAGGGTGTTTTGGCTGCTCCGGAGGTGGCATATCCGTACCGAGCTCGAACGAAGTCTGCAGCAGCCAAGTGATCGCTGTGCGTAGGCGGCCTGCCGGTCTTTCGACGAGTAAGTGGTATATGTATGGGGTCCGCAGCAGAGAACACGGGGAGAACGAGCAATACGGCGAGTGAGAGGGAAATCATGAAGGAAGAGAAGAATAGAGTAAGAAGAGAAAGAAAACAGCCAAGCCTGTGCCTGTGCGAATATTAACCGTTCGACGGCTCTGTGGAGATGTGAATGTCGCGTGTGACCGTCGTGCCCGCAGAAGGTCTGTCACAGATCCTCCATTCTTAGACCTGTGCTGCTCTTATCCTTAAAAGTTTATTGACCTTCCAAGGCTTCATGGCCATTCAACCTCGCCCGGGAGCTGCCTTTTTACTGGGATCAATGCTTGGCAAGATTTGGATCACTGAAACCCTCAGGGCGCCGATTGGCGAACCGCATGATCATGTCCATTTCTCCTGAGACTGTCTTCTTTTATTCTCCTGCTCTCTTGTACTTTCCCGCAACACTTTCTCCGCTCTCTCTTACGATACTCCTCCGCCGCCTTGTTCCCGCATTCCGCAGCGATTATCCCCATTCCAAGATTCAGGGTTTTTCCGCTTTCTTTCGTACGCGGCGCCCAGCTCATCGTTGCTTTCTCCAAGCAATTAACTGCGGACGAGACACCACTTCGCAAGGATTCACTTAGCTAGGCTGCGCATCTTCGGCCACACCGGTCAGCGCGGTTACTTGTGCGGGGCGGCGTCTTTCACCTCAGCTCGGCACACCAGTTCCGCCGTACCGTTTGGCTGTTCGTAAGTATTTATTCGCCCAATTGGTGTAATTGATTTTTCTTTCTGTAGACAGTAGCGCATGCACAGCATGAATGAAGGTGGGTCCGCGGTGCGGTGTGTTCCTCCCACGAAACGACTCAGCATGACTGACCAGAGCCGCAGCCGGCAGACTCCGCGCTCGCTTCGGCTTATATCGGCGTGGAGCTCCGAGACTGGCCAGTAACGAGCCGCAGTCGGCCAATCAACGGCAAACCTGGATGCACCACAAGTTCAATAAGCAAGGTCCGAGTTTCAAGTTGCGTTTGGAAATGAACAGCTCACGAACACCTGGTTGGCGAGAATGCGAAAATAGATGGGTAAGGGCTGTACAACAGACCGAAAGTGGGTAAATTACACAAGGGCTAAGCGATGTGAACACGAAGGAAAGAAGGAGAGATTGGAAAAGGTAGGTGGGTATTGTCCGTCCAAGCAGTTGAATTCCAGAAATAAACGAAAGAAAGGCGGAAAACCAAGCCGAAACTCGGAAGCCGATGAATTTCAGGACTCTT
This sequence comes from Mycena galericulata, assembly GCA_029289565.1. NCBI lineage: Eukaryota > Fungi > Basidiomycota > Agaricomycetes > Agaricales > Mycenaceae > Mycena > Mycena galericulata. The sequence continues at coordinate 278,866 of JARKIA010000080.1, read as the reverse complement.
GGAAATTCTGAGTGAACCTGTAGAAATTACAGCCTCCGGTGGCGGCCTTCGGTAGCTCCATAACTGTGGGGTTTGTCTCCAAGTAAACTGTGAAGGGTTTCTCGCCCGGGATGTCGTCGCCCGGTCCATCGTCAGCGCAGGCCAGAAGGTAGTAGACGACCCCTTTGTCTGGATCTACCGCGGCGATATACGGCGGGCTCTGAGGTAGTGTGTAAAGATACCTGGCAGAACACAGGTTCAGCACACAAATACAAAGGGAGTTTGGCGAACGAACACTTGGTTGGCACCCGCAGGCACTGAAGACGCAACTTGGAGCGCCTGAAAACCGTCGGGGGTTTCCGATGCAAAAAGCAATTGGCTGGTGGTGTCCGTGCTATATGTCACATTCTCCTGGCTCACCCAACCCGTGTTCACCGAGTTATCGTCCGTCTTGACCACCACAACGTTGCCATTTGTATCCCAACCCATCTGCACGCCTTGGTCGAGGCATATGATCGTGGTGGGAACATCCGTGCCGGGGGCGGTTCCGCCAGTTTGATCTGACTGGGTTGAATTTCCTCCCGGTTCCGAATCGCCTCCCTGCGAATCGCCTTCTCCCGGCTGCGAATCACCTTCTCCCTGCTGCGAATCACCTCCCTGCTGCGAATCACCTCCCTGCGAATCGCCTTCTCCTTGCTGCGAATCGCCTTCTCCTCCCTGCTGCGAATCGCCTCCTTGCTGCGAATCGTCTTCTCCTCCCTGCTGCGAATCGCCTTCTCCTTGCTGCGAATCGCCTTCTCCTCCTTGCTGCGAATCGCCTCCCGGCTGCGAATCGTCTTCTCCTCCCTGCTGCGAATCGCCTTCTCCTTGCTGCGAATCGCCTTCTCCTCCCTGCTGCGAATCACCTCCTTGCTGCGAATCATCTTCTCCCTGCTGGGAATTGCCTTCTCCTTGCTGGGAATCGCCTTCTCCTCCCTGCTGCGAATCACCTCCTTGCTGCGAATCATCTTCCGGCTGCGAATCATCTTCCGGCTGCGAATCGCCTCCCTGCACCGATCCGTCTGCTCTCCCATTGATTTCACCGGGACCGAGCGCTTCGCTGTTGTCTGGTACGAAGGAAGTTTTCCCACCGTTCTGGGAGCTGCTCCCTCCGGGATTATTACTGTCCCCATTTGTCGAGCTAGATGTTGACGAATCAGACGAGTCACCTCCACTGGGCGTAGAGTCAATCGTCTGGCTCGAAGAACCACCCGAGAGGCCAAAGCTGCAAATAATGTGATTAATCAGACCAGACTTCAAATCAGCGTCGAAGCCAAACTCACTCGACACACTGGTTGAAAAGATTGTAAATGAACGGATCATGGAGAGGGAAATCTTCGAATCCCGTTGCCCTGACGAACAGTTCACTTTTCAGGTCCCCAGTGAAGCGAGGCTCTAAGGCTTTAGGACAATCATCCTTCTCGGTGGTTGTGGTGGATGATCTAGCCGTGAGGACAAGGGAGACCTGCTCAACAAGTTCAGCCTTCCCGGTGAGTTTATCTGTCACGGCGGGGAGAAGTTCGACCGTCAAGCCTACGGCGAACGATATGGAGGGTGTAACTGTGATTGTGATCGAGGCCTTGGCATCGACAATTTTTTGGCAGTTGCCTTGCAGATCCCAGGAACCCAAAATCATGGAGTTGCTCGAATCTTTCAAGTCAAGTTTCCCTCCAACGCCCTTCCAATCACAGACGAACCCGGCAGAGAATAACCCAACGAGTTTGAGGGAGTAGTCGACTGCCAAGATCACGTTGGCCTGAGGCCCAATTTTCAAGATTTTCGGTATCTCTATGCCCGCTCTGGAGATACATTATGTAACATGAGCTGAAAGGGAGATTGTGTAGGAAACTCACCCCGGGATGACTCCTCCAATCTCGGGGAGAGTTGCCTTGTCCTTGTATTCGACTTCAGGGTATTCAATGAGAATGGACCAGGGCGATGGAAACGCAATGGCTCACAGGTTGCTTTGAGTCCGAGCACCAGCTTGAGAGTGAGATCCGCATCTAGCTGCATATTCGCCTCCGTGAATCCGTCCTTGAAAGCTTCAATCGACGGTATTCAGTAGCTGTTGATGAGATAACAAAACTATGGCATGCGACACTCACTCCCGACAAAATTTCCAGCAAACCGAACGGTAACAGCTGAATAGCGATCAGATCCATTCGGGTATAAAAGGTGGCCCGACACTTACTGACGTGACAGTCTACACAGAAAAACTCGATTTTCTTGGTGGTTGTGCTAGTTGAATTTTTGGTATCGGTCGAATTGTTGGTTCCAGTTGAGTTCGACATGTCCTGGCCGCTGCCACCCGCCATGGGAGCATTGTCGTTTTGCCTCGACGTCTTGGAGCTCGAGGACCCCGGTTTGTAAGTGTACAGAAGATATGAGTCATTATCTTTCTCGAACTTCGCGTCGTACGGTTTGACGTCCTGCGTGGAAAAGGTAGCTGTTTTCGATGGATGCTCATCGATTTTCAAGTTTCCAACCGCATCGACCGCTGAATCACAACTCTCAGTATCAGACGAAAATGAGATCATGCGGCTCTCACCAAGACCCCCGAAGGGAAGGGGACTGAGGCTGGCTACGAACTTGAGCACTTTGAAGAACGTGGTTTCACGCCTGGTAATGGTCGTACTTCCAGAAGAGTCGTGAGCGAGAGGACGCTTCGAATCGTCCCGTTTGTATGTTGCCACATTGACCTTAATTTCCTGATCCTCATGAACTGTTTGTTCGATGGGAACGGTGGTCATCTGGCACACAATGCGCAGGTCCCTTTCAGACGCTGTCACAATCTTGGAGACGAAATGGAAACTCCGCTCCGACGAATCGGTGCCCGACCCACAACCAGCAACATAAGAAATTATGAAAAATCCCGTGCGGTGAGTTTTCCAGTCCTCCGAAGCCGTGCGGAACGATGTGCGGTCCTTGAAGGTGACGGCGATGGTGTCCGAAGCGGCGTTACAGGAGATAGACGAGATAAAGTGGGACCGTTCCGGAGAGACGGCGGGATACTTGTGCGTGAGTTGCATCAAGGCAGCCCCTTGCACGTCAGACTCTAGAGCGGGGTCAGTCTAAGTTGGTTTCTCCGATAGACTTCAAAAAACTTACCGGGAGACGCCGCATAGTAAAGCGCGCTTTGGACCTTGGCCTTCAGGTTGTTCAAGTCAGAAATATCATCGTCCGGATGTAGGCCAGGATGGAGAGTAGTCAGATCGTTGGACCCTTCAGTGCGTTTCAAAAAGGGGGAGAGGGAGGTTGGAGAGGCGAGAGTAAAGAGAGGGTGAATCATTTGAGAGCATGTTGCTAGAAGAAGGTAGTTAATGCGCATCGTGAGGGCCCAAGAACTGAGGTATAGATGGCGATATCGAGTGCATTATATATGCGAAGGATAGCCGAAGAGGCCATTAGCTACCGTCGAAATAGCTGCTTGGAGGATGGATTAAATGTCGTTATATGGTCGACTAGAAGGCATCGAGGTCCGAGGAAAGTTTCGTTGCACTAGCCCTGAAGTTATCCTGAGGCAGCAGGAGCTATTCGAAACACTAGATGCGTTGTAGAAATCATAGCGTTCAATTTTCGCGCGTGCCAGGCATATAAAACTAGATGTCGAACGTTGAACCACCCCGGCGATTGCCAGCCCGGCGAGTCTAGTTGTCAGATTTGCAATGGATCGGAGGAGTCGAAGGCGACAATTCATCGCCGAAGAGTGCATAGTAGTGGCAAGTGTCAATTTATCTTAGCTAGCCATTGAATCGAATGCCAGAGGTGGTAGTCGAATCTCGGAGTAAAGGACGAAAGAGAGACAGCCCGGCGATTGTCAATTTTGCACTCGGTCGAATGAATGGGAGGTTCGGAGGCGATAATTCACCGCCGAAGAGTGCATAGAGTAGTGGCAAGTGTCAGTTTATCTCCGCTAGTCATTGAATCGGATGCCAGAGGTGGTAGTCGAATTTCTGGATGAACTTGAAGGACGAGAGACGAATTCGGTAAGTCGGCCCGAAAGCCGTTCAAGTTCACAGACATGATTTTTTTCGAAACCGAAATTACAGCCGCAAAATCCAGTGTAATGGAGAGTTCCAGGAATTCGGACTGTATTCTGACTATTTTAATTATGAACGCAAACCGATGAACGCCGCAAGGATTCTAACTCGGATGCAGAATTGAACTTGACAGTATTCAAAATTGAACGTCCTTACACGTTACTTCCGAACAGCTCTAGATTTTACTAGTATGCTCTACTATAATTCCTCCGTCTACCACGGCCTGTTGGCATCGACCTCCGGAGGAGGTACCGTTTTTTCCTGCCACTTCGGTGGAGTCACTGAGCGTACCCGAACAATCCAATGCATTTCGTGTTACATAACAGGTCGTTCCGGATTCCCAGATGAGACTGGCTGTAGGTAATAGTTCCCATGGAAAGGAATGCAATTCCGTTGAAGATGGCAGTTGCAAGGGCAATTTGAAGGTCGACCGCGAGCAACTTGTTTCGCCTGCGAAGAGTGTTCCGATGGTTAACAAGTTGAATGAATTGGGTTATAAATTTCTGCCAGTTATGCCTTGATCGATTGAGGTATATGTCGAAACAAGGCATCGGTCAACATTTACCCAACTAAGCGAATCTGGCATTCCATTAAACCCAGAGTTGGCCGAAGCTGCGTTTCCCGGCACTCAAAAAGAAAGCAATACAGTGGTCTTCCCATGCAACGCGGATGAGAGCAACGGAATTCAAATCGATAATGGCAATGGTCTTACAGTTTGGAGCCTACAATCGAGGCGAGCGAGCAACGTCTTTCACCTGCGGCAAGGGGTGTTCAGAGTTGGACTCGCCTTGGCACACTTCTGCAGACGCCGACCTTGACACTGGACCCGCCTCAAGCGCCTCCGGTCACTGCAGGAAAGGCAAGGCAAACGATAGCTACACACGATGAGACACACATACATGTGCGTCGACGAAATCATTCTCATTCTCTGTCACTCTCCCCAATCCAAGCCCAGAGCGCCATCCTTCCCGCCGCGCACAGCAGTCTCGACCGCTTCGGCAAGCGCGCGCAGCGCGAGGACGTCCTCGCTCAGCTCGCCACCGCCCCGGCCTGGCACGGGCGCGATCTCCGGCGCAGTGACGCCCAGGGCGCGCTGCAGCGCGTGCTCGCGGTCGGGCCCGCGCAGCTTGTCGATGCTGGCGAGGAGCGCGGGCAGGTTGGGGTGCGCGGCGAGCGTCGTGCGGATCGCGGGGGAGGTCGCTGCGGGGTGCATCGTTCATAAGAAAATCTGGAACGATCCAGAAAGGGAACGAGCGAACCTATGGCCTCGTATTGGTGCGTCTGCAGCGGCTTGGGATCATCGCGTTTGAGGGGGTCAGGGTAGGCGGATTCCTCGGGAACATACGGCCATTTTAAGGAGGTTAGTGGGCGGAGTGGGGGTGCATCGTCGTCGGGGAATGGCTCGTCCGTAGTTGGCACAGGATCGGGTTCGGCGGCACGACGGCCTAGTTGTAAAATTACAGGTTAGGAGTCCGAAGCCGGGGAACATTTCTTTACCTTCCGCTTCATTCACTTTCTCCGGCTTATCCGGAGTACATGGGACCTCTGGACATCTCAAACTGCGCATAATTGAGTTTCGCGCAAAGCCATACCTTTGTGCTTCTTGTAGCAAGGGACGGAGCAACTGTCGGCGGCTCAGAAAATATCCCTAAAGATAAGACGACATGCACGGACTAGACAGTCGCGCATCCTGAGCAAGTGTATTTCGAATCGTTGACGGTGCAAATCTGACATTTACTTCGCCGAATCTTTGGGGCCATCGGAAAAGCAGCTGCAGGGGATATAAAAAGTATTTCTTGCTTTGGTCAAACCCTGAATCGAATGTCAAGCCAAGGACCGAAGTATTCCAGTGCTTGAGTTGCAGAGTTGATGGTGGTTCACGTCAAGCGTGTTCAAGTTTGGTTGAGCTTGCTGATGTCGATCACTTGTACTTACTACTTGATCCCTTCGTCCTCACCATCTGGACGCGCTCTCAGTTTCAACGGAACCTACGGAACGACGAAGCGCCCAAATAAGTTCACACAAACACCTACCGAAGAAAAATCGAACAGCTTGGTTGTACCGTACCGCTCAAATACCGCTTTTACAGCAGGCATCTCGTCACTGGGCTCTTATCCTCCGCATCCATGTCTTCTTGGAGCTTCAGTGTTGCTTCAATGATTCAATGCATTCTGCACTAGCCTCGGCCGGCTTTCCTCCCGTTTTCTGGTGATTGTCTCCCACCTGTTCCCGCGTACTCTCGGCTGAACTTTTGTAAGATCTGTGCTACTTATCCATGACAACAACTGCTCCGGTCCCATTCCGGCAGATAAACGAGACTCCTTGTTGACTTTTTTGTGTTGTTTTTTGCTACAAACATGATCCGGACCGAAACTGGAACATGACCGCGTGTCCGACGCTCGCGGACGACCCTTCTCAGCTATTTAACGGAAGACCCACTGGGCCCACCGACTCATAGGTTTTTGCCCTCTGTCGCATCCAGCAACACGCAGGGTCGATCAACCGAACCGCCCCCAACCACCATGGCGAATATACAACCCGAGCCAATATATGATGTTGTGGTTGTCGGGTATGTCTTCCAACGCGCCATTTTTTTTTCACCTTGTCTAAGCGATATGCAGCGGAGGACCAGCGGGCTTGATGGCGTCTCTCTGTCTCACAACTTTCGGCTTCAATATCCTTCACATCGATGAACGCCCGCACCCAACTACCGCTGGGCGAGCAGACGGAATACAACCTCGGACAATCGAGGTGCGTTTACTAGTATTCCCTGCATGCGCGAGTTCTAACGCGTCGCCGCAGGTCCTGCGCAACATTGGTGGCGTTTCTACTGCGCCAGTCCCCGGCGGCCGTATTCCCGGCGAATCGCCTATCAGCGGCGGGGGGGTCGCCAAGAAGATGATCAGCCAAGGGGTGCGCGTATATGAGGTCGCGTTTTGGGACCCCACTCCAACGGAGAAGCTCGCCCGCACGTCACGCGCGCCGTCTTGTCCCGACTTCGTCGACGTGGTGGATAACTACACGCTGCTGCTGCACCAGGGATTGATCGAGAATGCGTTTCTGGATGAGATCCAGGCGGTGCGGCTTTGCATTTAGCCCAGTTGTCTGTATTGTGCTTACAATGAATACTCAGCGTCGCGCCGTACAACCCGAGACGTTTCCGACGCCGACACCGCCGAATGGACTATTCCGCCCGTATCTTCTACAAGACTGCCGCACGTTGCCGATCGACGCGTCCGACACACTGAGCAGCACACACCCCGTCGAGTCCGTCATCCAGCACGCGGACTCAAAGGTGACGCACACGATCCGCTCGCGCTACCTCTTGGGCTGTGACGGTGCGAAGAGCCAAGTGCGGCGATGTATCGCAGGCGGGCAAGTGGGCGACGGCGAGTGGCAGGGGAAGATTACCATGCAGGGCGAGGCGACAGATATTATCTGGGGCGTGCTCGACGCGCGGGTCAAAACCAATTTCCGTGAGTCTTGTGGTTCCTCCTAATAAAGCTGCCTCTCTAAATGTGCTCGTTATCAGCGGACATCAAGTACAAGTGTCTCATTCACTCGAAGTCCGAGGGCAGCATAATGATCATTCCACGCGAGGCCGGGCTCGTGCGATTTTATGTACAGTTGCAAACCTCAGAAGGCGGGAAAGTTGTTTCCATCGGTGAGCTTCCACGGCTTTGCATATTCTACAAGAGCTGAATCTTCGATAGCTCGGGACAAGGCGACGTTAGATATCTGTGTTGCGCGCGCCAAGAAAATTTTTGAACCCTTTGAGTTGGAGTTTGGTTATGTCGACTGGTTCTCGGTGTACCAGATTGGGCAGCGCATCGCGTCGCAGTACACGCTTGACCACCGGATAATTCTAGGCGGGGACGCCGTGCGTTTCTTTTCGTCTGGTGTTCCGTGTCCGATGCTGATTGGATGAATAGACCCACACGCACTCACCGCAGGCCGGCCAGGGTATGAACATCTCCATGCTCGACATGTACTCTCTCGCCTGGAAGTGCGTTCCACTTTCTTGCCTCCTTCACGTTTCCGTTGCTGATTCGCTCATTGCAAGACTCAATCTCGTAATGAAGGGCCTCGGTAAGCCCGACGTACTGCTGCAGTCGTACGAGCACGAGCGGCGCGGCGTCGCGGAGGAGCTGCTCAAATTCGACGGAGCGTACTCGCGCCTGTTCTCGGGGCGCGGGCCCGACGCGTCGCAGCTCCCGGGCGGTGTCGACGCGGAGAAGTTTATCCAGATGTTTAAGCAGAACGCGTTCTTCACGTCCGGGTGCGGCGCTATCTACGTTGCGAATGCGCTGAACGCGCTGCCGGGCGCGCGTCTGCTGGGTGGCAAGCATGGGCGCGCATTTAACCCCCCGGGCGTCAAGCTCGTGGCGGGTCAGCGGCTGACGCCCGGGCGCGTAACGCGGGTTGCGGATGGGAATCAGGTCCGGCTGCAGCAGGAGTACGTATCTTTTCTTCCCTCGATTTGTGTGTGCTAATACAAGATGCAGGGTGAAGATGAATGGCGCGTTCCGGATCTATGTGTTTGCGGGTGACTTGCGGAAGACGAAGACCACGCTGGATGACTTCGCTGCGTTCATCGACTCACCTTCGTCGTTCTTTAACCGCCACCGTACTAATGCCGGGATACGCTCGTCGATCGTCGACGGGCCTGGGGCGGTAATGAACACCATCGATAGCGCCACGAAGACTCATCTGTTTAACCCGTGCGTCCTCCTTGATTTCGGGTAACAAGTTCCAAAGATGCTAACGCTCGACACAGATTCTTTACCTTCCTTACCGTCGTCGGGACGCACTGGTACGAGTGGGAAATCAACGACCTCCCGAGCCCGCTGCGGCTCTACCGGTCTCAGGTCTATGGTGACGCACTGTTTGACCGCCGGGTGCCCGAGGCAGGGACGAACGCGCCGCTGCACCACAAATTTGGCGTGGACATGCAGAAGGGCGCGATCGTCGTTGTGCGGCCGGACTCGTATGTCGGCGCCATCGTTGAGCTCAGCGAGGATGGGTGGCTCGGCTTGAATGGTTTGTCCCTCTTCCTTGTCCTGGGAGTTAAGGTTGACTGACCCGACCTGCGCAGAATATTTTGCTGGCTTTTTGGAGGTGCCCGAGGACAAGCCTTTGAAGGCCAGATTTTGAGGCTATTGTATAGAGATCCCAGGAACGTAGGACTTCGATTCCAATTGTAATATATCTAGCAATGTTCGCCGGCCTAATTTCTTTGCGGAATTGAATCCTATTTGAACTCGGTCAAAGCGTGAAAAATGGTGTTTGGTTCCGAGGTCTAAACAACAGTTGATCAACACCGAGCCACTTTGGTTCGACCTCCTTGAAGTTCTTCGCAGAAGAATCACAGTCTTACCCAGCGAATATTAATGCTATCTCCCTAAATCTTCTGCTGCATCAGCACGAATCCTGCGCTTACGGCCGCAGGTGCAAAACTGGACCCTCCAAATGCATCCATACTCGTAGGCAGTGGTATGCAGCTCTTGCTGTGGCCCTCGGGTGAACCTACCATCAAAGCGCGTACCGCTATTGTTCCCTCGCATCATTGTGCTTGGCTGGTCAAAGCGCTTCTGCCACTTCGAGGGCCAAAGCGCTTTGATATAAAGGCGTGGCCTTGGACAAAGAATCCGCAGCCGAACATACGTCCAGACGCTCTCTCCGCACCGCAAGACTCTCCCGCCTCACCCTCAAGAAGTTCAGACCAAGTTAACGCCATCATGCAAGTTGATTTCGAACCCGGCGTGTGGGGCTACCTAGAGCCACTCGTTCCCAGCCCCGGTGTCGAGCGCATCACTTTCCGTGAGCCGTGCCTTATGCAAGGCGTCAATTTTGGGAGGTCCCCGAACAACGATTTTGTCTTGAAGGGAGCTGGTGTCAGTGAGTGGTCTCGTTTTTTTCTTTGAGCAGGGCTTGATTCACCGCCATACTCGCAGGCCACCTCCACGCTACCATCCAGTGGAATGGGACCAGAGATACCATGTCGGTTGTTACGCTTACAGACTGGCGCAGTAAGAATGGGACCTTCGTAAGTATTTCCGCGCCTTGGTCTGTCTCCCTTCCTGACATTCTTCAGGTTGACAACATCAAGGTCCAGGGTACGCATCAGCTTTTTGATGGGTCCTTAGTGTCCTTTGCCTCCAAAGTCCCGGTGGTTCAGGAAGCCACCGATTTTCGTTCGTCACTCCACCTCTCTTTGAACTGTATTTTACTTTGTTTCTGCAGGGTACATCTTCCGTCATCCGTATGGCCGGTCCAAATCCGAGACCGTCTTTTCCCACTACATCGTCAGCAACAAGCTCGGTGGTGGTGCATACGGTACTGTTTTCCGCGCCATGGAGAGAAAGTCCGGGAAAGTGTTCGCCATGAAGACGGCATGTAAGGTAATCGAGTTGCTCATTTGACAGTAAGTCTGTCCTGATCGCCGTATTCCCGTAGAGCATCAAGCGAACCGACACGATTACGTGCGCTGGGCAAGAGGTATCTATTGCGTCTTCTCCCTGTCCGATTCCCGATAACGAATACCTTTGAAAGACGATGGCCCTGATGCTTCTCAACCATACCAACGTCTGCAAGCTTCACGAGGTGTTCTTTCGCATTGATGGCAATATTGTCGGTCAGTTCGTTCAACGCCCGTCAGTCCCCTCGTTCTGAATCCTTCCGACCTAGATATCATCCTGGAGTTCGTCGATGGCCTCAATTTGCACGACTACATTGAAGGCACACGGCCGAGTCCTCTGAGTGCGTCCACGACGGAAAATCTCTCTGATTCCTCTGACTGTCTTTCAGATGAGGCACAGATGAAGGAGCTAGCTTTTCAGATCTGTACCGGCCTGGCATATGTTCACGGTGCAGGCGTCTCTCATGGTGACCTGAAACCAGATGTGAGTCGTTCTTTCCCGAATCACTCCAGTCAACGGCTCATGTTTGGCCCTTAGAATATCCTTGTCTCACGCGGAGACTTCCCGGTGGTCAAGTTAGTAGATTTCGGCCTTGCGCGGGTTATTGGCTGTTACAATGCAAAGCCGGTAAGATCTCATTCTCCCGCCGTTCGCGCCTCTAATAAAGAACATATCATAGATGATCACCACACATAGTTACACTGCCCCCGAAGCCCCGAAGCAGAATGAAGACCTCGGGGAGAGCATCCAAATTGCGCATTCCGTGGTTTGGGATAATTGGGCCCTGGGGTGTATCTTCTACTATCTGTGCGTTACGCTCCGTTCCCTCACGCGTGGTCATTAACGATCGTTGTCCAGCCTTTCATATACTCAACTTAAACCCGGATTCATCATCTGGGATGTCTTGAATGGAAGATCCGACCAAGGTGAGAGACGCCTTTCGATCGCTCTCAACCCCACTTGCTGACACATCCAAAGCGGTCGACTTGGTCAGGAACGGCCTTCTCCTCGAGGACCCTCGTCATCGCACGACTGCAGTCGGGGCCCTGAACCACCCATGGCTGTCGGGGTACCTGCCAAACCACGTTTCATTCGCGTCGGTGCCTTTCGAAGGGCCCGATCTGAGTTTGTTCGAACCCCCCTCACGTCCCGAGGATGGAGACGCAGACATGGAGCCCGATTCGGAGGCTGAAGTCATCTTGAGTCCTGGTCGCAAAGGTAAAGGGCGCCGGCGCCTATCAGTGAATAATGTTCCCCTTACTGCGAGACGGGGACCGATGCTCAGGGATCGTGCGCTCGAAGAAGCAGAAGCTTCACGTCGTGTGAAGCAAAGGCAGATGCCGGGCCCTGCGCGTCTTCAAGGAAGGCCGAGGCGAAGTGGCAATTCGAAGCGTTGACGTCTTTACTTATCATACCATCCTCCTTTTCAGTTTCCCTTGCACGGGCGGCGCGGCCGTTGTACACATTCATTCATACGCATAGATTAATTCACACACTCCTTTTACCTGACGCAATCTTTTCTGGATCCGATTCCCAATGCATTTCTAAGCCCATCTCGTGCCCGAATTTGCTCCCAGCGGCTCAACATATTTTGGGAGACTCAAAGAACATGGATTGCTCGTGTTCTTTGGGCCAGGTACCTTAAGTGAAGAACCTACTCAAGACCCTACCTGTGTGAATCCACCTGCGAGCAGCAGAGAAACGGAAACAGAGAGTCGGAAACAAGGCGGGGTCACGGTATCATCGGGTAGGCTCGGACTAAGACTTGGATGTCATCCGCGTATTCTGACCAACCACTCTGCAATCTGCTAATAAATGGCTCCTCTGGTTGCTATTTTCACATACGACTATCTACTTGACCATGGCTCTTAATGGCTGGCATCGTGGCGAACATGCAATTCACCAGAAACTCCAGACCGCCGACGACTATTCAGTCTCCCAACTCTACATGGCGATATCCGGCGACCTGCCAGGGGAACACGCACAGTTCCACTCGACCCGCCTTCCATTCGTCCCCGTCACGACGCTTGATGCCGAGGGCAGACCATGGGGTTCAATCCTTGCTGGGAAGACCGGAGAGCCTGGGTTTATCCGGGCGCCGACGTACAACATGCTCAGTATAGACGCAGAGTTGTGGGATGGAGACCCTCTGGTGGAAAACTCGGACCTGTTTGGGCGGGGCGAACCCATGCTGGTCGCCGGCATCGGCATCGAGTTCCCAACTCGCAGACGCAATAAATTCGCCGGAATTACTTCCCGATTAACGAAGACGGATTATGCGATGCAACTTGACTTGCGGGTGAACGAAGCTCTTGGGTATGTAACGAATCAATAGACTAGAATGGCCGCTGACCGACCCTCAGAAATTGCCCAAAATATATCAACGTCCGAGACCTGGTTCCACATCCTCAATCTGCACCCCGGATTGAATACCAGGAATCACACCTTTCGCCAGACGATCGGCTCCCTGATGCGGCCATTTCGTTTATCACCGATTCTGATACGGTTTTCTTGGGGACGACATACAAAGCTTATGCCAAGGATTCCATGCTCTTTCCCTCGCATTTGGGCATGAACCAACGCGGTGGTCGCCCAGGATTTATCCGCGTAGTCCCTTCAGATGGAAGGACGGTAGTTGTCCCCGATTTTTCAGGTTCGTGGCAAACCATTCCCCCAACGATTATGTATTGACTCGAACGGGGAAGGAAATCGATTCATGACCTCTCTAGGCAACATCGAGGCCACACCCTTTGCCTCCCTCACTTTCGTTGATTTCGTGTCGGGCGATATTTTGTACCTGACTGGCGACGCAGAGAATCTCGTCGGCCCAGATGCAACGAAGCTGATGCCCTTTCAAAAGACCCTCACCACCATCTTTGTCACTGGGTACACATTTGTTCGAGATGCGTTACCGGTCCGCCAACGTGGGGGGACATCTCCAGCACGCAGTCCTTACAGCCCTCCCATCCGGCTGCTCGCCGAAGAGGCTACCGTTTCGCTGCTCGACACATCGCAGGCAGCGACTGCCTTGTTGCGTCGGATCGATCTGCACAGCTCGTCCATCGCGACCTTCACCTGGGAGTCCTCGGTGGAGCTCCAAATAAAATCGGGCCAGGCGATCATCATGGACATGTCGCCTCTCGTCGGCGTACCCGCTTATCGCCACATGGCGCAGAGCAAACCTACCCTCGTCAACGACGACAGCATTCGCACATGGACGGTCTCATCCTCGCACCCGTCATCCGGCACTCGTTCCTACTCCTTGACTATGCGCGAAAAGCCTGGCGGTGCTGTGACCGGGCCACTGTTCGCTATAGCGCGCAAACTGGCGGCGGTCAAGCCCGAGGCCCTAGCGGACTCGCGGCCGCTGCAGCTGACCGTTGGAATCATTGGCGTCACGGGCGATTTCGTGATTCCCCCAGCCTCGAGCCCGTCAATGGTCAGTGACGCCGACCTCGGTTTATTGGTACCTCTTGCGGCGCCCTCGCCGAGAAAGATGCTCTGGGTCGCAGGGGGGATCGGTGTCACGCCGTTCTTAAGTCTGCTGAAGGGAATCCGCGACGCCAACAACAGTACGCACTGGGAGATTCGGTTCATTCTGGCGACGGCTGAGCCAGAGGTGCTCCTTCCACTCATCGATGGCGCGTTCCGGGAATGCGGACCTCGCGTCAATCTGCAGCTGGAGGTGTTCACCAAGGGCAACTTGGTTCCCGAGATGAATCGGCGGATCATGCTTCGGAGCCATAGGGGACGGATGCCTCCCGACTTTTTCGATCCAGGGGAATTGCAGGGACTTGAGGTCTATCTCTGTGGTTCGCCCAACTTCGAGAAGGCTGCACTGGAGGCGCTTGCGAACGGTGGATTCCCCGAGAGTTCTGTGATACGGGAGGGGTTCGAATACTAGACATTGTTGTGATTATATTAACGAATTATACAATGTGTATGCCTGTCGAGTAGCAATCGGTTATTAGTATTCGAGGTGGTTCATACTTTGCGCTCCCGAGCTGTGAGCCCACGCCTCCGAGCGCTAGCACAAATCCCAAGTCATTCGCTATCGCGTAACGATGATGACCCGACTTAATTCCCTAAAGCGGTCGGAAGCGTTTGCTTATTTGCTCCTGCTTGTCGCATGGCTTGTCTCTATGTAGAAGTTTCGCAATCTTTCATGACATTACACGGTAAGGGAGTGTTAGGAAGTGTTGATATATACATTTACGAAAATTTTAAAACAGGGATAGCCGGGGTGCGTGTCAGAACATATCCAACTCGGCGATACCAATGCCTGACAGTGCGGGGGAAGTCCATCGGAAACCAGTCGCTTGCTTTGACGACCCGGGAACGTAATTTCCATGCGCCCAGGGTACTCCGAATAGCGGCGAAGCGTTCAACGACTTCGTCCATCGTAGGTCTTGTGGCAGGGTCCTCGGAGACCATATCGTCGACCAGAGGCTTCATGAACTCAAAACCGTACAGCTTATTCTTGTATTCGTTTGACTTGTCGCCCTGGATATAAACCATGTGAGCGATTTCCTCTCAGAGGGTGCACGGGCAGATACCTGAAGGAAATCGGCACGGATCATGTTTCCGAGGCAGAAGACGTCGGTGGGAAATGGATCGCAGTCCTCCGGTGGTTCGCCGTCTTCAGTGAACCGGAATTCCGGAACGTTCTTGTAGCCTCCCATAATGATTGGTTCCAGCGGAGGAGGGTTCCTCGTCTCATAACGTCGGGACAGGCCAAAGTCTATGTAATAATATTTTGGTGGCCGCTGGGTACGATTGTAGAACTTGACTCTCCCGGAAAAATTGCGCTTCCGCTTTGTTTCCACGGGGTGGAAGCCGTCCGGGTACATTTCCGAGGCATCCATCAATATATTGTCGCTTTTGCAGTCTCTTCAAAATACCAGATAAAAAAGTGTCCGAGGTAAGCAAAACACAAGCGGGCGAACCTATGTGCGACATTGTGGTCGTGCATGAATTTCAAACCCTGTAACAAATTTCGTTGGGCGGGGATACGCGGAGGCGTGGGCATTCATACCTCGAATATTTGACCAAAGAAATCTACAGCCTCGCCGAAAGTGTCGAACCGGGGTTCCAAATAGGCCCTCAGCAGAGGCATAACGATGATAGCGATGTTCACGTCTCCGGGATAATTGAGCGTTTCTAGAATTGATACACAGCGGTTGCGAGGATCGCGTGCAAGAGGGTCCGAGGAGAGGTAAGTCGCGATCGCCACTTCGTGCTCGTGTACATCCATTTTTATTCGTTTCAAGCACACATCCGCGTTATCGCGAATCCTGATAGCGTCAATAACCACGCCCACCTATGTAGCGGTCAGTATAAGGCGCTTCTGAATGGACAGCGAAGAGTAGGTCTCACAGAATCGGACACTCCATCCTCACAGTTCCACGGATCCTTATTTGTTCCCACCCAGGATCCAACCCAGCCGGGCTTATAACGCGGTCGTAGCATGTAGCCGCGCTCTTCTAACCAAGGTTGCCGTTCGCGCCAGAAAATCTCCAGTGGGCCGAGGCCAAAAACCTCTTCGCCATTCGAGTCTAAAAGACTCGAGGATCTAGACATAGAAGCTTCCTGTGGATGAGTTACTGAGCAAGTGGAATGGTGGCGAGATCTATGAAACAATGGGTCCCGTCTTCAACAGTTCCACACTCAGTCGTTTTGTTCCAAGTTAGTACGAAATCAACTCCTGTGGCCACTGCAGCGGCTACCGTGGCAATTCATGGATGATCTTCGAAATCCGGATCGACAAGCCACGGCTCGGAGCGCATCTGCCCTTGTATCTGCCTGACTGGAAGATGGAGTTGTTAACGTTGGACCACATCGCATCGAGACTGAACGATGATTTTGGCCGCTTAAATGGCTGTGCGCGCTGCATCATTGATCCGAAGAGATCCGCGTGTTTCAAGTTACTGTTCGTTTTGTTCTTCCGTTCAAATGCTGGGGCCTGGTTACCGCAAGGCCTTGTCTCTCGACGCCGCTGTGCATTACAATTTACGAAAGACTCTCAACGAATTGAGCCGATTGCGCCAGAGAATGGCTCTAAACGCTCAGGCAAGCCTTTACGGCCAACTGCAGGAAATCGGTTGGAGTATGTAGCCCCGAGACGCTTATAGTCGTGAAGACTTCAAGACACGGGTGATCTCTAGCCCGTTCACGATGGTATGTTGCCCACTGACCCCAAAATCTAGCGTCCCGGGATCATGCATCCGACAGTAATCGCAGATGGGTCTTTCGTCCTACTGAATAAAACTGCTAGAGACTCTCACCGAAGAACTGGACATCGGCGTTTGGCTCTCAAGCGAACCGCAGAGATCCGATCCAGCGAATCACTGTGTAACCTATTCACCAGGTACTCCCGGATCCAATGAACCTTCACAGGCCGGGCTGGGCCATACTCGTCATGCCTTTCCTTCGGGAGTATGGCAGGCCCCATTTCGACACGACTTGCGAGGCCGCAGCCTTTTCTCTTCGAAGTAAGACGTCCGATTGAAGCTTATAAGAACGTCTAAATTGCCATGGGGGGTTCGATTTATATAAATGTTGCCCTGGGCCATCGGTTCGTTGTGTATCGGTGCTCCCTCCACATTCTAACACGCCCAGCAGAGATTGCACCGGCCAGAACAGAGTTATGGATGGTCTCCGATTTGTCGTACCCCGTTTCACCCTATAAGACAAGACCTCAAACGCGACTATACCGGGAATGTGCATCCGGACTTGACCCGGTCCGTCCAGTGAGATGCCACCTCACAGATTTCGATTTGTCGAGGCACTACGAACCGGATTAACGGCCGCCTCCTGAACCCACAGTCACGGTAAGAGGCGGTAGGACTGTTCCCGAACTTCAATGGGGGGTCAGCGACGCCTGTGACTTTTTCCCAACTGATGTTCAATATCTGGGTAGTCTCATCAGGACGGAGTTTTTGGAGGTAAAACGCAGCAAATATCATTCTCTCATTTGAACTTCCTCCCATCGATGTACTGTAGGGTGACAAGACGACAAGCCGGAAGCTCAGGTCCGAGTTCATGTGGCCGCTGATGATGGATATGGTCCAAGCCAATCCGAAACATCCGGATATTGACGAGGTTGTGCGACGATTGGATGAGATCGTTGGCGACTTGAGCAGTTGGAAGCTTTCGTAGTAAGGTTTAAATGTGAGCAATGTCTTTGGGATCTGCTACAACATCCTACAATGGATGAAGAGGGTTCATCCCGGGCCGATTCTACTGGTATTGCCTTAATGTTAATCTTCCTCCCAGTATTTCACTATACGTTACGCCCAACACATCGACAGTGTACTTTCAGCCTTACTGCAAATCTCCGGTAAAAAAAATGGGATGTTCATCCACGGCTATGCGCCAGTCAAGGGGGTCCAAAGATAAGAAAAATTGATATCACCTACAAATTTTTTTTTTGAGAGGGTCGGCGACACCCTCCCCCCCTCACAGCCACCTGATGCCATCAAATTCCCTTTTCGGGAAACAGCGCTGCCGCGCATTTCCGCGCCGGGAGGTGCTACATGAGAATGGTAGACTGATTATTCACAAGGATATTTACAGAGTCTCATAAACAGTTGGTCATATCATATTCGAAGGAACAATGTTCTAAACATTTTTGACTTAGAATTCCAAGGTAATGGCCCTCCAGGCGGAGCCTGGATACATGTACCTTCAAAAAATAATGAATGGCCACCATTTGCATAGACTCGGTCAACACAGATAGGCTGAACCCTGCCAGCCCGGACGAAAAGTATACCTTGCCCATTGCTGGACGGATTTCCGAGGTTTTTGCCTTGATACATCCTTAGGATTCTCTGTGATATCTGGTCTAACAATACGGAGGTTCTGTCTCATAGGGATTTTGTGGTAATTATAAACTTGCGGAATTTGTAATTTTTCCATTTTTTCTCTCAGATCATAGCCAAGTAGCCAGGCCTCTTCAGAACATTTATGCACCCTGAATAAGCCTAGGTATCCTCCATCTGCACCAGCTGAAAATGTCGGTTTCCTGTGCCAAAATTGCCCGTTTCGATAGGCCATGGATGTCTAAAAGAAATGGTTTATATGTTCAGCTCATCAAAAGATCCCTGGCCTTTTGGCACACATTGGGAATAGATAGAACCCATAATCACTTACTTATAAAATTCAGAGGACGGGTAATGTGTCCATAACAGACCCAGCAATCTGGTTTTGACATGTTACCTGACGGTACTACTGGGACAACACAACTCAACAAAGGTTTGAGTGTTGTTCGATGAGAATATATCAGCTCCACCGGACTCGGAGATGTACTCGGGGGATAAATGCCAGTTTACAAACAAACTACCAACTCAGGTTTACATCAATGTTGTTCATATTTGAGTATTTCGGCTAAGTGTCCAATGCACACATATCTGAATTTTGACTGAAGAGTCGGACAAGCGACATGTGAGTTCATCGCTGACTCTTTGGTGGTTTTGGACAAGTAACTTAAAAAGTGTGTGGCTTCGAACATCCTCTTGCAGCGCAAAAATGCAGGAGTCACCTGATCGCATTTAGGGGGTGGCGGTACGCCCTTTTTTTCGACAGGTGTTACTATATATGGTAATTTTATCCTAAAAAGGGAACCGTAAGAGGGTATGGGGAACCCGGATCCTAAAGTATCCAGGCATAAGTTGAAGCCGTAAAAAGTACTAATACATAACTAACAATCCAATCAAACTTGTTAACTAAATGCCATTGGAAATTTCATTAGGGGTGGGCCGGAAATGTATGCAGAAATAAAACTGTCTGAATTTGTGGACATTGGTACAGCATGTTCCAAAGGATGGTTTTAGAATATGAGTTGATAGGGCGGCAAACACCTTAAAATCATTCGAGGTATTGTAGAATTATTGATAATCGGCACTCTTCGGAGCCAGCAATTTAACGGCAGAGGCTCAAGGGCTGTTTCGGCATCCAATCGGCTGAGCGGGGCAACTGTCAAATATGTCATAATAATGATGGCCACATGCCGGCGGCTGGCGAGAACACAACATATCCAGTGTTCACTCATGTTTTGCTGGACAACTGCTCTGGTACATCCTGAGAGGTATCCCAGATAAGTCCCAGAGGACCAGGACACACATGGGTTGATATCTGGACAGAAAAAATTTTACATACAATTTTTTTTTTTGGCGGTCGGCCAGACACCCTCCCCCCCTACCCCATATGGTAATCTCTTATCTTCGGACCCCCTTGGCGCCAGTCCAACATGGACAGAAATTTGAACCAAATGGCACGTGACTATTGGTTCAAATTCGCCGCTGCTGATCTTGGTCTCAGATCAGTCGATTCTTCCGCTTCCATCTCATTAACAACGACGATATCCACATGCGTGCCATCATTTCGGTATTCAGAGTAGTCGGATAAAATCAGTGTACCACTTGATTCAAAATTCGGAGAACTCAGTTCGGCAGGGGATTTGACATTAACGAACGGTACACAAACTTGACGAACAACTACAACGAGAGACTCTGTAGTTCAGAACTCAAAATCGAACTATGGATTACGGATGCCGGGGAAGAAAGTTGAGCCAGTTTATATCTTGGATTTGATTGTATATCTGATTGGTGAGATCCGCTTGCGTGACTTGAACGCCTGTTTCATAAACGGAGGCGTCCGTGCGCACAGGTTGACCGTCGCGATTCAGCGCGAATTTTACCTAGATGGATGAGCATTGAGCGGATCTCAACGAGAGGTGTACCGACCTGGTCCAAGAGAATGGGCCATGAAAGATCAACAGTGGCCGCCGTCGTTTGGCCTTTGTTGTACAACGTAATGAGATGCTGGACCTGGGTCCGGAGGAACGGCGAAACATTTGCTACAACCTGGTAGATCCAATTGTCGTATATATTCGGAACATTGACGTTGGCACGGTTCGGAGCATCCACTCCCGAGTTCTATGGGCAATAATATTAATGACAGTTTGGGGCAAAGCTTTTCAACTTGCCGGATCCAGATAAGCAGCTGCCCATTGGGACCACACGTTTCTAACACAGTTGTTCATGTTGATAAAGATGCTGCTGATCTCGTATTCATTAAGGAACGAAGGAACGCCTGCAGCAGCTCGCAAAACCGCAATCTGTTTTTGAGGGCAGTAATTCGTGAAGGTTGTATCCCCTCGCACGTTGGAAGGATTGAGTCCAATGAGCGCTGATTCCATAGACCATAACGCAGTGCGTTTGATGACATTGGCATTCTATGTGACGTGAAAGTGTGAAAGCAAGGAGTATCAACGCGCACCCACCTGTTCAAAGATGGCCATTGGGGTTTGCTGCTGGTTACTGGGGTAGCAGGTCCCGAGCATCGCGAACAACGACTGGCCATTGAAAGCGGCAGGATAGTAGTTTGGAGGTGGGTTCGCGTTCAAATTCGCCGAGACCCAGGGGCACCAGGAATTAGTACCAGCCGCGTTTGTCCACAGATCGGTTTGACGCTGAAGATAATCAATGAACAGAGATGCTAAAAAGATGTCAGAATGGTGGAAATACAAGGCGATTGAATGCGTACACATTGAGACCTCATACGGATGCTCTCTTCAAGCGATGTGAGTGGCAAGATATTGCGTCAGATGGAGAAGCTACCTGGCGTATACGACCTTGTTTCCCCCTCCGGAAGGCAGGCTCAAGTATGGCTCTCCATTCTGAGTATTTCCGAGATTAACTGGGACCGTGGGCGACCAGGAACCCATGGCTGGACTCAACGACGCCGGATCTTCAAGATCATAGTAGGATATGATTGGCGTGGTGTCGTAATCCGGGATGGGGATAGCGATATTAGAGCAGCTCCTCAGTGACGCTGACTCCAAAATTTGGAACGGATCTTCTGAGAAAACGGTGTCCTCATCGAGGATGGATCGTTTAGAGGAAATGATTGGACCGTCTGGGTCATCCACCGTGGCGTCATCGTCTGCAAACACAAATTCAAGCGGTGTACACCTCAGTAATTGTGTTGGACACTTACAGCAATAACAGTCAGTCCCTGCCTCATTACTGGTTATATCCGTTCCGACTTCTGGGCAAAAGAGGTTCCCGGGCAGGAAAGGAACACCTCGCTTGGATATTCTCGATGAGGCTGGTTTGGTGACGCTGATGGGTAGAACGGGAGGATCAACCCAGCCTTCAGTGTCTGATTCATAGACTGCGTAGGCAGGCTGGGGAGAGCGATGGGATATACTCAAAAGCGAACCAGCAGTAGCCTTCCCGCTAATCAAACTGTTGCGCTTCGAAGTACCGGAGCCGGATGCCTGCTCCATGGAATTGAAGCATCCTCCGCCGAAGGGGAATTGTTGGGAATAGAAATTATAGCTGATCGCGTTGTCCCTCCAAAACAGAACAGATCCCGTCATCCCTGTAAGTAAGCTCAGATAAAGTCACGCCAGTCCTGAAGCGCAAAGTACCTGCGTTCAAGTCTACCCCGAAGTACTTCCCTCGAGTCTGTTAGTCGAGAGAGACGGATAATGTTTAATCACTTACGGGGTTGACACAAAAGTTGGGAGAGACCTGTACAATATTTATGAGACAGACCGGGGTCGTAGGACCGAACACGCACGGTACTCGACACACTTCCGGTAATCCCCACACCCGCGTATATGTCAGCTTCCGTGAAAATCTACCGAAAACAAATTAGACGGAAAAAGGAAGCAGAGGCACAAACACCAACCTGAGCATCAAGAACAGCGCCGCCTGCACTTGGTTCGTTTCGCTTCATTTATGACATAAATGTGGTGGACGTACCGAGCACACTCAACCCGAGCTGAAGACTCGGCACCTAGGAGGATCGTCAGGACTCAAATGCGAGTCGTTAAACGGCGGGATTTTACAAGATGAGCCTAGATAAATTATTAACATTACACAGATTCACGTTTCAAGTTCTTCACCTCAACACTTCCTTGAAGATTGACGTTGTATCCAAATGAGTAGTCGAAGCCGTTGTTGTTATCTGTCGGATTTACTGGATTGCTTGTGTTTTCTTCATCATTATTTGAGTCCTGCTTTCCGAAAGAGAGATCGATTGACTATCGGCAACGTGAGTAAGACCTCTTCCTCGAGTCAATGTGAGGAGACTTACAGGGAACTCATAGCCCACACTTGCGCTGTAACTTCCCGACATACTTAAACTGCCTGTTGAACCATCACATCATTTTTTCCCCGCTGGGTTTGAGCTTCCGCTCACCAGTGAGTTCTCCGTATAGATGCAAACTCGGTCCGAGCGTGAGAAGACCAGGATAGTAAAGCTGTGGACCTCATTTTCGGCAACGAGAAAATCCGAAGTAAATGCCGCCTTACCCCAGGGAACCCGAAAGAGGTGATCTCCGCCCGCTCAGTTCCGAACTGCGCTTGGGCTAAGCCAGTTATCGTGAATGTCGCCTGGGCGCTTGCCCCAGCATTGAGATACACATAGCACTGTTGAATTGCCGGTGGTATAATTGTCGCCTCGAGGTAGTAGCCAAATCGGCTGTTGGCCTGGGCGCTCCCTGTCACCGAAATATCCAAACTGCTGCTGAAATTGGGGCAAGACTACGAATATCGTCAGTGGAATAAGTCGTATAACTGTTGTCACACACACCTCTTCTTGGTGGAAGATGGTATACTAAGAAAATATAGCTTAATCTGAATGTCAGGTTTAATCATGCCTGTTGCTCACCGTATCCGACCAATGGAAGTTGCGGGAGATGCTATTGCCATTCGTGACAGTGTTCAACTTCTGTAACCAACTGTCGAATGGCCCGAACCAGCGACGTTCTAAACCTTCGGGCTGGTGAAAATCACGTTTGCTGTGGGAACGCTTCGTGGACGTAGTTCCAGCATCCGGAGGACTATTGATCATCTCGTCCCTGACCAAATGATAAGAATAGAGAATGTAAAAGAGATGAAAAGTTGGTCCATACCAGTACCCAGGGATATCGGTCTGATACAAATTAAGACCAGATTTTCCAACCATAAGAAAAATCCACATACCACGTCGGCTCTCATCCTTTTGGTGAGAAAACTGTCAGAAAGCGCAGCAAAAAATATTGTAAAAGTTCTTACAGTATCGGCCCATTCTCGTCAGGGATTGCAGCAAAATTGTAGTCAAACTTGAGTGAGTACACAAGCTCGTTTTCAGGAAGTTGCCTCCGAACATGAGCAGGTGCAGCCGTTTGATTCTCCTGCGGGGTCAGTGACGCAATGCGAGCGTACGGTCCAAGACCGCAAGTGCTCGGCATCCGGACGACCGTGTTCTTTGCTTGGCCAATAAAAACGTGTCCACAACCCGAATCATCACTGTCCATGGATTTGGAACAAAACGCCAAAACCTGTGAAGTGTAATCAAGTCAGTAAAGAAGAAGAGAATGGACATCCCGGACGAACCTCTTGAGGCTGATCGCTAGAGCGGGCGCACCCAGTGATCACCCAGTCGGAAGCCAGGTCCAAGGAACTGACCGAACCGGGATTTGGAGACGAGATGAAAACTTCCCCGAACTAGATATTGCCACTCAGTTCACGACCGGGGCGGGCAGGAAAAAAAAGACATACAGGGCTGTCATTCTCCTGGCCATCGTCGGACTCTCCACTGGACCCGTCACCTTCTTGGTTCGGGTCGGATGTACCAATGTTCTGTGTGTTTTGAGTTGTTGAGTTCAAAAGGAAATGACTAAATAGCATTACATCATCGAAGTCGACGGTGAAAGTCGCTGGCTGGATTACTTCGTCTCCCCCGGGAATGCCATCAAGTAATGGAAGAACCCATTGCTCCGGAACAGGGAGGAACTGTTCGTCTTCAGATTTTGGTGAGGATCGCCCCACTCATCGAAGAAAAATATATCTCACTGGCAGGAGGATTACAGCAGTAAAGCCGCCGACCGCTTCCGACGCACGATTGAGAGGCGTCTCCCTGAATATCACTGACTGCACAGGAGGTTAAACGGAGCTGAATCTGGAAGAATAAGGGAAGAACTCACAGATACCAACTTGCCCCGCGGGACATGCCGAGTTCAAACAATTGGGAAGATCTCCGACCCATGCACACTGAGAAAGAAAATATATAAGCAAAATACGCAGAGGAAACAGTGGTTGCTCACATTTGAATACGCAGAAATAACTATAAAATAAATGGTGAAGGTACTGTGTGTGGCGAATTATTTCAACCTACCACTAGTTTCACAGCAAACGGGTTTGTTGTTGGTACTGCATATTTCCGGGCACGGTTGTTTGTTGATCACGTTCGGGTCCGAATTCTCCGACTCGCAACTCCCATTGTCTTCGCTTCCTTGCCGGACGAAAGTAAGGAAGCTATCGCCTGACGCACACGCGCTGCTCGATTCGCCACATCCTGCAACAACACGTAAGAATATGAGCACAACGCGGCGACGACCCACTCACCTGTGGCTATGCAGCCAGTTGGATCGTTCTGGCCCGAGGAGCAGCAGAACGCCTTGGTTCCCTGTGCGCAAGTGGGTTTACCATCATCACCTACCGGATCGGTCGCGAGCGTGATCTCTCCAACAGCACATTGGGGGTTACATGTACTGCCGCCCCCTCCAGACCAATGGCAGTTGGTCGGAGCATTTCCCGACGGGCAGCATAGCTTCGCAGGCGAGCTCGAGGTGCAGGAAGTAGCCGATCCGGGATTGGTGGTGAGAGTTGTGAGGGTATCCCATCCCGAGGGGCAATTCTGCCCGCATCCGGTAATCGTGCACTGATCCCCCGACTCTACGGAAGAAGGCTGGTTGACGTCTATGTCGGGGTAGAGACCACGGAGGGCAGTGTATTGCATGTCGTCCTGATCGACAGACCAAATCATTGTTCCTAAAAACCTTTGAGTTTCACCGAAAGAAAGCGCATCAGGGAACCCACCGCCGAGGCAGATCGAATTTGCGTAGTTCAGCTTCATTTGCAGGGTTTGCGCGTCATCTGAGTATCAGTGAGATTTTTTAAAAAATACAAGAGATGTCACAGCATACCATAGCTGACCCACTGGTCATTGTTCCAAGTGATATACTTGACTGCTGCGGCCTCGTCGAAGATGGGTTCAAGGCCGTTCTGGCTGATGATCGTTTCGATCTCGGAGAACCTATTGATCTGTTAACAAGTGCCAGGGACTCTCTTCTTCCACGTACATTAGTGTTCCCGAACTCTGAGAGCAAGGGCCAGGATCACCACCTCCGAGGAACAGACAGCCCGGACTGGAGCAGCTTGGGTCCGCAAGCTGGAAGGACCGGCCATAAAAGCCGATACCAAGGACGATTTGGTTGGTGTTGATACCGACATTGGCGAAAAGCTGCATCGTCTCGACAATTTCAGTCCTGCGAGGCATCAGGATGCGGGCAGCGAAATAAGAATATGGATTACAGGTTTGTGTGCGCCAGGACAAGGGGCCCGATGTAGGGATCGGTTCCATCCCACACCTCGGGTTGTCACGTTAGGATTGCTCAAAAGACACACAAGTGCGACTTACTCCGTGCAGATCGTATGTCATGACGTTTACCCAGTCCGCGTACTTCATGAGGTTAGGAAGATCAAAGTGCTGGAGATACCAGTAGGACGACGGGGCCGTGAAAGTCAGACCGTATCCGCGGGGGCCGAATGCTGTTTTCACTTTCGACATAAAGGTTACATAGTTTTCCTTTGGATCAGATTTTAGAATGCATGGCAGGTCAAAAGTGATATGAATACCGTGTCCGCGGGGGCGCCGCCTCGATCGTAGGCCGCCGGGTATTCCCAGTCAATATCTACACAATCTTGAGCATTAAATCTATCAGAAAACTAGCAAACAGACCGATTCCGTCAAAGCCATACGCTTGGAGCGTATTCAAAGCGCTGGAGATGAACGTAGCAGTGTTCGCATCACTGCCGACCAGGTCACTGAAGATATTTGAAGTTGGCTTGGTTTGCCGGGTGAGCTTCAACGGTTTGAACAAGGAATAGAAATTAAGTACCGGGTCATTGAAGCTCCACCCGCCAATGGAGAGGAAAACTTTGAGCGCGACATTATTAGTTTTCAGAGCTGTAGTTCTCGACCAGAGGCCCGAGTCTCCGGGTGACATCTCGATGATGTTGAAGGTGTCAGAGATTAGCGCAAAGGCAAAGTTGACTAATGACCTGGTGAGCAAAGAGCGGCCGGATTGACGGAAAAGACTTACTGTGAGTCAGAGTCTCGGCGGAAATCATTTCCGGTGTGTAGGGGCAAATTCGGGTCGCAGCCCAGCTCTAGTAACTAAGTTAATGCTGCATCGCCTAAAAACAGCCTTGCTCGCACCTCGTAATAGCCGATCCGTCGCTGGAGTGCGCTCTGCTGATCATCGCCGCAGGAGGCCAATGCCGGTGGGTTGCAGTGCGATTGGCATCCAGGCGCCTCGCAGAAATCTAAGAGCCAAAAGTAAGAATTAATTCTCGAGGCAGCTCATAATTTAGCCACCTTGAGTTGTGCCGCAAAAACCAAACTGCAAACAGATATGAGAATAGAATGCGGAGAAAAGGTTGCCTATATGCTTACTTGGGAGCAGCAGACATTCAGCGGGCAGGTAAACTGCTGAGGATAAGCATGATATCAGGGGGGAGCGATGGAGCGTACATTCTGCGGGGCTGCGTCGGGACCGCACTCTGCAAGCGCACCACAGTTAGATGTGCAGGGACCTCCGTCGGCGACTGTTTTGCAAAACGCCTCGCCAAAGCTACGGCCAAGTGAGCATGTAATTACCGGCATAATTGGGGTTACAAACCCGCAAAAGCCGGAATCTCCGTTGCAGCACGCGCCATTGCTGCAGGGAACGTCGGGGAGGCACGATCCGACTGGGAGAGCGCTCGAATTGGATTGAGAAAGGACAGTGGTGACCAGAGCTTCAGAGATTGAGCAGAGTGAAATGGGTCATTCAAAAAGTGCGTACAAAGACCAAAGAGAACGTAGTTCGATAGGTACCGCATGCTTTCCTAGTCCTAGGTAGGAAATGAATGTGAAGCAGACGAGAACCGCACAGGTTGACGACGAAGCAGAAACAATATATAAGTATAGGCATATCTTTGGAGCTGAGACCCCGGACACAGAACTGCATCTGTGCGATACGATACGTACGGCCCAACTAAGCGATGTCCAGAATACATACCAATTGCGGAGAATTGTCAGGGATGGTTCTGCAGGTAAGAACATCCGATTGTCGTAGAGCTATTCAGATGGGTGTGATGCCAGGGACAGAACACGGTAATCTATCAACGCCCGACGCCCGGCAGAGACGGATTCGGGCGGAGACAAAGGAGTCTGCCTCGAGAACATAGTTCCAGTTGGTCTAGAGTGTTTGTCCACATGAACAAGCTGTTCATGTCGAAGCAGTTTATTCATCGTAGACATGGGCAATACTCCGCCTTCATCGGTCAATTTATGTCGGAGAATTGTCTTTCTAGGTTGCACGGAACGAAGATGAAGCCAGAGAAGGTCGAAAATGAGTCGAGAGTCGGGCTAGGACGGGATGTGACCGAGGTCCGAATGGGACCGAATGCAGGTATTCCGATATTCGGGTTTGATGCCAAGCCATTCCGTACAGTACTCTCAACTCTGTCTCCTGCTGTCCGCCACTTTCTCGAGCGCCTCTTCAGAATGATACGCTCACCGTATTATCAGCATACCCCTCATGTGCCAGGCACAGTGGTGGCAGAGGTCCTCAGCAATAACGCAAGGAACCAGATATCGCCGATTCTGCCGACTTCAAGAACAACAGATACATGGGCTCTGGTTTATAGAACCAATTGTTACATCGGAGACCCCTCCGTCGCCCACCATGCGCTGTTGGATAGGCTCGCTCTTCATTCCGCTCCTTTCTATTCAGACTGTCTCCTCCACTCGCTTTCACAAAATCATAAACCACGTCAAGTCGGCGCAGGACAAGGCTTTCCATGATGCTCTTCTGAAGCAGCTTGCAAACTCACGCACTAATACGAGCATACCCACCCATCTCGGGTCGACTTCTGACACAGACTCGGTCATTTCGAATGTGGACCTCAGTTTGGGAATTGTGGCTGCAACGACCAACAGTACAGGCTCATACGCCAATGGCTCCTCAGCATCCTTCCAAATTTACACGGAGGAAAGCTTACCGACGTCTCCCGCCCCCTCTAGTGCATGCGCCGCTGCTCTGACGGCGACTGTGGAATGCAACTCTACGGTCCCGCTCATGAGGTACGCTGTTTTGCGAACACGAGATCTGTTCAGCATTGATTCCTATTTCAGCTCCTACCCCTATTTGTTAATAAACGATTTGCCCACTGTTTGTACCGCTCAGTGCACGTCCTCCCTTGCAACATACCGTGCAGGTGTAGTTTCGGCTTGCCAAAATTTCGGCATATCCGGGTCAAACAATGTCACATATCTGCCCACTCTGGCGGTCGATACAATTGCAGGCCCGTACACGGTTCAGTGCTTACAGGATCCGACTTCAGGCCAGTTTTGCGAACCGCTGCTGGCTTCATTCAACTCCAGTGGTGGGTTGCTTTCATTACCGAACTCACAGCTCTGCACGTACTGCACCCTCAAGACTTTGAACGTTACGCTGTCGGACCCCACCACGTATTCGTATCCTGTGGCCCAACTTCTTTCCTCTGCCATCACCCAGTGTGGGAGGTGCGTACGACCATTTATGACATGATGGGATGCGCACCTGAGCTTCCACCAGCCAATTTGCCTCATACAATGTGACAGCGCCCGGCACGGGCAGCGGACCAGTCTCGACTCCGCCTTTCGGGGTCAACGCGACATCAAACCCTGCCGCCGATTGCGCGGTTTCTGGCCGCAACATCTCCGTGTTCGCTGATACCACATGTTCCGCGATTGCGCAGGCGAACAGCGTCACGGTCTATTCAGTTTTGTCAGCCAATCCGTTCCTCGTAGGATCGTCGGATTGCTCTGTGAATGCTGGGACGGAATTGTGTTTGTTCAAGCCATGCACCACCTATGTGGTCGCTGTCAATGATACTTGCGATAGCGTTGCGGATAAAGCGCAATCAATCACCGGGACCAATATTACGACGACGCAGCTGCAGTCGTTCAATCCCGACCTGGGAACGTACTGCCAACTTTTACCGCTCAAAGTGGGGCAGACTATTTGTTTGACCCCGAACGGCGGGTTCCCCGACGTAAATACGTTACCTGGATTGACATAGCTCGCGACTCACTTGAATCCCATACATAGGTCGGAGTTTCTACCTCAAATATTCCCTCTGGCACCCCGACCACATACGCGTCCATCCCGACCCCTACCGTCAGCGGAACAACCAGTAATTGTGGCAAATATTACCAGGTACAGGCAGGGGATATCTGTAATACCGTCGTCCTCGCGAATGGTATCTCACTACCGGACTTTTTGATTTTGAATCCCGGTGAGTCTGCTGCAGTTTTCACGCCCGAATTTCGACTCACCTTCTCGACAGAGATTGACGCCAATTGCACTAATCTGTGGCTCAGTTATTATTACTGTGTGGCACCCTACCCGCCCCTGTCCTTGACGTCGGCACCACCGGTTATTACCAGCAATTACACGAGCGCAAGTGTCTATGAATACCCGCTCCCAACAGCGTCGTATACGCCGTCCATGGTCACCCAGATCTTGACGGCTGCTGGCGTCCCTGTCCCAACAAACGCTGCCACGGGTACGCGGACCGTGGGATGTGGTTACTATTACACCGTCGTGGTACGTCGCTTATACACCTCTTTCCTCGAACTCACCCGCATCAGGCTGGTGACACGCTGACCACGATCGCCAATACCACGGGCGTAAACTCCACCGAGTTGACGACATGGAACCCCGAACTCGCAGCGTCCAACCCTACGCCGGGGACCGCCATATGTGTCGTGTTCCCCAAGGGCAACTACACACTGCCTGTTGCTCCCGTCCCGTCCAACGTCGCCCCCAACGTCACGCAGAGCTCATGTGCCCAATATTACACGATCTCTAGTGGGGATACCTGTCCTTCCGTCGAGCAGAAGTTCTACATCGACGACACGCTCTTCAAATCACTTAATCCCGGAATCAACTCACAGTGTACGAATATCGTGCTCGGCCTCGCGTACTGCGTCTTCTCCATCTATGCGCCAGACACCTCGGTGTCGACAGGGCCCCCAGCCAATGTCGCTCCCGGGACGATCACTGAAGGATGCACGCAGTACTACACAGTCGCCAGTGGGGATGGCTGCGGGACCATCGAGAGTAAATTTAATCTGACTCTCGCCCAGTTCATATCTATGAACCCCGAGATCAACTCGGGCTGTACGAATCTCGCGCTCGCGGAGGCGTATTGCGTGGCCTCGAGCAACAGCACAATCCCCCCGAATCTCGCTCCGGGCACCATCACGGCTGGTTGTACGCAGTACTACACAGTTGCAAGCGGGGATGGATGCGGGACCATTGAGAGCAAGTTTAGCCTCACGCTCGCCCAGTTCATTGCGATGAACCCCGAGATCAACTCGGGCTGCACGAATCTCGTGCTCGCGGAAGCGTACTGCGTCGCGTCCAGCAACAGCACAATCCCCCCGAACCTCGCTCCAGGCACCATCACGGCTGGTTGTACGCAGTACTACACAGTTGCAAGCGGGGATGGATGCGGAACTATTGAGAGCAAGTTTAGCCTCACGCTCGCCCAGTTCATTGCGATGAACCCCGAGATCAACTCGGGCTGCACCAACCTCGCGCTCGCCGAAGCGTACTGTGTTGCGTCAAGCAACACCACCAGTAGTGGCCCCCCGTCGAACCTCGCCGCGGGGTCGCTCACCAACTGCACAGCCTACGCGACCGTCGCCTCGGGGAACACCTGCACGTCGATGGACGCGAGTGCCAACATCGCGTTCGCGGACTTTTTGCGCTGGAACCCCGAGATCAACGTCGGCTGCACGAACATCCAACTGGGCGCGGCGTACTGCGTGGGCGGCGGGGGTGCCGCATGCGCGAAGGTGTATACAGTGAAGAGCGGCGATTCATGCTCGGCCATTGTTCAGTCCCAAGGCGTCACGCAGGCGCAGCTGAATGCCCTGAATCCACAGATCAATTCCGCGTGCTCCAATCTGGGAGTAGGGGAGAACCTGTGTGTTGGATAAGAAACTTCGTAATGTACACCATATCATGCAGTGCAAATCCCATCCTTTTTTTTTTTTGCCCCTCACATTCATGGTAGCGGATTGCCCTTAGGACTCGTATCTTGCTTCCAAATGCCATGAGCTCTTTAATGCGTTGACCTTGATCCAGCACAATTTCCTAAAGCGGACGAAGGCGTTTGCTTGTTTGCTCCAGCGTGTCAACCAGTATTACTTGTCGAGAATTTTATGTAAGCCAGGCTCAAGACAAGTTGACATACATTTACGGATGTTTTAGAACAGGGATAGCGGGGGTCCGTTTCAAAACATATCCAACTCGGCGATACCAATGTTTGACACTGCGGAAATGGTACAGCGGAATATCGCTAGCTTTGATGACGCGGGAACGCAATTTCCACGAACTCAGGCCGTTGCGAATGGCGGCAAAGCGTTCGATGACCTCGTCGGTGGTTGGTCGTTTTTCAGGTTCGTCAGCGCACATATCGTCGACTAGAGGCTTCATGAATTCGAATCCATGCAGTTGATTTCTGTATCTGTAGACAGCGGCACCCTGCAGATAACACACGTCAGCAGTGACCGGAACGATCCACGATGGGATTGAATACCTCGGTGAAATTGTACCGAATCATGTTTCCAAGGTAGTAAACGTCGGTCGGAAACGGATCGCAAGGTTTCGGAGGGGCACCGTCTTCGGAAAAATGAAATTCGGGAACGGTCTTATCCCCTCCAAGAATGGGCACTTCCAGCGGAAGAGGGTCCCTCGTCTGGTACCTGCGAGAGATCCCAAAGTCGATGATGTAATATTTTGGAGGCCGCTGGGTACGAGTGTAGAACTTGGCCTTCCCCGAATAAAAGTCGCGTTTCAGCTTTGGATGCCGGGGGTGGTACCTCTCCGGGTACATCTTGGAGCCATCCATCATGATATTGTTACCATTTAAATCTCTACAAAGCCGGCGATGAATCTGGGAAGAGTACAATGTCAGATTGGGAGCACCTATGGGCCACATTATGGTCGTGCATGAATTTCAGACCCTGAAAGAGCTTCATCGATAAAAGGGAAGAAGGGAAGGACCGTTGGTTCGCACCTCGAATACCTGGCCAAAGAAGTCTACCGCTTCACCGATGGTGTCGAATCGGGGCTCCGTAAACTTTCGCAAGAGGGGCATAACAAGAATGATCTTCTTCTCGTCGTCAAGAACTTGAAGGGTCTCAAGTAGCGGTACGCAGTGGTTTCGTGGATCGTTTGCGACAGAGCCAGAGGAGAGAAAAGTCCCTAGCTCCTGCTCCATAGGGTGTAAGTCGACATCAATTCTCTTCAAGCAGACGTCCATGTCATCCCGTATGCGCACAGCATCGATAACTATCATCAACTGTCCAATAATTCGGTGAGGCGTCGGAGGGTCGACTCGGAGAGGCCTGTTATCTTACCTGATGCGGCGGACCATCCTCGCAGCGCCGTGGAAGCTTGTCTGTCCCTTGCCAGGATCTGACCCAATCGGGCCTGTAGCGGGGTCGCAGCATGTAGCCACACTCCTTCAACCAAGGCTGATGGTCGCGCCAGAAGATCTCCAACTGATTGAGGCCATCTAGGTCTTCTCCCCGATTATCGTCCAGCAAAGCAATTCTTGGGGCTCTCCGAGCATTTTCCCTGTTCATTTGCGTGGCTCGGTGTGAAGGAGTTAAAAATTTACAAGGCGTCGTGGGTCCAGATAACTTGAAGTTTCTCTTGTATAAGCGTGGCCAAGGACCCTGTGGCCAATTGAGTTACAAAAAGATCATTGCGCTGTGTCCATCATCCGTCGGAAAGTTGAGGCAGAGCGCATGCATATGAGCGTGTTGGGTTGTTGTGCCTCAGACCAGGAATGCTGGACTACACGAGGCCACAGGGCGGGGAGTGGGCCCAGTTGCGACACGAGTACATAACTTGAGAAGCAGTTCGGATACATTCGGATGGTCTATATCACATGAGCCGTGTTTTCCCGAGTTGTGTAGATCTTGCTTGTCCGCCATATATCAGAGTAGCGAGTTACAAGAATCGGAGCTTGGGTTGAGGTGCTAGATATGGTGCAAGCCGATCCGTCGAAAAGTCCGGATATGGATGAAGTTGTGCGATGATTCAATGAAATCGTTCATGGCCTGAACGGATGGAAGCTTCGTACTCGGGCCATTAAATAAGGTGCTTTCAGGGAATTTTCATGAAAGGGTTCCCCCGGTTGCAGTCCCTTGACATTTTGACTGCCTGGATTAACCTGTAAATAGCCTTGAAATAACCTATGAACACCCATAATTCCTCGTCCCTTTACCCAGCAGCCCTACGGCGGCTTGGAATGAAAATCTCAGCTCTCGACGCGCACGCACGTGATCGCGCCTGCCAGTTGCACCGCAACCAAATCGCCGCTTTTGTTCTCCTGCCTCTTTGTACTGTTGTTCTTGTATCGCCCTTGTCCCATCCTTGTTCTCCCGCCTACTTAAGGGGAGCCCATCTCATCTTCCTGCTTGTAACGCCTGCCATGCTTCCGAAAATTGTTACTGCAGTTGTTCTCGCTGGATGCACGACAAGTGCCGTCGCATGGGGTGCCGCGGGTATGTCCTTGTCTGCGGAAGGCTCACATTAACCTCAACTCCACTGTTCTTGTTAATCCAGGCCATGAAATCGCAGCAACCATAGCCCAGATTCACTTGCACCCCAGTGTCCTTCCCGCCATGTGCGCAATCCTCAATTACACGTCCAAGAATCCCAACGAGCCGCAATGCCACCTGGCCCCGGTTGCGACGTGGGCAGACAAACTGCGGTACAAGATGCGTTGGTCCGCGGCCCTCCACTATGTCGGCGCGGTTGACGACCATCCGTCACAAACGTGCGCGTTCCCCGGTACGCGCGGTTGGGCGGGTAAGCAGGGCGGAAACGTCCTCGGCGCCATCCGGAATGTTACCAATATCCTGGAGGACTCGGTCTACTACAGCAAGGGGGGAAATGCGGTCTCGGCATACCAGTACGATCTGGCGAACGAGGCGCTCAAGTTCCTCATCCACTTCATGGGCGATATGCACATGCCGCTCCACCTCACTGGCCGCGATCGAGGGGGCAACTCTGACAAAGTCCTGTTCGGCGGGCGGCAAACAAGTGCGGCGCTGGTGCTTCTTCTGACTACGCCATTGACTCAATGCGTTTAGATTTGCACTCGCTTTGGGACGGCCTGCTTATCGCAAAAGCCCTGCGATCCGTTCCCCGGAAATACCTTCGTCCCCTTCCGTCGCCCAAGATCGAGTACGCACTTCGCGGGACGATCTACGACTCGTATGTCCGCATGATCATGTGGGAGGGCGTCCTGGGCAAGTGGGAGAACCAGATCCCCGAGTGGCTCGAATGCCCTGCGCCTACAACGCGATCCCGCGTCTCGCTCTCGTCGTTCCCCTCATCCTTCAGCGCCTTCTGGCAGCAGGTGCTGTTTGTCTGGAACCGCATCGTAAGCGTCGGCGCCATGGACGACACGGACGACGACCTAATCTGTCCATACTACTGGGCGACGCCCATCCATGCGCTCAACTGCGAGATCGTATGGCCGAAGGCGCTCGACGAGCCGCCGTACAATAACACTCGCCTCGACGGCGCGTCGTCTGGATCGTCCCATCACGACTACGTCTCGCCCGCCGCCGAGCTCGCACAGGTGGACGAGGCGGGGCAATTTGTTGCCGGCGCAGCAGGCGGCCCGTATCTCGAACTCGACACCCCAGAATACTCTGGTGTGATCAGCCAGCAGTGGATCGTTGAGAAGTTGCTCGCGCAGGCGGGCATCCGGCTTGCGGGGGTGCTCAACTACCTGTTTGCCGACTTTGAGGACGCTGAGGAGGCTAAGCTGTGGAGTCGTGGACTGCGCGTCGACTTGTGAGGATAATAGAAGACTGTAGAGAAATTGTACATCTATAACAACTGAATTTTAGGTATTTGAGCGAACGGCTACGGCTTCAAATGTTCCTCGTGCGCTGCAGAATGAATATGCTGAAATCCCATTACAATGGCATAGTGTATAAAATAATTCGCAGAAACATAGAGTGAACCTCAACTAGCTCGAAGGCGTCACATCGCCCTCGACGTCGCTGGATAACGCCGCCCACTCGCCCTCGATTTGCACATGTCGCATGAGCGGGATCTTTGCCCCCCGCTCCTGCAGAAACGCGATGATCTCGCTGGCCTCCCTCCACCCTTCCCCCTCCTCTACAGACCCGGCCACCTCACCCTCTATCTTCGGCACCGGCGCGTCTATCCCGCCGTACAAGCGCGCCAGGTGCACGCTCGCCTTGACGCGCATCCCGCCGCGCGCCTGGCTCTGCGTGCTCTGCACGCGCAGCTGCTCGAAGAACGCCGCGAGCGCCTTGACGGCCTCCACCCGCGCGCGCAGCACGTGGCGCATGATGCGGCGCGACGGCGGACGGCGATTGGGGCGCGCCTGCACTGGCGGTTCCATGTTCCCCAGCTCGGGCGTCGGCGGTAGCACTGGCACCACGAGCGGCTTGGGCGAGTCCGGCGCGGAGGACGTGGGCTTGCTGATGAACTCGCTTTCCTTAGGGAATACTGGCGTTGTGTATGGGGCGAGAGCGGCCAAGGAGAACTCCCAGCGCTTGGGGGCCCATACACCCATGATAACACGCCAGGTTGCAAGGAGGCGTTTTGCGCTGCCACAGAAACAGTCAGTCAATGGTGGTGGAGCGAGAGCGGGGGTAGGACGTACTGCTCGTAATTAGCTGTTATGGCACATACCCATTATTAGCATGGATAGCATCTTGAACACACGAGTCTTTGACTCACCGTTGATCATCGTGTCGTGATAGCGGGCAAAGAGCCACAATGTCGCCGCAGCCATCAAAGCACCCGCCCGTGTGTACATAAACAGCGCCCACAGGAAAAAGAACGCCGTAGGGTACACGAGCAGCATTGATAAAAGACCGAATACGAGTTTGTTTTGAGCTTGAGTCTCCTCTTCGTCCTCCACCAGCCGTGCACCAAGGCGGCCCATGAAATAGACCGGCATGTACATGAACAGGGGGAAGACAAAGAAGGGGAGGCGGAGGAGGGTAGAGAACGTGTCTCGCAAAAGGATGAGCAGCGTCAGCAGGCGGCTGGGAAGTGGCGTCTGTGTGTTGGGGTCGAGTGTGCGGGGAAGTGGGAGGTTAGAGAGCACGGAGTTGGTGAGATGCGTGGATTGGAGCAGGGAATAGTATTCCAGGAGATGTCGCTTCACAGACTTGAAGTTCGGAGTGACGTTGGGATCAGAGAAAAGGTCGACGAGACTAAAGACACTATTAGCGGCACCAGAGAAAGGAACTGGAAACAACGGACGTTTGAGATATAGGAACGAATTCGTCGAGATTGATGGATTTGTCGCCCTCCCACATAAGATCACGAGCCATACGTGCCGTGTATAGAGTATCCCAATCAGGGCCATTTATCGTAGCACTGACCAGACTGGCCTCGATTGCACCCGAAAGACGCTTCACGGCGGCTCTCGGCGCAGCTTCCACTTCCGACGAAAACTGTTCTATGTATGGGTCCATTGTTATTGGGCGTCCAAATCTGTAAGACTTGAATTTAGGTTCGCGTGCAGAGAATGTGGAGAACTGACTCTACGACGACCTAATGGGGGTTGATTAGACCTCGAGGAGAAAGATTTGAACACTGAACACTCACGTCGCTTCGATACTTCGATTTATTGGTGTACACGATTGCCGCAGGCACCACTACCACGGGTTTCAGCTTCTTCTCTGGGGTCCCCTCCGCCCACTTGGTGTACTCCAATGCCGCCCATGCAGCACCGTCCTTGATTTGCATGATGCGTGGCTCAGTATAGCTTGTTCCCTCCGGAAACAAGGCAACAGCATAGCCCTTCGACAAGGCCTCGATAGTGCCTTTGAGAAGAACCTTGCGGTCTTTGGATTTGCGGTCTACTGGAATATTCCCGGACGAATATAATACATAGCTGACAATCGGGTTGATGAAGAGGGTTGCTGTATACGAATTGAATTTGTACGTGCGACGTAGGGTTATATAACACATACCTTTGCTCCAGTAGTTTAGTATTCTTCCATAAGGAAAGGTGTATGCTGTGAAAGAGGCTTAGACAAGGATGCAAGGAGGTCGGACAGAGGGCGCGTCAGCCACATTGCGCGCGTGTACTCGTTGAATTTAATGGTACCACGACATTCGACCTCCATTTGAACGGACTGACTACTCACACAAAATGACCGGATCCAGCATCATGTTGTGGTGCGTCGCGGTCCTGCACACATTCCAAGATTAGCTTACGCGTTCAGTTAACAAGAAGAAATCACACTTACACGATAATGGGTCCGTCCTTGGGAACATTATCTCCCCCAATGACACGGACCTCCGTGAAAAATGAGGCTGCCGCCACGCCAGACATGTAGCGCAAGGCGCGATGCAAAACCTTGAGGTCCCCGGACATAGATGGTGTGGGGGTGAATTAAGGAGGTGTATTATGCGGGGTCTTGTATTTGGGCAGCCAGGGCAGCCAGTTGGCGCAGAGGGGTGCTTAACAGGAGTGCTCACAACGGAGACTCAAAAGTGCTGTAGGGCACGTGTTATTAATCAATTTCCTTTTTGGAACCTTTCAGGAACCATAACGCCGACGCGATTTTTCTTTTCTTTTCGAGAACGTGACATTAAACCTAGCATTGGATGCCTCGAAAAAACAACTGGATTGGTTATTTCGGCTCTCTCTGGTAGAAAAAAACTGGTAAGTGCGAACAGAGATGTTCAACGTAAGGGAGGATGAAGATCAAATCGTATTCACGAGTCATCGACTTTGCGAATCTACCAGAGTGAAAACGAGACGGAGGTGACCTCGCAGATAGTCACAGGGACCAGAACCACAAGACGCCAATTTATTTATTCGCAACGTGGATTGAAGTACAACTCTGCCTGGAGATCATGGTTTTATTGAGGGGTGAAGGTGGCGCATTAATTTGAGGCAAAGGGACAGTATGAATATGTGCTGTAGCCGGCTATGAATAACGTACATATGTCACCGCCGGGTGTTTGATACACAGAATTTCGAATTGAGTGCTGGCAGGTCTCAGTGCTATTCGCTCCAGGATAGTAATGAACTAGAGCGTGAACTAGAGAGGTGGGACTGTATTGGCGATTATGTTGGGCCGTCGCATAATAGCCGCCACGTACTGTGAACTACGAATTTAGTACACGCATCACGCCTGCGTTGAAGCGTATACTAGTTTTGGCTCGAGAGTCTTTGGAAATCTTAGAATATACAGTCCCCGCTGCGGAGTCCTGGTCCGTGTGGACTCTTTTTCGCACAGGACAAATCCTGGGAAGCCCTTGTACACGCAGCAATTAGAATGATCATTCCCTTGTCGCGCTTACCGGACACGTTCCAGCTCATCTGCCGCACTCTTCCCGGGACAGTTCGATTTTTCTCAGTGTTTTTTTTTTCAGCCAGGAACAGTTGAGGGACGTCATAAACACATTATGCCGCAGCTTACCGCCCGTGAAGCCTGATAGTCGAACATCCGATGGAAACGAAGAAAGCAGTAGACATTTCCTTCTTCGAAAAGAACATCCGGCGGACGCTGGAAATACATTTTCGAGGAACAAATTTCCAGGAAAACATGTGGGAATTGAATCAATCCCTTCGCAACCAGGGGCTGTACGAACTGGGCGAACAGACAAATCAATCCAGTATCCTGCCTATCGTCTTACCCTTTCTGCGGGGTCTCCAATGTCATATCGTTTGCATCCGGAACATACGCGCCCCAGCAGAAGGTGCTTGTTGAATCTCTGCGTTGGAAGCCACCACCGTACTCCCGTGCCCAGTTCGCAAGTGCATATCGATTTTCATCGAGAAAATAGAACACGAAGCTGTTGAAGAGGCTGAGCGCATCGACGCGGCAGGGTGACGCGCACAATGATAAATTCGTCACAGCAATAGCTCTAAGCTTACGGTCACGGATAGCATTGTTCGGTCCGGAGGTCGCAAAATAGCTGAGATAGAGAGCTGTGATATCGCCATACGGGTCTGTGCGCTCGCTGAGCGCTGAGGATCCATTACGAGTTTTGAATTTTCGGATTTCAGCGATTAAACATTAATTGGGTCCCGAGTCCGAATCTACAAGGACCAAAGGCCAACAGAGGGATCGTCCCACAGGTAAAAAATCGTTCTCAGCGTCTCGGATATGGAATTTTGAAGTGGCGAAATCAAGACAAGATTTTAAGTTGAAACGCAGGCCTTCAGCTAGGGAGAGCCACCAAACGTTACGCGTGTTCGCACAGTGGTACGTGCACAATACCCACAGTCCGTGTCAAGTCCTGAACTGCAAAAATGGGGTGAGTGTTAGTCTGACTGACTCTGACAGTTGCGCATAGATCCGGGGGAGGTGTAACGTTAACCACGATAAAGGTGTCGGCATATGCCGAGAGCGCTCTTTGACAGCATCTC
Organism: Mycena galericulata; assembly: GCA_029289565.1. Classification (NCBI taxonomy): domain Eukaryota; kingdom Fungi; phylum Basidiomycota; class Agaricomycetes; order Agaricales; family Mycenaceae; genus Mycena; species Mycena galericulata. The sequence goes on along the minus strand of JARKIA010000080.1, from coordinate 238,831 downwards.
TCGACCCCGATTCACGGAAGTGGTACGGAATCACAGAAATCACAGTCTAAGTGTCCTTGTCAAACGTCACCGCTGTCGCAATCAGATCCCATGGTGCGCACAATTCTTGAATTCTGGGGCGGATCCTCGAGATTGAGTTTCGTGTTGAGGAAAGGCGGGAACACAGTATTCAGTGGAGGTAAACCCGTTGGTCATCCCTGTTTTAATGCAGATTCTAGGTCCGCAAACCAACGTGAAAGAAAAATCTTCGAGAATATAAGACCGGGGTATTTTCGGCAGATGAGGAATGCAAGATGTGGCGGTCACCCATGCTGAAACTGTGAGAAGCGTCCTCTCTACATATATCGCCGGTGATCACAATGTCGTACCCGGTGTTTATGTGGCGGTAGAGTCGGAGACCGAGGCAGCACAAGCGCACCAAAAGACGACATTATACTTACCTTGGACTACGATGCGCACCAAATACCCATAAGGCGTGTGCAGGCGCGGGCGAGATGAGACGCTGATGACGCGGGGAAGGCGCGGCGAAAGCTGCGGTCCTACAATCCCCGCGGCCGGGGCAAATACCTCGGAGGCAAATGAATAATGCAGCAGTCATGAGCCACATAAGCATGCAAAGAGCATATTCTAAGCACCGCGTTAAGCGCAATTGACCGCTAGCTTACCAGGCTGGGCGTCCGAACTGCATTGCCCGGGCAGGAATGGTGGCGTCGTGGTCATATGAAGGCCAGCGGGAGTGTGTCACGGTGCGAACGAAGGAGGGCTTCCCGCGAAGACTGGACTGAACTCGATCATTACTATCCAATTTACTTATCGGCCGAAATGCATCGCGCACCTGTTATTCAGATATAGACAGCAGTTTTACCATTTAGTCAACTTACAGGAGAAGTCGGTGCGTCAGAAACACCCTCAAAACAGCTTGTCAACGTTCGCAGATTGATTAAGCTGCGAGATGCACTGTTTAGCGTCCGTGGGGATAGGGAGGAACGGTACTCTTGGATTCAAGCAAAATCCTATCCCGTCTGCGCCGGGATTCCCTGCGGATGCGATGAACCCACGGACAATGAAAGCCGAATCTAGAGCTTTCAGCACGAGGCCAAAAAAATAGGAGGTCTTGAACAGCCTGGACCGAAGAAAGAAAAAACACCGGTTCAGGGAAACAATATCTCAAACGAGAAAGAACCCGATAATGTCCAGATTTTCCCAACGGACATGGCGACGATTATGCCACGCGTTTGAGGGCTAGATACCACGCGCACAGAAACTTGAAAGCTCGATGACGCAGCATGGGTTGACGTAATCGAGCACAGGGCGGCTAGTAAGATAGAATGCCGAGCCATACAGTACCCCAAAAACAGACAGCGAAGCAGGCGAGAAAAGCTAAGAGTGCCCAGCAGGTTGGTAGATGTATAGACAACCGGAATGTTGATCGATCCTATCATAGAAAGTATCGGTCGATTAATGGCAGATATGAGAGGGATCTGGCACAAATGACGAAATATTGAGTGTGGTGAGAATCAGAGACCTCCCATGGAATTTGTACACAGAAGCTCTAAACGCGGGCGGCAGACGGGCGGTTGGTGATTTGAGAAATATGCAGAGAAATCGAGAAACCGACAAAGCCGGATATCAGAAGATGCAGCGAATGGTTACAGACACGAGGGCCGACGCGTCGCATACAGAGGAAGTAGACCGAACTGCAGATCGAAAAAATAAGCTTTCCACCAAGTTACCGGAACGCGTCCGGAGTGTCAGGAGCGTGCCATCTTTATAGGCGCAAAATGAAAAGAATGAAGGCGAATTTCTGGGAAGATGTCAGTTTTGGCGGCTATGTCGACGACGAAGACATCGAATGAAACGATGTCTTCGTTAATGAAAACAAGGAAAGAAGAAAATTAGACCTGGGATTCGAGTTCGAAAGCCGTGTTCGTTCTCCATGTCTTTAACTATCTTCCTACCACCACCATCGGAAACTTGAACCGGCCTAAATGCGCAACACTGCGCTTGTGAATGCTCTGACATATCCTGAGTCAGAAGCCCAGGCCTTATGTCCCTTCCAACGACCTCAATGGTGCCGACGGTCGCTGTCGTCGTCGTCTGCCTCCTGTCTCATTCCTTTGAGATGTCCTGCTGCATGCCCCGGCGACACAGACTGGCCGATAGCTTGGAGGAACTGCGGAACCGAACCCTGGCCAGCGCTTCCATCCTTTCTCGAGCCTGTTCGAAGCACTCTCATCTCGGCCAATGTCGACACTGGACTAGCCCCTATTGGTGGGACTGATGAAACCGTGCCTGACTCTGCTGTGCCTGACTTTGCCATGCCATGAGCACAGTCGGACCGAACCGGCGACAATACTACAATCCATCGATGTTGGCGCTGTCACCGTTCCATCGTTGCACGAGCATGACGAGATGACCACCGAAAATCATGAGCAAAGCTTGATGATACTCGAAGTGGTGAACTCAGTGCCAACTAGCGAGAACGGCGTGCCAAGCTCCTAAGCTGCACGACCCGCTGCGCTTGACAGTCCTGGATATTGCACCACCCAATGAGCAGCGTGTCTCAGATCAACTGGAATTCTCCTGAATGGGCCTGTTGGGCACTGCAGCGCACGATGGCATATGTACATTGAAGTGTCCGCAAATGCCCCCTTCCGTTCAACATGAATGAAAGCGTCACTTTGGAGCTTCAGCAGTACCGAAAGCTGAATATTATATGTTCGGAGCGCACCGACAATTCACTCCTTAAAAATTTGAATGTTGAACTCATTCCCCACCTATGCATCTCACCTACAATAAGGGTGATGCGACGGAATGTTTCACAACAGATCCGCCCGTCTTCTCATCCTTTTCGTGAGACGTTTCTTTGCTACCTACCATGGAGTAGATTAACTATCACAGCGACTGGGACGAAGATGACTGTAGTGTACAATTAGACGCATTGTACATAGGTACAGTACCTGCTTGTTCCTTGTAGGGACCTCTGCAGTAATACTATCTCCTCCTCCTCCTCCTCCATGTGAGCGTGGGGTGGTATTCAAAGATCGAATGCCGATCTCAGATGTGGAGCACTGGGCCGGGGCCGTGCGTGGGGTAGAGATCTTTTTGAGGCGAATTACTCTGGACTATCTGTTATGAGCGGCAGGCTGAACCATAGGCGACCCAGCGAACCATGCAAAAATCAGTGAATTCGAAGGTGGTGGTGGACCGGTAGTCCAGGTTCGGCGGTGCGGAGTTCCAAATCATGCTGGCTCGGCTAACTATCTCGGCCGGGTTTCTCCGAATGTTCAGGTTCAACGTTCAACTTGTGTGCTTCGACAATTTGGTATATTGTTATTTGCGAGAATATGGCGGGATTGAGGCCTGGTTATATTCCCTACCGATGTAATAATTTACTATTGGAGCACCGACAGTCCCTGCCCGAGTAGTCCAATGGATTTACTTGTATAGTACTGATGTTTCAAGTGCCCGCCGTGAGACATGTTGAAACTTCTGCTGCTTGGGTACAATACATGCAATTCGTAGATGACGACTTGGGAACCACATAATCACAACTGGCTCGATATTTCGGACATCAATTTCCAGCTGGCTAAGTGATACGAGCTTCACTGAAACAACAGCAAAATTTTGCACACGGGGTGATAATCAGTCTATCAAGTCAGATCACAAGTCTTGACATTGGCGGGATGAATATCATAGGTTACTTAGACTGGCAACATAACTGCTTATCCTGGCCATACCTGTAATAAGCACGCAAGCATTAAGACCGCCAGTCCCTCCTGTAATGTTTTTCCTGGATCGGGGTGTTCATGCGGACGGCATGTCACCAAGAGCCATACTGATACAGGTGAAATTTACCGGTGATGCCAGACCCTAGAATTCAACACAACTTCGATGGGCAACCAGAATGCAGCACGTCCAGACCGGGCCAAAACCGAAGTCGAAGCCGAAGTACAGCTTGGATCCTGAGTATGCACAAGAGTCCGGTATCTAAGAAGGTGATCCATAATTTAGACCAGAAAACCGACCAGAAGCATTTTCGCGGCCGCAGGATTGTGTGAGTCGGAACCGCCATTGGTTGATATTTTTAGAGTCAACAGATTGAAGCTGAAAGTGGAGGGATCTTCGGCCGCGTGGCTCAGGGAGACGGTACAAAAGGAAAGCCAGTATAGGCGACGTCTCGCTGAAATCTCGGAGGAGGGAGAACAATTCAGAAGTGAGGAACAGGCGCTCCGCATCCACGTCGGAGGCGTCTGAGGTGGATATTTTTCTTCCTTCTAACAGAGGTTTCTCAGCCTGGAGGGACCCACAGCGGAGCGGGGTTCGAGTCGGAGTCGCGGCGGCGTTCCCATTTATATACTGACCGTGCTTCAAATCTTCAGGAGCAATTTGAAAGTTGAACGCCGTACTCAACATGCGCGTAAAGACTCCGTGGTGTTGGAAAATTTCCCGACCCCCCGTATATATCTGGTGTGTAGGTCAAACGTAGATCAAGTGCAGTCAAGTGCAGATTAAACTTAGAACCGTGGGAAAGCTGAACTCGCGTAGATTTGCGCGTATCGATGATTATCACTGCCATGTTTGGACACCACAGTTTAGACCTAAAACGATCGAATTCTTCATGCTCGAACATCGCAACTCTTCAAGAGCCTGTCGAAGGCCGGTGACTCGCAACGACGATTAGAAGCCTGCGGACGACTGGGCTTGAGGTGGCGCGCACGGACCAGGCGGTCGCTGCTGTTGATACCAATCTCCTACTGTCCTACAAGCTACCGAGTCTCCCAGGACTCTCCTCATCTTTGAATATCAAACTCATCTTCCTTCTATTCTTTGGACCTCCCTTATCGGGCCTAATGGGCGCCTCTTTCCCCGCGGAAGCCATAAAAGACGGGTGGGTTGTTCAGATGGTCCACTTAGACTGAGTGGAGAGGACACTGTCTTGGATGAAGCACTCGTGGATGTCGGCCAAGCCGCCCGCGGCATATTTATTCTTGTGAATGTAGATTCATCCAACAGCACTTTCCTTGAACCCCATCAAAGCTAGTTGCTTTGCCAATTCATCGGCCCGACGATCAAGATGTACCTGACGATTTGGGCGGGCGCTGGCGGGCGACTCGGACAAACTGCTCGGACATCTGCCGCGGATTTTAAACTCACCTCAACCGCCGCCTGCGCGGCTAGAGCTCGGCATGGTGGATGGACGCATGGGTACTACATCACAGGATGGCCCGTGAAAGGCCTGGCCTGATGCACAGCAGGGACCTCAATTCGAATCGGATCCGTTCGCATCGTGGCGTCCGACGTGAGGCGGGCGGTTCAGAGCCATCGCAGATCTACGTCAAACCGACGATTCCGAATGATCGCAACTGTACCTACCTTACTACTTATCGCACGCCGGTTGCTTGTTTTTTTGCCATAGGTTTCCCCACCGGGTAATGGGATGCCACGACCCAGATCTGCTCCGGTCCGCGCGAAAAGACGAGCCCTTCTTTGTGTATATTTCTTCTGCCAGGAATGTCAACCGGCCGTCGTACAATTGTCAAGCACCCAAGAACTCGCTTTAGGGCACTGACGTGAAAATTCAAAGTATGAGGTGTTAGTGGTCGTCCTTTGCGAATCTCCATCGTGTATACTATTTATTATCGTGAATTCGACTCTGGAGGCCGCGACCCACAAATTTCAAATTTCTCGTTACATCCAACTTGAACCCCATTTGTTCAATCGCCATAGAGTTCCGTGTGCTCCAACAGCTTACTACAACTTCCCACTTCCGAATCCGACTTGCCGAGAACTTCCGTTCAAGTTGGCTTCCTAATCCCAAGACAACGCCAGGTCGGTTCCAGAATTCAGATGGCGACTTCAATCCATCATCGCCGGACTAAATAATCATCCATATACTTTCGAGAGGAAAGTATAATATAACGACATCCCTTCCTGGATGTCATACGCCGGATAAGGAAAATATCGAAGCTTGACGGGGTCCCGACGCAGAATTCGAACCCCCGGTCCGAATTTCTGACAGTATTTAGCAAACTCAACTTGTTTTATCTACCAAGGAAGATGGTACTCTGTGTTACGATCCACATCCCAGCGGCGCTCTAGCGACCGACGGACGCATGCGTGGACCCGCCGCATACGTCTGTGCCGACGGGACAACCCTACCCCTTTGAAAGTTTCACGGTGAGTTTCACCGCTTTATAATTATAAATAAGCTCGATAAACGAAAAATGCGCATGGCCGCAGGGACCAGGCTGGTTGGTTGATTGGCTGGTTGGTCAGTGCGCGGGCGGGATTCATGTCGGGCGCGGAGATGGATTTGGGGAGATCAGCCCACCCACGCGAGGATCGCATCACACATCCGTAGGCGCAAGTGGATCCCCACCCTACGTACAGGTGAGACGCCGCCTTAAGGATCACTCGGGTTCCAGTGTCGCTGTGACGTGCTCGGGACACCGCTAAGCCGAAGAGATTTGGAGACGGCGCTTGTCAATGGATTGTGAACTCACGCGCGTCGAAGCGCCGCCGAATAACGCCACATGCCTCCCGTCGCGCGCTGTAATATTGTGGAGTCTTGCGACTTACTTTTATCTCATTAAACCCTTGGAGGACGACGAATGTTCGTCGCGCCAGAGGCATGCATCGTCCTTGCATGTGCCGAGGGACCAGGGAGTCACAGTTGAGATTTTCCGGGGAATCGGTTCCTCAGTGCTTCGCACAGGCCAATTTTGGTCCTGAATGTACAGGTTATACATGTTGGGTTGGGCGCCTGAAGGGGATCCTGAAGTCGGCTTGCCCGGGGGGTTTCATGGGAGTTGCATGGAGTACTGAAGTACGCGAAGACCAGCTATGCACGGATACGTTTGATTTCTGGAAATCAACAAGGATCCGTTGTTGGGCGATTGATAGTTCCGCGCTGACCAATGTCGATCCTGCTTCTTCAAATCATACACATTGGCTTTGGCGCTCGGAGCGAATTCTAAAATCAATTCGATGGGGAGTACGTGAAGACGTACGGAATACGCCCGAATTCTGAAACCAGAAAGTATTGATTGTTGGGCGATTGAACCTTGTGCACACTATAATCCTTATCCGGGCCAGAGTTTGGCCATGACTTCAAAACTGGGTGAAGAATCGGGCCTGAAGGCGCTTGAGATATTGTGTTCTGAATTTAAATTCGTGCAATGAGCATCCTAGTGTCGTGGGAGGTTGTGGTACAGCATTGAGGATATGGGCCGAGTATACTTGACCAGAATTTTCCAAGGAAGTGTTCGGTAATTAGGGTAACATCTTACTCGGGTGAGAAAGAGGCTTAGATGAGATGAGAGCACGCTGTATCTTTCTTTATGCTTTCCACGCCAGAATGGTGGGCCGCGAAGCACAGGTGGGGGTGTCCAGCCGGACACATCCGCCGCCGGGGGCCGAAGACAGCTTGAAGAAGAGAACAAAGAGCACAAATAGGGTGGTTGCATGCAGGGCCGCCGGAGAAGTCCCCGTGGACGTGAGTGTGAGAGGGACCTGAGCTTGTTTGACGACCAACTCGTGGGGGTGGGACCCAGAAGCGAAAGGAAGCAAGGTGAGCTAAAATGGGGAGTTGCAAGTGATAAGTGGGGGTTGTTCGCACGAGGTGCTGGCAGGATTCGTGGAGCCAGACGATAGCCTGAGCGATCCATCATCCTTCAACTTGTTGCTGCCAACTTGAATGTTTTGAGTTCAACCGTGCCACCGGCGTCCGAGAACAGTTCATAACTTGGCGCTTTTTGAGGGAGAAAAAGAGGCAAGATACAATAGCCGTCCCGCCCTCGAGGTTTTCAACTTGGTGGTGGTTGTAATTAAGGCCTGAATCTGCTTGATTGGGTTTGATCCGAGTTTCCGGCCCGCACCGCCTTCATAATCAACTTCCATGTTGTCACTGTTCTCGACAAAGCTTCAAGCTTGGAATATCACTACGCATCCCACTGTGGATGTTGTCCCGATGCACTAGCTGGATCAGAGTTCGACATTCTAACGAGATATAGTTGAGATGGGACCTTGTCAAGTTTACGAAACGTCGAGATAGCCTACGTGTGCACCGCGGCCAGACACCCGTATGTATTCCAGTCCAGAGTTCCCAGGACCGCAAATCTAATGGTTAAATTCAAGGTTAAATCCTCCTATCGAATCTTTTCATCTGCGGTGTGCATTCGCCGTTTGATGCGTGGCACCGCGCTCCCGCAAAACTATTCAGTCGGATTAGCCATCCCCGAACATTCCGGTGGATCTGCCATCTTGAGACTGACGGTTTGTTTTGTGGGGACGTATGTACGCGGCCTGGTCCGTGCACGTCGATCCGTGCATTAGTTTGTTCTGAATGATATCACTGCAGAGCTGAGTGCAGCATCCTGGTCGCATCTCGAAAATTCTTTTGAACGCGTACAACAAATTTCTCACTGCATTTCTCCGAACAGACGCCCATCTCACCACCGACCCACGACCAGCGCACGCTGCAAGTCTCTCAGACTTCAAAACACTTTCAGCATCACCTTCAGCATCATCTTCTATCTCCGTCCTGTTGCCATCCTGCGCAATCTCGATCGCTCGAACTCTGCGGTTTCTGTAGCAGGAAGATCGACCTTCTTCCCGTCGGCCCATCCCGTCGTCATACTTATTTCCGTCGGCCACATTCACATATACGCCACACCGAGAACTCCCAGCCGATCGCTGTTCACCTCTGGGGGCCCAGCATTATTCACTCGTGTACGATAGCTCCGAGCCATGCGAATGGACGCGTCACCATAACCCCGGAGTCCTCCGTTCACATCTCTCAAATCCAATCCTTTTGTGCATGCCTAAAAACTCTCCCACTTGAATTCGCGTCTATCTGATCTCAATCCTACTTGTTGGCGAAAATAATCACCCGTTCGTTCCCCGTCGGCGGGCGTCCACGGTGCCTTTATCTATCGACAAGTACCTTTGCTTGCCTTCAATGCATTGCTTGTGGCTCGCGACTCTGCGCTCTGGCCCCTGATTACTATCACCTTTGCCCATGGGCATGGCCATGACTCATCCCCTCATCCGCTCGGATTTACTTACGTGTCCGAATGGAACGCCTCGCTTTCTCAGCGAACATGTTCTACTACGACTTTGGTAGTAAGCCTATCGATGGTTCTGCCTATCCGGGTGTTTTTGGTTGCGCACTCGGACCCCCACCTCGTCCCATGCGGCAGATATCTAAGCAGGATATAGCTCAGCGCGCATCCCCGCCGCACACACAGATCCGTCGTTGAGCCCAATTTGTGGTAAGCACGGGCGCGCTTTGGGGACATAGCTGACGGACATAGCTGACGCACGCCCAGTCAGCACAGATCCGTCGTTCTGGTAATCACGGCGGCGGAGCGCTTTGGGGACATGGCTGACGCACACGCACCTAGTCAACGCCGCGTACGCCTCCATAGGGGCTCGGAATTCACCCGGAATCTATGTAGCGCACCCTCGCATCATAGCGCACGCGTCAGCGGATAAATCCACGCGAGCTCGCGCGAAAAAACGACCCCGAAACCGCCCTCCCGCCATTTGCACTTCTGCGAGCTGTCTGTGGCGCCATGATGCTGATCTAGGCCCCCGGTCACTTACGCCTATGTCGGTCCGAGATAGAGTAAATCAGTGCCCGAAATTTGGTGTTTTCGGGTCCATGGTATAGAGTAAATCAGCGTCCAGACGGGTGTACTCGGTCTGCCATAGAGTAAATCGCGCCGCAGGCGGGAAATTTTTGAGAAGCATGGGTAGCAAAAAAATTACTGAAACTCACACATTGATCTAAATCCTCAGCCACAACGCTTGGGACCGCGGATACGGGCTAAAAGATGGGAAATGGGCCAAAAAAAATGCCGCGAGGTGGAAAATCGAATATTTTTGGGGTAAAAATCGGTCCGACATAGAGTAAAACAGCCCTCGAAAGGCCAAATTTCATAGAGTAAATCAGTCAAAATCTTTGTCGAAAATCGGACCGACCTAGGCGTAAGTGACCGGGGGCCTGCTGATCTTCTTCCGCGCACCATCCGAGACAAACAAGGCCCGCAAAATGTAGGCTAATTTCGCGTACGTACGTGGGAGTGGTGCGTCCTTCAAGTTCCAGACAGCTCCAGGCTCGCCGTATCTGATCGCGCCGATTCTAGCATATACCCGGGCCCAACATGTACCTCGCGATACAGCTCAGTACCAAGCAGCGAAAACAACTTGCTTATAGCGCGAGCTCCTAAATTTCGCGCCACCGCTACTGCTACTGCAACCGCTCCCTGCATCCCCATTATCTCCAATGCAACGGCGGAATTTCCTCTAACGACGCCGGGCTTCCATAGCATTATTGCAAATACCAGAATCCGCCCACCCAACGAAGACACTCGTGCCGTCGCGCCCGAGAATGTCGCGATCCGCAGCCATCCCCGCTGCACGGGCGAATCTTCCTTCTCTCGAGGACGACGCAGCGAACCCTAGCCTAGCCTAGCCTAAACCAACTACTACGCTGTTAATCGTCCGATGCGGCTTTTGAATGTCGCGCCACCGTGACTTATCCTGCCAGCACAGCTACTGCACCCGCGCCGAAATTGAAAATACACCAAGCAACTATCAAGTACATATATGCAGCGGGCGGAACCGCCTCTTGACGACGCACCCTGCCTGCCTAACCCTGATTCCATTCTCGAGCCACGCGACGCGCTCCCGGACGAATGTTGCGCCACCGCCACCGCGGATCCCCCTAATAATGCCATCCCCATCCCCATTACCCCGCGAATCCTGGTGACGACGCAGTGGCGCGCACGCACTCTTGGCAGCTCGGACGCGTCGCGTCGTGCACGAAAATCAGGGCTCAGGACACCGCCACTGCAAGAAGGGCTTGCGTGCTTCAATCCGCGTGATTTGCATTTCGGGGGAGGGCGAATTGTGAACGACACGAGCATTGCGCCCGCCCTAAGCAGCCCTGATTTCGTGTAAGTAAGTTATGCACGTGTTACATACGCATTTCGCGCCACTGACAACGCTACTGCAGCCGCTCCTGTATCCCTGAGCGCGCTCGATTTCTGCGAGCATTCGTGTGTCCTGGGCACGAACGTTCGACGGTGCCTCTCAACAGCGCCCTCCATCCATCCCCGTTATTGCGTTTCGATGCAAGGGCGAATCTCCCCACAGCAAGCAAGCGAAGACGGCGAAGGGAGACAGGCATGATTTTCGTGCATGTCATTCAAGTTGTGCGCTTACGAGAGTGGACTGTTAGGAGGCGCGCGCCTTGCTACTGGCTACTTGCTGCGTGCTGCTATGGACTGGCAAACAAGGCGCGCCAAACGGAGGCTACATTGACGTGCGTCTGCGTCTCAGTTGCACTTGCTTACACTTACACTTACACTTACCCTTGCAGGCAGATTTTAACATTCTCAGTGCCGCCGACGTCGACGCTGCGTGCAGCCTAGTGCCGTCTCCAGTCCCTTCTTTGCTGGTGGAGCATGCGCGGCGAAAATCGTGCTGCGAGCGGCCTACCGACCCCTATACCACCACCACCACCACCACTGCCTTTTTTCGATCCCCATCTTCAGGCAGGCAGGCGAAACGCGCCCCAGTTTTGTTTTGGTGTCTGCGCGTCGAATGGGGGCGCCACCGATCCCCCATCCCCGCGAATCTTCCATGGCGGTGGTGTAGCAAGGAGGCAAACCCTACCCACCCACCCACCTACCTACCGACTAGCTTGAAACCACAACAGACGCCAGAATTCCTTCGTGCCGGTGCAGGGTTTCCCTGCTTTTCGCATATCCTCTATGGTAAGTACGCATCCATCCGCATCCATCCGCACGCGAGACTCTTTCTTTTACTTACTTGGAAAAAAATCTTTTTTTGTTCAGGTTGGTTGGTTGGTGCGCCACTAGACGATAACTCTAATATCGCCTGTCGCGCGTCGCGGGGGGCGTGGGTTGGGTTGCGAGCTGGAGCTGCGTACCCGTTTTCCGGGATGGGATCGTTTCCAAGCCCGCCCGCTCGCCCGCCCGCCCAAATTCAAATATTTCCAGCTCGTTGTTGGCGCTTTTCGTGATTCCGCAGGCAGTTTTGGGACGTGGCACATCGCGCATCGCACATCGCACACCCCGCGCACATCCCGCGCCCCACCCCTCCCGCCCGTGCGCCCATCGTCGCGTCCCCCCGTCGCCCGTCGTCGCCTCGCGACGCGTATCAAGCAGCAAGCAGCAATCTCTCATCGCCTCTCAGCTCGTCATTTCGTCTCGTCTCATCGGGTATCGATCACATTCCTCCTTCCAGGGATGAGGAGGGGGACAAGGAGGGCGCGCTCCACGCCGTCCCTTCGCTCGACTCGCGCCGCGCCGCGCGCCGCTGCGATCTGCGAACCTGATAGTACTCGCGGTCGTCCTCTGGTCATGGGCATTGCACCTCGTACTCGCTCGTGATCGCTACTGGGCACGTCGAGTCATGCAAGGAGGAGGAGGAGGAGGAGGAAGAGAGATGGGAAGATGGGATGCGATGCGCAGCAGTCGCAGTGGGACGTTGGGGCCCGCTGCTCGCACGCCCCCCGTGCGGTGGCCGCGCGCAGTCAGTCGATATGTGTCTTGCGCACCGGCGTTTGCGCTTCCGCGATTGTTTGATGCGACTCCCCGGGTGCGCAGGCGGTGGCGCACGACGCGCGGGTACCCTCGCAGTGGAACTCGGACCTGGCAAGGGTCGCGTCGTGGCGTCGCTTGCGGGGTTGAAGTTCGGTGGGTCCACAGGCAGGGCGTCAGGACGTAGGCTCGGGTCTCGGTGTAAAGTGTAAAGTAGTATTACTGGTACCGCTGACTCGGAATCGCGGTTGTGTTTGTTTTCCCGCTTTTTTTTTATCTTTTTTTTCAGAGGGTGGGCAGATGGGATCCCGACGAGGCGGGATTTCCGGATGGACGGAAAGGACAATCCGGATCCAGGAACGAGGGTGTGGTCTTGGCGTGGCTGGACCCATTTGGGGGAGGTATTTGGACCCGCGCACTGATTGGATCAAACCCGAATCATGGGGAATCTAAGCTAGATCTCGAGATGCAGATTTATTGAATATCTTGCATGAGCTCTTGAGATCGATCGATGGGAGGGGGGCTTGTGATGGGGTTTATAAGTAAGGCAAGCAAACTAGCCGTGCACCCGCCCTCTTGACCAGTGAGATGGAGATTCACGCTATTCATTCTGCGCACGACGAAGTGTTCTACGCGACCTTTCCCGACGCGCGCCCGTCGCAGCGCTCTATCCAGGTCGAGGCGGAGCATGCACGTCTGTACTGCCCCCAAGAGACCGTGCCCCCGCTGGTGGGCGGCGAGTACGGCTATCCCGACCCCCTCACTAGTCCTGCCTATTACCCCCCCCAGATGCCCCAGTCGGTGTATTGTTATCCTGTGCGTCTCCCTTTTCTTTTCACTTTTTCTAATTTTTACTGATCACTAACGGCAGACCGAGATGCCCCCCCGGCTCGCGCTGCCCGTACCCGCAAGCACGAGCTCATACAGCCCCGACTCGCCTGCGTCCTCGCGGTACTCGCAGCCCCTCTCCGCAGGATACGACACGACCCCCCCGCAGAGCGCCGTCTCCCTCTCCTCGCCCGACGAGTACCCTTCCCCCGACTTTGCGTTCACCCCCCCGGCCCCTCCCGGCGAGCTTGTCCCGCTCCCGCTCCCGTCCCCGAGTCGCCCGCGCCCGCCAAGCCTCGACTTTGGAGCCCTGAAACGCCGGCGCTATCCCGCGGCTCCGTCCCCCACCGCAGCGTCCGCACTCCAGCCCGTCCCCCTCAGCCTCAGCAGCTTCGCCTTCCCGCTCGCCTCGTCCTCGCTGCTCCCCGACCCCACTTTGTCCTCGTCCCTGCTCCCCCCCTCCTCTTCCCTCCTGCCCGACTCGAAACCAATCCCCGCCCCCCCGCCGCTCAAGAAACACAAGTCCTCCTCCCCTTCCACTTCCACTGGCTCGAAGAAACGCGATCATGACAGTACCGCCCGCCCGCGCCAACACACCCGCGACCGCGACCGCGACAGGGACAGGGAGCGCGACGCGCACAAAAAGCCGCCCCTCGCGTGCCTCTTCTGCCGCGGCCGCAAGATCGCGTGCGGCCCGCCGAGCCCGCTGCCGCCTGGCATGGGCGTCCAGGGCCACGGGTGCAAGTGAGTGTCTGTCTCGTGTTCTTCTTTTGTCATTTTCTTTCTTTCTTGCGTTTGCGGACGCGGACGCGCACGCCTGCACCCCCCTGCGGCGTATTCGCGTCCGCGCATTCCGGACGCGCGCGTGGCGCCCTCTTCTTTCTTTCTTTCTTTCCGCGCCTCCCCTTTCCTTTCTTTCTTTCTTTCTTTCTGTGCACGCATCGTCGGTTCGCGGCTTGCGGCGTGCGGCGTGCGGCGCACTCTGCGTTTCGAGGTGCCTTCCCTCCTCCTTCCTTTCCACTTCTTTCGATTTATTTCAGGGCGCTTCGGATGCGGGGACGTGACATGCGGGGTGCGGGGCACGGGGCGGTTGCGTTGCGTTGCGTTTCGGGGTGCCTTCCGCCTTGTGACTTCTTCCTTCTGCCTTCTGCCTTGTGACTTCTGCATTCTTTTACTTTCTACATCATACACGCGTCACCGCTGAGCGCTGCGCATTGCGCATTGCGAATTTGATTTTGATTTTCCACCACCGCCGCCGCCGCCGTCGTCGTGTGTCGGGCTCCCCTCCTCTTTTTGATTTATTTATTTCGGTGCTCGTGCGCGCGCGTGCGCGGGTGCGGTTCGGAGTGCCCGCGTTCGGGGTTTGTGCGGCGTTTGCGCTTGCGTTTACCTCTCTTCCTCCTTCCTCCTCTTGCTTGGCTCGCACTCTTGGCTGCTTGGCTGGCACAGTTCCCCTTCGGCCGATGCGAACAGCGCGTACGTACGTACTAGGGCGCCTTCCTTCCCGATTCAAAGGGCGCTTCGGTTACGTTTCGATCTGCGATGGGGTGCGATGCGATGGGGTGCGATGCGATGGGGTGCGCACAAGAGGGAGGGAAGAGGGAAGAGGGAAGAGGGAGGCACAGAGCGTAAATGCCTCCCGCCTTCTTGGGGTGTTGGGCGGTGGGGAAGGGGAGGGTGTTCTCGTCGGTTCCCGTTTTTTCGTCTCTGTTTTCGTTTTCCCTTTCCTCTCTTCCCCCATCTCACCTCGCATCTCAACACAAACTAACCCCCCCCCCCCCCCCTTTCTTTTTTCTTTCCGCAGCCAATGCCAGCGCCGCGCGCTCAAGTGCGAGTACCCCGCCGAGAGCCGCCGCGGGATGAGGAAGAAGAAGCCGCCGTCGGTGTCGCCTGCGCCTGCTTCCGGGGCGGCGCCCGCGTCGACTTTGGGGGGTGCAGGAACAGGAGCAAGGACGGGCACGGTAAAGGTCGAGGTCAAGATGGAGGGTACGCGTTTTCCTGTTTCCTGTTTCCCTCTCCCACTCCATCCCACTCCCACTCCCACTCCCACTCCCTCCCTGAAAAAAAACAAAACAAAAAAGCTGACTGCGGTACAGGCGGCGTAGACGCGGCGGAGGCGCTGACGACGAGTGTGCCGATTTCGCAGGGGGCGGGGAAGCAGGGGGTGCCGGTGCCGGTTTGTGTGTCCGGCGGCGCGCAAGCTCAGTCGGGGGGTAGCGCGCAGGCGCAGGTGCAGACAAAGCCGACGAGAGACCCGCGCCGGCCTCAGGCTGCTTCGGGTGCAGGGGTAGGCGCAGGGGCGGCGGCCGCAGGAGGGGCGGGTAATGCGTTGTAGCCTGCTTTGAAGATCTTGATGGGCGGGGGTGCGGGAAGAATGCGCGCTTCCGTGCAGCGGAAGTGGAAGTTGCGTTGCGGAGGTGGAGGTGGAGGTGGCGGTGGAGGTGGGTGAGGGACGCACGAAACTCGCCGACGTGATCCCCATCGCTTTCGCTTTCGCCGAGTTGTGTTCGTTCGCTGCAACGACCCCGCGACGAACCTCTGTCGACTCCGTTTGAGCGCCGCGTTCGCCCGCCCCGCCTGGGCGCCGACTCGAGCCGCAACGGACGAGCAGGCGGATGGACGACAAGTCGAATGAAGGAACGCGACGAACGAATGAAGCACGCGCCCGCGCGCCCTCGATTTTTTCCCCCACGATCCTGCTCGCCCGCTCGCCTGTCTGCTTGTTATACTCCCAACCCCACCCAACAACTACCGACGAATTCGCCCCCGAACGAAGAACGAACGGCGACACGAACGCACGCACGCACGGTCATCGACTTTATCCCCTACGATCCCGCCCGCCCGCCTGTCTGCTAATTATGCTCCCTACCCCACACCCACCCAAGACTTCGCCCCCGAACGAACGAACGAACGAACTAACGCGGGAACGGTCGACCGCAATAAGCACGAACGCACGCACGCACGAACGGTTGCAATTTGAATAAATAATGAAGACGCACGCCTCCCCCACCGACAAACGAACGAACCTCCCCCACCCGCGGCGACGCACGGCGCACGGCGCGCGGGCCCATATATCCTGTACATAAACGATACCACGCTATACACTTATATTCCCTCTTAACCGCTATTCCCTCGTATCCGTATCCGTCCCATTGTGCATTTGCACCCTAGCTATCCGTATCCGTATCCGCATCCTCGTGGTCGTAAGTTCCATCCTACCCTATTCACCCTATCCATCACCGCTATCCGTACCGCACCCGGGCTCGCTATCATCGCTGTCGCTGTTGTCGCTGTCGCTGTCGCACTTGCTAACTCATGATTGGCGAGTTGTCTGTTTTGTACTTGGAAAACACTAGGTCTGTCGCTTTGCTTTTATGTTGCTTTTTGTACTGCTTTGCTTTGCTTTTTTTTTTGGGTTGACTTGCGCTGCTACTTACTTACTTGACTTACTTACTGGGTTTTACTGGGTGCAATTGCTTTGGGTTTACTACTGCTGTGCTATAGATACATTATTGTATTGTACACATACCTAACCTACTTGTGCATACAACCTACTTGTGCATACAACATACCACTGAGTGTTCGTTGGGAATCCAGTTTTGTGTCAGAGTGTTCGTTTTTTTGGGATGCTGTCTTGCGCAGATATGATGGTTGAATATCACAGTGCATTAGAATTTCGACCAAGTCACGGTGTTCATCAATTTTCGACCGACTCGAAGGCCGGTAAATTTATAGGCGATTTTTTGCACAGATCCGCGAAAGACCTGGGACTAAACACTTGGTTGAAATAGTGCAGTAGCGCTCGAAAAATTCGAAGAGATTCTGCAATTACATTGACTGCTTCATGGTTTCAACTTTCAAGCCAATCACTGGCAGAGCCTCAGGAAAGCTGGATTTATCGGTCATAGATTGATGGAGGATTCATATTGCACGCTTTGACCGACAGATTCGAGTGGTTCGTTGCAGGAGAGCGCGCCGATTTACTAGATGCATATTTGAAAAGGCGTGTCTACCTCGCGCGTTGCCCAAAGTCCAATTGGATTCGATTTAATTCTGCGGTGTACCAGCCCGAGTATTGCAATCATATGGAGCGCTGCCCATCCAAAAGTCAGGTATCGAATAGGGTGCAAAATCAAATTCAACGGCCATGATGTACCGTTTCAACCACGGGACCATTTGGATCGAATCGATCGGGGAGGGGAGATGCTGCCGCGGAAGTAAATATTCGATCGATAATATCTAATCGCGGGGGCTTTTGAGTGGGGAGTGAGTGGGGTCGCCGCCGCCATGTGTGCGGGTGTGCGTCGTGAGGGAGGACAAAGGCAAGGTCCGATTCAGAGTACAAGAAGACAAGGGTAAGACAATGAAAGCATAAATTAAAATCAAGCTCAAGATGGAGTGAACCCCGGGAGTAACTCAGAAGAGTCAAGCAGGTGGTAGGAAACCTTGCGATTTCGATCGTAGTTTTATTGTTGTGGGCACTGCTGGTTAGCCACATACGGAAATGACGATCGGGGGTTCGTGACTTACTTACTTCCACTCTAAACTGCAGACGCCCAGGAACCTCGGGAATTGCATGCGAAATTAAAAGTCCATGAGTACTCGGTGTTGGCCGGTGTTGAGATTGGAATGAAGGTGGGCCCGCCTGGGATTCCACCTGTTGTCGGCGGACTTGGATATCAGCCGGTGGAAAGAAAAATCGAAAACAAGGTGACCCACAAGGCGCCGTGCTTTCCTTTAATCACATCATCTCCTTGGAGGCAAGAAGCCGTTGTTCAGCAACAGCGAAATTTCAAGTCAACCGAAAATGGCCTTCGACGTGCGATGCGCTCGCTCGCACAAAGGGATGGAGCATTAAACCCGCGGTAAGAAGTGTGAATAAAATAGCTCCCAAGTGGGCGCCGCGCGTTAGAAAACACAGAAAATTAATTCGGAGCTTGAACGCGGAGCTTGAACTCGAACGACGTTGCGAATTTTGGGAGCGTGGGTGTGGGCAAGGGTGGCGCTGCCGGCACGCGAACCACGTCGACGTCGATGGACATCGACGATGGCGATGGCGATGACGCCGACGATCCGGGGATCTACGGATGCCGTACGTGGGTGTCGTCCTCTCCAGAACGCGTCGTAGGAGGCCAGAGGAGTGCCCGCAGGATTTGAATGGGGTGGCAACAAATTGAGCGATTTGTAGAAATGTTGTTGAAAGCCATGTGGCGCGACCCTTGGCGCGCGTGCAATATATATATATGGGGACCCACGTCGGCTAGCGTAAATCCCGAATCTGGGCGAAAAGGTATCGGGTCAAGGCAATGGCTCCAGCAAGGGCTCCCTGGAGAGTGATATTGCCTCATCCATCTGACTCGCAATCCAATCTCAGGGCCAACAAGGAAAGAAGGCCTCGTTTGAACGCTAAGGTAGCCGCCAAGCAAACACCACCAACGTTCCAAATCGGGATAAAATTTCGAATCCTGTCTGCTAAACAGTGCCCAGAGAGAATAGGCGAAATCTGTCTCCAACATTTTGTAGATAGACATCCCATTCATGTACCTGCAAAGCAGATTGGACTCAAACTCAGAACTGACAAAGTTTAAAGCCTCGCAAGTTGTCAAGTGGCCCGTGAGAAAATTTGCGTGATCCCGACTTAAATTTGCTTAAACTTTTTTTCCTTGCTCACAATGGAGCGGTGGGATGGTTAACAAGGCAGCTAGAGCATCTCTCCATAAAATGTTGGGAGCCGATTTGGCCAATCTTGCTGCATGATTATCTGGTGCATTTATTTTGTCCATTTGTCCATATTTGGAACGTTGGTGGTGTTTGCTTGGCGGCTACCTTAGCAGGCCCCAAGGTCTTCCTCTCCAGGCATGGCAAAGCCTTCGCACCGGTGTACGTTTGATTCCCGGGGCCGTTCGCGGACCTTGAAAACGTGGTCGATAAGCAGATAAGTAGGTTCAGAAGCCTAAACTGCAAGTCGGAAGCGTGCCGGATCTATAATTGTTCTGTCAGGATTGTTGTATCCATGGCTTAGCGAGCGAACGTGGAGAAGATAGGAAGGTGTAGCACGCTGGTCTCGACACCGCGAGGGAAATATGTTATCAATCTGCGCGATTTTAGCTACTGTCGCGAACGCGCCTATGCAAATGACGCCAGCGCGCAGGAACTGTTTTTCGGTAGCGAGGTGATTTTCATCCGCGGAAGCAAATGTTTCGCGGTTGGCGCGTAGATCTGCAGTGATGCGGGCAATAGCAAATCGTCAAACCGGGGTACTCGTCTTCGCATGGCAAATATAGTCGTACGGGATGGAGTGGGTGGTTGAGCACGATGGTTTAGGCAAAGGCTGGCCTGGTTGATGCTGATAGCGGTAGTTGCGGGACTCCGTCGGACAGGTGTCGGTAAGGATTGAAATTTGATGCGAGGGTTTCTGAAATTTCCATAGCGTTTTTGGTGGCTCAAGTGACTCCCGCTTGATGCCATTTCACCGTCTCCCCATTGAATGCGCGTCCAGCTGATACATTAATTCATTTTGCACTCCACAGTGAAGTCGGAGAGTAGCCAGGCCGACACTCCATTCATGTATTCGTGGAATAAGCTGGCATCTGCGGTGAGCAAAAAGTAATCGATCGATGTTGAACACGATTACCGGGAATATCCGCTTCCGCGGAGGCAATATGCATGGCAGATTCCGCAGAACAGCCCAGAACATCCTCTCAATCTCTTGGTCGATTAATGCCCCCGTACATGCGTGAAAGTAGATGGGCGATTATGAGAATCGAACCCTTTCTTGGGAAACCCACTCCCCGACGCCGAGGGACCTCGAATTTGCAAGGAGGCACACCAGGGGACGAGGATGTAGACGAGCAGAAAGTGAACAGGGGCAGTTCAGGGCAAGATGCAGCGTCGGTACAGCGGTCCGACGACGCTTTCGAATTCGGGTCTAGTTTAGCGACCCGGAAAATTGGCTCACTCTTGGGAGGGCGGGAGAGCTGGCCGGAGGAACACTCATCTCCGGCGTATGTCAGCGCCCACGCGCACCCACATACACTCGAAAGAGATGGTATCGAGCCGAGGACATGTACACTAAAAGAGGCTAAAAACCAAGGCTAAACCGAAAAAGAGCGAAAAAATCGCAAAGAAGAAAATGAAACGTGATGCCAGTCGAAATCAAAACATGATCCGGTAAGAATTTGCTTGCAAGTCAAGCTTGATTAGCTTCTCAGTTGTTCGATCCGCCCCGGGCGCCCGTAGGACCCGAGAGGTCGACTGCATATATCGGCGCTCGATTATTGGTAAATCTACTTTCAGAGCCATAATTTCCAACATACGTTGAACATACGGGACCTTTATTCGATTTTCACAATCGGTGTTGGCGATTGGCCAACCCTAAACTTGCCGCCGCTTACCAGCTCCACCCCAAAAATTTGGAACCCGCTAGAACTCGCTTCTACAACAGACAGGATCAAACAGGATCAAGGGAAAAATACAACATATAGAAATACGCGACGACAGGCCGAGCAGGCCGAGCGTCCGGATTTAGCAGGATTTAGTAGGAGTCTAACGGGTAGTTTCCTGCATGGAGATGTTAAACGCCAATTGCATTTCATCGCCCACGCGAGTACGTGGGTCCTTACGGGTCCCTGGCTTCACGCGTGCATTCGGAAGGGCGCTCAACATGATATTTAAAGAGACTTTCAATAGAGTTCATAGAAGACCATACACATGGGTAAGCTATTAGTGTAGATGCGCATGTACCAGTAGATTTGGAGATGTGGTTGAGCAGTCAACGTGGATGCAAATATGCTACAGATGTTGTTTCAAAGCTAGAACGGACGGGGTAGTATGATACAGATTTGGAGTTCCAGCCAAAATTGTGTTCCAAGATGTAATTGTTCCAAAATGAGTTGAGGAAACCGCACGCCTATCGTCTGGCAGTACGTGCTGGGCGAGTCGACTTCCTCGTTGCAGTGGACTTGTCTATTTGAGGCTCTTCTACCTTTTTGCCTTTCCGGGAGCTTGGACCTGCACTAGCGTTCGCCTTTTCTTTCCCCTTAGACGACGTCGTGGCCTTCCCCTTCTTTTTTGGTGGCTCCGGCTCTCCTACACTGCTGAGCGGGCTGCTGTCCGCTGTATGCATCTCCGCAAACGTCCGCTTCTGCACCCCGCGATCTGCTTCGCACGTCTCCACGGATGCGGGGACGAGCCCGGGCGGCGGAGCAGGGGCCACTGCAGGCGCGGACGGCCCCCCATAGATATATTCACTCTCCTGTGAATGCGACTGCGGATATCCTTGCATCCCTGGTGACGGCTGAATGAGCTCTTCACCACTCGTCTCTGCGCGTTGGAGTACATCGCTCCTCCGCTCCAGTTCGCGCGTTTCCGCAATCGGGCGGAGGCGAGTGGTAGCGGCTGGTGGGTCATTATCCCCGTAGGGATCCACCGTCGGTGCGCGGGGTAGGAAAAGCGCATAGTCGTCCGCATACGGGTCGACTGTCACGGCGCGCAGCTGCGCCGGACGTTTAGGGGGTTCGACAGGATTGCTTCCGCCGCTCTGAAGCGATTCTGTGCGCGCATGAGAATCTCCAGCGTTGAAGTCGTCGGGGTATTTAACCTCGTAGGTCTGCTTGTGCCCTGCAAGCCAGGGCTCAAACTCGGCCAGTCGAAGAGCCAAGCGCTCATCGGGTTCGATTTCCAGTAAACGCCGGACAAAATCTTTCCCTGCGAACAGGTTAACGAGGAATATTCTCATGATACAGAGTACGCTCACCTGACGACGTGATTCCCTCCTTGGAATCGAGATACTCCCAACTAATGCGCCTGTTCTGTATAAAATCTTTGAGCTCCGTAGTGGGCCCTTTAGCTTTAGGGAATGGATTTGTCATAGTGAACCTGGCACGTCTCCTTAGCCAGCGTCAAAAAGAAGAGGAGAGAGACGCACATCTGGAACACAATTACGCCCACGCTCCAACTGTCGACCATGTTTGAGTATTCTCCTGTGATAATCTCGGGGGCGATATATGAGGGAGTGCCACACTGAGTCTGTAAGTAGGGGTTAGCGTTCTTGCACAATTTTCGGGCGGCGCCAAATACTCTGAGAGCCGTATTTTCATCGACGAGCTTGGCCAATCCAAAATCCGCGACTTTGACCTTTGGTGGCGTGTCAAGGGTGAGAAGAATATTCTAATCTATGTTTAACGACGCCCCGCTAAAGATGTAGTTGAAATACGTACCTCAGGTTTCAGGTCTCGATGCGTAATCCCCTTGGAGTGGATATATGCAACAGCCTTGCAGATTTGGAATGTCAGATGGCAAGACATCCAGTCAGCTAGATACCGTTAGCATGAAGAGCATGAGAGGGGAGATGATACGTACTGAGGCCTTTGCCGTTGTTGGTGGTCGTCATAAAGAAGAATAGGTCGTGCCCATCCACATATTCAAGAACGATGTCTGGAATTGAATGTTTAAAAGAGGGCCAGCCCCACTTGAGGACCGGAACCTACCGACGCTTCGATTTCGATTTTCGAAGAATTCCAAAAGTTTGCACACGTTCGGATGGTCAAGGCCTCTCATGATGTTGATTTCGCGATAGACCCGACTGTTCTCGGCACCCGGATCTGGCCGCATCGCCTTTAAAAAAATTCAGCCTGGAGAACGGGCACTAGAATTCAATTACGCACCTCGTTGATAACCTTCACGGCCACCCATTTATTGGTGCCTTTTTGGAGAGCCTTGAAGACCCTGGCATACGATCCCTTGCCGAGTTGGATGGATAGATCGTACTGTTTATAAAGAGCTCGCTCTTCTGAGACAAGGTCGCGGTATATAAACCCTACACGAGTACACGACGTCAAGTTAGACGGAGGAGGTAGCGCGATGAGACTGACTGTATTCTGGTTCGTTCTCCTTGTTCGGGCGCCTTCCGAGCCCAAAAGAGAGTTCATTACCGTCGGACAGGACACGAGTGTTGCCCGGTCCGATTTTGTCCAACTTCATGTAAAGATTTAGAGAGTGAGTAGACAGCCTACCAGTCCGACTCGAGCCACCCACCGAGCTTCCATTCCTGCCAGCCACCCAGGTTCCGTTCCTAGACTTGTCGTATACTATTACCTCAGATTCACCGTCCCCCTTGCCGTTCCATTCTATGACCGCATGAAGGGTGCCTAGAAGCCGTCAGTGAGCTGAACGAATTACAAACACAATCTTACTGATACACGTCCACGGAAGATGGAGTGTGCTCCTTGGATCGCGTCCAACTGTAGCCTTTGGATCTGCCTTTAGAAGTCGAACGGGAGGTAACCCAACAACGCATGGGATGAGAAGACCCCACGACTTCGCGTCTAAACTATCCTCTCGCGCACGGTGCGCGGGGCCGTCTTCTGGCTGGCTCAGAGGTTGTGTTTGCGTTTGCGTTTGCGTTTGGTCCTCCACGTCGCCATGGTCCACGACTTGGCTGGCGCCATTCATGGACACGTCCATGGTGTGTTGCAAGAGCCACCTTGGTGAAGGTGAAGCCACAAACCACAATGTTGAAACTCCATTGGGACAGTTGCGCCCACGTGGACGGCTTATGTTATCTCGGTGACTCGAAACACGCCAGGGGCGTATTGCAGACGGTCTTCTCATGAATTTGAGGGTGGTCGGTGTTTCTTCTCATAAATTCGAGATTTCTACGAGTCTTGACGAATTATACGTCAAGAATATGTACGTCTGGAACGAAGATAGCGAAATCGTAGTCGTTGGCGGCTTGATGTCGCAATGGTTTAGTTGAAATGCGCGAGACTGCGTCTTAAAGAGGTATAGGCCGGGAGTAAAGTCGATGTTTGTAGTTGAATATCACGCCTTGAACTTGGTGTGTTGTCGAGCGCTGGAAAGATTAGTCGGGAAGAGGGTTTGAGGTAAGTCATTTTGAGGTTAAGTCCAAATGGAAAGACACAGGAAACATGTACATATCTAAAGGAATAATGGAGTCCATCATGCGGGACGGACCTTGCTTGAAGGTGCGCTGAGCGGCGGAATTTATTGGAAAAAAGATAAGAGCAATCACACCAGTAACGTTCAGGGAGTTGGGGTGAGAGTGGAGATTTCCAGACGAATCTGAAAATATAGGTGTACGCGGCATGCTTGGGACTCTTCAATTTTGATTCGGACTGGATTCAGAGAGTCTGAGGAGACTCAAGAGTTTCGTGGCATTTTGCCTCTTGCGGCTTCCCGGATGTCGATCAACATACCATCCGGGTAATGGATGTGTCTGTGGATGAGTGCGATACGAAGAAACTGGTGAGTTAGACACGCTGCTGCACCCTAGTTCTTACATCGTGGTGGTGCGTAGGAAAGGAGGTACATGTGGCAGTGTTGATGCTCAAGCTGGACCACACAGGTGAACGCCTTCGTCCGCTTTAGGAAATTTTGAGTATCTTTACCAAAAAAATTAAGCGAACTAGATAAAGCCTTCAGATAACACACAGTCCGGAAAGAGCCATAAAAAACACAGCCAGTCTCCGCCCGCGAACGCTTCAGCTTACCGCCTGGCCCAGAGTGAGGATGAGAGCAATTGATTCAGAGCATTCACAAACCTCAGGTTAGAGTGGAATACCACGAGCATCGGATGTCTCCAATAACTTGCGCCAAAAAATAGTCGTTTCATTCGCAATCTACTGAGTTCAGTTCTACCACTCAAATCACCCAAGGTAGCCTGAAACAAAATCAGCGCAGAACGACAGACTCACTCTAACCTGAGAACAAATTGAGCAGCACGTTGGGAAAAGTCAGGGTCGGGTGGACAAAAAATCTAGTGGGGAAAAAGGGCGGGATACTGAGCTTGTCGGATAGCATTCGTAAGTTTCGTCTGTGTTGTCGAAGTAGACGTCTAGTTCTGTACGCCAGGAGAATCCGACTCATCATTCGAACGCGCTTGAATAAGCAAGATAGCATGCCCATACAGTTGAACATGAAGCTATTACTCGAACACCTTCGTTCAGAAGACGTTCGGGAACTGATAATTTGGCATCTATTTCTGCTATTTCGTGTCAGGCATTGGAATGAGAGGGTACTGGCCAACGACGAGCTGGAGCTTCCGGATCCAGTGGGAGGTGCTGCGCAACATACCGAGAAACTCCCCTTGTTTCCGAGCCCGAGACCTAAGCTTCCAGCTGTTCAGTCCGTCCACAATCCTCTCGAAACGCTCGACGACTTCATTCATATCCGGTCGCTTCGCCGGGTCGGTGTTGACCATATCCGACACAAGAGATTCCATGAACTCGAACCCGGGCCTCCGCCGTGCGTATTGATGACCCTGACAGGGTGCAAGATGAATCACAGCGCCCGGTGATTTGAGGATCACCATACCTTGGTGAAGTACAATCTAACAAGGTTTCCCAGATAATAAACATCGACTGGAAACGGGTCACTGTCCGGGGCTTGATCACGTTTATTTGCTGTTTGGAATTCCGGGACACTTTTGTCGCCACCAAGTATCGGAGTCTCAAGAGGGGGGCGATCTTCTGGCCTGTACTTGACTGCGAGGCCGAAATCCGTCAAGTAGTATCTCACAGGGTGTTGTGCGCGACTCAGGTAGGCGATGTGGCCCTTGAAGTCGCGCCTCATGCTTGGCTTCACCGGATGGAACGGCCTTGTAGTAATGGGCGAGGCATCCATCATAATGTTCAAGTGCGTGCAGTCTCTGTTGAGACAATCAAGATACGCGGTGGCAGGAATCCAAGTGAAAACGCACCGGTGTACAACATTCTGCTTGTGCATGTATCTGACACCCTGAACAACTGTCAATTGGACGAGTCGCATTATCCGCAGCGCTGTGAAGTACCTCAAAGATTTGTCTGAAGAACGAGACGACTTCTCCGACCGTGTCGAAATGAGGCTTGTCATACGGAACAAGTAAAGGCATCACAAGGATATGGACGTTAGGGTCGTCTGGAGTTTGCAAAACATCGTAAATGGGGACGCAGTGGTTCTGAGGATCAGACCGCTGAGGTTCCGCTGAGAACCAGGTAGCGATGTCCACTTCAAAAGGATTGACTGCATTCTTGACCCGTTTCAGCATCACGAACGCCCCGTCGCCGACTCGGGTGGCGTCCATCACTGAGGCCCGGTGTCGACGACGCGTCAATGCCCTATATCCCCGCTGAGAAATCATGAGCCAGGCATACCTTGTGCATATGGGCATCTTCATGTTCCGTCGGATACCCTGAATTCTTCCAGGATGGGGTCCAACCCTCTTGAAATCTCGCGCGCAGAACATATCCTTTGCTTTTGAGCCAGTCGCGGTGGTTATACCAGTAAATTTCGGCCCCATGCAAATGGGTAAACGGCGCGCCCGTCGAGTCCCACTCCTCGGGACGCGTCCCTATGGCAGGTTCTGTAGTTGGGGGGTCCATCGCATACCCCAGACGCCGGAATGTCGTGCAAAAGGACTATGGTCACGCTGTGGGTCCATCCCTGTCGAATCAACAATAGAGACAAAAGCAGGTGCCAGTGTGGCAGTGTCGATGCTCAAACTGAACCACACAAGTAAACGCTTTCGTCCGCTTTAGGGAATTATGCATATTTCAACAGAAATTATAGTAAGCGCTGTATATATATCCCGACATGTCAAGGGATGAGGCCCAAATGTCTACATGGCCAATCTCCGCCCGCCAACGTCTACCCCCCTCTCCGCCGTCCGGCCTTTTTCTCAGGCGACACATCCATCTCTTCGGGCTCCACGCTCCTCCCCTTCTTCATGACCCGTTCGGGCGGGGGCGACCCCGTCGAAAAGTGTGACAGTGTATTCCACGTAGTCCCCGTCCCCGCGTCACTGTCCATGTCCTCCGCAGGCGGCGGCGTCAGCGTCCCGTGCTTGCGCTTATTCCCCCCACTCGGTCCCGGCCCCGGCTCCGTGCACGATGCTGCCACACGCTCGAGCTGCTCCGGTGAGAGCGTGTACAGCGAATTGACCTGCCGCGCGCGCGCGAGCACGTCGGCCTGACGCTCCCGCGTGCAGCCCTTGTTGTTGGGCAGCGGCAGGGGCCCCGGGGCGACCGCGGGGGCCGTGGCGTGGCGGCGGGTGGTGGGGGTGGGGGTGACGTCGGTGTCGTCGTCGTTGTACTCCGGCGCGCCGGGCCCCGCGTTTGAGGTGCACTGCATCGTGACGTCCTCGACTGGGGAGGCCGCGTACAGGTCTGCGTCGTCGAAACGCAGCCAGTTGTGTTTGAGAGCCTGCGGCATTGTCAGGCGTTGGGCAGGGTCCGTCTTCATGAGACCGCGAATGAAAAGGCGCGCTGAGTCGAGGGGATTCAGATGAGGATGCGGAATCTAATGAATTGTATGATAGGAATATGTACCTTCGGAACTGGGCCGTATAGGGTACTCTTCCTTGTCCAAGCCAACAATTTTTTGGTCGAAGGATGCCCAATCGATGGTCCTATTTGCTTTAACATGTTCCAAAGTAGGGGCTATCCCCACCGGCATATTCAGATATATGGGTTTTAGGTACGCTACACTGCCCACGGCAGGGTAAGGACATAGTTGGAACACGGAGACATCGAAACACACCAGTTATGCATCACTCCGCCGGCGGAGTAGACATCGATGGTGAAGTGCGGGTAGCCGGTTTTACGCTTTATGTGGTCCAGAAACTCGGGGGCCAGATACATCGGTGTGCCGCAAATCGTCTACGTTTTTCATCGTGAGCCTGGCGAAGAGCTAGCAACAGACAGAATGAAGTATACGTACACTCAGGCGAAGCTTGTCTCTGACCATCTTCGCCAGTCCAAAATCCGCGATTTTGAGGACAGGCGGCCTGTCCGTCGAGAGCAACACATTCTAGGTGGGATTTTGAGTACCACATCCGCGTCAGACAGAGCACAATTGGGAAACGAACCTCAGGCTTCAAATCGCGGTGGGTAATTTCCTGGCTGTGAATGAACGCCAGTGCCTCGCAGAGCTGCCGCATCAGATGCTTCGTCATGCGCTCGCTGAGGCCGTCATATTTGACAATAAATGAGAATAGGTCCCCGCCGGCCATGAACTCGAGAACGATGTCTACACGCACTCAATCTAGAGGGCAGCGCCAGGAAAGCAACGAAGACGCACCGATGCTGTGATCCGGATTCTGGAACCACGTCTGCAGCTTACATATATTGGGGTGCTCGAGCGCCTGCATCGCCTTGATTTCGTCCAGCATTGCCTGCCGGTTCTTATCATACACGGTCTCCCCACGCTCGTTCCAGACCAGATCTTTGGAGCTCTGTCCCTACATAGGGAATCAGCACCGGGGTCCGAGAGATAAGGTGGTAGGAAGGCGCACCGGATTGATGGACTTGACCGCGAACATGGTCCCATCGCGTCGGCTGTAAGCTTTGGTCACCACCCCGAAGCACCCCCGTCCAATGACCTCTTGGAGATCGAATTCCTCGAGCACGCCACGCGTCAGGGACGCCAAGTCGTGGTATATGAATCCTATTCCCAAGCTTCAATAATAGCGTGACAATAGAAGCGAGGAGGAGGGATGCGCACTGAAATCGTCCATGGTGTCGTTCCCTGGCGGGGGCGGCTGCGGCTGCGCGAACGAGATCTCGGCATCGTTCGGTATGGAACGCGGCTCGTGGGGCTTGACGACGGTACCATCGATCTGTGGACCATATTAGTGAGAAACGGCGCAGCAGCAACTCGGACCCACAAAGGTGCGGTTCCTCGACCCGTCATCCGTGATCGTCACGCACGACACGCCGTTCACGACGCCCTCCCAGCGGAGCGTCGCGTGCTTGGCGCCTCCGAGTCGCACCATTAACTTCGTGGCCTCTTCAGCTTACCCGAATCCACTCACTTACTGTGGGCGCCGAATGATCAGTGTTGGCCACACTAATAAGAAGGCCGAGCCACTCACTTTTTAGGTGCGGGATACGGATGGTGCTCGCCGGTGCGCGGCCAATCGTCACCTCGGGCTGGTTCCGGTAGAGGTCGTATCGCTCCTGCGGGACGAGGGTGTTCCCTGGGTAGCGCTGAAGGTAACCCCAGAGGTTTGGGTCCCGTGTCTCGCGCGGCGGCGGGGGTCGACTGGGACTGCTCCTGCGTGTCGGGTAGGTCCTCTTGCGACGCGGGGCATTCAACACAGTCGTCCATTGGAGTCGCGTCGCGGTCCATGTTGGTGGCGGTATGTAAGATGATAATAAGAAGACAAGCAAGAATCCCATTGTCCTTTTAACCTCTTTGCATGAAAGAGACTGATGATATTCTTGATGGGGAAACCATGAAAGAGCCAGAAATACCTCCTTTGTCGGATGAAAGAGATGGCGCTTTGACCGGGAGCTTTGTGTGAAATGTGCACGCTGCAACAGATCAGGCACGATTCGTGAGGACAAAGGCATGACGCACATGTACCGTAGCTTCGGCTGCTCATTCGCGGGGAGAAAAAGAATAGAACATGTAAAACTTGAAAGGAACATGAAATTGGGTCCCTGATCATGACTGCGTAGGACAGCGTTGGCTTATGTCGACTTTAATCCGTATCCATCGGTGAAGAGGTTTATTTCATTGAAGGCTGGATGCGTGAGCATCTAGTATGCGTCCGTTCAGACACTAGGCGTATCCGACATCGAGAGACGAAGGAGAATGTATAGACCTCCGTTCCAAACATACATACACCACTCGAGAGATAGGGGCTTTGACGAGAACGGCGCTGGGCAACGCCAGCCCGCAGCCTGTCTGCTCGCATATGCTCATAGTCGTATTTTGAAAGACTGTATCGGGATTATGTATACATTGAGACGAAAACTCGAAAGCGACTACCGAGGGTTGGTTCTTTTCTACGCGCCACCATCCAGTATACTTCGTTTCAGTCGACGGCGATCAGGACAGACCGTAAGACAAAAGTCATCAAGGTGCTCGTTGGGAACCTACCTATCCGTTCAGCGCGGCCCATCGAGCAGATAAATAATATCGAAAGCGAGAATTCAGGCACGTTTTCTTCGCTGTAGACGCGTCCAGCAACTTGGCCCTAAAGTGGCTTCGCAGTCTTTGCCACAAGTCCCCGTCTACCTTGTTCTAGAACGCGAAAGAAGAGAAAGAACAAAGACGATCCTCGCTCACGTGCAGTGGACCGCCAATCTTTCATCTCCATCAAGCTTAGCCTTGTAAACTTTGAATTGGCTTCCTTGCTTTCTTTCTTTCTTCCTCCCACCATGTACGACAACTCCTCCAACGTTGCCGTTGCGGAGGAGGACCTCCAGCAGACTCAAGAAGACTCGCAGGGCACACAACCGTTGACCCAACCGGACGGGGACGTCGACCCCAACAGATTTTTCTTTGGCTACCTCAATCCGTGCAGCCAGGCGCTCAAGCGCGTAGACCTCTTTAGGGATGCGCCGGACGTGAGTATTGGGCGCAGCAGCATCAACAAAGTCGTCTTTCCGGGTTATAAAATAAGTGAGTGGCGCACCCTCCGAGTGTGCGACGCTCGCTGAAATGTACGAGGCAACTACCACGCCACCATACATTGGAACGGTTTGCACGGCATCGACTCGGTCGTGACAATAGAGGACACGTCCAGCAACGGCACCTTTGTGAGCGTGTTCGCCCCCTCTGCGCCTTGGCTCACCGCCCGCCCACTTGCAGATCAACGGCGACAAAATCGGCAAAGGCCTGCAGCGCATGCTGCGCGACGGGAACGAGGTCGCGTTTGGCGTCGCCGCCGCGTCCAAGGAACAGAACGGGCTCTTTGACTACCGCTTCATTTTCCGCGACCTCGTGTCCGGCGTCGTGAAACGCCCACTATACAGCGCTTACGACCTCTCGATCGAACTCGGCAAGGGCTCCTTTGCCACCGTGTACAAGGCCCTCCACATGGCCTCGGGCGAGTGGGTCGCCGTAAAGGTCATCCATGAGACAAAGCGCCAGCCGCCATCAGCGTCGGGGTCGCAGCCGGCCTCCAGTCGGGAGATCAAGATCATGGAGAACCTTGCGCATCCCAATATCTGCAAGCAAGTCAAGCCTTTCATCTTTTCCAATTTGGGGATTAACAAATGTATAGGCTGCGCGAGGTATTCTGGAATCCCAACGGCAGCATCGGTACGCCCGTCCATTGGCTTTTTGCGGCGACCTAACTTGTCTTTCAGATCTCATCCTCGAGCTCATCGAGGGCGGCGATCTCCTCGACTTTATTCTCACCCACAACGGATTATGTGAGTGCCATACTCAATATACTTTTTGTCGCGCTCAATCAAGTTGCTACAGCAGAGCCAATGTCGCAACATATCACCTACCAGTTGTGCCAGGCGCTGTCCTACATCCACGGCAAAGGTATCACGCACCGTGACCTAAAACCAGAGGTAAGATCTCCCGTTATTCCCTCGTTTACTTGCTAAACTGCGCAATAGAACGTCCTTCTGACAAAGGACGAACCACCGATCGTCAAGGTCGCCGACTTTGGCCTGGCCAAGATCGTTGATAGCATGACCATGCTCAAGGTAGCCATCTTTCTGCTTTGATTTCTTCTCATCTTAATCCACCGTAGACGATGTGCGGCACGCCGTCGTACCTGGCGCCCGAGGTCGTCACGCAGCAGAACAACAGCGGGTACGATTCGCTCGTGGACAGCTGGAGCGTCGGCGTCATTTTGTTTTCCATGTGCGCTGCTTCCCTCCGTTTCACCGTGTCCGGCCGTTCTCACCACGTTCCCGCAGGTTGACCAACACGAACCCCTTCATCGAGACGTCCGTCGAGGACCTCAAGGCGCGGATAGCAGACCGGATTATCGACTGGACGCAACTCGAGATGCTCCGATATGGTGACTCGGCACAGGGCTACTACGGCCTTAGCGATGACGGTCTGCCCGCCTCCTCTCGCGCAACTCATTATTCTCACTCTCTTACAGTCCAGGACTTCATACACCGCCTGCTCGACTTTGACCCGCGGCAGCGGATGAAGCTCGGCGAGGCCCTTAGCCACCCGTGGCTCAAGGACTACCGCTTTGTGTACCAGAACATCGACTACCCCCGGATCGCGAGCGGGAGTGGGAGTGGGAGCGTTTCGGAGGACGTATCGATGCGCTCGGCGGACGGGCTGAGCTTCACCACGGCCGAGTCCGTCAGCCAGGGCTTCGAGCACCTCAAGCTCAGCGGGAGCAGCGGCGGGGTCCTGCGCGCCAACGGGCACGCGGGAGTCAACGGCGAGGCACCTCACGCCGATGCGGACGCTAACGCCAACTACCAAGGGGAAGGGGAGGACTACGACCGGCAGAAGACGCCGTCGAGCACGCCGCCCGGGCTGACGCTTCTCAAGAAGGGTGGGCTGCAGCGCCGCAGCGAGGTGCTGCAGCAGGCGGTCGAGACGGGCCGCCCGCTGGTGGAGCCGTCGTGGGAGATGGTCAATTACGCGCAGTCGCAGGAGAAGACCGCGTCACAGGAGGCGTCGCAGGAGGCACTGTACGGCCCCACCCCCGGCCCCGTGTGCGACGAGCCGGCGCCGGCGCCGCCGGTGGTGTCCAATGGGAAGGGGAAGAAACGCGTATACGCGGAGCTGACGCCGCTGACAGAGGAGGAGGAGGAGGAGGAGGAGGGCGGGGAGGGCGGGAGCCGGGCGAGCAGCCCCCTGAGCAGCGTGGGCGACTCGCCGCCGGCGCCGGCGCCGGCGCGCAAGAAGAGCCGGAGCGCGAACGCGAGCCCGGAGGCGAGCACGGCGACACCAGCCAAGGGGAAGGCGAAGCGCGGTGGGCGGACGCCCGCGAGCGCGCGCAAGGTCAAGGCGAGGGTAGACGCGGACGAGGCGCTGCCGTTGGGCACGCGGCGGTCGGCGCGCGCGAAGAGCCGGCGGTAGGTGGCGCATTTTCTTTTACGGCTGGATCTCTCTTTATTTTTCTGTATTTTGGCTGGCATCACCATCTCACTACCCATCCATACATCCTATCCCACTCCTACTCCCACAATCTCCACTCCCACATCATCATCCCCCTCTTCCTGCTGTCTGTCCCTCCTCGCTATGTCCTACTGCATCACTATACAGTGTACTTACCTGTCGTCTGTACACCTCTCGCACACAAAGCATTTGCTTAATGACTCTAAATCGCGCCCTCGGGTTCAGCCCGATTGGTGCTCATGTGGATGGACAATATCAAGCACAAGTTTTTTGAAGCAGTTTATAGCAAATGGATACATTTACGAATCTTTGAAAACAGGGGTAGAAGAACATGCACAACCCGGCGGTACCAATGTTTCTGAAAACACTGCGGGAAACGTATAGCGGAGAGTCGCCCGCTTTGATGACGCGACGGGAACGTAACTTCCACGAACTCAGGCCGTCGCGAATGGCGGCAAAGCGTTGGACGACCTCGTCGATGTCGGTCGTCTTTCTGGCTCGCCGGAGATCATGTCGTCGACGTAGTAGATGTCGGTAGAAAAAAGATAGCAAGGTTTTATGATAGGAGGCTCGGCGCCGTCTTCAGTCTTCAGGGCGACGAATTCGGGGGCGGTCTCATCGCCCCCATACGTAAATGGGCGATTCCAGTGGAGGGTCCCTCGCCTGATACCTGCAAGAGATACCAAATTCAATGATATAATATCTTGGAGGCCGCTGAGTACGAATATGTACCGCGGCACCAACTACGAAGATGTGGGATGTGGGATGTGGGGCCATGTCGGCTCTGGTTAATGGAGACTGGAGAGAAGCTCCTGTAATTTGTAGCGCGATAACGGCGTAGTGCATTGCGCAGCTACCGCTGATCGTTGGTTGAGTTCGAAGGAAGAGCAAGGCATATAGATTTCAGTGAAGGTACGTGAGAATGTGGGACCAAATACTCCACAACTAACGCTCGCATCCCGATTTGGTGAAGATATTCATGCCGGCGTCTTTTTGACATAAATAAGTTTTTTCCATTCCGCCCAAAAACAAAACCTCTAATTTATGGTCTGACTACGGGAGACCACTTTTGAGCGGTTCGAGAGGAACTCGAAATGACTGTCAAAAATAAATAATCTTCGACTTTGCAATAAATTTGCTCGAACCTGCTTAAAAATAGTCTCCAATAAACAGACGTTACAACAAGATTCCTCGTGCTTCGTATGTTGCAGTTCAAGCGCTGGAACGGCGGTTGAAACAAATCCAACTCGGCAATACCAGCACCAATACTTCATGCCGAGTAATTTCAAAGGGAAAGTCGCTTATGCACAATAGCGTAAGTCATCCATACCATTCGAACCATTGTTGATGTTGGCGACCCAAGATGTTTAGTTCCCATTCTTTGAGTTACTGCCACACATATCCACTCTACGTCATTGTCGCTTGAAGGACACGTGGGTGGGAATTAAACAAAGCATGAAAGAAAGATATATAAAAGCTTCAAGAAAGCAACAAGAGACGAAAATCAGCGAGATGGAATAGGCGGTGTCCTTCGGATAATGAACCCAAGTTTTCTGAACGAATGGGTAACCGCATGATAAGCGTTTAAAGGGTCTTGAAAAATTGGCGACGTGGGAACGTAGCTTCCGGCCGCTGAGCCCGCGGACAATTTCTTCAAAGCGCTCAACAACTTCGTCCATTGACGGTCGCAGGGTCGGATCATCTTGGACCATGTCCGCCACTAACAACCTCATGAACTCGAAGCCAATTTTTTTCTCGACAAACATTGAGCCCTGGCCGAATGTCAAGTTTATAAAAGGAAACCAATCTGGGAAAATTACCTCTAGAAACTCGGTCCGTATAAGGTTTCCCATATAATAGAAGTCGGTTGGGAACGGGTCGCATTCCAGAAGTATCTCCCGCCCTGGGATGATTCGGAATTTCGGGACAGTTTCGTC
The DNA here is from genome assembly GCA_029289565.1 of Mycena galericulata. Taxonomy (NCBI): domain Eukaryota; kingdom Fungi; phylum Basidiomycota; class Agaricomycetes; order Agaricales; family Mycenaceae; genus Mycena; species Mycena galericulata. Next base: position 203,658 of record JARKIA010000080.1, on the reverse strand, counting down.
GCCACCAATAATTATGGGCTCCAAGGGGGCGTGGAGGCCAGTAGGATACTTTCTTGAGAGTCCAAAGTCTATCAAGTAGTATTTTACTGGACGTTGGGTACGTGTCAGAGTCGAGACTCCGTGTTTGAAATTCCTTGATCTCTCCCGGCGGATTGGATGGTAAGGCTTCGGATAGAGTGGGGTTGCATCCATCATGGTGTTTAACGAGTGGCCATCCCTAGACCACAAGGTCAGATATCTCAATTGATACAGAAAGGTTTAATCCACCTGTGTGCAACGTTGTTTCTGTGCATATACTGGAGGCCCTGGAAATGAATCGTTCAAGTTTCGATCAAAGAGCTAGTATGAATGCATTACTTGCCTGGAATATCTGTCTAAAGAATTCGATCGCCTCTCCGAAAGTGTCGAAACGGGATTTGTCGTAACGGCTGAGGAAAAGCATGACGATAATCCGTCTGTTGGGGACACCGGGAACATCCAGCACATCGAGAATGGGGACGCAGTGGTTGGAAGGGTCGGATGCCTGGGGTTCTTCGGAAAACCACAAGCCGATAGGGATTTCGTCTGGATGGACGGTTGTGTGGAGGGGCTTGAACGTAACAAATAAACCATCGGAGATCCGTGTAGCGTCCACTGTTTTGTAGGCCTTGACGGGAGTGGTATTCAAAGTGGGAAACAGTGACTGATTGAAGCCAGCGTACGGTGTCAGGTTGTCCATCTTCACAAAGCATCATGTTTTTCTTGGGGTCTTCGACCCACGAAAGAACCCAGTCCGGTCGATACCTCGGCCGAAGGAGGTAACCACGCTTATTTAGCCATTCGCAGTAATCTTGCCAAAACGGCTCGTTGGGACAGTCCAGAAAGTCACGGTAAGTACCGGCGGGGGGTGGAAGATTTGTCACTGGCTTAGACTTGCTTAGTGGGCTTTTCATGGTGAAGATGATTGTCGTTGATGGGAGTTCTCCTTATAAAGAGTGCCACATTGTGGGTCCTAGTCGGCTACGATTCATCTTTTTGGGGAAGATCGCCACATTGTGGGTGCATTTTGAACCCATCAGGCCAATTTACTAAGTTTGGACAATTGAGCCGCATGTGTCGAAGTCTTTTATTGTAGCTCGAAGAAGAACAAGCCATCTGATCACAAAATGTTAAGCCATAGAAACGGAGAAGAACAAATACTGTATGGATGAGACACAGCAGTGGCGTACCTGTTCTTGTCCTTTATTCGGTCTCTTTTGTTCTGTGGTGCGTATTTAAGCAGCCAAGTTCCTGAGCTGGAATGCACATACACCACGCTAAACAAATCCCAATGCTCTCTCCTACCCAATTAGTGGCCACGATTAAATCGAACGCCGATTTTGTACTGGAGGTCATAGAACAGGCCAATGCGGAATCTAGCGTTATTCCACCTGACGCACAGCTTGAAATCACCAGGATATATTTGCAGTACGCGGGCATTCTCCATCAGTTTCCTATATACACTGACTGCCCAGACTAGTTCTTTGATAGAATTCCAAGATGTCGACGGAGTCAAGAAGCTCATTACCGAATATACGGAGAAGGTCCATAACGTCTGCAAGGTAGAGAAAGACTCAGAAGATCTGTTAAAGGTGAGACATCCGGTCCGGCGGCCATAAGAATCTAACAAACAGACCACCTTAGGAGGTCAAGGCCATGTGCAAAGCGGCTCTTGCACGCAAGGACAGAAAGCCTGAAGAGTCGGAGGAAGATGCAGAAGATATGAATCAGGTGAGACATCATTCTGGCACCCAGAAGAGTGTGACCCACCTCCTCCCACTTAGGGCCCGGGCAGAAACGTTGACGCACCCGAGGCGTCCATTACTGAACTCCCTGAGCCTGTCCATGACGCCTGTAAGTTCGAACAAGACGCGAAAGAACAGTTGAAGGTAAGGCATTGCTTCTTCCCCTAAGAGTCTAACCCCACACCGACTGCAGGAGGTAGCAAAGGGGCTCGGAGACGCAAGAGGGCCCGAAGAGCCGGACGAGGATTCAGAAAGAACGAATATACATCAGGCGAACAATCTTTCGGGCGCTCAGGGAGAGTCTAACCCTTCACGCGGAGGTCAAGTCCCTGTCAGGAACGTCTCAGAGCTGTGAGCAGTAGCCTCAATTTCCAACACCAAACGGGAAAGAGGGCAGCCGAGCTGGAATTGTAGTTCATCGCTGGAATGATGCAAAGGGACATGTAATATTTTAGACGCACCACAAGAGAGAAATTCATCCATCGTGATATGCTTTTGCGCCGGCCTCTGAAAGTTACGCACGTCGCACGACCTCACGCTCGCGGCGGCCCAGGGACGTATGCCGCTGAATTCCATCAGGAGGTAACACTTGGTACTGTACTGTAGGCAAACCACGAGACGGGAGGGTTGGTAGACATCGAACATACCGCGAAGATAAAGATAAAGATTTTGTAGCTCAGCGATGACGGGCGTCTTCAACTCAGGCTGGGCCAGTGTGGGTTGGAGGACTGTTGGAGGTGATCCGGGCCAACGGATCAAGTGGCAGTGCACACTCAAGGTGGCGGTGTCAGCAATTACTCGAGCACAAGTGTCCACGAATATCCTCTTCCGACGGCGTCGTATACGCTGTCCATGGTCATGCAGATCTTGACGGCTGCCTCACGCACGCGGACGGTGGGATGTGGTTACTATCACACCGTCGTGGTACGTCGGTCATGTACATTTTCTTCCTCACCGAAACTCACCTTCGTCAGGCTGGTGACCGGGACCGTCCCCTGTGTCGTGTTCCCCAAGGGCAACTACAGATCACCCATCGCCCCCGTTTCCTCCAACGTCGCTCCCAACGGCTTGCAGTCCTCATGTGCTCAGTATCACACGATTTATAGCGGGGATCTTGTGTCTCCGTCGAGCAGAAATCCTACATCGACAACACGCTCTTCAAGTCGCTCAGGGGATCAACTCGGTGCATGAACATTGTGCTCAGCCTCGCGTCCTGCGTCGTCTCTCCATATGCGCCGACGGCCCCCCCCAGCCAACTTCGCTCCCGGAACCATCGCTAAAGGATGCACGCAGTATTACACGGTCACCAGTGGGGATGGATGTGCGCCCATCGAGAGCAAGTTCAGCCTCACTCTCGCCCAAGCCATCGCCATGAACCCCGAGATCAACTCGGCCTGCACGAGTCTCGCGCTAGCGGAGGCGTACTGCGTGGCCACGAGCAACAGCACAAGCACTGGCTCCCCGTCAAACGTCGCGCCGGGCACCATAATCGCAGGTGCACACAGTATCACACGGTTGCGAGCCGGGACGGATGCGGAACGATGGAGACCAAGTTCAATCTCACCCTTGCGCGGCTCATCGCCATCAATTCGGGCTGCTCCAACCTCGCGCTCGCGGAGGCGTACGGCGTCACCTCCAGCAACAGCTCGAGCACGGCCCTGTCGAGCCTCGCCGAAAGGTCGCCAACTGCATCGTGTACGTGACCGTCGCCTCTGGAGTCGATGGACACAAACGCTAAAATTGCGTTCGCAGACTTTTTGCGGTGGAACCCCGAGATCGTCAACCGCACGACCATCCAGCTGGCCGAGGCGTACTGTGTGAGTGGCGGGGGGCGCACCATGCCCGAAAGTGTATACGGTGCAGAGCGGCGATGCTTGTGCGAGTCAGCGTCACGCCGCCTGTCTGAATCCCAGACCAATTCCGCGTGCTCCAATCTCGGATTAGGGGAGAACCTTTGGGTTGGATGAATCGAATATGCATTCGCTTTAATCTTTGGTGCCTAGCTTTGAATGGACGAGCTTTTCAGTGTCTCTGTGTGTCTGATTCAAAAGCGCCAGCCAAACAACCGTTAAAATCCAAATGAGGCAAATATTCAATTCCAGCCGCGTTCGCTGCTTTCTTGAGGTGCATCAATTTGCTCCGGTCATATCGCCGTAGTCGTGAATCTCCTGTTCCTATTATACATTCGAGTTTCCGGCCTCTAGGTGGTCATTGAAGTTAGGGGCGCTTCTCTATGCTCTCCAAACAAACCGCAAATTCCGCCCAATCCGTCATTATGGGATCGGCACCTGCGGCTTTCAATACACTGCTCATCTCGTCCTGTTTCTCCGGCTCATAACTGCCCACATATCCCACAGTATGAATGCCAGCCCGGACGGCGCTCAGCGTGCCACTTTTGCTATCTTCAATCGCCACACACTCGCCAGGCGGCTTCCCCAAGACTTTGCACGCATGGAGATAGATCGCGGGGTCCGGCTTGCTCGTCGGCTTCTCCAAGCTCGTCGCGGCGCTGAAGATCCTATTCCGAGCAAAGTACTGGTCCATGCCGACCTTGTCCATGCTCGCCTCTACGCGGCGGCCGGCGCTGGAGCTCACGACAGCCAACTCGAACCGCCCCGAAGCTGCGAGGCGCGCAAGCTCCGTGTCCGCGCCGACGCAGGGCTCGAGCGCTGCCTTGAGCTTCGATATGACCTGGTCCTCCTCGCGAGTGACGTAGGTGTCGAACGCAGCCGGAGGCAGCTGGAAAGAGTATTTCTTCTGCAGCGAGGTCATCATACCGCGGAAGTTCTGGCCGACGAATTCCGTGAAGAGATCGTGTCCGGTATAGCGGTCAGAGATGCCTTGGGATTCGAGGATTTCGTTGGCAAGTTCTGCGCATGCCTCGAAAGCAAGGTGTTCGGAGAGGACGAGTGTATTGTCGCAGTCAAATAGTAGTGCGGTGATCTGTCAGATGATGAGCTGGCAGCTGCAATAGGACAGATATAGTGGTACCTTGGGCATTTCGAACGTAGAGGTGTCTAGATCTATATTCTAGGCTGGCTATAAGGTATCCTCTGTGGATAGATGGTAGCAGGAAGGAGGACCGGAAGCTGTTCTCTGACGCGTGACGTCATCGACTTGATTGGGTGTCTGGTACATGGCCATGGTATACAGCAAGGATACAGATTGGAATGGGTGCGCCCAATATTCCCAAGAAGTCGATTGTGCTCAAAGACGACACTAACAATCACTTCCAAGCAGTCACCGGGACGCCTCAGCCTCCCATTGGAGAGCTTGCCTCCCATTTAGATTCATTGCCATCGTCATGTCCCGGAGTGAGTGCATCCTTCATCGGTCATCGACGCGGACGGCGAAGGCTAGAACCATGTCGTCGGTCAAAAATTCGAGCAGGCAGTGACGGGCATGGCGAACCTGAGCCATCTTTGAAAAAAACTTGCTCCACAGCTAGCCAAGGCTGCAGCTCCGAAAAGCGGTCAGCTTCAGTCCCAATCAGCAGCGCTCAGCGGACCAAGAGCGAGGTCGTCAAGGTCTTCTTCTTCTTCCTCCTCCTCCTCCCTGGACTCGTCCGAGTCTGTATCGCGCGAGATATGCGCTGAGTCCGGAGACGAACTAGCTCGCCGAACAGGCTTCGTTTTCTCTGAAGGGACCCATTGGCGCCTCCTCGCCAATCTCGCCGCTCTAGCGTTGTCAAGAACTTGCTCCTCCTTCTCCTCTTCCTCCGGGGATTCCTCCGAGTCTGCAGGCTCTGCGTGATCGTCGGTAGGCGTACTGGCTTCCTGAAGCACCACAGGCTTCGTTTTCTTGGGCGGGTCCCATCTACGCCTCCGTGCTTTGATTGCAGCTCTGGCGTGGATGCTGATCGGTTTACATGCAATTGAATTAACGCGGATAGTGTACCTTCTTTCGGCCATCTGGATTCTTCTTTTTTCTCGAATCTCTGGGTGTCTGAGAATTCGTTAGCGAGGGGTTGAGCGGATACGTTAAAAGCGTCACACTTCGCGTAGTATTTTGCAGATGCCTTGCGCTTAGCAACTTTCTTGGCCTTCTCGGTCCTTCCTCCCCAGGGTATCCTGGACGGAGCAATTACTTCATAGAATATATCGCTCTCCATAGAACGTACCGCACCCTGCCGCCTCCAGGATTGTATTCTTCGTCTGAGGCTTCGTCCCCGGTGCTACTGTCACTTTCAGAGGTCAAATCGGCGGCGTCCGGGACTTCGACGCCAGATTGCTCCTGCTCCTCTAAAATCGCCCGAGGAACGAGGGCACGCAAGATAGGATCTGGTTCAGGACGCGCAGCAGATTCGGTCCCATTATTTGACGCGGTTTTCGATTTCTTGGGAGGGTCCCATTGACGCCTCTTTGCTTTTACGGCAGCGCTGCCAGTGGTATCTCCCAGTCAATGCGGTTACTAACGCGTCTTGCAGGTCGCCCTACCGTCTCTCGGCCATTTGAACTCGTTTCTTTTCGCGAACCTCTGGATGTCTGGAGAGTCGATGAGCATCGGGGACTGTCATATACTACGCGCTAAAAATTCCGTACTGAGCGTAATATTTCGCAGACGCTTTGCGCCTCGCCTCGGCCCTTTTCTCCCCAGTTGATTTGGTCGGAGTATGGGATTGATCGTGCTTTCCCTCCGGAGAAACGCACCGCTCCCCGCTCGGCTCGTCGACGTTCATGAAAGTTGGGAGCAGGTATTTTGATTGCTCTGATTGGCCTTCGGAAAATCCCGGCGGCTACGCCCGTACATTTTCTCGTACTCTCATGGCATCCTCTTCCACGAAAGCCATTTCGGATCATGATTACAGGCATCCGGTTCAAAATCGTATAGAATGTCATTTTTTTGGGCTGTTTTATGAGCGCCACCGACGCAACGCAATTTTCCGCCAACTTACATGAACTTATTTCCGGATTCTCCAAACCTGACGTCTTTGTCATTTTATGAACTGGTTGAGTACTCCGACCACCTTTGTGAACCAAGAATTCCTCTCTACTTTGGTATATACTCCGTTCTGACTCGTTTTCCTCGTTTCTGATCGATTCACTCCATACCGAGCTCGTGGAATCTAAACGGTCATACCATGAGCCACGATATGTGATTGCAGTCCTGAGAAGACTTACCTCAATCTATATATATATCTCCATGAAAATCAATACGCGAGGTCGAGGCGGGTGTGGACAGTCAGCGACTGGGCTTCTCGGCCATCCCTGGTTTTTGAACAGTACCTGAACTCGATTATTACAGTAATTAAGGTCAACATATAGACGTATTGACGGGCGCACCATCACCGACCGCTGAGGTCTGCACCGAAATCTCCCCTTCGAGAGTTTACCAGAGAGAACAGACAATTTCTCCCATAATGCAGCGTGGAAATTTCCACTGCTGCCATCTCTGGAACCAACACATCGAAGAACTGCCGTGAAACGAAGTGAACATACGTCAACTCACTCATTATGGACGTCAGAGCTCAAGTCCCTGAGGTCACCAATCTTGCAAGTTTGGAAGACGCTAGGCCGGTATTATAAGGAATCGAATGCCACTTGGTGAGGGTGGGCAAATTTAAATGTTGCTCGGTGTTGGTTCGCTGGCTAATTGGTTCAGCCTTGAGGAGTAGCCTCTGTGACCATCTGCCATCGTGCACTTGTTCAGTGTGGCCACATCGGATGTGTAAGGAATATTGATGGATTGTGGCCACCGGCCACACATTGTCAAATGATTCAAGTTAAACAAAAACCTGCAAACTCGATATGCAACAAGTTTTCTTTTGGCATCCAAGAAATGATAGAAACTATTTATGACGGCGTTCGCCATGCACGTCAAATTGAGGCTGTAGTCACTGGTACGCCATATATCTGCGCAAAGCTTCCTCCTCTGTGGCAGGCGGGGGTAATTCTTTGAACGGCGCATCCTCTTCTACGGATATCGAGTGGGATGGGTGAGACGAGGCCTCCGCCAAACAGAAAAAAAGTGAATTGGCGAGACGGCGAAATCCGGCCTGTCATCTCTGTCAACATCGATGAAGATCTCCGAAATCAAACACACCATCTCACCTTTCGAAAGAATTTGATGATACGGTCGCGCTTTGCCTCCCACGCCACCTGTTCCGCAAGTGTTGGGTCACCAAAAAAACCGTTGACGCCGGGTGGTTCAAGGGAGGACAGAACCGCGGGCCAAGTGAAGATGAATTTCTCCCCGTTCAGATCCTCCATGTGAAAGAGCTTGGGAAACAACGATGTACCTAACCCCCGGCATCTCCAAGCAGGGTCGATAACAAGTTCTTCGAGATACACCAGGTAGCGTTGGTTCCTGAAATCCGCCGGGCGCCAGCATCCATCATTGCGAAGGAGGCGACCTCTAGCATCAAAATGAAGCGCCAATTTTCCGAGTTCCTTCAAGTTTGCTGGGTTAGTGCGCAGAGGATATTGTACACCTTTGGCTCACGTGTGAATACTCATTGAGACAGTCAAAAAACCCAAAGCGTCGCGTCTTTGCAGTATCGATGACCTGGATCTTGATTTGACCCACTTCTACCGTCTTATCGGCTTCAGGTTGGGTGTGCTCAATACGTACATCGACAATCTGTAGATCAACAAAATAGAACTTAGACGACCCTTGCCCGTCCAGAGAGAAAAAAAGGCTCACCTTCAGCGCAGCGAATTCACTGTCTTCATCATCTTCGTCGTCTTCAACTTCTTCATCGCCAAAAACATCGGAATGTTTGTTGTCGACGACGCGGAGACTGATTCCCGCAAGGGAGAGAAGATGTACCGTGCAGGCCGCTTCGTGGGAGGACCAAGCAGCTTCTTGGCATAGTTTGGAACAGCTAAAAAAACCATCAAGGACATTCGAAGGAGTTTGAAGACTACCAAGACGCACTAATTTGCGGAGGAGCAACCCGAGCAGACGATTGGTCGCGACGTCGCTGAAGTGCAGCTCGGATTTTCACACTCCACAGAAGGGGCCTGTAAAGACTGGAAAAACTTTTTGTAGAGTTGCAGGACATCTTGTGGTACGGCTGGGGGCACGGATTCCATGACGAGTGTCGGGAGGACAAAGTGGTTCAGATTGATCGAATTTATAATAAGGGCCTTTCCCACGGTCCGACATGAAATCGTCCAATCGAGAGTTCAATCACATCTTATGCAGTGCAATGCATGCCAGGCAGTTTGCTGATACGACCTAAAAACATACGTATACTCTTGACAACTTACTGCAAAGGTCCGGAGGTACTGTCAAACTTTCTTCACATTGCAATTGAACTTCTTGTAGGTAGGCTGAAGCAAATGGTATCTAATAGTCTATGTTTCCGTTCAGACAGCGAACCGGGACCGGGCACGTAACTGAGGGCCTATATGATAAAAAATGAACCTGAGAGAGGTGTCGTCAGTCAATTTGGGTACAAGCCAAGTAAGGAAAGAGCCGGACGGTAGGGGGGCCATGATGGTCGTCAACCCTGCCAGGAGGGCAGTAGCACCAACGGTGCCAAGTTTATTATACATCGCGGGGGCGAAAAGGGGGAACACAGCAGCGAATGTCGAACGCAAGGCACTGTTCGCTGCCAGGGCGCTGGCGGCAATAGGACGATATGCCTTGATAAAGGTGAGGAACAGGATGCGTAGAGAGGGATGAAAAACTACCGTGACAAGGTATGTGAACGTCGCGGTAAATATGAAGATTGAGCCAGTGCCGAACGGGATGGAAGCTAATATCGGGACTATCCAATGCACTTGGGGATACGTGGAGAACGCCAACCAATAAAGCGCTATATTGTCATCTCGGATCAGCTCGTAATTTTTTTAAAAAGCGATTACGAACATAGTGGGACCAATACCGCGCCTACTTGACCCATGATCAACAGGGTTTCTGGAGGATCAATTCCTCCATGTTTTATTGCTTCTCTGGCCGAAAGTCTAATGTCTTCGAGGTCAACACACATGTTCTCGATCGAAAATCAGCCAACTGGCCTATTCCAAAATGGTTGCGTGGCAAGACCGATTGCCATCCCGATCCCGATACCCATGAATGTAATGCCAGTTGTTTGGACGTTGAAGTGATGTACATCCTCGAATATTATCGGAAACGCCTGAAACATGAGATACAGTATACCAAGTAGCAGGGCCGTCCTAATCATCGTCAACGACGATATCGGATGTAAAATTCTCCCTACCATATGTCGAGTAGCAAAGCCATTCGGTCGACAAAGAGCAATTCTACACAAGATCAGAACAAAAACGTGAGGTAAAAAATCACGTACTGAAAGGAACGGAGCAACTGAGCATTAAAGATCTTGTGAAACTGAATTCATGTCGATCAAGTGGTGCCCAATATGTTGGATCCCCCGAAGCTTTACGAAGTCTGATGGAATTTGGTTCCAGCTAATCAGTGAATTCAACATAGATCTTACTGGTGGGCCTTGCGTTTGAGGAGCACCGGGGCATAAGATTCGGGAACGAACTGAGAAATTATTGGAAGCCTGTTGGTCGATGACAACTGCGCAACGTACCAGGAATATGACTACCAATTGTGCAAAGGTCCAAATGATGAGAATTCTGTATGTCCATCTCCAGTACAAATTCTAGTATGAGTTTAATCCCTTCGTCAAAAGGCGAGTCTCGAAAAAAGAACCTGATTGATGAAACCCCCAATCAAGGGCCCAAAGACTGAACATTGCGGGTGAGAAAACTATTGGCAGGGTTCAACCAACTGTACCTGGACCCAAAAACTGGAGATAAAATGAGAGCGGCAAGGATAGGAGTTACGGGAGTCTTACTGGGCAAAGTGTGTATATGGCCATCGGACTGTTATAGATGGATAAGAGTCTGGGACGCGTCAAAATCGAGTACGACCTACGTTTCGACCTGTGGTCCAGAGAACATGTCCGCTACACTCCCCCCAGCAACGCTCAGGAACGAAGCACCACAAATGCCCAAGAGGAGCCGGAATGTGAGGAGGACACCTCGTATGTGGATGTCAGTCGAATTAATGATTATCCAAAAATACACGAACCCAAGTTAGGTGCGAATACGACAGGCAGGGAGAATAGAAAGAGCAAGACGTATGAAACCCGGTAGATGATAGTCCTTCCGTAAACCTGGAGAAAAGTTAGGAAAACTCAGACCAAGAGGGAATCGCGCATGCTTCTGAGAATGGTCCCATTATCAACGGACCTGCGAACACGTTCAGAGCCTCGGAGACGTGATGGTTCATACGATGCCTTCTGCGCATCGCAGCCGAACACAAAGAGCTGATTCTTACCGATACCCAGACCGAAGATGAACAGGCTGATCGATAGGATTGTAGCTTCGTGAGACACGTGGAATTCAGCCGCCATCCCTTTCTCTGTGAAGGACGCCTGGATAAGGATCCGCGACGATTGGGATCCGATGAGCAGGATTAGACAACATCTCAGACGCTCCTACTCACCATCGATGATGCACAGGTGACACAAAATGAGCCACTGCAGATAGCTGCTACGGCTGCCCACTTCGTGAGGCTGGGAAAATTCAGTGGGTCCTCTGAAGGGTCCAAAGATACGAGACGGTCTGCGTCGTCCAACTTGTCGGGAAACTGGCTCAGGGTCGCGGAGTCATGAGGGGAACCGGACTCCATCATTTTGGACGATTTCGACGGCGCCGCCATGGAGGAAGCTCAAGGAGACTCTTCTTTGGTCCTGACCCCCAGAATGCTGACATGAAGGATTCGGCAAAGAAAAATAGATTCTCCGATCAAGACGGATGGAACTTTGGGCCGGGTCACGGGCCGGTAAATTCAACTTGGGAAGTTATGGTTGGCGAGTCCAAAAATTTCAACAACTGGCCGTTGATGGACAATTGGGTGTGATAGAGACTCGGCGGCCCTGAAGAAGCAGCGGGTGGATAGACAGCTTCCAGCATTAACTGCCGGCGCACATGACCGTGAGCATGGAACTTGGGCGAACAAATATGAGGAATTTCGGAAGGAAAGTCTGCCACCCACATTTTCGATGACCACGAATTCAAGCCACTTGATATGCATGTCCGCCTTGAGTCCAACATTCATCTGCCCGGAGGGTTGCTCGTCCGTTGACTCGTACGTTCTTCAACACCAGTCATAACACCAGTGGCACCGACGTCCGATTTGGATCTTTCAGGTCCTCCCAGGAGAATCCGAGCGAAATCAAGAGAGAGTGCCCACTCGCTGTGCCCTTACTTCTGTGGGGAATCAGATTTATCGACGAGGGGAAGCGGAACGAGGTGGCCTACATAAAAGTGAGTTTATCTGATGAACCCGGCGGCAAAATCGTGATTCATCCCTGGAAAGGACGTGCAGTTCGGCATAGAGCGCGTCAAAACCGACCAAGAGATCTCCCGACTTGGATTCCTACAAGTTCAGATCGTTGATCTAGGAGAGATCCGCGAAAATGTGTCCCCGAGTGTCGTCGCACATCTCGGTTCAACTGTGAGTTTATTAGTCAATCTGTTTTCAGCACCCTGATATTACCTCTTCACAGCACGTAAAATTGGCCATACTGTTTTGGGATTCTGAGCGAATCGACGACTCTGACAGCTGTTGGAAGACCTTCGATTTCCACAACAAGATAGTCATCCTTGTTGACGAAATGGTCTTCACCGAAAGTTGTCAATGGGAGGACAATATTTGGAACTGCATACTTCCAAAGCTATTCTATCTAGAAGGATGCCATGAAGCAAGCCTGATGTTGATTTGGTGTGTTGAGGGGAACAAGACTCATATGAATATTTTCCACAAGGTGAGTTCAATCAATATCAATTCAATTGAAAGCAAATATATTGATGACCTCAGATTGGCTTCTGTCGTGTTGGAAACTCATCCTTGTTTTGCCTGTCAAAGGATGCACTTCACCCATCGCGTGCTGTTGCTCCCGACAAGGATGCCACATATAAAACACAGCCGGTCCCAATCCCCCCGCGGCCACGCGAACTTTCCTTTCAACTTGGTACAGAGAGTAGGATGCCAAATGGTATGGACTCAAAAAAAAAAGATGCAACTAGTCAATAATTGTGTCATGTATATATACCGAACCTTTTCAGTTTTATTCACCCTGTACTTACTTCTGCGATAATTAATTGACCTGCGTGAATGTATTCAAGCTGAAATTTCACACGCGGAGCGGTACCGTGGCGGCGTGCCTCGGCGGAAATGCTCGCCATGAAGCCGTACTGGAGGACGAACGAAAGAATCAGCATATGGAACCGATTTGACAAAGGGGAAAAAAGTCGTGTTGCAGAACCGGAGATGGACACGTACTGGATCCGCCGGACTGGAAGGGATTGAACAGCGCGGCCTCTTCGCTGTTGGTGCTGATGTTGAAAGCTTGGAGTATCGGAATGACAAAGGGGGGGCTGGGCAGGAGTATGGCATTCGTCTGGATATTGGGTTGCAGCGGCGCAGTGGCCCTGCAAGCAGTGCGCCTGGGGCAGCTACGCTCGCTTTCCCGGCGCATAATTGAGGACGAACAGGAATGATTTACATTCGGTGCCAGTGCACACCTTACGTGACATGAATAAGCCAGCTGGTTCGAAATGAAAAATTAGCGTGCTGGCAAAATTAGAGAAAAACGCCGACCGATCCAGAGTCCGCCGGAATCGAAGACCGCTCGATTGAAAGGCTAGCCCTTCTCGCGGTCCGTGACCAACAGTGCGCTAGCGTTGTGATTGCCTTGGTGGTCAGCGCCGCGCCGTGCCGATAGGTCTTGGTGTAATACGGTGATGAACATGTTGGCATGAGCCAAGGTCTTGTTCCCCGTTGTAGTCTGCAAAGCTGAGCGAGGCTGTTCTAGTTGATCGAGATGCGTAGACTCGAGCCAGTCGCTTTAGCCGACGCAAACAGTTGAGGACTGGCAGTCGATCAATAGGCGGGGCGAAAAGCGTCCAGTGTCGGCGGCTGCGGCTGGGTTCGAGCCCATGAGATGCGGACATCATAGAGAACAGGGATCCAGAAGAATCCATCTTTGCAGAAACTAGCGTTGTGCGAGGCACGTCGAGACTGCGTCAGATATGGGAGGAGGGAAACAACTGGAAACAGGCTGGAACTTTGCTCGGCCGAGTTCCCCCGAAATGCCGAACTCAACGAAAATTCTTCTAATTTAGCCCAGCGCAGGCCGCAATGTCCCTACCGGCAACCAGTACGAGAAATACAATTAATTTCAATTACTATACAAAAGTAGTGTTCTGACGGAGCGTTCAAGAAACACGTGGGCTAAGTACTACAAATCCGTTGTTCAACCAACCAAATCTAATGCAACCTCGAACTCGCTCGGCAGCACTATCTCGGAGGAGAACCACTCGGCGAGAAGATGACGATCGACCGCACTCAGCTCGACGGGGGACCCGAGCCCAAATTCCATCCCGGTCCACAGCTCGGCGAGCTCGGGCTGTGGTTCGAACTGACGTTGCTCGCGGCCGGAGTGCGGGGAGGCGGGAGAGTCCAGGAACGGGCGCAGCGTATACGCGTGCGGGTACTTGGGCTGCGGCGCATGGATGACGGGCGGCGACATTGCACGCTGACGCGGCGGGGTGCATGGTGTCCGCGACGGGCGGGAGCCGCTGCCCGATGGCGGGGAGGCGGATGCGAAGAGGTCCGCACCTCGACGGCGCGGCGCATGGGCGTCCTTTGGCTTTGATCCGCGCGCGTTGTTGCGGATACGTGCGTTCACGCCGCGCGCGGCGAGCATGCGCGTGAGAGGGGTGGAGTCTGCGAATGCGCACATCAGCTCGAATAGTCGCGAGCGGAGGTGAGTGGGTACGTACTCTGCACACCGCCGTAGCTCGTGGCCGTGCCGACGCGGAAAGAATCCGAGAGGCAAAACATTATCGGGCAGTCGCCGGGGCTGAAAATTGCAATGACAAATTGTCAGTGGGCGAAGACGTCGAGGATGAACAGCAGAGGGCTGACCGGCCTTCGGTTGTGAACACAAACTTGAGGCGAAACTCGCCGGTCAGGCGCACACCAAGATCGGGGAACGCGAAATATGCAGTCGGTTGATCGGTCTCGGGGTCGTCCGCGAGGAAGAGCGACGATATACTGGACCCCGAGATGACGTCGGTGACGCCGTCCTGAGAGCAGCGTGTTATGAGTAGTGCGCAGAAGAGTAAAATAAATCACGCACGGCGAGGATTTGGATGGGTTTTTCGCTATCAGGCGCAACGAGAAATGCGAAGAGGGTGTATCTGGTTAGTAGATAATGCGAAACCCGCACGCTGCGCGAGCGGTGAGATTCCTGCATCTACCACATCGGCAAGGTTGAGACAGGCACACCGTTCGTCGGTCCCCTTGTCAAAGAGTCGCAACTCAACAGTTGGCACGGGGTCCAGAGCGCGCCGGTCTACAGGGAGCCATCGAATTGTCAGGCGGGGAATGAACTCGAAATCAGTAACGCGCCTTGGGGCTTCCTGCCCGACGCGCGAGCCTCTTCGGGCATCTGCCTGATTATGAGTTGATGGCGTCTTGACTCGTGGTAAATATCAACAAGTCAGAGTGGAGAGAGTAAAGTGCGCACAAACTATCAACAGTGCGATACGACCAGGGAGCAGACATGGGGCGAGTTGGAAACGCGCTTCAAAGAATCTGTTGGTTATTAAATGACCCGGGCGTTTAGGTTCGACCTCGTTCGGCAGTGGCGTAGCGTGCGGCATTAACTTTCGATATAAAGAGTATGCGCGGAGACATGTAAGTACTAAGGTGTGCAGGGGCGCGCCTCGTGGGGAAATGCCGGAATATATAGACGCTGTCGCCAACTTAATTCATGATCAGTGATGAGCCAAAAGGAAGCTGTATGGGGAGGCCCATGAGTAGATTGCCGCGCAGCTTTGGTACTTTGAAAGAAAGATTGAGACTCGACCTCCCACCAAGCGGAACAGCGACCGGGTTATCCCGGAACACGCCCTAGTTTAAATCTGAACGCTTGAGGTATTGAAGAGTGGAGACAACAGCAGGAATGCGTCGCATCCGGCAGACACGTACGTTTAGAAGAGCGCAGCCACAGAGGAGCGGAAGATCCGTGCAGGGAATCCGAGGTAATTGAACAAGTCCGCATTATCGTTGCAAATGCCTCGCGCCTTGATATGAAACTGTGCGTGGTCTTTCTAGGTTAAAGATCGAAAATGGATACAGATTCGATCATTGGTTGCCTCAGCCGACTGCTGCGGCCGAATCCGTTGAGAAAGAGCTTGAACCAAGTTGCCAAACTCGCGACGATTGTGGTGTTTGGGCGTTGTTTCGGGCTGAATAGCGCGTAGCGTATTGTCGCCAGAGAACCTGGTGTATCTCCTGAGCTGTTTGACGCATCCAAGTAAATGGCACAGAATGGCATAGGCGGCAAGAGGCGGCTTCCGAATCAAACACGGGTACACAAGCTTTCGTCCGTCCGCTTTTCAAAAATCTCCGTAACGGTCATTCAAGCCGACTTGAAGCGTCTTACAGCTTCACGGTATGTGTCTATGCCTTCTCTCTGCCTCCATGCTCCAGGACGAGCGGAAACAAGCCGTTTTGAGCTGGATGCGTGTCGAGAAAAACGGATTGTGTGTTGATCGCATTTTTTCGCAGGTACTTCATCCGCAATCATGGCCTCGAAACTGCCTGCCGTCCTCAGCGCTACTGAGGAGGAGATCCAGCTCTTGCTTGCTGCGCAATGCCACATCGGCACTAAAAACTGCGACAAGCAGATGGAGCCGTATGTCTGGAAAAGACGCCCGGATGGTCGGTGTCATCCATATCCAGCAACTGGGGGAACGGATATTTATCGCATTCATCACAGGCATTCACATCCTCAACATTGGAAAGACCTGGGAGAAGCTCGTCTTTGCCGCGCGCATCATTGCCGCCGTCGAGAACCCGAACGACGTCTGTGTCATCTCTGCTCGCCCGTATGGCCACCGCGCGGTCCTCAAGTACGCCGCCAACACCGGTGCACAGGCCATCGCCGGCCGGTTCACCCCCGGGTCGTTCACCAACTACATCACCCGCTCATTCAAAGAGCCCCGCCTGATCATCGTCACCGACCCCCGCGTCGACCACCAGGCTATCCGTGAGGCCTCCTACGTCAACATCCCCGTCATCGCCCTCTGCGACACCGACGCCCCGCTCAAGTTCGTCGACGTCGCCATCCCGACGAACAACAAGACCCGCCACTCTATCGGTCTCATCTGGTGGTTGCTTGCCCGCGAGGTCCTCCGTCTCCGCGGCACCATCCCGCGCACGAGCGACGGCTGGAACGTCATGGTCGACATGTTCTTCTACCGCGACCCGGAAGAGGTCGAGAAACAGCAGAAGGAGGAGGCCGAGGCCAAGGCCGCCGCCCAGCAGGGTCCCGAGGAGCCCGCAGCTGCCACCGAGTGGGACGTCGGCGGTGGCCCCCAGGCGGGTGGTATCAACCCCGGGCTCGTCAGCGATGGTGGTATGTCATCTCGCTTTTTGTATTTTAGGCCCAGCTCATTTATTCTCACAAGGTGCCCTCGACTGGGCCGCAGACCCGACCCCTGGTGGTGCGTCGTCGGACTGGGCCGCGGAGCCCGCTGCTGCTTCGGGTGGTGGCTGGGGTGCAGAGGCACCGGCCACCGGTGGTGGATGGGACGCGTAGGCGTGCCGTACGATAATATCCTTGGGCTCACCATGCAAAAAAAACTATGATATTCATCTTATGGACATCGTCTCTTTATTTGGAGCTTCCGACACTGAGCGCGTTCGGTCTTTGCTTGGGTCGCCCCATTGGCAATCGCAGCTCGGTGATTGCCGTAGCGACGCGTTCCTCGACTTTAACATCCAGGTATTAACCCTGGGCTCTGAAGCCATGAATAGTCGACGAACCCAAATACTTTGACGTCGGTGATAATTAATTAACGCTCGGTGGCTTATGACTCAACTCCATGGCCAACTCCTTCATCGGGCGTCCAATCTTGCTGTTTTCTCTCACTTCATCCGCAAGCACTGGGGACCCTGGAGCAGCCTTCCGACGCGTTTCCCTCCCTTCCCTTTGGCAACGGGCTGACATACAACACCAGCCGACTCGGAATAAGTGAATCCTAATCTGAACCTTGCCGCCACATCCCTCTTCATATCACGGCGAGGCATTCGTTAACGATACTCACTAGTACTGCCTTGGTATATTACCTCGGACCCGTGTTATCTGCTCCCTTCGCTGTGGCTGGGCTGGCTTAAACGTACTTGCTTGCGTATCTACCAATCCGGTACATATGCGTCTCTGCATACATTACATCGGCACGCGTTCGACGCCGGCGGAATTTCAATTCAATAACTTTGTACAGGCGCCAGTGCGGCGGGGATAGTCCGCCGCAGTTTCCGCTGCCTTCGCGATTCTTTCTTCCAATCACGCAGCCTCCTTCTTGTCGTCGACCGTACGCATAAGGAAGTTACTTCAGAGCAATTTCGTGATTTTTCTCAACGAGGCGCGACCCTGGACGCCTGAAGGCTTATTATGTCTGGAAGGTTACCCTTTCTAATGTCGCAAAGAAGTCTGACTACCTGCGTCACCTGCTGGACGCCAAAGTCTGGTAGAGTCCAGACTTCGAAGGCCTCAATGAGGCGCCTCGACGACTCAGCGAGTCTTCCGGCCGTACTATCCAGTCATCGAAGCGTCTCTTCGTCTTCTTTTTCTGAACCGTGCGGAATATTGTCGGCTGGCATGCCAATTGTTCAATGCGTCTTGACTCTCGAGTGACTACAACTTGAAGCCGGTCATCAAGTAAGGAGATCGTTGAAGAAACCTGCGCGTCGAGCAGGAGCACGCTGATTTCGAGTCCATGTACCATAGATCGATTGCTAAAAACGGCCCACAGATTTCGTCTTGGCAGCGGATGGCCGGCCAGAGCTGATAGTCAAGCCTACTGGCACTACCACCTCACCGCGATTTTCAGCCCAGGCAAAAAATGCGATGTTAGTGCGTTTCTCTTCATTTCAACGTCGGTACCATCAGCAGCGACTACGGGGACCAGATTACTATGCGGACGGGGATAATGCGCTCACACTGCCAGTGAGTCACAGAGTCCACTCTGCTCAGCTTGCTTGCTTGTTGCGTATGACTTGATTTAAATCGGCCAAATATGTAGGGACGAAATATGGACAATATATCCAGGGTTTGCGATTTACAGGACAATGCTCGTTGAGTCGGGCGTTGCTACGATGCTTGAGCAGGAAGATGAACGAATACGCTGACCCCAGTCCCACACAGTTCCGACACCATGCATATTAATTCTGGTCATGCTGAACATTCGCACAGAAGCCATCGGCTTCAAGATTTCCAATTATATATTGAAATTCAACAATAGAGTATAATACCTGGTTCGGCCGCAAATCCTCATTTCAAACGTAAAAGGTCGCTAGGAGAGGGCCGATGGGAAGGTGGATGGAGCTATTTTGTGACTCGACTTAAGATGTACAGGTTCCGTAAACCTGCCCCACAGTCAGATCACCATAGCGGAGTCGTACTTACATATAGGCGTCTGGCACTTTAGCCAACACACCCAGCCTGGAACGCTGAGTGCGACTGCGGGTGGCGCCGGTGGGTGCGTGCATGCGTGCCCGGGCTCAATGTACATGCATGCACTGCCTGGCCTCCGTGCATCCGACAAGTCCGTGATCGTTGACGATGACAGTGGATTGTGGAAGTGGCGGCGGGCCTCAATACTTTACAACCTTCGGCGGCTGCGCTTTACGACACGATGGACATAAAAGCCTGGCCTGTGCGACGCGACACTTATTCGAGATACGCATCCTCCCAGGAAGCGTAACGGAGACCTTGGATGAGCCGGGCAGGCCGTGCCTCTCTCTTAATCGTTCCGGGACAAGAGGAGCCGACAAATCTCATTGTCGGGATACCAGGCGGGGCATTTAACTTCCGGCTTGAGGTAAAGTACAGCACATGTCGTGCGTGCCTCGAGGGTGGAAGAAGCCTCACAGAATAGATCCACGGAGAACGGCTTTAGGGATGGGCTTCGTCTTGAAATAGGAATGCGATTTGGTTAAAATGCGCGCCTGTGACGTTCTCAGAATGAGATACGTCAGTTGAGCGAACGAGTTTTGAATTGAGGTCTTGCAAATGACGAAAAGTGGCTCCGTTGGCGATATAAGACGGGAGACTGTATCGATAGTTTGTCGTGGAAGTTGAAACGAAGGAAATGTAAACAAACGAAAATAGGTTCAATGAAGCTTAGGACTGTCATACAACCTTTTTGATCCTTTCTGTCGTGCTGAGTGCCGACTCTCAATCGATGGAACGGATCTCACCGGTGAGGTGCCTGAACCTATCGATATCCGTCTGAATCGGTCCGACAGCTCGACTTGAATAAAGCCCTCAGTCTCAATCGGTTTGGATACCTGAAATCACACCCTCGCATGGCTCTCAGGCGCTCGGGACTGCTCCTGGATGAATATTACGAGGCCTCCGATGGATGGGATTGGAAAGTGAGTAAGTCCGGGGCGCTCACCTTGCTCTGCTTATCGCGCTCCTATGGGTGCCTGAAGCGGATGTGGCTGGTAAAAGCCGGCCAAGCCTCGCAGAACGGGAAGGTCCGACCCGGCGATCTCACCGCACTTTCTTTGGGACATTCAATTTCCGGTCCGACTGAGCATCAACCAGCCCAGGTTTAACTTGGTTCTGCGGCCTGCTTCACTGCTCCATACACCCCTCACATGTGCTCACCGCGAGGTTCATGTCCCCACACTATTTTTGCTTCCCCTTTTCTACTTGTTGAGACGGATCCGTGTAGGTTTTAAACCATTCGCGCTAGTTATCAGCATCCCGACACGCCATGGCTACCCCGGACAATGCGCTGTAGGTTTCGTTTTACCACACGTTGGAGCTCTCACAAAGTACACACATCAGCCTGAAGTACGACGTGACCATCCGGCAGCAGCCCTTGCACGCCCGGATCTCTGCGATGAAAATTTCGGGTTAGGCCCTACTCTGCTTGCCCGCTGGTATAGAGCTGATTTTTACGATCAGCAGATCGACGGCCTGTGGACCCGCCCATAGTGGTGCAGCTGTCCGTCACAGATCTCCGGGACCCCGGTGCGGGGCCTTCTACCCCGCCGACGTCCAGGTTACCGCACCAGTGGGTCCACTTCCCTGCGAATAATTCAGAAACTGATTGACACACGTCAAGCAAATCCGCTCAGCACTCGCATCTGACCAATCCATACTACTTCATGTATGCTGCGCTTGTCGAGGCTAGAAACGACACCGAGGTCAAATTTGTTAACGTAGGATTTTTCTATCGGATTCCACTGCACACAACACCAACACCATTTCATTAGGACGGTGGCCGACCGAGCACCTCTGGCGCCCTAGTATCGTCTGTTCGAGTCCTAAAAGACTACCCGAATTCCGAGCAGGACGCTGCCTTCTTTATCTTCCCGGATATATGTGTTCGGTTGGAGGGTAGCTGGAGGTTCAAATTGAGTCTTTTCGTCATCCAAAAGTGCGTTCGCCCGCCCGTATCTATACATGCACACAGCACTCATGGAACGAGTGGACAGCGATCAAGTCAGGTGGTGCGCAGCAACTTACTCGGCGCCGTTTTTCGTGTATCCTGGAAAGCAATATCCCGGCGTGCAAGGTACGTTCACCCACCGAGTTCTCAACCGTCGCTACAAGGGCTTGGCCTATAGTATCCACGCCATTGACACGGGCGCTTGCGGCCCAAGGCGTCCGGTTGCGTATCCGCAAAGAAATACGAGAGAAGTCTCAGGCCGCAAAAGAGGATTCCCCTCCTTCCGAGGTCCAAGAAGACGCCACCACCACTGCTTCGTTTACGAGCGCAGATACGAATGATCTCTCAAGGTCGCCACCGAAACGAAGGCGCACATTACTCGGCTCCGTTGATTCTCCTCCGCCGCTTGACATGTCGCTGAATGCGTCGCGATTTCCTCACGAGCCTCCGTCACCTCCGTCGTTCTACGGGCAAACAAAAATGCAGTACGATTCTCGTTTTCGTCGGGCTTCCCTGGACACCGCCGAAATTCCCCAGCGACCGCATCCACAGAGCCCGACCCGCGAGTGGGCAACCACTTCTCGCGTCCTCCCCGTGGGCGACTACCGAAACCATACCAATTTTCCAGCACCATCTAGCCCGAGCAAGTCCGATAATCCTGATCCTGATTACTCGCCATGGGAGTTTGTGCGGCGTCCAGCGCATCCCTCTCCTGAATCGTCAAACAGCCACGCGTCCATAGACACGCCGTATGTATACCCTGGGACCGTCCACCGACACCTCTCATCGGATCGCTGTACACCTGCGCCAACGGCCTGTCCGTCCGTTTACTCGTGGTCTCCAATCCGCGAGGGGTTTAACTCGAATCCGCCTTGCATGCTACCGGAGAGTAACAATAACGGACGCCGGTTCTCCATCACCGCCTCCCCAACGGCGGCCACGCCGGCTTTTTGGCAGGCCTTGCCCAGGGGAGATTTTGAACATGCTAATACCAACATTGATACCAGTAGCCATACACATCAGCCATTGGGGTGGGTCGGACATGCTGCATACAGTGCGCCAATGCACTAGGCGGGATCCTGACGCGTGTCTTTTTGTCCAGAAAGTCCAGATACAAATATACTTTTGACTTGTGCAGCTTTTTTATATACTCAGAGCATAGTAGTACCCCGTAGATTGTACCGCACCTAATCATATAACTCAACTTTGACCAGCCCCTTCTTCAACCCTGTCGATCGTTGGTTCGTTTGACGGCCAGTGGAAATCAAAAAGTCATTTGCAAAGGCTTATAGGAGCTAGTAGTGACGTTATACAAACATCCTGTGACGCGCCAGCTAAAATTCCCTGATCAGGAGTTTGGAGTTTCGGTATTTGGCTTCGCTTGCGTCGACACCGCGCACGTGCCAACATTTTTTGGTTCTCTCCCACTGATTCAAATTCGGCCATTGCCTTGCACAGGCTTCGGACAAGCTGGCGTCAGGAAAGCTGACTTGCTCCCCTCTATAACTTGTCGGGCTCATGGACGAGGTACCTCATCCTTCTGGGCGGACTATCGACATCGAGCTTGGTGGCCAAGAAGTCATTACAATTGACCTCGATGTCCTCGATCCAGTCGACGACGTCCTTGACCTCCTCTCCGACCCGCAATGCAAAGCTAAAGCATGGGTGTGGACCGTAGTTGCGACGGAATTTTGGAGAAGAGGCTCGCTTGAAGCAGCGGAGAAAGTCGCTACTACGGCTATTCCCGGTACGCGACCAATCTCTCAGCATGCACATATATTTATTCCGTATCGTTAGTGTTCAAAAGCAATGGCAACTCTGCGGCACTCGGGCCAATATACTCCCTGCTGGCGAACATTAAAATTGCACATGCGAGTAAAGCCCCGAAGGTGATCCTACCTGACGCCCGTGAGTGTTGTCTCCTCAACATAAACCTTGTTCTCTTAAATGTATCTCTCGGATAGGGCAGGACATAATGAAGGATCAAAAGACCAAGGCGGATTACTACAAGGAAGCTGCCATATTCCTTAACTCGGGCGCCGGAGTAGGCTATAACGAGCATCTGGCTTTCCTCACACGAGGCACGGCTTACTGCTCTAGACATTAAACCCCTTCTCTGACGCTTGACTCTAGGTATCCACCAACTAGCCACCCGGGGGATGACGGATGCTTTGGCCTCCTTCAATGGCGTTCTGGAAGAGAAACCAACAAATCTGATCGCCCTAATAGGAAAAGTGAGTCGTGACAGTAACTTGTATTCCCTAGATATTTATCTCTTGACCAGGGCCGAATACAATATGCTCAACGGAATTTCCCCGAGGCTCTCAAGACTTTCCGCCGCGTGCTAGAACTGAATCCGCGATGTTTACCTGACCCTCGTGTCGGGATTGGGTTGTGTCTGTGGGCCCTAGGTCACAAAGAAAAAGCGAAAGCTGCTTGGAGGCGAAGTCTGGACGTGGTGCGTTCACCTCACATCATTCATAGGATCGTACTCACGAATGCCCAGAATCCGACTGAGTGGCCGGCACAGCTACTTCTCGGTTTGGAGGCCATAAACGCTAGTAAAAACGAGGACACTTCGGAAGCCGAGCGAACGAAATCTTATATGACCGGTACCAAGATGATTGAACGCGCGTTCAAGGCGAATCAAAAGAGCGCGGGCGCTGCCAATGCTCTATGTGAGCTCTTCCTTCGGAAGGGCAGTTATGACCGAGTGAGTATCCGTTCTATATTTGTTGTCTCGATCCGACCAGTTGTTGTAGGCTTTAAAACTGGCGGAGCGCACTATACAGTTCGCTGACACCCTTACTGTCCTTACCGAAGGGTACATACGAGCTGGTCGAGTGTCACATGCGGAGGGGTCCACCATCCAGGCTACGAAATACTATTCATCGGCGACGGAAGGTCAGCCCAAGCACGTCATTGGCGCCATCGGTCTGGCTCAAATGCAAATGCAAAACGGTATGTCCACTGTTCAAAGTCCGTTCCCCTTGTACCCATTGTGCAACAGACGAGATGGCTGCTGCCATCCACACCCTCGATACACTCCTCCAACCGCCGAATCCTCAATCGTCTCTTGAAGCCACCGTCATGCTGGCGTCCTTGCGCGCTTTTCCTCGCCCGGGAGTATCCAGCTCAGATGTCGCGCAGGAGCGGGCAAAGGCACGGGAGCTTTTCGACCGTGTCACCAAGGTCCTGGAGGTCGAAGACGCGCGAGTGAACGGTCACGGCCCCAGTCGAGCCTCGCGGAGCATTGGCAACGACGTGGACCTGCATGCTGAAATCGCGCGACTGTGGCAGGGCGAGAACTTGGACCGGGTAGGCAAGTCGCTGAAGGAAGCGCTGCGCATCAGCGAGGCGTCCGGGAAACGGGATCCTAGGCTGTTAAACAACCTGGGGGCGCTCCAGCAGTTTGACGGGAACTTGGCGGAGGCGCGAGAGCTATATGAGGCGGCGCTGACGTGTACGACGACTTCGAGCTCTGACATCGCGGAGTCCATGTCGACGTCCATCTTATATAACCTTGCGCGGGTGTACGAGGAAGAGGGCCGGGATGATTTAGCTAAGGATGCGTACGAGAAATTGCTTCTGCGGCATCCGGAATATGTCGATGGTAGTCCATCCCCGATCTTTACATTACCTCGCTGATCAAATATTACAGCCAAGATTCGACAGGCTCAGATGCTAGCCAACCTGAATCGACACAACGAAGCACACGAGCTCCTCAAACAAGCCCTTGCCGCGCAGAACTCCAACCTCAATGTCCGAGCGTTCTACACATACTTCCTCATTCAAGCAAACATGTCCAAGATCGCCAAGGAGTTCGTGTATAGTACTCTCAAAGACCACGACAAGCACGACGTCTACTCATTATGTGCTTCTGGGTGGATTATGTACCACCAGTCCCGCGAGAGCCGAGATACTACCCCCAAAGGGACGGAGGAACGGCGGCGGGGGTTTCAGCGCACGGCAGAGTTCTACGAGAAGGCACTCCAACTTGACCCCCTCTGCGCATTCGCGGCCCAGGGCCTCGCAATCGTGACAGCCGAAGACGCCCTAGGTACTTTGAGCGGTGGCCCTCCCGCTGCGTCTAGTGCCGATGAAGCCCAGAAGCGGCTCAAGAACGCACGCGAGGCCCTAGATGTCTTTGCGAAAGTGCGCGAGTCGATCAACGACGGGAGCGTCTACTTCAATATGGGGCATTGTTATTATGCACGCGACGAGTTTGATCGGGCTATTGAGAGCGTCAGTTTACCTTTGTCGCGTGTTCCCTGTTGCTTACGCCTCCACAGTATGAATCGGCCTCAACACGTTTCTATGGGGGCCACAATGTCCCTGTGCTGCTGTGTCTCTGTCGTTCATGGTACGCAAAAGCGACCAAGGATCAGTCTTTTGCCGCGATGAGCACGGCTCTGCGATATGCTCAGATGGTCTGATGCGCATTCTGTCCCTTTCACTCAACGTTGATAACGCCTACATCTAGGCTTTGCACATCCAGCCCAACGACAAGGCGGTCTTGTATAATATTGCCATGATACAGCAAAAGTCAGTGGAGATGTTATTTGGCTTGCCAACCACGAAGCGTACGCTCAAGGATCTCAAACGGTCTATCGAGCATGCTACCAACGCCCAGAAGTACGTCTATTTGCCATCACCGTACGTCGCGATCGCTGATTCTCGAACACTGCGTTACAGACTCTTTGCCTCCCTCGCCTCAGATAAGGCGACTATGGTCCCGTACAGCCGTGATCTTGCGGATCAGCGACGGAGGTACGGGGACATCATGTTGCGAAAGAGCGAGGAGCACCTTGCGACGCAGAAGCAGTACGAGACCGAAGTCCAGGCAAAGCTTGACACTGCGCGGCAGAAGCGGCAGGAGGAGAGGGATCGGCAAACGGCCCTGGAGGTGCGCTTTCTTTTTCTTACAATCTCGTGAGCCATCGTTCTGATAACTTCGCACAGCGGGTGCGGCTGGAGGAGCTGCGGAAGGAGGCGGAGAAGCTTGCGGAGGAGCGGCGGTTGGCGCGCGAGCAGGCGCTGGAGTGGACAAGGGAGGTTAGGATGGAGAGCGACGAAGAGAGGGAGCGCAAGCCCAAGAAG
The DNA here is from genome assembly GCA_029289565.1 of Mycena galericulata. Taxonomy (NCBI): domain Eukaryota; kingdom Fungi; phylum Basidiomycota; class Agaricomycetes; order Agaricales; family Mycenaceae; genus Mycena; species Mycena galericulata. Next base: position 177,332 of record JARKIA010000080.1, on the reverse strand, counting down.
GCACGCAAGCAGAAGGCGGACGGGAGTGGTGACGAGGCTGAGCCGAAGAAGAAGCGGCGGGGCAAGCTAAAGCGTGGAGCTGAACAGGAGGACGGCGCTGAGGAGCCAGCTGCGGTCTTCAGTGACGATGAGGACGTAGAACGGCCCAAAAAGGTTTGTTGTTGCCCTCCTACCAGCGCTTCGAGCCTCACAGTCGTTTGTGCTAGCGTGTCACGAAGAAGAGAGTCATTCGCGACGATGACGAGGAGGAGACTGTGGGACCTCGCAAGAAGCAGTTGTGCGTATTCCTCTCCCATCTTTGTCGTCGCATTCTCACTGGGAGGTTTTCAGTAAGAGCAAGGAGATGCTCTCCGACACCGACGACGAGATGTCGTGACGTGGCTGTACTACGCTTTCATTGTTTTCGATATCCATTTGTATTGCTGAATTGTACTTGCAGTCCGTGCTTGGCTGACGATGTTGCCCAACGTGTGGGTAGGCTTGCAACGCATTAGAGATAGCTTCACACTAGCGTTCGCAACAAGCAATGGACACTGAGGCAAGCGCAAGGTCAAGATCGGAATACCTACTGAAGATCTCTGCCCACCAAAAGACCACTTCCAGCACTTTCATGCACTTCGTGTTTTGCTGTACCTTTACCAGGCGCAGCATATGTACTTATTACCTGATAGACTTTGGTCTTTCTCTGGGTCTGCTGTATCAGGAGGTTCGGGCTAGTCATTGGAAACAATCCGGCGATCCCGGCGCCGTATTTCTAGTGCCATACTTGTGCTACTTTTTACCGTAAAGCGGACATAAACTGATATTTGATATATTCGTCCATCTGACATTTTCACCAAATTGGGACGCGAGCGGTAGTTGTGGGCTGCTGTTAGTTATTTGGGCGGTATTTACATCAAGCGGCATGGCGCGGCACGGCACATCACCTTCCTTTGTTTCAACTTTCATGACCGATGAGCCCCGTGCCGATGGCCGACCTGGTAGACCTTGTTTTGGGGCTCTCCTTCACCCTGTCTGTCTGTCGCGTGGATGACTTCAAAATATCATCCTCTCCGGACTCCTCGAAAAATCTCAACCCCACGTCAACCACAGCCTCGAAGCCGCTGATCAATCTAATATGTTTCTCATCCAAGCTGTGAATCTAGCGGACTAAATACAATGTTCGTCGAATGATAGCCTCGCCATGCGTCACTCACCCATTTTACCATGCAGGACTCGAATTTTACCTTGCGGTGGCGGGACCGGTAGCGCTCTCCAGCAGTAACTTACCTTCAATCGATCACCAATTGCATGACCCAGGACCCCCCACTGGGAATGAAGGTCGCCTGAGCTTCGGGCCCCGATTGACTTGCCTCTCGAACTTTCTTTCTGCGACGGAGGAGTCCCGGCGATGAATACTCATGTCCCAGCAACACCATCCTACCTAGAATCCATATTTTCGAGTCCGAAGGCCCTCCGAGCAAAGCTTCAAACCAGCGTCGGCAACCATATTAGAAAACTGAATGCTGTTGTTGGAACTCGACTGGATAGCTTGGTCGTTCTGTGCTTTTGGCGTTCGGCTTAGGATGGCTCTTCTCATATTTGTACTTGCATTGTATTCTTTTCTCGTCTGGGAGAACTCTGAACTTTGCGCGTTGGTTCAAACTGGGTCTGCGGATGACGGACTATTCTGTTGCTCGGACGCGTTTTTCGCATATCGGCCGAACGCATTCGACGCGAACTGGTGTCTTGGCGCCGGAATCCGCCGGAACGTTATTTAACTAACGTTCGTGATTCAAACTCCGCGGCCAATGAGAAAGCAGCTTCGATTAAACACTTGCCCGAGACAGCCGAAGAAAGAAATCGTATAAAGAGGGCGGGGCATTTCAATTTTGGCAGTTTCTCTCCCTCTTCCGTACCACCACCATCTCCACCAACCTCACACTCGTTATCACCCATCTACCCTCTTTTCCTATATCATGAAGTACTCCATCGTCGCGTCTGTCCTCGCTGCCTTCTCGCTCGCCCAGGTCGCCCACGCCCTTCCTGCAAAGCGCGATATCACCGGTAAGAGCTCGCCTAGTCGCTTTCAGCCGTTTTCTCATTTCGACCAGATCCTCAGGTCCTCAACTATGCGCTGACGCTTGGTGAGTCTCTTCCATCTCGCATTCCGTGTACCGCGCGCTGAATATCTTCCAGAACACCTCGAGGCGACGTTCTACAAGGAGGGCCTCGCCAAGTTCTCCGCCGCCGACTTCACCAAGGCTGGCTACCCCAAGTGGGCTCACGACCGCTTCACCCAGATCGGCGACCACGAGGCGACGCACGTCACCTTCCTCACCACCGCTCTTCAGACGGCTGGCGCAAAGGCCGTCGAGCCCTGCGAGTACAGCTTGTTCGTGCCACTCTCCGTCTTCATACGCGTCTCGCTCACTCCTTTTCAGCCCCATCACGGACGTCAAGTCATTCGTCAACCTCGCCGAGATCCTCGAGTCTGTTGGGACGGCAGCGTATACGGGCGGCGCAAATGCGATCAGCAACAAGGTGTTTCCATTCAATCTCTCGCCTGATCTTATAGCTCACTCTTCACAGGACTACGTGACTGCGGCCGCCAGCATCCTCGCCGTCGAGGCCCGCCACGCTGCCTGGATTGGCTCCGCCGTTACGCACGGCAGCGCATGGGACAGCGCATTCCAAACGCCTCTCTCGCCCAGCCCCGTCTACAGTCTGGCCGTACCATTCATCAAGTCCTGCCCCGCCTCCAACGCCGACTCGCTTCCTGCTCTCACCGCGTTCCCCGCGCTCTCGTTCGCAGACGCCCACCCGCAAGCAGGCAAGACTGCGACCCTCACCTTCACCGCGCCGAAGGCCTCTTCCCCGCTCTTCGCCGCATTCGTGTCCGGCGCCGGCACGCCCCAATTTGTTCCGATCCAAAGCGGCAACCAGGTGGCGATCCCCGGCGACCTGCGCGGATTTGTGTTCGTGTTTGTGACGAGCGACGGCACGAAGGTGGATGATTCGACGACGGTGGCGGGCCCGGCCATTCTGAATGTTGCGTTTGATTCGATGGGGAATGTTGTCTGATTCGCTCTTTTTCTTTCTCCCTTTTGGGATTTTGTACGAATAACAAATGGGTTGCACGGTTCGAATTGGTTGAACTTGAACTTGAACATGTAAACGGCAATCACCGAGTTCGGCCCGCCCGCATCAATTCATCATTTGCGCCTTGATTACGCACATCAATGTCGCTCGCCTCCTCCACAGAATTCAACTCACCCACCAAGCGATGGGGGAATGGTAGTCTATGTGTGTTTCTCTGGACCAGAGTAATGGGGTATCCTCGTAATCTTGGTCTCCTTCTCGTTCTTGGCCAGTCTGCTTTTAGTCTTACGCACCGCGCCGCCGCAGGATCGCTGGCGTGGCTATTCATCAAGCTCTTGCTGGAATCTGGTCGCACCACCCCAGATCTCGTTCCAACCTCACTGTCCCTCGTTTCAAAATCAACAGCGGACTCGACTCGACTTCCAGAGAAGAATCAAGATTGCCTCCACCGCCGACGGAGGAAAAAGACATGGCGGCGGCTCGGCTTTCTCTCTTTTTTGTTTTATTTTTGTTTTCTGCTCCCCGCTCCGGACTTGAACTCCTCCGCAGACCAAGCCTTATCCATCTCTCTACGCTATTCCCGTGCTATGCTACTAGGATCTTATTCATGCATGTGCATGGCTGTACGTGTTCGAACATGGCCGTCCCATCTTAGATCCGGTGTGAACCCTATTGTATGAAAGAACAAAGGACTCGACTTCCAGACGGCGTGAAGAATCAAAGATTGTCTCCACCGACAGAAAGGAAAGACACAGCCGGGCGGCGGTGGCGGCTATTTGTCTGTCACTCGCCTTCACGACCTTGTCTGTGTTCGGCTATACCGACTTCGCCGTGCTACAAGGTTTCGCTGTTGTTCTCCATCGTCCCAGGCCTTAATTGATGGTGGACCCACAACGAGCGGGTTTACCGGATGGGGATTGATTGACTCCGAATCAGGTCGGTTGTTTTTGTGCTTTGTTCGGGATTGGAGGTAACTCATGCGTGGGATCCGCGCGGCAGTGGGGACCTTGTTGAGGTGGTGGAAGCTCCGTCATTTGCCGTTCGTTGATTGACGGTCGACCTTGTCTCGTTTTCAACTAAACTTGGGCTTGTTATTGTTCCTCATGCTATCTGTCAAAGTGGGCTCCCATCTCCAAAATCAAGATGGGACGGGTTGCCTTCGGGCTTTTCTCATGGTTGATTGGATCCACATCTCGCCGTTCAATGCTAGTGATACTGGAAGGTTGGCCGTTCGATCTCGTTTTCGAATTTGGCCGTCCCCACTGAATCCTGTGTGAAATAAACTGTTGTCCATCTACGCATCTCTCGCACATGCTATGTATCCGAACCCGACGTAATTGTCAGCAATACAAGGCCTCAAAGGTCATGGTTATTTTTCCACGTTTTGATGGAGCGGCTTTACTTTTTGGGGAACCATGTCTGCTCCTCGTCGGAGGTAAGGTCCAACCGTCACTTGTCCTGTTTCACTACTCGTGGTTCCATTCTTCGACGGCCGGGATTTCGCTTGCCAGTGTACCCGTGAAAAATTAAATCCCCACGAATCAACAGAAAGGTGGTATTCGACTGGGCTTGTTGGCTAGCTTGAGCCGATTTAAACCAGATAGCCGCACGTATGATCGCACAGTGAGTCTCTCACACATGGCCCATTGCCATTAGACAGTTCTCGACGTGGAAGGGACGCAAGAATATATTCCGTAGGCAAGCGGCGATAGGGTGATTAAATAGTACATCGGGCCGGGACAAAATCAAGTACTGCATGAATCCTGTTCATGTAGAATCCGTTGTTATTTACATGTACGCCATTCCAGATCCGCTCGCGGAAAGCTGTTCGATATCACGTCAATTCCAAACGTAATAATGAAAAAGTAAAGAAACTGACATTGCTCGGACGAAATGTTTTGTATGATGCAGTTCGGGCTTCAAAGATGTACCCATCGCCCTCCGAATAGTCATACGTCGAGTGGGCCTCAAATCTCGGGGGTTTGTTATTGCTATTCGATTGGCCGTGTCCTCCCGGAGATCCTCCATTGGGCGGGAACTGGTTCCCCGTAGATGGGCCGGGCGGCTGGGGGCCATTCCCAGGAGGTGCCGGCGCTTGGTTGCCAGTGCCGCAGATCGGACAGTTTCCCTGCGCGTCGTAGTACTTCCTATGTTTCGCTTCACACTCTGCTTTGGCCTGCATAGCGAGCTCGGAAGCAGTCTGAACAGTGTGAGTGGAAAGTTCTTGACAAGAAAGTCAAGGACAGCTTACCCTGATGGATATATAAAGCTTTTCGGACATCTTATGTACCATTGAAACCGTTTGGACGCACTCCGCTCGCTTCATGGCCTTGTGGTTTGCTCTGTAATCGGCTACGACGGCCCTGTACCTACGATTCGTAGAAGTCAGTAGACGAAAAGGTGACACCCAAATGAAGGGATGTACTGGCCAATCAATCCGGCGATATCTAGCATCTCTTTTTCAGGCACATGTTTCGTGCAGGAGAGACCGTCCCACTCCGTCAGCACCTTGGTGGTGTGTTTTTCCCAATATTTGAAGCGGAGGGCAGGGGACACTTTGTGGGAGACCGACAACATGAACGGAGGGATAGCGACGCCCAAGACTGTGGCACAAAGGGGTATGACTATGGCTTCGACTCCAGACATGGCAAATGATAGCAAATGATACGGGGTGAGGTGGAGCGGGGTTCGTTTAGTTTTAGTATTCGTTAGTTCGATAGTCCCTCGACTTTATACATTTTGGAACAAAAGAGACGCCAGTTATGCAACCGCTGGCGAACAAGGTCGCAAGAGCAGCGGATCCGATCAAGCCAAGATCTCGATGATGGTTGCCGATCATGATCTTGGACGCCCACCAGCGCAAATACCGACAAGCAGAAACCCGTCTTGTACCTCGATGGCGACCGTCGATCCCGGCGAACCTTCCTTCAAACCTGGCGAGGTTGGCGGACTCACAAGCGCTGACACCTATTGGCGCGATTTACAACCGTGGCTGGAGGAGCGTGGGTTCAGGCTCCGGCCCCGCTTTAGACAAGGATGGACCCCGTCGTGGAGACTAACGGGAGGAGTGGCCATTCTAGCGGAAGATAGTTATAGTCCCTTGGTCAGGCACATTTACTTCCGGCCAACATTAACTAACAGAGTCTCACAGCGGCATCAAATCGTGGATGCAGTTCGTATCCGCGACGGCGCTCTTGTTATTTTGAAAAAAGTGAAGAAGGACAATCACCCTCTCGAAGTCGATATCCACACCTTTCTATCCTCAGAGCCCCTAATTAATGATCCCAAAAATCACTGCATTCCCCTCCTTGAAGTCCTGGAACCGCCCTCCATACCAGGGACTCAGCTTCTTGTCATGAAGCTCCTTCGGGACTACGAAGACCCTTACTTCGACACAATAGGAGAAGCCGTCGACTTTTTCCGCCAGATATTCGAGGTGAGTTAACCTGTTTCTTGGCTTCAACTCTGATGACATTTCGACCCTTTTCTAGGGTATTCAATTTATGCACAAACACCTAGTGGTTCACCGGTAATTCATTGATTTTCCCGTTAAACCTTTTTAATCTCAGCTTCAGAGACTGCTGTTCGGGCAATATAATGTTGGACGGTCAACATCTCTACCCCAACGGATTCCATCCTCAATTTCAAGAAATCAGCGCGAATTTCGTTGGAAAAGCCAAACATCTTACTCGCACGCAGGCGCCCCCGAAGTACTACCTTATCGATTTTGGAATTTCGATCCACTTCTCCCCCAACTCTCCTCGCCTGGCCATGCCCACCCGGGGTGGCGACAGAAGCGCTCCAGAATTTGACGGTGACGGCGCTGAGGAACTTCTTGATCCTTTCCCAACAGATATCTATTACTTGGGTAATCTGATCCGGAACGAGTTCCTCGATGTGAGTTCTTTCCCAGTTATCCTTATCAATTTTGGTGCTGATCCAAAGTTAAAAGGGACAACATAACCCAGAATATGTCCTGTATAATGGGCGAGTAGGATTCGAGTTCATGCGTCCCCTCGTCGATGCCATGACGAAACGCGACCCTAAAGAGCGGCCCAAGATCGACGAAGTAGTGGACCGATTCGAAGAGATCGTCAGCGGGCTGAGCACCTGGAAACTCCGTTCTAGGGTGCGAGGTAAGGAAGAATACGCCATTCTCTCTCTTCCTCGGATTGCTCGGCATTGGTATCGCCGTATTGGTTTTATGATCAAAGGGGTGCCGGCTATTCCTTCTTACCACAGTTGAATCGTGCATATTGAGGCCCCTGAATTAGATTCTGTTGTACCGGTGTAGGATCTAGATTGGGAACAAAAGCTTCTGTTTTCGTGGCCCAGCGGATTGGCGCACGTTCACCTGACGAGGAAGCCACAATAGAACCTGAACACCGGCGTGCGACTATTGGAGCTTGTGTGATTCCCATGCGCTACCTGTTAGAGACGGTTCTCCGGTGATGCGCATGGAGGCGTTGTAAGTACAAAGGACTTCATGAACTCTCAGAAAGGCAAACGTCCCGGCAACCACGAACATGACCCATCTTGCTTTTGGAGATGGAGCACACATTGACAGATCGCAAGAGGAACAATAGCTCGAGGCTGAAAGCGAGACAAGGTCGACGAAATGATCAATCAGCACACGATATCGTCGAAGCCTCGAAGGAGCGACCAATCAGCCTCGCGGATTCCGACCCCAACAAGGTTTCCACTCCGTTCGCCGGGTCAAGCCGGTTACGTCCAAAACAAACGTCAGGGTTACAGCTGTTCTCGAATCTAATGAGATCGATCGAATTTTTTTTGGCCGTTCCCAAAAAGGAAATTTTGGGAGACCAGTACTCTACCGTCGAGTTCAGGGTGTATAGTGATATCCAGGCAGCGAGATACTACCTCCGCGGCCAAAACCACGCTGTGTGACGAGAAGAAAACGCGACGGCGCGAAGCTGACAGGCCATCTGTTGCCATCACTGATTGGATCACTCCGCGCCTCTTCGACTTTCGTACCGCCAATTTGATGTTCCTCGAGCGTTGAAAACCTCTTACTGTACCAGGGAATGTCCAGACCAGTGGCAGAGGCAGCTGGATTGGCCCAGCTAGCGAAAATTTCCTTTTTGGGAACAGCCAAAAAAAAAACCGCGTGTAGATTCGAAATCAGCTGTAATCACATCCGGTAAACCCGCTCATTGTGGGTCCACAAAAACGAACAATAACGATCGGAGGCGGAAGCAGAAAACAAGTAAAACAAGTCCAAATGCCTGACAGATGGGCGCCGCCGTATGTCTTTCCTTTCCATCGGCGGAGCCAATCTTGATTCATCTCTGAGTCTGGAAGTCGAGTCCTTTGTACTTCCAGGTCCTCCTTGAGAAAACACGAACACAGTCGAGTCGTGGAAATATAATACCGGAGACGGATGTAAATTCTCCTTGTGGGCGCCTCGGGAGAAGTGGAAGGTGGAAGACAATTGCATAAGCAGAAGGCGCCGAGAGCGTGGATGGGATATAACTCCAGTCGTCGCACTCCATTGTTCTCTGGAGACGTGGGGTCAGGGAAGAGCCACACTTGGTAATTCCGCACCGTGTTGGATATCTGGGGTGAACAAGAACAAGGGACATCTCAGGATCTTTGCTGTCCGCCGCGAAAGATGGTTGCTTGCGGTGCCGTTTCAGGTGGACAGTGGCTTCCGCGAAGTTGATGCCGCCAAGATACCGGTCTAGATACAGGGTCATTGCCGAACAAAAACCGTGAGTAGATTGTCCTATCGATTCGGGGCACAGGTTTCTATTGTTCCCCATTCAAACGGCGTAGGAATTCTTGTTCTCAACTATATAAAAGGGACCACGGCAGGGGCGCAACCAAGCAGCTACCCCTTACATTTCCAAGATCATGACCACTGCAGTATCCGCCTCCCGATTTCTGGTCCTACGCCTTCCCAATGGGCCCACCGAGGAACCTTCCTTCATAAAGGAGGAGGTTAATCGCGCTAACGACCAGTATCCCATCGTCACAGCGGAAGAAGAGAAAAGTCTATCTGAACTTTACCAACAGCACGCAGCCTTTCATTTTTCTCGGCATCTCAGAGCCTGATTAATAAGGACCTACAGGAAAGTCCAACTCGGCGAAGATTCCACTGTGGTGCAGAAGATGATTACCGACCACATCCGTTACATGCACACAATGTATTTCCAAGTGAAAGAGATCGTGGTTCGTTGGTCAAATATTTGCACTACGATTCAAACTGACTGACGCTGGATCTACGAAGGAGCGCGCAGAGCAGGCTGGAGTCGACCTCTCGTCGGAAATCGAAAAGGCCCAACAAAATTCTGAACTAGATGAGCAGGACGAACTTGAAGCGTCACAAGGTATTCCTCAAGAACTTGGTAAGCTCCCAATTTAACTTTACAGTCTCATGTTCTCAATGGCATGATGCCTAGTCGTCGATACCGATTTGAGTGCTCTGGAGCCATTGCAGTATGTGGTGCTTGAGTAGTGCACTGAATAATATTTGTTCCTGTATTATTAATAATAATGTACCCTACTATGTACGCTCTGGAAGGAACAGTTAACCTCAACAAGACCCGAGTCTGTATGATTTCAACTTCAACTTGCGAACGGCAATCTCCGGAATCGGCCCGGGTCGCATCAATCCATCATTTGCACCTTGATTGTGCACATCGATTCGCCTCCTCCATAGAATTCAACTCACCCGCCGAGGCGGCGGGGGAATGGTTTTCTCTTCATGTTTCTCTGCATTAGTATGATGGGGTTTCCTCGTTTACACCTCGTTCTTGGCTCGTTAATGTTTTTTTTTTTTTGGATTCAGTCTCTGGTTTGTCTCTGCCAGGCGCGGGTGGCACTGTCCAATAAGCTCTTGCTTAGTTATGGCCGCACCACCCTGGATCTTGTTTCAACTTCGTTCTGGAAAGAGCGGACTCGGCTCGACTTCCAGAGAAGAATCAAGGATTGCCTCCGCGGTCGACGGAAAGGAAAGGCATGGCGGCGTTAAACGGTGGTTATGCTCTCTTTTTCCTCGGCTCCACTGCGGAATGTCTCGTGCTAAGGTACTGGCACTGAAACGTTGCTCTTGGTTGGTTGAATACCCATTTCGACAGTCGCTGGTTGGGTGGTTGGCTCTTGTTCTAGTCTGGGCGCGTTGTCATGCCAGTGGGTCTTGTGTAAAATCTACCGTTTGGAAAGACAAATGACTTGGCTTGGCCCTTGGCTTCCAGACTGTGCGAAGAAGTAAAGAACCAAGGATTGCCTCCGCCGACGGAAAGGAGATTCAGATATGAGCGGCGGCGGCGGCTATCCGTCAACGACCTTCACGACCTTGTTTATGTTCGGCCACCGACTTCGCCATGCTACAAGGTTTCGCTGTTGTTCTCCATCGTCCCAGGCCTTAATTGATGGTGGACCTACAACGAGCGGGTTTACCGGATGGGGATTGATTGACTCCGAATCAGGTCGGTTGTTCTTGTGCTTTGTTCGGGATTGGAGGTAACTCATGCGTGGGATCCACGCGGCGGTGGGGACCTTGTTGAGATGGTGGAAGCTCCGTCATTGCCGTGCGTTGATTGACCGTCGACCTTGTCTCGTTCTCAATTAAACTTGGGCTTGTTATTGTTCCTCATGCTATCTGTCAACTTGGGCTCATCAAGATGGGATGGCTCTCGGGTTGTAGTTGCTAGGACGGGTTTACCTTTTGGAGATCTCGTCGAGTTTTTTTGTGCTGTACAAACGTGCTGTTGCCGATCCGCCGCGACCTACGAAGTATCGCCTCAAGATGCGGCCGTATCTCGGCGTCGGATCTTTGGATCCAGAGTCTCCTCTGCTGATACCGCCTGTCAAAAATACAAGGACCTGACCCATTGTTCATCGTCGTCAAGTCGCTAGGTCTCTGTGACGCCGGTGCTGTTCAACAAGGTTCTCGTGCCCTTGTTTGGGTATCAGATATCATTATGAGATGTTTTTTTCCCCAACATATGCACACTGGCACCGGGTTTACCTTTCGCGGCTTTTCTGTGTTCGTTTCTTGTTTACTATGTTGAACGAATCGGCAAAAATGCCGAAGCCACATGGATCAGATGGAATGTCAGTGACCTCCACTATGCGCCTTGTAATTCCAAAGATATGCGATGGCACCACGGTGAAACAAGACGGATGTAACCTTGGTTTCCCCAGTTGTTGTATTCGACTTTTTTTTTCCAGAACCCGAGTGGAGAGGCTCATCGGACAGCCAAATTCCTGACGGCAGTCCCATCTTGGCTCCTATTGTCCTCGTGCCGTACTTAAACCTCGCCCAGTGGAACGTATTGGCATCAGTCTCTCGACACGCAGCTCGACCGCGTCGCAATACTTCGTCTTAATCCTCCAGTATTTCCATCACAACCTCAGAATGACCTCAGCCATTGTCGAAATATCCACGCTGCTGTCCAGAATGTCGCAACTTCAAGCTACCAGGGGGCTTTTTGAAGACCGATTCTCAAGCTCAATGAAAACAGCTCGCGACGATGTGGAGGCGATCCTCAGTTTGTTGGAGGAAACTGGTGGCCTCTTCAGCCAGGAAGAGTACCGTACGGTTAACCACGGCCTGGAGAGGTAAGATCCCCTCATCCATTCCTTCTTCTTCTAGACTTAACGATTATAGGATCGTGCTGGCCGTGAAGAATCTCGAGCTCATTAAGTTGGAACGTGATTCCCCACCTTCTGAACCAAGGTTCACTTTCAGCAAACCAAACTTCCGGGACCTCGATATTGTTAAAAAGCTCACCACTCGATCGATGCTTGCCAAAGAGACCGAAACATTGCTCGAAATATGCAAACAGACGAGGCATTCCGCCCAGGCGAGATACTTTCGTGTATCCCTTGACTTTCCAGCTAATATATATAAAACTCAGACCAAGTCGGCGCAGGCTCGATTCCGCGTTGTGCAAGACATGATCCGCTCGGCGGATGGAGCGCCGAGTTAAGATTTGCGCAAAGGGGCAGCGCCACATAACACTACGGGCCCCGGTTGTTTCTTTACGGGACCGTGCCGGAATATATCTACCTATTACCTACCGACATTCCATTCTTCGCATAAATCATTGTGAAATCTTGATAGCATGGAGACGCGCTAAGTAGCGATCTTCTTTCAAGCATCACCCCACCTTTGAGCGACAGGCTCGGTTGTGCACGCAGCGGGCATTGATACCCACCAGGGCGGGACTCCTGGACGTGATTTATGTATCCGCGTTTCTCGACGTCGTGGGCAACGACGAGGACAAAGCCTTCCAAATAAATCCTGAAAATAAAATATGTTGTAGCCAGAACTACCAGGATACACGGTGTAGAATAAGAGGAGAAATGTTCCAGATAGTGGCGCGGACGACACTATCCTTGCTGCACGCGCTGCGTCTCGCCGTAGCTCGCTCCAGCCGCAGCGGTACAACACTACCAGATAGGGGAGGAGCTTACCCATTGGTGGTAAAGAGGTGCTAGGGCCGCTAGGGCAGCCTCAACAATATCTAACGAGAGCGCCGCTGGCCATGCGCGCAGCCAGCCGTGGAGATGCGACGCCGGCGGCCTGTCTCATGGCCGAGTAGAGGGACAGAAACAGCACGGGAGAGGCCACGGCAGTGGGTTCGGCGCGCCGCGTCGCTGAATTCGATTGCGTGCGCGTGAATCTGTTCTCTGCGCAATGGAGTGACCAGCGTCGGGTCGCCCGCAGTGCTGCCCGCACGATCGTATGCATTGTGGAGCCTAGTAATCGCCTGCTCCGCGCGCACTGATGCGGCACGTGTGGAAGGCCGCCCCCGTTCCGCTTCAGAAGCAACGGTACCGAACGCGGCGTTGGTAGAGTCCGGTATTGGGGTCCTTCACCGTGTACTGCGCTGGAAGGTTTGGAGCGGTGGCTTTGGAAGGCGCCGGACACCGTTGCAATAAACATCTGCGCGACGATCGCACGCAAAATGACTGGATGATCCAGGAAACGTGAATGGCGCGGTAATATTGCAACGCACCCATAAATTGTGCGGAAACCCTCTCCTGCTCACGGAGGTTGGCTGGCAGGTGAGCCGCAACATTCGGGGTCTTGAACGGCCTTGTACAATCGCAATTTGGATAAAAATCAGCATAATGAGAGGGATTCAGACGTAACTATGATCAGCTGCCGCCGTAAGCCTCGACAGCCCGGTGAGATAAAGTGAAGAAATAGGTTCAAGCTACTGGTGAAAATTGTTGAAGATGATGCCAATAGCAAGTGGACTAAGGATAGACTCGACTGTGTGGCAATAGATGATATACGTGGAACAGTCGATTTTTAACGTGTTTTCGAGTCGTGTGGACCAATGGTGTGGTGGGAAGAGAGAGAGCTGTCAAACACCGCCACTGATCGGAGTCCAGACAACTGTGGAATCCATAGCTGAAAGTCTCGGACGCGCCGACACGTGGATGGTGTAAAACATATAGCCTCCCTCAGAAATCTGAATCTGACTTAATCCTGACTTTGTGGATGGCATCAGCAAACATGAACAAAATTGGACCCACTCCTGGCGTCGGAGCCGGGGACCAGTCCAGATGCCATGACTGAGCCACCCAATACCGTGGATGACGCCGATCCCCCCTTCTTTGCTGGCCAACTGAGTAACCGGGAAATCTGGTGGCGCGACCACCAGGTTTGGCTGGAAAAATGTGGCTACAAGCTTCGACCGCGGTATATGCCTGACTGGGTTCCATCGTGGCGTGGCACAGACAAGTCCTTCTTTGACGTTGAAGACGGTGCCTATCTAATCGTACGTCCTCTTTCCATTCACCCACGAAGGCGGCTTTGGACTCTTTGTGTAGCCTGGAGCAGTCATTGACGCCATTCGCATTCGAGATAATCTGGACGTCGCCTTGAAGCTAGTCGATACGGAAGTGCACCCATTCGAACTTGAAATCTCAACTCTGGTGTCCACTAGCCCCCTGGCAAATGACCCCCGAAACCATTGTGTTCCTTTACTTGGTTCGCTGGACGTTCCCGATAGTAATAAGGAGAAGATCCTCATTATGCCCCTTCTGCGGCGGTACGAAGATCCTCCCTTTGACACCTTTGGTGAAGCTATCGACTTTTTTGGACAGCTGTTCGAGGTAAGTGGTCGTATTCACATCGCGAATATTCCCTTCCTAACATACTTCGGCGCAGGGCCTGAAATTCTTGCACGACCACAATATTGCTCATCGGTGTGTGCTATGATTCGTATCCGAGCCGGGTTCACTCACCTGCCGCGCGCAGGGATTGTGGTTCGTTCAACATTATGATGGAGGGCTCAAAAATGTTTCCCCAGGGTTATCACCCTCGACAACCTTGGCGGAAACGCGATTTTTCTGAAAACGTCAAGTTTTTCACTCGTACTCAACGCCCTCCAAGATACTACCTTATCGATTTCGGTCTTTCTCGGATGTATACCTCCAGACAGCCTCCTCCAATCGAACCGATAATCCGTGGCGGGGACAAAAGCGTCCCCGAGTTCCAGAACACTGACGCCGACGGGCCAATATCATGCGACCCTTTCCCTATCGACATCTACTACGCCGGAAACATGATCAGGACTGATTTTATGGATGTGAGTTGTTCACGTTTCGCTTTCGCCTTTTAGCGTGAGACACTGAATCCTTGTCAGGGTCGCGAGAGTGACGACGACGAACATCAACTATCCGGACTCGAGTTCATGAGATCCTTGGTGAACGACATGACCGCCAAGGATCCTGCACAACGGCCCTCGATCGATGAGGTTGTCAAACGCTTCGCATCGATAAGGAAACGGCTTAGTGTCTGGAAATTGCGGTCCCGTCTCAGGCAGACACATGAATCTCCGTGGGCTATCTATCGCCCCATTCGGTATTGGTACCTCACAGCTGGTTACTTATTACGAGGACTGCCTGCGATCCCGCGAGTAACGAATCACAAGTAGTAGCCTCATGTAGCACGCGTATACCGATTCTTCACCTCTTTGGAGAAACAATGGCGATGGGCCGACCTTGTCTCGCATTCAGCCTCCTCAAACTATTTTTCTCCATATTATTTGTCAAATAGTGTAAAAAATTGACGGATCCTATCGGACAGTAGTCTCTTATAAACAGACACTGCAGCAGTTAAATTGCTCGCACCTCGCATGTTGGACGAGTGCGTCCGAATTAGTGAACTCGAACAGGGCTGAGTCTGAAACTCGGCCGAACTTGAAGTGCCGGCGCGCCTGATGCCGCCGTCCTTCAACCGTCGGCTACGGCATTTTCTGCGGCATGAGATCTTCTTCGTTCTCGGCCCCGGCGCTTAGACTGGTCACCAGTCTGCCTGAAGGCGGCCAATCTTACTGCAAATAGTATGCCATAGGCAGACTGGCATCTCGAACCGATCACTTAGGAGGGGCCCGAGTTTAATTTCATTTTGATCTCTTGGGTGAAGCGTCCAATTTTGTTCTTTCTTTCCAAGAAAGAGGGAGGTCGTAAGCAATGGATATACCTTATTTATTTTATGGCCTTACTGTAAAGAACCATAAAGTTGTACTGAACTTTAGAGGTGATCGTCACCGGCAAGTCTTCGGCACCGCTCAACGAAATCAAACGATTTGCCGTTCTGAGGCAGGCTGGTCACGAGCCTAATTGCCGACGCCACCAAACCCAAGGGTCTGCAAAACCAATGCAAAACTACCTCTCAACCCTAGATCCTTTGTATTCAGGAAGGCCACCAGGGCCATGAATTTAGCGGCTCTTGTTCGAAATGTGGATGCTTCTCTTATCTCCGAGAACACGAGGCGTCTTCGTATTTACTTCCGTAGCCGACTGATACGGCATGTCAAGAATACAAGGCAATTGTTCATGGTCGTCAAGTGGCGGCTTTACCTTTGTAGGCAATAACTGGCGCACCCCAGGACTCAGGAGCCTCGCGTATTGTCATTGTTCTTTTTTGAGTGCGACGATTTACGCCGCCAAATGTGATTACGATGGAAAACACCAGGCGCACTTGTAAAATAAAAAAGCGGAATACAGGACGCGGAGACATATTTACATTACACGGGAATCATTCAATAGTGGTCTGAAGCCCGCGCTGCTCGTAGTTGGAATCCTTGTTAAACCTATGTCTTCCTCACTCGCAAAAGGATTGGTTCCATCAGGCTGGGCGGTGGCGGATGCCCTTGGGTTGACTTGGTGCGCATGGTATATTGGAGCTCCAGTACTATGCGGAGCAGGCTGGGCTGGTGCGCCAGGGTTCCGAAACGCGAGTGATATCTTCGAGGCAGTCAAATCTTCCGACCCTGGAGGATAAGGATGGTGGGCGGTGTCATCTGTTATTCTATAAGGAATCGTTCATGCTACGACGTTGTATACACTCACCCAAAATGCTGGAGTCTTCAGCTAGGGTGGATAATTGAGCAAGGTGCATGATCTTCTCGACAGTGGCTGACCTTCTAAGGAGCGTTGAAAGACGGCTCTCAACCTTGCCTTTTCAGAGATGTTCTATGCCGCTCTCGAGTCAGCCTTCAAAACTCTAAACTGGCACACATAATCCTTACCTGGGCAGTCCATCGGCCTAGATTGGAATTGACCGCCATTTTCGCTGCGGCTTTGCGAGTCTTCGAAAAACCAATGAGCTTCTTGAAAGCGCTTGTGTTTTTGAGCTCGAATTCAGCCCCAATAAGGTCCTTTTTGACTCTGTGGAGTTCTCAAATTCAACAAGTTGAAATTTCGTGAAGAGAGTTTATGTACTGGAGGAATATTTTGATGATCTCTCGTTTCTCGACAGTCGTTAACAAGGTCTCGTAGGCTTCCAGAGTGTCGAGTATGATGGTAGCATCCTGCCCCACTGATTCGTAGGGGCTGCCTTCGAACTGCTTGCGGATGAGGGCGGCTGCTTGTGGACCAGAGCCCACTGCGAAGGATGCGATATTGAACCCGGCTGCGGCGGCACCAAGGGTCTCCATTGTATACGATGCGATGCTGGCAAGCTGTAGAGGGGTGCGGAATGTGTAGGTACCGGCGAGCGAACTGGAGGTAGGGTTGATGGCTAGCACTGTGCGAGACTGGGCGTCCTTAAATACGCCCAAGTACAATAGACTCCAGATCTGCCGTTGACTTGACTGCCGCATGTTGATCGGCAACTCATAACAAGGCGCTACCTTGACGGAAAACCAACAGCATCGTGAACAGAACCACGAATGGAAGTAAGTTTGACGTAACTCGCCGTTTTTATTTGTATCAATTTGTTCCCATGGGTCCTGATTCTGACGCTCATCCCCCGATGTTCTCCGCTACGGAGGTCAGGGCGAAACTCGCAGATTTCGACACCGAAGAGCATAGGGCCAAGTTTCCTACACTTCATGAGGACGAAAACATTATGGCCGAAGGCCGATTGGCCAAAGACGAGCTATTCTGGCGCGACCATTACTCGTGGCTGAAGGATTCCGGCTACTTGCTGCGGTCTCGATACTCTCCAGGGTGGGTAGCCTCATGGAAAGATCGAGATATCTTGCCTGACGATTGTGAGGACGGCATATTACCACCGGTATGAACCTCGCATGTTGCCAGTGCCTTTCTGACCACTCCCGACTCTCAGACTACGATCGTCATGGACGCGATTCGGATTTCTGACGGGGCTCCTGTCATTATCAAGCAGAGCGACCATTTGGAGCCCACTGAAGATTTTTCTCCCGTATTCCGCGAGGTTCAGATATTCCGCACCTTCTCCGCAGAGCCGCTGGCTTCCAATCCCAAAAACCATTGTGTCCGCCTGCTCGAAATATTGCGTGTCCCGGATGACAGGAGGAAGGATCTCATTGTTATGCCGCTTTTCTTTAGCTGGCAACTAGTCGACTTCCTCACGATCGGCGAAGTTGTTGAGTTTTTCTCTCAAATCTTCGAGGTAAGTGAAATGACATCCCTTGCACCAGTGGCACCAGCATGATCACGCCATCCAGGGTTTGCAGTTTATGCACAATAACAATGTTTGGCACGGGTGTGTGAATTGCCCGGTCTCGTTTCGTCTTGCTTAATCTTTTCGAGGGATATCAAATTTAACAACATCATGATGGATGCATCTCCTCTTTTTATAGAAAATGTTAACGCATGGCGTCCTGAGAAGACGCGAGACCTCTCCCGGGAGGCCCGCTTTCGAAATCGCACCGAACATCCCGTGAAGTACTACTTCATTGATTTCGACCTTTCCGGCGTGCACGATCCTTCAAAAGGCCCCCCGCTCATGGAGGCTGGATACGGTGGTACCCGTGGGGTGCCGGAGTTCGAGGTCCCTAACCAGCAGTGCAATCCTTTTGCCGTGGATGTGTGGTGTCTGGGAACCCTGATTCAAGGATGCTTCACCGAAGTACGCCGCCCTTGAAGTCTGATTTCCGAGTTATATGGCTCATATATTTGTTTGATAGGGGTGGGCCGTTTACTGGGGAGGGAAAAAACGGGGCTTTGAATTCATGGATGATCTAGTTGCCGATATGGTCAATCGAGATCCAGCCAAACGGCCAAGCATGGACGATGTTGTTCGTCGGTTCTCTGCTGTCAAGGCGGGGTTGAGCCAATTGAAATTACGCTCTCGCTTTGCCCGCAAAGACGAATCTTCAGTGTTTCGTATTTTCAGGTCCGGCAAGCATTGGTCCCGCCAGTTCCTCTTCATGGCGCGAAGACTAGCTGCTCTCCCCACTCCTTAACATTACCATTACCATTTTCCACTGCCGCAATGTTGGCTCCGATACACCGTCATTACGAAGTACTTTACATACTGGGATTTTTGTTTTATTATTGTGCTTAGTCGGATTGAAGACCCACGATAATGCCGGACGATCTAATTCGAGTGAAGGTTCTAAAGTGTTGTTGTTTAGGCGGTGGACAGCGGTGGACCTGTCCTTATTCTTTGAAACAGCCTCAACGGGATTGCCTCAAGGGTAAAGATGTTCTGGTTATTGTTCGTTGTCACCTCAACTTGTCAATTTGATTATCTGTCGACTTAACTTCGCTTTTGGTTGACGCTCCAGACTGTAATTGTTGCACCTGGACCCACAACAGATTTGCCAGCGAGAAGAAACGTGTTCTTCACCGTCTTCTTTGGTGGAAAATCTCCCGGGCTCGTTGAAAATTATCATTGTAGGCAGAACAATGGATGGACGGACAAGCACAACGCAGGTGAACGCGAACAAAATACCGGATCAGAAGAAGTCATAGTACCGAATTATTCGCATTCGGCAGCTGTTGGCCTCTCGTTATAAAGTCTCGCACACGGCATCAGGGGGAAACATCGACAGCTCAATACATGACATCCACAGCACCTATCACACCTGGCTCGAGCGTTCTACGGGCCGCTCACGATGCAGCAAGAGCCATGTCCGGGCTTTCAGCGGGAACGAACATTTCAGAGGCCGATCGGAGGGCATTGCAGGATTTTTACGCCGAGTAGGCAGATATGCGGGAACATCGTTATCTTGACTGACCCATCGCGTAGTCTCGAGAGCCGGCGCGCGCTTCTCGAGGAAGAGAATGCCAGTCTCAATACAGAGGGACCCGCGACACATTCCGCAATGGAAGGTTGCTTTTTTATTTCCTCAGCGCAGCAAGGCGGAATTAATTTCATTCAAGGGGACATTCATCAGGACGGTGTGCCGCAGGACGCAGATTTGACGAAAGCCTTCGAGTTCACCACATTCTTGACGTCGCTTGACCCAACCGAAGTGGGAACGCAGTTACTGATCGAGGGGAACGACCATGTCACTGGCGCTCTTGGAATAATCGAAAAGGGGGGGAACTTTCTAGAGCATGCTCCCATGACCAATATCCTCCAGTCGTACGAGAGGTTCAGTCATTTCCAATGTTCGTTAAGTGCGGTACAGACTGACGACCATAGGATTAAATCGCGTGAAGCAAGCTTGAAAGCTGGTGGTCAACCCGTTTCGATGGTGAACGCGAGGATCTATTGGTCCGAGGCCAACGCCTTTGCATCGATCGTGAAGATGCTGATCGTAAGGAATTCTTGAACTGATATTGGAGTTGTGTTGACTTGAGATATCAGGTGCTGGACCTTGAATCGCTTCATGAAGAAACTGTCGAAGTGATCGCTTGAGGCGATAACACCAGTGTCTTTTCGATTTACATCACTTGTATGCCTATGAGGTGATCATATACTGTATGTTATGGTATCGATTCAATATACATCCCGCTGCGTCAAGTCTGTGAAGTGACCTACATCTGGCAGCGAATAACAAAGCGCCAAATACAGGGTTCTCGAGCTGCTATATATGTTAGTTGGAACAACACAGACGGCCTCTTGACGAAGAGGAACCGTGGAGATTCAGTCCCTGTTGCAACGGAAGTAAATACGACAACGCCTCGTGTTCTGTGAGATGAATAGAACGGAGTAACATCCACGATTCGAGCAAGAGCCTTTGGATCCGTGTCAGCGGCGCTCATCGTGAACGGAAGGATCCAGCGCTGAAATAGCCGCGATTGTGTAGAAGTGACTGAGGTGAACGCGCACAACCGCCGGCTGCCCGAACTCTTGAATTGGGCGAGGGAAACCAGCACGTGGTGTGTGTGAAGCGAAAGTCAATATTACGCCGTTGAGGAGCAGGGTTATGGACGATGGAGCTTGACAGACACTATTTTCGGCGAGGCCGCAGTTTGGCGATAATCGTACCGCAGAATTCAAAGGAGCGCATACATAGAACCCGCAATCATGCTCGAGGACTCCAAACGTGAAGCGCGATACCGCAATGCACGAAAACAAATGCCCGAATAAAATCCCCGTACGGGAAACCCGTTGTGGGTCCACGCTCATTGAAATGATCGGAGACGACTCGAACGCCCGTCGGACGAGCAACAACGGTTGAACAGGGGCCGGCGTGTTGTGCGCGAAGGTCGGAAGACTCGGAAACCGCCAACAAACAGCCGCCAGCCCAGCAGGATTGTCGACCGAGCCTTGTAGGACGCCGAACAGGATTCATAATTTTGGTCAACGTGAGCAAGGAGCTCCAAGTTGAGTAGAAGGAAAATGTCGGCATCAGAGCTATAGACATTAGAAACTGCATGTCCACCGCCAGTTTCTCATGAGTCATAGGAGTCGTGGACAGAAGGCGATAGGCGAGATCGCAATCAAGTGATGCGGCCGAGGCAGTCTCGGTCAGTCTCGGAGATCGCCGTTCCCCAGAATTCTACCACTCGCAGCACCTTTCAAATCTACGCTGTGGCTTCCGTCATGGTGGTCAGACCGTCAAGAGAGTTCGTCTCGATTTTGCTTCCGCAAGATCACCCTTCTCGTCAGGAAGCTCATGGCCAGTTGCAGCCCTGCACGTCAGCCTCATTCTGCTCCTCCGGACAGTCTCGATGTCCCCCAGACTTACTCATTCGTTCTTCTTTCATCATCGGCCTCAGAGAAGCAACGATCAACGACCTCGACGTGCGGTTAGTCGGAGCGGTGTGGACGAGTTTGCTTTTCTTCTTAGTACGCCCGCCGTGTTCACGAAAATCAGGTTAGCAGTAGTTACATTTCAATATCCCCGAGTCTTGTTGACGGACGTATGATAGCTTCGCCCTCGCGCTGTCCATTAACCCGAGCTTCGTCACTTCTACTGAGATGATGAACAAACATCACCTGGAGCAACGCATTTTCCGACCCGTTCGTCTTTCCTCCCTTCCGCCTCATGCCTCGGCCAGCTAACTTCGCCACGCGCCTCGCAGCTTGTTCACCATCGAGCAGAACTACCCGTCCTTCGTGCGTCCTCTTCCCTGACTAGACTGAGCAGCAATCTGAGAGAGAGAGAGAGACCACAGAACAACGCGCTCGCGGCCGCGAACAACATCAACCCCGCGAACAACATCACCGTCACCATCCCGCCAGTGCATGCACAGTACATCCTTTCTTCCTCTACTCCTCTCCTACTTGTCCCTATTCCCCATTCCACTCGTCCCTTCCTCCTCCTTCTGCATATCTTGTTTTCGAAATTCCACGTCGAACTAACCCCGCGGCACCCAACCCAGGGATGGCTACACCACACCCTCACCTTCGTCAACATCACCAACATTCGACGACCTCGCCACCACCCCCGACTTTCCCATTGCTGCCGCGCCCAGCTCCGCCTCTGCGTTTGCGACCGCTACAGGGACGAGTGGAACCGGGACCGGCGTGGGCGCGAGTACGAGGGGTACGGGCGCACGTGGGAGTAGGACGGGGGCCTCGAGCGGGGCGTAGGCGTCTGCGTGAGTGCTCCTTCCTTTTTTCCTTCCATTATTTCCCTCCCTCCTTCGCACGAACTGACGGGTCCGCCTCCCAGCACCTCCCCCATTGTTAACGCTCGCGCCACGCTGCGCGCCCTGCACCAGGTACGCCGCAGCATACCCTTCGAATGTAGTTTCTAACTTCGCAGCTATAGATGACGACACTCCGGCCGCTCGCACCCCAACGTCATCCAACTCGTCTATCTGCGCTGACCTCAGTCGCCCGCGCCGCGCTTCCCAGCTGCCGGCTCATCGAAGTCAACATCTTCATGGTGCGGTGAAACTTGGATATACCGGCCGCGGGAACTAGGGTCTATTGGCGGTCGATAACTCTCGATTGGTAGATTTTATGTACATACGTAGAATTGAATATAATATTTTTTGGAAATTATCAGGCTAGTTTTAAAGTAGTATAATCAGGGACAGTGTTTTGACGCTACCATCAAGTACCTGAGGTACTCAGAAGGAGTGCCTCAGTGCTCAAATGAAGTGTGTAGCATTCCCTTAGTCTCAGTTTCGAATCTCCCGATGGAAATTCCTGATACGGTGCATCCAATCTGTGAAATACATTTACATTCACTTCTCCAGGAGCCAGGGAAGTCCCCCGCCGATGTTGTACCGTCATGCTACATAATGATGACGTCCAAAAGTTAACAACTTGAACTTGACTGAAGTCTCAAGATCTCACTGCGAACAAATCGTTCTTGGAAATACAAAATCAGTCAATGAACTGGTTACCTGCACGTGGGAAGCGTCGCTTCAAACAGGATGTGCCGGCCCAACAGAAAAATATATTTCAAGCCGCTAACTACCAAAACATGTTAACGAGGGAAAGATGGGAAAGAGACGGGAAGAGCCGGAGACGCGAGAAGGGAAAACAAAATAGAAAGCGACGCAGTGGCGTTGCAGTGGCAAATCCAGGAAGAAGAACCTGCCAAAATTGCAATGAACACGGGAGATGGGAATCAAAACAGTGCCGGAGAAAACTGCAAGTGAGCGAGGAACGAGGTGGTCGCACGGCGCGGCACAAACAGTCGGAAGGGTATGGGAAGCAAACGGCGGTGCAGCGAACGGGTATAGCGCGGCGGGTAGCAGGCAATGGCGCAGTCAGTTCGCAGCGAGCGGAACGGAGCGCAGCCAGCCTGGTATACGGGTTACGAGCGGGTGGGAGGGCACACCAACACAATGGTGCACGGCGATCATGCGGCGGGCGGGGCAGCCAGCGAGATTGACGCGCAGCGACTGACCACGGCGGTGCAACGAGCGGGCAGGGCGGCGCAACGAGCGGGCAGGGCGGCACGGCGAGCGGGAGGGCGGCGTAGTGAGCCCGAGGGAGGCGCAACGTGGATGCCACTGATCAGCAATCCGGATGGGCTGGCACAGCGCACGGGAGGGTGGGCGACATTGCGCCAGCAGCAAAGAAGCTACCACGCTGCTTCAGCTTGCGGGCAAGGCCGTTGCAAGCAGGCGGGACGCGGCAGAGCATTTAGGCGAGGTGGAAGAGTAGGCGGGCCGGGGCGGCACAAAGGGGGTCGACCGGCGGGATGCAGCATAACCAGCGTGCCAGTACATCCGCCATCAGGAGCGTGAGCACCAAGGGACCCGAGGGCGTCCCGGACATGTGCGCGGACAGCCCTCGGGGGCAGAGCGTAGAAACCGAGCGGGTTTGCGGTGTAAATAGCGTACGCTACGGGGGCGCATCTAGTGTGCGGGGATACAGCGCAAAGCAGAGGAAATCAGGGGGAGTGTAAGCTCAAAGAGGGCCCGGGGGCGCACCAAGGAAGCAGGGATGGCGCGGCGCGCCGCAAGCCCAGAAAAAGTGCCCGCAAGGCGGCGGCACGTAAACGGCGCCAGCGGTCCGTAGAAGACCCTAACACCGGTAAAAGCACGGCAACTTGCAGGTGCAAGGTCCAGGTATCCACATGGAAAGAACCAGGGGCGGAGGACGCGCAGAGGAGGAGCGGGAGCAAAAAGGGTGGGGAGGAAGCAAGAGAGTGTGATGATAATAAGTGTAAACAAATTACCTGTTTTGGAAGGCGGCGCGCCTTTCGTGCACGGACCATCA
The DNA here is from genome assembly GCA_029289565.1 of Mycena galericulata. Lineage (NCBI taxonomy): Eukaryota > Fungi > Basidiomycota > Agaricomycetes > Agaricales > Mycenaceae > Mycena > Mycena galericulata. The sequence continues at coordinate 152,971 of JARKIA010000080.1, read as the reverse complement.
AGCGCCCCAAGCGCCCCCGCCTGGTAGCCGAAGCCCCGCCAGCGAGGGCGGCCTAAATTTAGCCACATTGGTAACGTGATGCAGCAGGTCTCTCGCTCACTGACCGACACTGATATATCATTGTGTCTCGCACATCGGCCAACCCGTGAATCCGTGATGTATCAAAACCCCATTTACGACTGGAAACAAATGCATAGTCGCTGGAAATTTTCTGATTTGGAAAATATAGTGGACCTTCCGAGCAGTGATCTACGCCGCCTCGTTCGGAAATGGTCCCGTATAAACATTTCATGAGAAATTAAGCATCGTCCGCCCAATAATTATCTTCAAGATTGATTTGTCCGTAACGTGGGCCAAAAATGTCGTACGCTGCGACGCCGGACTCCGGCGCGGTGGTGTATGGATCTTGAACAGGGCCCGAGTTCAACGGGATGGTAGGTGCATGATCTGTGAACTGGTCAGCGCGAAACAGAGTTGCCAGGGAATCGCACGTACTTCGTAAATGGCGGAGGACTTCGTCCCGCTTGGTCCAGGTCGCAAGGCAGCCTTGCCACGCGCAAAGCAATTTTTTGGTGTCAATGAGGGCCACATGCAGCACTAGATGGTCATAGAGAGCTTCAGCGTCCGGGAAGCTTTCCTTGCAATCACACTCGGTCCATTGACACACGAGGCTAATATCGGAGGGGGAGACATCATGAGATCCTGCTTAAAAGTGTATACGTTAGGGTTGACCACCAGAACGAGCATTCCTGCCGCCTCACCTCCCGTCGTAGCCCAATTGCTGGTTAGCTCGCCGCGCATGGCTTGGCGCAGGAGAGTCTGGAGTTCTTTCTCTGTCCGCGTGGCTCTTTCATTTTTCTGGTACGCCTCTGTTGAACTCCGCTGTAACGACAGAGTAAAACTGAGAAAACGAAAACGTGAACGGAGTTTTAGCCTACAATTGTGCTTTGCAGAAATGTATTACTTTCTCTTTGACAAGCATGAGCGGCGCGGAGATTCGAAATTTTCATGCCCTCGATGAAGGATGTGTGGAGCAGGAGCTCTCTGTATGTTTTCATTACTCTGACGGCCAACATGAGTGACTTTTTGAGAGTGTTGAGAGGAGTTTCGAAGACCCACTTGTTGTTATACACGTCGAGAGTTGCTAAATCTCCATTCTCCATAAGGTGACGGTCCGCTCTGAGGATGATGTTGCCGTGATGCAAGTTGCGCAGAGTCTTCTTCAGTTGCTGGCCGATAGTGTATGAGTAGGCTTTCTTGGTCAATTTGCCGAGCGTGCCAGCGGCAGATCCAACGCCTTCTGGCACTAGCATAGGTGTTTGTCTTCCAGGCTGGAGGAGGGATTTGGGCAGAGTGGGAAGGGGGAGGTTAATTGGCTGAGGGCTGAGACCGAGGTGTATATGTATTTATGGTGTTTTCCCAACCATAGCCATCATGGAACAAGGACTATTGTCAATGGATGGTTCAACTGGCAACGAACTAAAGTTAGGCACAGCGACAATCGAACATCATGGCCGCGCGGTAGTTTGTTGCATCACTCCAGCGGAATTACTAGAAGGGGCACAAATGAATCACACGCCCGACCTTTTTGTTTCTGGCTCTTCTGCTGAAAATGGTATTTTCAACCCATCGGCATTTGGAGGTGATACTTACGGTCACGGTGTGACTGCATCATGAGCCGTGGACCCACAATGTGACGACGGTTCATCGCGCTTGCTCAGCGTTACCAGGCTCATGACATGGGGATCCCTGCGCCCCCCGGAACCTACCGTGACTTGCTGGACGGACCCAACGAGCCGTTTTGGCACGATCACTGCGACTGGTTAAAAGAGCGTGGTTACCTCCTTCGGCCGAGGTATCGACCGGACTGGGTTCCTTCGTGGATCGAGAACCCCAAGAAAAACAAGATGGTTTGTGAGGATTGGCAAATTAACACCGTGCGTTGGCTTCAACGAGTTGCTGTTTCCCGCGTTGAATACCACTCCCGTCAAGTCCTACAAAGTAATGGACGCTACACGGATTTCCGATGGTTCATTTGTTACGCTCAAGCCCCTCGACACAACCGTCCATCCAGATGAGATTCCTATCGGCTTGTGGTTCTCCGAAGAACCTCAGGCATCGGACCCTTCCAACCACTGCGTCCCGATCTTCGATGTGCTGGATGTTCCCGGTGTGCCCAACAAACGGATTATCGTCATGCCTTTCCTCAGCCGCTACGACAAACCCCGTTTCGACACTTTTGGAGAGGCGATCGAATTCTTCAGACAGATATTCGAGGCGAGTATGCATTCATACTAGCTCCTTGACCGAGACTTGAACGATTCATATCTCAGGGCCTCCAGTATATGCACAGAAATAATGTTGCGCACCGGTGGATTAAACCTTTCTGAATCAGCTTCCACATCTCTCTGACCTTGAGGTCTAGGGACTGCAATTCGTTAAACATCATGATGGATGCCACCCCGCTCTATCCGACGCCCTACCATCCAATCCACCGGGATCGATCGAGGAATTATAAACACCGAGTCTCGTCTTTGACCCGGACCCAACGTCCGGTGAAATATTACTTGATAGACTTCGGTCTTTCAAGGAAATATCCTGCCGGAGTCCACGCCCCTCTAGAGCCCATAATTGTCGGTGGCGACAAAACTGTGCCCGAATTCCGAAACACCCCAGAGATGGCCGAGGAATGCGACCCGTTCCCAACCGACGTCTATTATATCGGAAACCTTATGCGGACTGAGTTTCTAGAAGTAACTTTGTCAGCTCGGTTTTCTCTACAAGCCTGACGTTCGGCCAGGGATCAATGTTTGTCAGGAAAAAGCTTGGCTTCGAATTCCTGAGGCCGCTCATGATTGATATGGTCCAAGATGATCCCGCCCTGCGACCGACGATGGACGAGGTTGTGGAACGTTTTGACAAAATTGTCCGCGAGCTCAGCCGCCGGAAGCTCCGATCTCGCGTTGCCAAATTCCAGGACGTTCTCGACTATTATTATGCTGTCACGCACTGGTTTAGAAAACTCGTGTACATCGTGAAGAGGACTGCACCTATTCCCTCTCCATTCTAAATATACTTTGTTGTTCTGCGTGTATGCGCCGTATCCAGTCCTTGTTTTACGTCCTCAGTCTATCGCATCTCAATCAGTTCCGCCGAGATCACCGTCCCGACTCTCCCCAAAAGGTTGAATGTAGCTCAAGTCGCGGGAACATCTCGTAGCTGTGGAATTCGGTAATTCCGTTGTGGATTAGAGACTACAGATATCTCTTGTCTCTTTTAGTGCTGGCCAAATATGAATACGATACGGCAAATGGCGTATCGTATTCATATTCATATCGTATTCACCCCCGCGGGCCCGTATCGTATTCTTAGTGTATCGTATTCATATTCAACAGCCTGAATATGAATACAATATGAATATATTCAAATATATTCTGAGCCACCTGCAGTCAGAGAAAAGGAGGCTCACACTGGACCAAAACTTTGCCAGAGTGTTGGAAGGTCCTTGCACACCTGAATTGGTTCTTTTGGGACCAGCAGGTAGCCACTATCGATAGTCGGTGTGTTTCAAACCCCGGATCACAACTTTTGATCACACCACCTGATTGATTGATTGAAGCCGAGGCCGGACCAGCGGTGGTCAGTGCAGATCAGACTCGGCTTGCAGGCCTGCCGCCAGAATGCATTGATCCGATGTGTCCCGGCGGAGGCCCGAAGGCGGCAAAAGCCAACTTCAGAGTATTCAAATATATTTGAATACGATGAGACACGTATCGTATTATATCCATATCGTATTGTATTCATATTCAGCTGTATTCATATTCTGGTGGAGGTCCTGGGGCCGTATTGTATTCGTATGTATTCGAATATATTCAAAATATATTTTGGCGTATCGTATTTATGGCTAGCACTAGTCTCTTTATTGTACTTGGGTCAACAATAACGCCCGTTGCTATGAGCTACAATGGCCTCTTGTTCCCGACCTTGGGCTCCCTATTTCCGTTGCCAGGGTATGTAAAGTAATCCATATAAACGAGGTTGCGTGGATGGCGCCAGAGAGCACCCAACATCCGTAGATTCAACCTAGCCTACTTCGCACGACCCTACCGCCCGAGGTCAAATGAGCAACAAAATCCAAGTACCGTCCGAGCCGCAGACGATGAGCTTCAAGCTGAAGACAGCACACTATTACCCTTGCTATTACCTCGCCGGAACGCTGGCGGCACTCTATCGGAACAGAGATGTCCTCCGCCCTTCCGATTTGCGAAAGTCTCCCCTTCCTATGGCAACTGATTTGGCGTTGGTTCGATCCCTACGAGTCTCCGTGTTTCTATTTTATTAAGTGATCGTTTTTTTTTGCATCCCAGCACTGCGCAAGGGCCCTGCGGCAAGCGTGCACTGCTCAGCAGGCCCAGCGGCGAGCACACACCTGCTAGTTCACCCAAATCACTCGGATAAAGCTCTAAAATCGAAATTCACGTGAAATTTTTTTTTTTAAAGCTCCACATAGTGGGCCCCCGCGGCGAGAGGTTGCACCACGCAGTGGGCCTAGCGGCGAGCGTAAAGGGGGGTCCGCGGGGGTCTCCCCCGCGCTAGATTAATTTGAGAACTAAGATTAAGCTTAAAACATAATAAAAAATTAGAAAAAGACTTGAACAAACCGGCTCAGATGTGCCGTCAGGCTAAAGGAAGGGGGTCTGGGAGGAACGCCGTTCCCACCAGCTTCATTTCTTGTTGAAATATCAAATACTTCATTCTATGTACTTAGTGTAGCGCGACAGTAGCGCGACTCACGTCTGACAGACAGTGCCAACGCCAAAATACCGGTCCAAATACAAGGTCATTGCCGAATGAAAACCGTGAGTGGATCGTCCTATCGATTCGGGGCACAGGTTTCTATTGTTCCCCATTCAAACGGCGTAGGAATTCTTGTTCTCAACTATATAAAAGGGACCACGGCAGGGACGCAACCAAGCAGCTATCCCTTATATTTCCAAGATCATGACCACTGCAGTAGCCGGCTCCCGATTTCTGGTCCTACTCCTTCCCAATGGGCCCACCGAGGAACCTTCCTTCATAAAGGAGGAGGTTAATCGCGCTAACGACCAGTATCCCATCGTCACAGCGGAAGAAGAGAAAAGTCTATCTGAACTGTACCAACAGCACGCACCGTTTCATTTTTCTCGGCTTCTCAGAGGCTGATTAATAAGGACCTACAGGAAAACCCAACTCGGCGAAGATTCCACTGTGGTGGAAAAGATGATTACCGACCACATCCGTTACATGCACACAATGTATTTCCAAGTGAAAGAGATCGTGGTTCGTTGGTCAAATATTTACGCTTCGATTCAAACTGACTGACGCTGGATCTACGAAGGAGCGCGCAGAGCAGGCTGGAGTCGACCTCTCGTCGGAAATTGAAAAGGCCCAAGAAAATTCTGAACTAGATGAGCAGGACGAACTTGAAGCGTCACAAGGTATTCCTCAAGAACTTGGTAAGCTCCCAGTTCAACTTTTACAGTCTCATGTTCTCAATGGCATGATGCCTAGTCGTCGATACCAATTTGAGTGCTCTGGAGCCATTGCAGTATGTACTTAGTGCTTGAGTAGTGCACTGAATAATCTTTGTTCCTGTATCATTGATAATAATGTTCCCTACTATGTACGCTCTGGAAGGAACAGTTAACCTCAACAAGACCCAAGTCGTTTGAACTTGTATGATTTCAACTTGAACTTGCGAACGGCAATCTCCGGAATCGGCCCGGGTCGCATCAATCCATCATTTGCACGGTTTGCACCTTGATTGTGCACATCGATTCGCCTCCTCCATAGAATTCAACTCACCCGCCGAGGCGGCGGGGGAATGATTTTCTCTATATGTTTCTCTGCATTAGTGTGATGGGTTTCCTCGTTTCCACCTCGTTCTTGGCTCGTTAATGTTTTTTGGATTCAGTCTCTGGTTTGTCTCTGCCAGGCGCGGGTGGCACTGTCCAATAAGCTCTTGCTCAGTTATGGCCGCACCACCCCGGATCTCGTTTCAACTTCTTTCTGGAAAGAGCGGACTCGGCTCGACTTCCAGAGAAGAATCAAGGATTGCCTCCGCGGCCGACGGAAAGGAAAGGCATGGGGGCGGTAAACGGTGGCTATGCTCTCTTTTTCCTCGGCTCCACTGCGGAATGTCTCGTGCTAAGGTACTGGAACTGAAATGTTGCTCTTGGTTGGTTGAATACCCATTTCGACAGTCGCTGGTTGGGTGGTTGGCTCTTGTTCTAGTCTGGGCGCGTTGTCATGCCAGTGGGTCTTGTGTAAAATCTACCGTCTGGAAAGACAAATGACTTGGCTTGGCCCTTGGCTTCCAGACTGTGCGAAGAAGCAAAGAACCAAGGATTGCCTCCGCCGACGGAAAGGAGATTCAGATATGAGCGGCGGCGGCGGTTATCTGTCAACGACCTTCACGACCTTGTTTATGTTCGGCTACCGACTTCGCCGTGCTACAAGGTTTCGCTATTGTTCTCCATTCGTCCAGGCCTTAATTGATGGTGGACCAGGGTGGACCCACAACGAGCGGGTTTACCGGATGGGGATTGATTGACTCGGAATCACGTCGGTCGTTTTGTGCTTTGTTCGGGATTGGAGGTAACTCATGCGTGGGATCCGCGCGGTGATAGGGACCTTGTTGAGGTGGCAGAAGCTCCGTCGTTGTCGTGCGTCGACCTTGTCTCGTTTTCAACTATATTTGGGCTTCCTTCCATCCGTCATTGGCCCGGGCGATGTGTGCTCGCATACCCAAATCAAAGATGTGATGGATTTTGTGTGTATGGCTCCGCGACATGTTTAACATGTATAGATCTCGTTGAGTCGTTGGGTACTTTTTGCTGTGCAAACCGCGTCACCAGCTCAGTAGAAGTATATGGGAACTTCAAGGAACAAAGGAACCTCCTCACAACCCACCGCGCTTTCGTGCGCCGGTCATCAGGTTCTACCGTGTATTACCTAATCACGCACCGTCTCCCTCGTCGCTATTGTCTTTCGCCATCGCTGTGCACCCATCTATCGTATACGCCGCAACTATCATGATCACTCTTCGCCCGAGTGCCCATTGATCCCGATTTTGTTCTGCATTCAGCGGTGGGTTGGGGTGGATTCCTATTTGTGCCCTACTTGTTCTGGAGGGTAACGTCGCCGCGGATCCAGAGGCTCTTGTTCGAAATATCTCTCTCGCCAATTCAATTATCGGCACACGAGGCCAATGGTGGTACTTTACTTCCGTATCACACAGCCGACTGATACCCCTGTCATTAATACAAGGACTGAGTGCTGAAGGTTCAGAATCATTGTTCACCGTCATCAGTTGCCAGGTCCGTCTGTGTGTGCCTTTCCCATCAATGTCTGGACTCTGGAGGTAAGTTGCAACCGTCGTTTTATCAGATGACTACTGGTTCGACCCTGATCGTGGGTGGAATCGTGAACAGGGATTTCCTCTAATGATGACTTTGCATTCTGTGGTGTATCGGGGGATGTGAACTGGGTTTCGCTGTGCATTCTTGCCTCCGATCGATCCGTTGAACGCATTATATTCCTCTAGGTTCTCTGCAAGCAGCACTGCGCAAAGTGAAGAACGACGATTTTTCAGAGGAATGTTTTACATAAGTACATGAAGATCGTCGTTGTCGGCCAGCGAATGTAATATCATATGATACATGCGTATAATTAGTGAGGACGTTGGAAGCGGAACATGGGACCCATCAGACCTGGTGATCATTCATCGCTGTGTAGAAACTAGCAGAGTCGTCATCGGATTCGTCGGAGACATTGGCTTCCTCCTGTTTCTCGTCAGCATCATCCACTATCCCGCGGGTCAAGATTGAAGACCGAGAGGGGCGTCGTCGAGCAGCTTGCGACGCACGGCCGGCCTTGGTTCGCAAAGTAGGTAAGGGACCGACGGTGTCAGTGGGCTCATCTTGGGCAGTAGCCGCCTTTTTGGCCCGACGTGCCGCGAGCGTCCTTTCGGACTCTGCATGGTTCAGACTACTCCGGGCATCATCCGAAGATGCCTGTGGATGACTTGTAAGCTCAACAGGATCCAACGGTCAACGTGTCACAAGCTGACCTTGACCGCTTGGTGAAGCTCCCGGGCGGCACGATTCAACTGGATCGCACTTTTGGCACGCTTGTATGATGCTTTGAGTTGTTTCGCTCGGTCACGAATGATATTTTCCTTGACGTCTCGACCTATAATCTGTGATTCAAGCTCGTGGTACTTTTGCTGGAGCCTAAAGACGTTTGAGGAATGGCAGGAATGCAAAGGGTGTCTAAATTACCCCTTGTTCGCAGTCAGAAAACCGTGATAATCCTTGTCCGGGAGGATTCCCTCGTTGAGGATCACTGACGTCTTGGAAATGCAATCGATACCCTTGCGCATCTGTTGCGTAGGAGTGTGTGCAGCGACACAATGGTACACGGCGACACAAAATTTTCCGGTATCATACAGCTCTGCAATAACCATGGTGGATGAGGATGTGAGCGTGAGGAAATTAAAAGCGCTTTGGAGAGGAGGAGGAGGGAAGTTCTGATCGGGAGTCTGAGGAGCACTCCGAATCTGCCCCCGAGTATTTATAGGGAGGAAGAACAATAGCACAGAAAGAGAACAAGAGATGTCCAATTTCCATGGCGAGGTTCCACGACCGCCCACGGCATTTCCAAGTTGAGAAACGGATGAGGTCGTGGGGATCTGACTTTGTCCAAACTTTGTCATGCGTGTGATAGCATCAATAAACATGAACAAAGTTGGACCCACTCTTCTCGACGACGATGGCGGAGCCGGCCAGTCCAGATGCCATGACTGAGCCACCCAATACCGTGGATGACGCCGATCCCCCCTTCTTTGCTGGCCAACTGAGTAACCGGGAAATCTGGTGGCGCGACCACCAGGTTTGGCTGGAAAAATGTGGCTACAAGCTTCGACCGCGGTATATGCCTGACTGGGTTCCATCGTGGCGTGGCACAGACAAGTCCTTCTTTGACGTTGAAGACGGTGCCTATCTAATCGTACGTCCTCTTTCCATTCACCCACGAAGGCGGCTTTGGACTCTTTGTGTAGCCTGGAGCAGTCATTGACGCCATTCGCATTCGAGATAATCTGGACGTCGCCTTGAAGCTAGTCGATACGGAAGTGCACCCATTCGAACTTGAAATCTCAACTCTGGTGTCCACTAGCCCCCTGGCAAATGACCCCCGAAACCATTGTGTTCCTTTACTTGGTTCGCTGGACGTTCCCGATAGTAATAAGGAGAAGATCCTCATTATGCCCCTTCTGCGGCGGTACGAAGATCCTCCCTTTGACACCTTTGGTGAAGCTATCGACTTTTTTGGACAGCTGTTCGAGGTAAGTGGTCGTATTCACATCGCGAATATTCCCTTCCTAACATACTTCGGCGCAGGGCCTGAAATTCTTGCACGACCATAATATTGCTCATCGGTGTGTGCTATGATTTGTATTTGAGCCGGGTTCACTCACACGCCACGCGCAGGGATTGTGGTTCGCTCAACATCATGATGGAGGGCTCAAAAATGTTTCCCGAGGGTTATCACCCTCGACAACTTTGGCGGAAACGCGACTTTTCTGAACACGTCAAGTTCTTCACTCGTACTCAACGCCCTCCAAGATACTACTTTATCGATTTCGGTCTTTCTCGGATGTATACCTCCAGACAGCCTCCTCCAATCGAACCGATAATCCGTGGCGGGGACAAAAGCGTCCCCGAGTTCCAGAACACTGACGCCGACGGGCCAATATCATGCGACCCTTTCCCTATCGACATCTACTACGCCGGAAACATGATCAGGACTGATTTTATGGATGTGAGTTGTGCACGTTTCGCTTTCGCCTTTTAGCGTGAGACACTGAATCCTTGTCAGGGTCGCGAGAGTGACGACGACGAACATCAACTATCCGGATTCGAGTTCATGAGATCCTTGGTGAACGACATGACCGCCAAGGATCCTGCACAACGGCCCTCGATCGATGAAGTTATCAAACGCTTCGCATCGATAAGGAAGCGGCTAAGTATCTGGAAGTTGCGGTCCCGTCTCAGGCAGACACATGAATCTCCGTGGGCTATCCATCGCCCTATTCGGCATTGGTACCTCACAGTTGGATACCTATTACGAGGACTGCCTGCGATCCCGCGAGCATCGGAACACAAGTAGCGTCATGTAACACACGTATGCCGATTCTTCGGCTCTTTGGAGAAACAATGGCAATGGCGAGCGTGCGCTCTTGGAAAGTTTGCAACGAAAAAGCGACGTAAGATTCGCACGACGGCCTTGCCATTGTCACGTTTTTGGTAATGCCGCTATGATGGACACCTTGTACTCTTACTCTTGAGGACTCGAAAACCAATGGGAACAAGAGCGTAGTGGTCATGGCGACTAGAATCACTACTATATCAGGCGATTCCGTCCAACACGATGAAGGTGGCGCCGTCATCTACATCCGGGGACGGAGACAAACTATTGTTCTCTATCTGCACTCTTTGTTCTGTCCCAGTATAAATACATGTATTTCCTGCTCGAGAAACAACCTCCTCTTCATATCTATCTCCCATGTCTGCCTCGATTATTCCCGCACCCAACGGCAACTCTGAAATCGCTGATGCCCTCAACGTGGTCAACAAAAACATTACAATAATTTCTGCCGAAGACCAGGAAGAAATATATCTGTCGTACGACAGGCAAGCTCACGCATTCTTCAGTATCAGCTCCCCGGTCCTGACGTCTTCGCCGTCTAGTTTGATTGACGACGGAGTCGATGATGAGACCGCGAAAGACCTCACGCTGGAGCGCATCAGACTGTTCCAACTCACCTACGAGTTCGAGCAGAAAGCAGATCAATTGTTTCAAGTAAGATTTCTCTCGGACGTCCCACGAAGCCGCGCTCACGTTTCTATGCACGCCAGGAAGTAGAGGCTAGAAAAGCCCAGGCACTTCGGAATGCTAAGGACAGCGGCCATGTCATCGAAAGCAATTAGTTTGAACCAATCAATTACCAGTAGATCGAGCTCGAGATTATTTCGCCTTCCAGATAATATATTGGGTTGAGAATTACTACATTTTAAATTTATATTGCATTCCAGCCACATCAGCGAGTTCAGTCGTGTACGCAATGAGACTGGTGAAATTTGATCAACGAGCGGGCACCACCCATTATTCCATTATCTGTTCAAGTACAGGGACGCGCCGGCTTGGGGGCGAATTCGGAACGATATTCGCGAGTTACCTCCAACGAATACATATCGTGGTGTGCTTGTGGGACCTGCTCCTGCTCCTATACGACTCGGACCAAACCAGATAGTCCGACGGTTCGTTAGGTTGAACTTGATCGCCGCTCCCTTCTGTCTTTCACCGACATGCCGCTCCCATTTGACCAAATCAAGATTGAAGAGTTTTTACTTACCATTCGGAGCAACCCACGGTTTGCTGTGGTTCCTCGCGTTCACTTCTACGATCAGTCGATTCCCTGCCCCCTGCACACGATCGCGGTACTATCCCAGCACCGGATCCTTCTGTTAACGAGGATCGTCGCTGACGCGGATCCAGAGGGTCTTGTTCGGAAAGTGGATGCTTCTCCGTTCCGTTAATCTCCCAGGGAACGATGCGCCACCGTATCTACTTCCGTAGCCGACTGATACCACCTGTCAATAATACAAGGTTTCGGGCCCGTCTGAGTGTTCGCGGCTTTACCTTTCGGATACGCAGTGGAGCCGCAACGGCTCTTGTTCGATACTTGGCCGTACATGACATCTTGCATCGTGGTTAACCCTCAATTGTTAGAAACAACAAGGGAGATGCCTATTCACCTACAGGAATTGACGCGCATGACAATAGTATCGAATCCACTTCCATCGCCAAGTGGACGGACGGGTCCTCGCTGATCCCACCATAACGGCTATATCGTTTGCGATCATGTCTTTGTCGACTCTTTGGCATCGAGGGTGGTGCGAGGGCGACTACGGTCACAAACGAAACCGCCCTCTCGTATTGTTTCAGTTTGGGTCAAACTCATGATCGCAGGCTCCATCCGGTAAAGCCCGCGTACAAGGGGTCTGGACAAAAAAAAAAGCGGACTGAGGCATCCGCACACAAGTCGCATAGTCAAAGAACGTGTAATTTGTGTGGTTAACGGGAAGGGACTGGGATTGGAGGAACCCTCCTCATAATAAACTGAATACGACGAATCCAATGCGGTACACTGTAGTAGATCCCAAAAACAGTGTTCACCTTGACCACCCGAGTGCGAAGCTTCCAGCTACTCAAGCCGCGGACGATGTCCTTGAATTGTCGCACGACCTCGTCCATATCCGGACGCTTTGCTGGATCGGATTGAACCATTTCTGCTATCAGTGGTCGCATGAATTCAAACCCGAGCTTCCTACTCGTCATCTTGTCGCCCTGTATTGATGGAAAGAAATTCAAAACGGGAAAACACATTGAAGGTATTTTACCTCTAAAAATTCCGTCTTGATGAGGTTTCCCAGGTAGTAAACATCGGTCGGGAAAGGATCACAGGCATCGGAGACCTCAAACTCGGGAACAGTCCTGTCGCCGCCTCTTATTGTGGGTTCAAGCGGCGGCCGTTCCTCCGGTTTGTATTGCTTCGACAAACCAAAGTCCGTGAGATAGTAATTTACGGGATGTTGAGTGCGAGTTATATGAGGAGCCTTCCCACTGAAGTCGCGTTTGAGGTCTTGTCTTATAGGGTGAAACGGGATACGATAAAGTGGAGACCCATCCATCATGATGTTTTGTGATGTGCAATCCCTGTTAGGCGTGTCAGAAAAGAGAAGGGACACCTCAAAGAAAAACCGAACCGATGGGCAACATTATTCTTGTGCATAAATTGAACCCCCTAACGCGGGAAATTAATATTGGCGGAACTTTGGATTGGGCTAACTTACTTCGAAGATCTGCATAAAAAATGCGACGGCCTCCCCAATCGTATCAAAACGCGGTCTATCATACTCCCGAAGCAAGGGCATGACGATTATGGCCCAGCCCGGTTCGTTTGGATTCGAAAGTACCTGGCGGATAGGTACACAGTGATTTGCTGGGTCGGATCGCTGGGGTTCAGTTGAGAACCAGACAGCGATGTCTAGTTCTTCGCTGGGTGTTTCTAGGAGTTTCATCAAAACAAACGACCCGTCGGCGATAACTGTCGCATCCATAATCCCTGGACGCTAGATTTAAGAATCAGCGTGGGCCGTATCTACGCCAGCTCGATCACCTACCCCCCATGTCTCGGAGTCTTCATGCCCATGGGCCTCTCTTGGTCGGCTCCAAGAAGGAACCCAGCCTTCCTGGTATCTGGGTCGAAGCAAGTATCCCGAGTCCTTGAGCCAGTCGCGGTGGTCGTACCAGAAGAGTTCGCTTTGCCGCAGCTGTCCAGTACCGCTAGCTGCTGGAGTAGATGACGCCCCTTCTGCTTTCGGAGGCATCCTCCAAGATGGCGGAGGTGTTGTCGACGTCGACCGTGGGTCCGTGTATGCAGATGTTTGTCCGATCAACTCCGAGTCGCCGATCAAAATACGATGCCGTAACCGAAGCTTACTTCCAACTTTGGCCGTGCGGACCTTCCTTCACCTCGACAAGGCCATCAAGCGACGGGGACAATGTTTCCATCACACTTCCTTCTCAAAACGATTTGGGAACAATAGACAGGTTCGACGTGAGATTTCTCTCCGTGGGTTTTAGACCGGCTTTGCTCATGGGTAATCACCACAAGGTAACATCGCACTGCAGTCCGTACACAATGTGGCACTGATAGCCGTTTCAGTTGGGGATAAGACAAGGTCATATTGTTTCCGCTCTACACAATAATGGGTCCTTCTCTCGGATTGGGAGGTAGTTGACGAACAACGCCTACGCGGTTTTACCGCTTTCGACACCAGTTCACAACGCATGCAAATACTTGATCTGGCTTCATAAAAGGTGCAAAGGGTGCGTTGAATCCTTCTCATACTTTTTCCCTCCCATCATACCCGCACTCTCCCTTACCCTAATATGGCTGAACCTGTCACTGCTACTTTCGCTGCACTGGAAATCGCCGTGAAGACCACGACCTTCGTTAGAAGACGCATGCCCTCCGTCAGGGTCAAAGAAGGGTTTGCACTGCTTCACAACGGAATGCTTCTGTTGTATCAAGAGTTCGACAACCTACCTACAAATGTGAAATACGACCTTTTGGAAATTTATGATCAGTACGGTCTCGCAATTAACTTTGTTTACCGTTTTGCTGAAGATTTCGTCCGCAGACAATCTGCAACCTATGCAGATTGGGATCCAAAGGGGCTTAATCTCATCGATTCAGTACATTTCGCGCAGGATTTTTATGCCAAAAGTAAAAAGTTCCGCAGGGACATCGAGGTAGTATTCTCTTTGGTTATCAGGAATGAAATTTCTGATAGCAGCGCCAGAAAGCGTCCAGTGATGCCCGTAGTGGCCAAGCCAAAAAGGCTCTGCAGGAGGATCGACTTCTCCATCCAATGTCACAGAACGTAGCCGACATCCTTGATATATTGAAATCGCTGGACCATCAGCAGAGACTCGAGATGTTGCGGGGGAAACTCAGCTTTCCGGGGAACAGCATAGATTCAGTCCCTTCGAGCTCTTCGGCTTACGGCGAGTACTCTTGAGACTTCTTTACACGATGGTTGTCTAATGTTTTTGGTATCCCTGTACAGCTGATGCTGCCTCATACCTTACTATGTCCAGCTTGCCCGACCAAGCGTTCGCCGACCAAGAATCCGCCAGCCATGTCCATGTGTTCATCGATGATTCAAGCTCTATCGTTATCGTCGATGGTCTCCCTGAGACCGAAGAGTGGGACACGGTGTCGATGAGCGAGAGCTTTGGTCAGTGATGTCATTGTATAGCCATAATTGAAGTGGTGCTGGTTCACCCTCGCCAGGTCTAATTTTGTTTGTTGCCTATATCGCGTCCTCCACCCAGTTATCGTATCAATATACTACTAATATACATATGCCCATAAATTCCTCCGAAGTCGTGAGCGCTCAAGGCAGAACGCGGGGACTTGATAAACAGGTTGACTTGCATCTATGCCAAACGGTCGACCGTCTAAGGCTCGAAACATCACACGGGCAGACGCTGGTGCAGTGTGCTCACAATTCCCCTAAAGGTAAAGCCGTTTTGCTGATGGGAAAAAACTGATCCGGCCACTGCGTCACGACGAGTAACAAGACATCCTTGTACTTACATCCTTGTATTATCGGTCACGGAAGTAAACTAGGCTATAACCATAATACCTTGTGTTCCGGTGCGGAGCATGCAGATTGCGAACAAGAGCCTCTGGATCCGTAGCAGCAGCGACCTGCAGGAATAAGGTCCGCCACTGATATGGGGCAGCATCTGAAAGCGATCACGAGCAGTTCGCAGAGATCGAAACAAGTTTGAATTGATCGTGGACTTGACTGAAATGAACGCGAGGAAACCACAGGAAGCCAAGGTCGACATGAGAATGGACACTTGGGCAAAGGGCATTCGGGATAGTTGCGGTGTAGCAACCGTGCTTCAGCGAAATCGGCGAAATACAATGGAGGGAGATGCCCGTCAGGAAGCCGCACGATAGAACATTCGATGAAGAGCGCGACGCCCTTGTGGGCATCAGAAGAGGTTCGCATATGCTATCCTCTCGCATACCGGTGCCGGTGATCAATGTCGAGATGAGGGAGCATTCCGATGAATCGCGGGGTTGAGCGATCCTCTACAATAGCCCATCGCAACGTCCCGCATAAGCGCCTTTTCAAAGCTCGAGACGATCGCGCAGACGCTTTTCACAAGTACTTGTGGTGGTATTATTTTCGACGCAGCAATGGCGGGCCAGGCAAAGCCGGGACACAGGGAGGCAGACCGAGGTTGAGCTAGGCCCATGATAATCGGGGGCATCAATACACCGCACAGCCCGATTGCGGAAGTGCCCACATTTTGTGGTGGTGACTACGAGGTGAGCTTCGCGGTAGTATCTCAAGAAGGAGATCCTCGGATTTGAAGAAGTGGGTAAAACTGAAACGGTGATAAATTAGTGGTGGAAGATATTGTTTCGGTGAATAATTCGGCGATGCTGTCCGCGAGATTGAGAGATGGCGTGGTGCTATCCCACGACCGATCCAGCCCACAGGATGGCCTTCGAGAAACTTCGTGCATCGTTTCAGTGCCGTGGGAGATGGCGGGCCGCGGGGGCGATCGACATGGGCTTGCTCGTAGTCATAGATCGCCCCTTTGGTGGGTGATTTCAAACAGGGGGGGGGGGCATCTTTCTGCAGAGGACGCCGTGTCTTGCAGTAGAAGACCGCCGGGGGGGTTCTTGGAGTGCCGGTCATCCATAAAATGATCAAACCGAAGTATCAGCGTCGCAGCGAACACAGATGGCAGGGTCCACAACTTGAACGACCAAATAAAGCGAGATCTACGAGCCAGTTAGCGAACGGACTTCAGAGCGTAAACCTTGAAAGACGACCGGCGTGCATTGGCTGAAGAACCGCGTTGGAGAACCGGGTGGACGTCCGAGGTGCCTAGAGATCGTACAGACGATGCGAGCGGATTCAAATCGCATGGCAGTCCGAGTCTAAGGCACAACGGGCCGTGCGGGTGGAGGGTTTCCAAGATATAGCGATTATCTTCGAGTGCCACTAGTACTCCTATCAACAAAGTAAGCCGACGGATTCGACTCCGAATGCCACAGTACCTACAATAGGCCTGAGCGCTGAGCTCTTGCACCTCTTCAAAATCCCGGGCTGTCGATCCGTCGAGGAATACAAGATGAACATGGCTCGCGATTGGCCTTCGGGAGACAACAAGGGTATGTCTGACTCGTCGGATCACATGCTTCACGTTTAGGTTTATGCTTCTTCGTCCTTCGCTGTCCCTCTTTTTCGAAGCCGCCGTACTCTTAGGTTGCGTATTGCGTCCATCGTGATCCCTCACTGGGTCCAGGGGGAAGAGATTTGGCAGGTGGCAAAGGTGTGTTTCCCCCCTTTTCCACTATCTGACTTGAAAGCGTTGGAGCGGTGGCATGTCAGTGGAGCTCGAGTATCCGCCTCATCCGGACTCATGGCTGCGAGCAGAATCCACAAGGGTTAGTCAGGACATTCTTTAGGACTGGACTGAGAACGAACCCAATAGAGTCTCAGGAACTTGATCACTGAGTATGCCATGGCATTCGCCTACCCGACTTCATTTCCCGAAGCCGGATTGTCCGCGACTCTCCAGACTCGACTCTGGTCCCAAACGAAGGAACGGGAAAGCAAGGTATACATTGGTATGGTCCCTATTTCTCGCGATCTGGGGCACGCCAGGGCAATTTGGACCTGGTATCGATCTAACGGCGTATGAGCCTAGGCAGCCAGAGAACAACATACACGAACGTACCGTCGAAAAGCGCCTGAGACCCCTCGTTTTGCCCCGACTGTCTTCCACGCGCTCCGTCGTGCCACCCGAGCGTTTCAGCCCCACCTGGTCTGAGCCTCTACAAGCGAAGGCTTCCTCAGGCACTCAGGCTCAATCAGGCACTGAGCAACAGATCTCGCAGCCTCCGACGCTCTCTCCCCCCTCGCGTCCACTCCTCTTCTCCTCCGCGTCCCGCTTCGACCGCTGGGCAGTCCGAGGCACGGGCTCTGCAACTTTTCAGGAATGTCACAACTTCAACGGATGGGATGAGCCAGGTGAGTTTGCCTTGGGGGGTCGCTCTCCCTCGAATTGTGTATATTTTGTATGCCGGTGCCCGGCTACAGAATGGGGGAGCTCGCCTAATCTCAGTTTGAGAGTTTCAAAGAAAATTCAGAACTCAATTTATACTACAAACTAATTCTCGAATACATACTGACTGAGGTCCATACCATAAGTATCAAATGTGAATCCCAACTGAGTCCTTCGCTGTGTGTCCACCTCCAGCATCCTCATTGAATCTGTGATAGTTGGCCTCTTCAACCGGCTCCATGCAAAAGGACTCCGAAAAGCGATACCATCCAGGGTCTTGACTCTCGAGATTGCCACAAAAGACAGCCCCGAAGAAAAATCCTTTTCTCCAAGGTCAATCACCGCTTTTTTCAGAGTAAGGCCCTGGCTTTTGTGGATTGTGATGGCCCATGCTGGAGTGAGTGGTAACTGGGTTCGGGTAAGAGATTTGCCTGTCTTATCGTCCCATCTTGAGGTCACTGGGACAATAGGAATCCAAGACGGGTCAATGCCTTCCCATTCCGGAAGAGCAGGCCCTACATAGTGCAGATTAGTGGATACATAAAAAATATCAAGTCAATATAAGTTACCTGAATAGGTGTCAGCAGGACACTTAACAAATACAACAGCTGGGAGGTTCATCTGAGGGTTAGAACCGGGTTGGAACCAGATTTTCTTGACAACTCCTTGGGCACCATTGACTAAGCCTTCGAAAATGATCAACCACTCAACAAGAACCGCAAGTATGATCAAATACCTTTAGATGTCCAGACATTGCGTGTTATCATAACTCTCGCTCCCTCAGCCAAAAGCACTTCCTTCTGTAAGCCCTCGGCATCCTCGTCTGATCCTTTTTTAGCCTCTGGACCATTATGCTTTGCCATGCATCGGATAACAGGCTTTCCGAGTGAGGCAAGCCGACGAGTATTCAAAGTTTTGACAGCTTCCTTGGTTGGCAGTAAGTGCAGAGTACTTTCGAACTCCTCACGCTCAGCCGGAGAGAGCTGGTCCCAAAATCGTGTGGAGAACAGAGCATGATCTTCCGCAGAGCTTTGGTACTCACGGAGTCTCATCAGAGCATCTCGGAATTTAATTTGCTCTGGATCATCTCCTTCCTGTCTGAAAACCCTCTGGAGTGTTACAGATTGAGTAAATGACTCAAAAACAATTCTGCCTTCACCGGCAAGTCCCCCTCGGCGTCCAAGTGTAGGTTTTGTGGAATAGAGAGGTGTATCACCAATTGGTGGAAGCTGGCAGAAATCACCAAACACAAGCGTAGGAAGGCCACCAAGAATTTCATCCTTGGCCTGTGGGAATGCTTGGCGAAGGCGTCTGTCACACCGGCCCATTTGTGCTCTGCCAATCATAGATTTTTCATCCACAATAAGAAGCTTGATATTTTTCCACCGAGTCTGGATTCGAGCAAGCCCTGTACGAGACAGCTCATTGAAGTCTGCCTTCTCCTTTGCTGGAATGCTCAAGCCAAAATTGACTGTCCAGCCCCGAATCCCAAAGGCTGAGATCCCTGTTGGAGCCAGACGAACAGTTGGATCCTTTGCACCAACTTCGTTCTCATCAATGTTGAAATGTTCCCTGAGTGCTGTTGTGATGCACCAGATGAGAAATGATTTCCCTGTTCCTGCTGTCCCATCTACATTGATCCGAAGTGGAGGAGGTTTTGGGCCCATAATGTCGGAGTCCATCCTCTTGAAGTATGCCATGACCTGAAGAAACACTGCACGCTGCTCTCCCTTGAGGAGTTTCCAGTTGTTTGCGGGCAAAGTCTGGATCTCATCATTGGGTGACTCTTTCACTTGCTCAGACAACCATGATGCTGCAGAGTTAACCGTTCCCTGATCAGGAGAATTAGCTACCCAGTCATACTCCAGATCCATGTCTCGTTTCCCAAGATTGTCAAGGTTTGATTGGACAGACTCATTTGGTGCACGACCAGCCTCCTGCATCCACTCTGCTTGATAGTTCTCATTATCATGATCATTGCCTTGTATTGACTCGGAGTCACTGTCCTCATCCTCCTCAGTTACATTTGTGGTAGTCGGCAGGGTGTCATCTGGATGGTCGTGATCTTTATCCAGACATTCAGCATGATAAGCCACTGCCCAGCTCGCATATTTCCCAGGCTGGTTTGGTGCAATCGGAGGCAAGTTTACACTCTCAAGTAGCTTGCTCCGGTCAGTAAAGGGATGGTGGAGAAGCAGCCGTGCATAGCAGTATTTTTCATACATGTCATCATTGTCACGATCAGGGCGGAAGCGGGGCCAGACATTGACAATATATGGCAATGCCCCCTTTGACCCGCGTTTTCTGGGTAGATCTTGTTTCCAATCCCAATTTGTTGCAAATTCAAGGAGGGAAACATCCTTTAACTTCTCTGGATGAGCAGTCGCACATTTTTCATATCGATGTACCACTGATAGCCTCTCGACATTCCCATTTTTAAAGTTGAGCATGCCCGATGTTGAATCCGGATCAACACATAGACTGCGTGGTGTGCAACGTGAACTGCGGACCAGATTACACCCAAGGAGAATGTGGCATGTTTCCTGCCCTGAAATATCACGCTCTGCAGCAAAGGTAGACAACATTTTTTGATATGCAATTCCAGCTGGGTCGGTGTCTTTCAAACGGGAAATTGCTGTCTGAAGAATTGTCTGATAGGAAGAAGACTGGCTATCAGCCTTGCTGGCATATTTGGCAACATATGCAATGACTGCTTCGCGATTGATGACTGGTCTGAAATCAATGTTGGC
Organism: Mycena galericulata; assembly: GCA_029289565.1. Taxonomy (NCBI): domain Eukaryota; kingdom Fungi; phylum Basidiomycota; class Agaricomycetes; order Agaricales; family Mycenaceae; genus Mycena; species Mycena galericulata. The sequence goes on along the minus strand of JARKIA010000080.1, from coordinate 132,452 downwards.
CCGCCAGGTCAGAATGATCCCGGGATTGAAGGAGTTCAAAATTGGATCATTTCGCCGAGTGTGAAGTTCAGCAAAGTCACGGCTGGGCTCTTTTGTGAATTTGGTCTCATCACGACATTCTTTTGGAAATCCAAAGCGGCAAAAGATCTCATCTGACCCTTTTTTCTTCCGCTGGCAGTATCCTGGAGTGCATTTGGTATGGCGCTGAAGTCGGTTCAACATCTCAGCAAGCTCCAGCTTTGTATCCTGAAGTGTGTCAAACAAACGTGCTGAAGGGTGAACAGCTGCTGGTGGTGTAGCCAGTTCAGGATGCCAGGTAGATACATGTTTGTCCCAAAAGTCGATAAATGTTTGCAACTGAGTTGGATCAGATGTATCCAGTGTATCCACTGATGGTGCATCTTCAAGCCAAAGGAATCCATGGACATGACTGCTGCCACGATGCTGCCATTCATACCGCCACCAGAAGTCTTTAACCTGGAAGGCCTTTATTAATACCAAACCTAAACCTGACATTAATTTCTTTACCTTGAACTTCACTTTGATGTAGTGTTCGAAATAAATCTCGAAACGTTTTTGGAAGTAATAAGAGGCAATAGCCGGATTCTCATTCAGATCTTTCATCCGTACACGATATGAATGTGCATCTTCTGGTGCATCAGGGTTGTTGTTAGGCATATGTTGATGCATATCTGGCCATTGGATATCGGCTGCTGAAAAGGTCACAAACACATGTGGTGACCCACACTCCGGAGAGCGTATTTGAGCAATAAGATCTCGTTGAGCCTTCGACCAGAAAGGTCGAGAACCTGGAAGATTGACACCTGAATGGGCAACGCGATCTGCAAGACCTTTTGCATCGTCATTAGCCAGCATCTCTCTGACATCCTCAATGCTCAGCTCCTTGTCATCCTTGTGAGTGGTGGTAAACCACTTCGCAGCTTTCTTTGCATCATGGCGCATGGCTGTATTGAGAGCCCAATATCGAAACCGAGGATGACGTGCAAATCTTCCGTCTTTATATCGCATCAGATGTGCAGCCCATTCTGTCATTGTAACCTTCGTCTCTCGAACAGCAGCAAAATCTGCCTTCCCATTGGGAAACAAAGAAGGGAAAGCATCAATAGAAATGGAAAGTCCCATGTGTTCATTGATTGGGGTGCCATGAACAGCAGGCATAGTGAGGATAACAGGAGCATCATTGTGGAATGCAGCTGCATGAAGCTGTTCAATTTCCGTTTGAGCACCTGCAACATTTGGAACAAAACCACGTGTGAACAGGGGGTCCTGTTCCTCTGGCTGTCCATCCAGCTCTGGTGGGCCAGTATCCTGTTCAGGTTCCAAGATATCCTGAGAATCAACTGTTCGAAGGCGATCACGAACAGAAGCATCCTCTGGTAGACTTTCTAGCCGCTGCCAGTCAATGGTTACAGTCTGTTTTGTGAAGGTGGGGTGATTTGCTTGGAGGTATGTCAACCACTTCTGGATTACAGCCCGCCGAACTCGGAAATCCTGGTGAATATCCTCATTGGTGGCAGGGTCTACACCAGTCCTCCGCATTACAATGACATCACATTCTTCTGGTAACAATGGCAATTTCTTGTGGAAAACTGCAGTGTCTCGTGCAAAATTGCAACAGTGTCCAGAATATTTGAATTGACCACCACGGATCTGGTAGAGAGAGACAAGAGCATGGACAGGAGAAATGATCATCTCCTCTATCTGTGTCAAGGGAGGGAGAATATCTGGCCCAGGTACGATCTCAGGGTCCATAGCATTGCATGTTTGGAATTTTCTGTTATGTTTTTTGCTCCGGCACTTGGCACATTTGCCATTGACGACATCCAGATCGAACCACCGCTCGTGGCATGATCCGCATGACTCCAACTTCACTGCCATGATTTTTTCCCGAACACCCTTCATCAGAAATTTATCACGGGCAGATACTGCTGGCTCTGATAATGGGTTTGGTGGAGGCATAGGATGATCTTCATTTCCAAGAATAGGGCCTTCTGGTGGGACAGGTGGTATTTCAGGAGGGGGATTGTGAGCATCTAACTCCTCCTGAAGAACAACATCCAACTGCCGCTGGAGAGCAGCAGCCGCCTCATCTGCCTTAGCCTTGGCGGCATCTGCAAGACATTTTGTGGTACACCCATCACAAAGCAGGTAACCCATTTCAAACTGGTCCAGGGTCTTCCAGTGTCTTCCCTTGGTACACCAGTAGCGATCTGGCACATAAGCAGATTTCCCATTCTCTGGATGAGGCTGTTTTCCAGACGTGCCCCGTGCCTGGTTACGTCTGCCCCGGGCTCCCAAGGGAGCAACACATAAGGGCCTTGAAGGACTGTGCTGAGATATAACCTGAGTATCAGGCAGAGTGGGTGAAGGCAGAGATGGAGTAGGTGTCATGGGTGGGTGTTGGTCAATATTGATAGGCCCAAAAACATCCTCCATATTGCCAGGGTCATTTCCCAGACCAGCAGGAAAGAGCTGTTGAGGTTCAATCTGCAAATCAGGACCATTATCCATAGAATGGTCTGAGTGTGAAGGAGAAAGAGGGGTGGTGGGCTGCAGAATCCTAGTCCGTTTTCCTCGGTGATCCCGTGAAGTAGGTGATTGAGGGGTCAATTGGGTGAACTCCCGGGTCGTACGACCTGGAGAAGGCCATGTTAACTATGATTTGGGCTATATTAAAAAGAAAGGAAATTACTTTGTAGCCGCGGTGATTCCCGTCGTAAACGCTGAGAGAGATTCTCTAGTGGCAAAGTTTCTGGACGGCTTGGCAGGCCTGTTGCCCGAATTCTCCGTCCGCGTGGACTAGCTGCAATGGCAGCATATGGAGGTAGTGAATCATGATTCACATATGCATTGCCTGGCATCCTCTCGACTACTGCTCTAGGAGGATAAATGGGAACTTTATTTGAATTTCAGTAACATATAATGTATTATAGACATTCTCAACTCACCACCACCTCTTGGTGATTTTGGAAAATAGTAACTCAGATTCTGAGAATCAGATGGCAGAGAGGCAGGTTGACGTGATGGCCCAGCCACAGGATTTTGACTATGGAAATCATTTTCCTGGGTGAAACGTTGCTGCTGCCGTTTGGCCTTCCTTCTTGCAATTTTGGCAGCATATACATCAGGGTCTAGCGGCATGTGATCTAAAGAAGCTGGATTGAAAAAACCACCCCCAGAAAGCACAGAAACCCAGAGCAAGGAGTTGACAGAAGCCCAGACGGGATGAGCCCGTATTACCCCTTAAATCTTTTCCAAGTATTTCACTGAAGAAATATTGCCGCAAGACAGTGCCAGAGGAATCTCTTCCCAAAGCTTATTGACACTCTTTAAGCACCCCTTTTCTGCAATGCAGGTGGAAGTAAAAAAATTGGTGTAGTTAAAACTTAAGCACTGGACACCGCTTTGTGAGAGAGGTCCGGCAAATAATTGCCTGGGTGGCAGCAGCAAACTAAGGCCGCGCAGGTGGACTTCACACAGTTTAGGCTATTCTAACAGATCAAGACAGGGATCAGATCTTGGGGTAGACAAGCCAGAGAGCTCTCAGAGTCGTAAACAACTGTGAGAGGAAGAAGCACGGAAGGACGGACGATGTTCTGTGGATTACATAAAACTACTCAGTTTCAATTCAGAGTCCGAAAGTGCACGTGTGTGTGCGCGAGTTCAATCCCCCGGATCGACATTTTTAAATCATATAAATGATTCAGAGCTATAGTAAACTGTGCAGAGCACTGAATTGTTAAGCAAGACATGCACAAAATAGTAAAGTAAGGATAATTCTAATCAGCAACCCCCGTAGTTCTGGGTACGGGGGTTGCCGCTATTCAGCAACCCTGCTAATCAGCAAGCCCCTGTTAATAAGCGGTGCTGCCGATGTCTGCCGCTGATGCCGTCGGCACTACTGATGCACAATACAAGTGAGATTCACATATCTCTGTTTCCCCTTGCCCTCTATGCCTCCGTTTTTTTTTTCGGGATTGTTTACTATCCTTGTCACCTATAGCTAACCGAAAGAGCTAAGAGAGAACAAATGAGAAGAGGCCGTCGGTCAATCAAAGTCAGTGATCAAAAGAGAGGTTATCTTGCTGTCCTCTTCGCTGAGCTTATGGAAAATTTGAGAGGTGCCCTACACACACTATGAAACTTTCTGCCAGAATTTTTTACTAATGCGATGTCATGGTGTTCTGGTCTTGTTCAATCCATTACGCACTCCAATCACTCCGAGGAATTATGAACTACCAGAAATCAACTTCTAAACCTGTATTTTTTCCTGATTTGGAACTTCATCAAAGGAACGGCGTTTTCCATACTACTGTAGAGAAGACTCGGCGGAGGATTCGAGGTTGATTGGAGGACAGTTCCTGGTGCACCAACAGAGAGCGCCACCCAGGTCCGTGGGCGGAACACGGCATGATTCGGCATCACTGCAGATCACAGCGGGGTATCAATTCCTGTCGGCAATACTAGCCGAGAGTATTACGTGGGGGTTGCTGAATAGAATTTTCTATTCAGCAACCCCCCGTACCGCGACTACGGGGGTTGCTGATTAGAATTATCCGTAAAGTAAAAAGGCATTGATAGATATCGGAAGTAACGAGAGTTCGAAGCAGTCTTGACGTCCGAGACAGAGACAGTGATGTTCCCACGGGGCGACCATCAAAGTCGCACGGGGCGACCATCAAAAGTCAGAACTCAGCACAGCCATCTGCTTTTCCGGATCACCCACAGAATTGGGGTCGCAAGCTCCCCCAATAATGCGCGTGAACCCTAAGGTAAGGCGATCAGAAACGATTCGGAGCAGAGTACGTCGGCGCGTACTGGGCAAGTCACCCCTTCTCTAGCCCTGTGCCTGAGTCCAGAGCCACCAGCATGTAAGAGGCCGCAGTTCCTTGTTATGCCAGAGCGCCATCCGTAGTCCCTTCGGCGATCACACATCGTCTCCGAGTAGGTTTCTGTGCGCTTTGGAACATCGCACCTCGGGGTGACCGAGGCTGACCGAACCAGGATGGCAGGATCCGTCCAGTGTGATGAATGTAAGTCCTTGCGCCCAATGCCGGTTGGCTATCCGACCGGGAACTTGGTAAGTACGCACGCAGGTGCAAAGGTAAACTAAACGACGGACTGTGAGCTCAATCTTGACTCCGGGGATCCGACCATAGACCCTCGAGGCTTCCGCTCCGCCACTATCTATCTCGTCTTGCACCGATTCAGTTCGAGGTTCGACAGCGCGATATGGCCACTCACCCGCATCTCCTCCGGTCTGTATTCCAGATTCACAGTAGGAATGTCGGTGAGTACCGGTGAGTCCCTGTGCCGCCCATCTGCAGTCTGGCGGACACGAGAAGCAACAGATAGCCTCCAAAAAGTCCCTGTGCTTTTTATGCGGGCCTTTCATTCGTTAGCAAACACCGCGCAGTTGTGAGAACCATGCGCACTCGTCTGGGGGGGAGGTATATTATACTCGCGTGGCCACAGTCTGCGTTTCTCGGTGGCGACATGCAATGTGTGCGTTCATTTCCCGCGCCGGCCTACGGTCGGCGGTATGGTCGCGGTTGATTTTGACTTTTGATTTCTGATTGACCCCGGACCAACGGCATCCGTGTTGCCAACGCGAGCACGTGATATGAATAGACGCGGTTCAAATTGAAAGAGGCCAATGCAGCGCGTATATTCGAGGCAGTCAAGCCCATACCACTAAGATGTCAGTGCCACAAAAGCTAAGTAACTCGGACTTGTTCAAACTCAGATGAGGTAAATTATGGACTGATTCTGACACATTTGAGCACACGTAGGTAAAGGGCCAGTTTTCACTCATTCCTCGTCATTTTTCTCATTCCTCGTCATTTTTCTCATTCAGCGACTCGAGTCCAAGTTGTATACATCTCTGGCCACACTGGTGATGTTCAATGAAGGTCTTGATTCCATCTTCTCCGTGATCTCCGGCGCCGCTGTCCCTGGGCAGAAGCATGTCAGAAGCCATAGGAGAAGAAGCAGTATTGGACCAATTACACACCCCGTAGTTGTATGCGACATTAAATCGAATAAAACAGATGCCTTGCTGGATGGAATATGACTCTCGGATGCTACAAAGTGATTTGAGCATGGTTACGGAATGGTGCGATTGAAAAACCTACCTTGAATATCAGCTAAAATAAGGCTTTTGTTGGAGTTCAGGTACGCAAAGTGTTGGAGGGCATTGATCGTTGATCCCTGCTTATCAGTGTGGCGAGGATGCTCTAAGGTGCCCGAATACTTTCTGTAATAAACATTCCCGCGTTCCGGCTCCAAAAGCCAGGTGAGGGAGGATACAATGCTGCCCGGAACAATCATCTCCTTTTTCGCTTCATCTGAAAGTGCTGAATAGGCCGCAGCTGTGATGCCAGAAGCTGGTGAAGGGATGAACGTGGGCTGTTCAGATCCATCATTTGCCGCGGCAGTGCCCTCTCGGGCAAGGATAAAATCGGTGACCTCAAATTCTGGCCATCCATTAGCTAACTCGTGGCTAGGTGAGCCGAAGTACCCACCAGATATATCGACATCCTCCTCTTCGCAAGCTAGCTTGAAGTTCGCCAGGAGAAATTTACTGCGACCAAGAGTAACTCCCTCCTTCACGAGTTCCTTGTGATTGTCAAGGATAGACACCGGGCCATAGCCGATGGTGTAGCAACGCTTGGCTACATATGGCTTTCCATCGAGATTGACCTATTGAAATTGAAGGAGATTACTCTAGAATCCTATTAAATAGCTCACCTTGAAAACAAGTTTTGACTTGCCCTTGTTGCTGGAGTGATTTTCGATCTGGACGGTATGTGGGACTAAAGGCACAGAGCTCCACTCAATTGTTTGAACTCCTGTTGCTGGATCTGCTATTTGCTCCGCAAAAAACAGAGTAACAGTTGTTGCTTCACTCATAGGAGCCACCAGGGTAAACGATGACTTCAAGGTGCGTGCTCCACTGGCTATATTATGTTGTTTGAATTTGGAATATATTATCAGGTCAAGCACACTGACCGAGACGGGAGCGCTTAAGAAGCGAAGAGGTCGGGTTGGTGACCATGTTCTCATCCCACACACGCTTTTTCGGTTTGAACAATGCCCGAGGTGGCGCAACTCCAGTCCTTTCACCGAACTTGAAGCAAAATTGATCAGATCGGATGTATATTTCGAACATAGACTCAACGAACCTTCTGGAGATCAATATGTGCCTCAATGTACACTGTGGGAAATTTGCGATTTCTGAACTTGGTAGGGGCGGTCTTGTCCAAATTCTGGCCACAGTCTTTCAAAATGGTCTGCAAGATATCGCGGAAGAGAGCTTGCGGCTCAATCTCGATGTGAACATTGTTCATCCTCGAGAAGCGGATATCAGAACTATCATTGACTCAGCCGCCGAGCTCAACTAGATGAATAGCCACGTACCGCACAAGACTTGCTTCCGAATCCTGTTCCCAACTTGAATTGAAGCTCATTATTCCATTCGCCGCCATATCTAGCACAACATATAAGCAAGTTGAACACTGATTTCAAAGTGTTGTAACATACCAGAGAACTTGATAGTAGCCTCTCGAATCACCTCAAAGGTGGAGAGAAAAGCACACGGCTTTGAATTGACGAAAGGCTCTAGAATAAAGACATAGCATTCATTGGTCGCTAGGTTGTTGCTGCGCAAAGTTGCTAGATTCCCCGGAGTCATAGGCACTGTCGATTTCTGGGTTCGGATGCTCGAATCGTTGATGTGCGCAGCATCTTTCCAGATCTGGCGATGGTATTGCCCGAGATTCCGGACCGAAGATGTGTCGCCTTGGCCTTTGAAGTGTCACAACCAGGAAGAGATTGAATAATTTGTTCTTACCCTGAGTCATGGAAGGACCATTTGTAACCGGATTCACGAGACGCCGCTCTATAAAGGTCAGATTATCGTGTGGTTCTGTAGACTAAAAGAACACTTACTGTTCTTGTTATCACAGAGCCCGCAGTAGTCTGTCGTGAGACGATCTGACACATTACCGCAACCAACACATTGCGGAATTCCCTGAATTTCAATCTGAGTCATTGCCCAATTCTCTGTTGAATCAAATATGTCTCACAAAGATCCTGGCATGCTCAGTATCAGGGGAATTTGCAAGTAGAACACATTTGTGGCAGCGTCCCGGGCTGTTTTTGTACTCGAAGTGACGCAGGCAAGTATTGTTGCCAGTGCAGAGTTGGACCGGGTTATCCTCATCAGCCATAGGTGAAAGCGAGGTGAATGCCAACTTCTAGGAGAATCAAGGCCAGGTTAAATACTTGGGCCCAAGTGCGGTCCGGCCAGTCTGAGTCGATTGAACCGTGGGAAGAAACCATATCAACTCATCGCGCATTCCCGTATTCCGATATTGCAACAAAAAGAAATATATTGACGTCCTTTCGTGTGGGAATCTCCATGAATGAGATGCTATTGTGACTCAAAAATATTGCCGCCAGATCGGTGTCAGTAATTGTATTATTTTAACTCACTCACTTGGCGTGACAGCATAATATTGATCGGACAAGGCAAGGCCGTTAAAAATGACTCGACACACTGAAGCGGGTGAAAAAATGAATTTGGAGATACAGACGGATGATAGTTGAGCTTCGATCTAGTTAAGCGGTGACAGATTGCGTTCACACTGTTTCATGACTCGGAAACAATTGAGATCAATCTCTTTTGTCTTATTGTGAGTCCAATTGAGTCGGTCCGTCAGATCTCTCACCGTAATTTAGACCGCTTTTGGAGATGTTGATTGCGTAGCAGTATTAAAGAGGGGGAAATTTATACAAAGGACCCAGCAAGGCCCATGGTTAATCCCACTGGAATCAACGGCACCAGCAATGGAGTCTGTAAGTAGTGGAACATCAATTATTTTCAAACTTTCCTAATTGTTTTCCGCAGTTCCCCCAGACGACGAGCTCAGGGCAATCTTATTTGATTATGCACGCCGGTCTCTCTCCAACCATCTTCGTCTTCGATATCTCAAGGAAGATCATCAGATATCTATTGGGTATGTCTCCAACATATGGCTTCAAGTCTAGAATACTAACAATGGGACCACCACCATACAGATTGACGAAACTCAAAGAACTTAATAAGCAATTTTGTGTTCCAAGCTCCCGAAAGTTTAGAGAAGTCGAAGAGGCTACTGCTACAATCGCGAATATAATCTCACGGGATGTCCATCAAGGGCAAGGACCGGATACTGTCAAGAAGATTGCGTCTTTGAGATTGAATTTTCCAATTCCTCGGTACGTCTGTCTACATTCAGTGTACTGTACAGTGATCTGAATTTGGCATAGTGATTTTGTCCGTGCAACGATGAAGGGACTCGTGGGCCAACGTCCCTCTGACATGCGCCGACCGGGTCGCAAGCAAGAGCCAAAACGGCGCTCCGCTCTTAATGCCATTGGTATCTTTCAGGAGATTCATGCTGATGGCCATGAGAAGCTTGGCCAAAAGGCTCTCCGTATGGGTTCGGGCATTGGAATTGACATTTATGGAATGCGTGACCATGTTGGAAAGGTACTCTGGCTTGTTGTTCTTCCGAACTCTCGCTTGAGTGATGTTGTCGGCCATGTATACCTGGACATGGTTTCGGCATACGGTGGTGCGGACTTGTCCCTATAGTTGTTCCATTGCAGAAATAATGACTTGAACCTTAGCTATTCCTATTCAATTTACATTTGACGGTGGAAGCGAACTGGGCTGGCTAGCAGCATTTCAAACAACCCTGAGGTGTGTTCATTTGAGGAGCAACTGCACACATCACTTATCCCGAATTCAGAGAGGTGTTTGCACCAAACCTTCCTACCGAGCAGTGGAAGCCTGTCGTTGCTGTCCAAAGTTCAACAAATATCCCGATTGAGTCTACTTGGTCCTATGATCGTCAGTTCAATGGCAGATCAATGCGCGACATCTTGGAAGAGGGCCGTATCCATCTCATTCCGGGAGATTTTGTGCACAGGTGTGTAGATCTTTCTAACTAGAATAATGATTCAAAAATGAACAATATACAACAGGGATTTGTTTAGATGGCTTTGGCCGAAGATTGTCCAGATAGGATTGGACGAATTCGTTGACTATTTCAATAATAAGAAGACCCGCAAGCAGCGCAACCGGATCCTGCCCTCTGGTGTTGCTCCGAATGTTGTTTTTGACATGCCTGGTGACTATGGTCTCCAAAACCTCGCCATTCCTGTTACGCAGGAAGCTATTGACGAGCTTCGTGACTTAATCGAGACCTCGCGTCAGGAAGCCTTCCGATGGGTTTCAGATGAGTTTGATGTGCTTGCAACTGAGGTATATCAGAGCGTGGGATCTCCCAAACTGGAAGCTCTATCTGGGTGGGCGGTTTTCAATGCGATGGCACCTTTGATTCGCACACAATATACTAGTAGCTAGATCTGATTACAATCTGTTGTCTTTACGCAGTGTTGTTTGCCACGTAAATGACAGTTTCTGGCTTGGGTATTTCTCGTCAGGGGTGAATCTCAGTTACCTCACTAAACTAGTACTAGCAATCTGAGCGTCGCGGATATACACGCTCAGTTGAAACATGTTCGCGCCTATCACGTGTTCGCGTTGCTAAGACCGAAGCCGTTGGTCCGAGGTCCGAGGTCCGAAATCAGAAATCAAAAGTCAAAATCAACCGCGACCATACCGCCGACCGTAGCCGGCCTGTCGTCGTGATGTTCAGAGGTCTGGTTGCGTGGATGATTAGTTTAGTCTTCTCGGAGTTGAGCGCCACATGAGCACAAACCCACCATCGCTCAACATGATTACCACTCGAGTCTTGCGGCGGCCGATCCTTGATCACCAAGGGTTCCCAAGAAAAGTACACGGCCACTACGCGAGTCCATGCTTCGACATTGCTGTATGAACATCGAATGGCGCAGTGGTTGGCGAGAGTGGCGCTACGTATCCTCAATAAGGGTGAGGGCAATAAGCCGAAGAAGGGGCGTAAATTTTTAGGCTCCAATTGCAGGTCCGGGATAGGAATGGATACGGCTGGTTCGTTGCTCGGTCCGAGTCTCAATACCGTCGAATAAACCAGCCCTTTACTATTAGTATTTAGCAGGCTGCGCAAGAAACGGTCGACACGAGACCCAAGGCGCCATTTTGGACCATATCAATGAAGCAGTGGCCCTGGTTGCAGCATGGACAGAGGACGTGGAAGGGTTGCATGAGAGTGGTCGACTTTCAAATCTGAAAGTTGGAAACTGTCCACAAACGCCTACACCGGATCCCGGTCCGATGCCCGCATTTGCATGAAAAAGTTACCTCCAGACACGATATTGTGGAGACAAATATTCAGCTATTATAAAACTAAGAAAGGACGCGACACAAGGAACAAGCAAAACGGATTTAATTTTTTTACTGATAGAGGACAAACAGGTACGGAGAACTATACGCGCGTCGGTGTACTACTTGAAGTATCCTAAACAGAGTGACCACAGCCGGATGTGGGCTTTCACACCACGAGGAAGAGGTGCGGCTCAATGTCGCGGTGCGCTTGTGGGACCTGCTCCTGCTCCTCCTCCTGTCCGACTCGGACCAAGCTAGATAGTCGTCGCAGAGCCCCAAAGCAGAAGAAGCACGGCGGTCGCGGAGTGCCGGTGCTGGAAACGAAGGTTAAAGACGTCGACACGAGCGAGGAATACCAGCGTACACATCGCGCGGTCTTCGAGCACCAGAGTAGAACTCGACATACTTAGTCTTCGCGCACGAGTCGCGGTCGGAGGTGAGTAGGTTGATGGGTAGCGGCTAGTGCGTCGAGAAGGGGGTCTCATCGATCGTCAGGGCAGCACCGGACACTCCACGGATGACCATCCATCCGTCTCTTCGGACTGTCGACTCTTGCTTCGTCCACCTCCCCCCACGTCGATCGTTTCTTCTCGCAGGCAAGCCAGGAAGGGTCACGAATGAGGAGATCTGGGGGACATCAGAACTTCCCGAAGGAGTAGAATGAGGCTGGCGTACGGGGAAACAATTGCACTACTGTCCAATGAGATCCGGTAGTCGCGCCTGGACGGTGTGCTTGACCTCACCCTCATCGCTCACCTGTAACAGAGCATTGGAATTAGTACACAGGCATGCCGAACCGCTACCGGAGCTGGGATCGCCTGGGAAGAAAGCGCCAGAAGGTATCGGGTACGAGACGGAGGAGCAGAATGAGGCTGACCGTGAGGGGTACATAGCGAGCAGTATCCGCCGAGTTTTGCTAACCGGGTCCCGATACTTAGTAGGCTCCGACCTTACCCAATGCTCGCCGGAAAACAGCAGGGCGAAATGTAAGGGGAGGCATACATGTGCTGGTGGGGCAAACGGCGTCGAGCACTACCGGAGGGGAAATGACATGGAGAGGAGGCGTCAGAATCTCATTGTCGACGGCCGTGTACCAGACTCACCAACTGGCCCTCGTTAGAGAACAGCTTGGAGGTCGGCAGCATAAATCATTCGCACCGAGAGGCATTAGATCGTATGAGCTTGTCAAAGGAGAAAGCGGATGCAAGTTAGAGTCGAACTTTCTTGAGGGCTTGACCACCGCGGCGAGGATCGAATGGTAGTCCGAGGCCGGGAGCTCGGCGTGGTCGATCCGACTTGTCTACATTGGCAGGCAGAGAGGTTGGTCGAAGGACCGGCTCTTGATATTCTTCTCTTGCTGTGCCTTGCGCCGTGAAATTTGAAGGCCACAACGGTCCTCGCGAGCAGAAGGCTTTAACACCACTGCGACGGACCTGAGAAATGGGTACCGGAGCAGCGGAGAATGGGTAGAAATGGTGACACTGCCGCAGTGGTCGAAAAATGTCGCAGGCTCTTTGGGGGTGTAGCACAAAAGACTGGCGCGCATTTTGGGATGGAGAATTACTTCCATGGAGGCATAGCGGCAGCACGGCTGACGTCCTGGGAAAGTGGAGGGCTGGGGCAGTGGGAGAAGATCTTCGAGTAACTCAGTGAGGGTACAGTCACGGCAAGGACGCAGACGCCAACTCAGATCCGGATTGGAAGGCGGAGGCGGAGATAAAATTTGGCTAGCTCGCCGGATTCACTGGATCGCTGAGTCTTGCGCTGAGCCTGGCAGGACGTAGAGTCGCCGGAACACGTCCACGTGACGACCAATTTAGTGACAGCAAATCAATGATTGATCGCGCACACTGACAACTTTCCGACGTGGGTCCACCGTAGATTCAACACCAACACGCCTTTTTTATTTCTCACCGACAAATTGAATCTCCCGCAGTCGCCAAAGCATGTCCAATATTAATACCAATGCCAATGGTGAACTGCGTCCAGCTAGGAAACGGAGACTCGACGTCACGATCGGCAAATCGCTTGGTTTCGATATCCGATACATTTCCCAATAGCATTCCAAACGCATAAATTCGGTTCGCAATTCGGACGACAGTGATATGGTGTTGAAATCCATTTGAGAATAGGAGCACACGACTCGGAGTTGCGATTGACCAGTTTCTTCAAGTTCTCCTTGGAACCACCCCTCAAGAAGTCTGAAAATCACTGCTCCCCTTGCTCGACGTTTCGAATCCTCCAAAACTGTTAGGAATGCGTTTTATTGTCATGAAACTCTTGACAGTCACTGAACTGTAACCGAGGTTCGACACCATTGGCCGTCGACTTCTTTGGGCAGACATCTGAGATCAGAAACTCCATGGACTCGGAAACTCAGACTCCTAAATATGTACTTTCAGGAAGTTTGTTTCATGCATAGGAACCTAGCCGGCCATCGGTGAACCATCCCAAACCATCGTTGACCCAATTAAACCTTCGCTGATCCCGCCACCATGCGCTAGATATAATGATGGACGGAGCTTGCCTCTTTCAGAAAGTTCAATGCGCACATATATATACTTACTGTACACTACTAGCATGCTCAGTCCATCTAAAGCTCGCGCGACGCTAGTTGAGCTCGCTGAAACGGCGACAGCGATGGCAAAATATATTCAACGCAACAACCGACTTCCAAGAAAGATCAAGAGTTGAGATCATTTCTCAACAGATCCGCGACGGCAGATAGTCTCCTGTAAACAGACACTACAACAAAAATTACTCATACATGTACCTCGCATGTTGTGGACGGCAGATGTACACTCAGAGTCACATATCAACTCACAGAATGATGGAAAACAACATGAAAAGCAAGCAACCGATATGGATTTAAATCAATACAAAAGAAGGAACTTGAACAGACAGGGCTCTCATTGACATTCACGGGTATTGATACACCCCGAGACCAAGCAACGACTTCAAGGAATCGCCATCTGGAGACGGTGACCGCTTGTAAATGGGTGGACTATACGGGATGGGCAGGTCCCGAATCCCTGGGGATCGAGTGAGAGGCGGAAGATCGTCGTCGCTGGCGTCATCATAAGAAATTTCAACGGGAGTCCTCAGCCCTGGAAAGCAGCGCCGGCGAGCGTAAAAACTCGGAGGGGGTAACCCTCCTGCTTTCCGTACCTCGGCATCGAAGATCGATTGCCGAGACTGGCCTTGGGCGGCAAGAGTCTTTGAATCCGGCCTGCGTAGGTGCCTGGAGTTTAGGACAGCACATAGCTGGTGGTGGAAAAAACGAGGTGTAGGCGTCTCGATTACTTCCAACGAGGAAATATCAAAGGTCTCGAGCCACCGAGAGGGCAACGTCATTTTCGATCGTATGGTCTCCTGGTCTGAACAGATTGTCAGATCTTGACCGCTTCAATCGCAAAGATTAACTGACCAAGTTTGTATGTCTGACCAATTTTGTTGGTGGTTTTGCTGGGAACAGTGAGACAAAAATATTCGATACGATTATAGTCAAGCTCGAAGAATGGGAAGGATCCGTCAAGTCCCGATTTCTGGTCGACTTCGAAAACCACGCCTATAATTCCACCAAACAGCGCTATCTCTGTTTCGAATACTGTCTCCGGGTAGACAGTGCCTGGTGTGCATATCTCGCAAAAAAAAGGAAAATCTTCCATGGCTTCGGCCTGATCGTAAAATCCCCAAAAAGATCGTCGGATAGAGTGGCCGATGTCGTGAACGAGAATTGCGATCACAAGAAACTGCAGAAGTGGGTTCGTGCTATTCTGTGAAAAGGCCCCATTAGGGTCGTTCACGGTTCCCTTTTTCCGGCCCTTTTTCAGTACCTTTTTCTCTCCCTTTTTTGTTTCAAGCTCAGAGAATAGTTGGATTAACCTATCACCTACTTAGCATTTGGGTATCAGAATGTATGTAAAGGATGGAGTTTGAATTGAATGTATGGTCAACCTACAGTGGCTCTAGTGTCTACTAAATGCAAGGAAAAGGAAGCAAAAAAGGGAGACAAAAAGGAAATATTGTCGGGGGGTTTCACAGTATGTAGCCCTTTTTCCTTCCCTTTTTTGCCTCCTTTTTCACTCGATTTCCGTTGTTTCTAGACTTGGGGTTGACTTTTTTTCCCTTTTCAAACCTTTTTACATACAAAAGTTGAAAAGGGAAAAAAACCCGGGCCAAAAACGAAGGAAACTCGAGAAGTGAGAAAAAAGGGAGAGAAAAAGGAGCGGAAAAAGGGCTACTGTGAACGACCCTATTGATCGCGTGGTGGATGCTCAAATCACGACCTGTTATGCTATCATCCAACGTAGAGACATAACGCTTCGAGGAAACGGTCAAGGATGGGAAGGAGCCGTCCAAGTAGTTCGAAATGGTGTCCGGGGCGTTTGGCATCCTACGGAATATCGCGGCCTTATGCATCGCCCATTCGGTTCGGGATATAGGCTCTTGAGGAAGAGCTGTAAACCTCTCCAACTTCTCCAAAACAAGCGGATTGTGACGGATAATCTCCTTGAGGTTCCGTAGTACATCTTGTGCGGCTTTCATATCTGCTGGGCGGGATGCTCATGGAACTGAGGTAACATCACAATGATGGCCATCACGGTTATACTTTTGGCCTTATGTCGGAGTCGTTCTCACTTGAGTCCTCGACAGCAGATGTACAATGGAAACTACACATCAATTGACAGAGCGATGGAAAGCAACACAAGCAATGACTGAAAGGTGAAATACAAACTGATGGTCACTAGCTAACCGGCACTCGGTCACATATTTGTGTGCCAAGCATCGGAATCCGAAGACGGTGGTCCCTGATATATGCCGGATTCGTCTGTAAACGATGCAAAGGAAGGGTTGAAAGTCTCCGGAAGCGGCATAGCGACCGAGGGATCTTGGTAGGAAGATACAGTCCCTCGTATTATGCAGCGGCGTTTACTGCGGTCAAAAGAAACTGGGAAAAACGACCGTGTGGCCGCCTTGATGGACCTGTGAGTCTTGGCGTTCGTATTCTTAGCCAGCGCATTAGCGTCTGGCCGGGCAAGATGTCTGGAGTTGAGGACAGCACATAGTCGGTGCTGGAGAAAGTCGGGAGTTTGGACTTTGTCCTTGTCGGAAATCTCAAACTTGTCAAGCCACCTCGATGACAGCATCCTAGATTGTATCATCTCCTTGCCTGAAAACTAGGTTAAATCCAAGGGGTATTAGTCGGTGACATACAGACTGACCGAGTTTATACGTGATTGGAACCTTGACTGAACCTTGTTCCTTGACTTGCACGTCGACGACTATGAGGAAGAAACATTGGATGCGGCTGTAGTCGAGTTCGAAGAATGGGAACATCCCCTCAACCTCGTCTTTGAACTTCAGCCCTAGGATGCCGCCGAAGAGGGCAATTTCGACGGCAAACCCGATCTCTGGGCAAACCCCGTCCAAGGTCTTTTCTCGATAATAAGGAAATTCCTCCGTAGCCTCTGCTTCACTAGTAAAAGTCCAGAAAGTGCCTCGCAAAGCGTGGCCAATGTCATGGACTATTATAACCACCACGAGGAACTTCAGCAACGGATCCGTCTTGTTCTTCAAAAAGGCGGCGTAGATCGCGTGGTGGATGCACAAATCGAGTGGATATATATCATCATCCGAGGTAGCGACATAATTCTCCGGAGAGACGTTCAAAGAAGGGAAATGGTCTTTGAAGTAGTCGTATATCGAGCCTGGTGCATTTTTTCGGGGGAATATCAGTTCCGGCGCCCACGGCAAGACGGGAGATGTCTGTGGCTTCTCTTTTGTGAGATGTTCAAGCTTCGTCTGGACACTGTCACGGATGAAGTTTTTCTTCATTTCCTGTAGTAGATCTTCCATTTCGATAGTCGCGGTGAGTGAGTGTTTGAGGAAGAAAGGTGACCACACACGTGATGCACATAGTCAAAGATATGGCCTATTAATAGCCTATTCGCGAAGAACAAAGGACTCGGGATTATCACCGAACAAAGGGAGAGTTGAAACTAAGGTAACGACCTCTCGTTGGGCGCGAGGGTAGTATTCGGAGCCGAGCCTGAAGCAGCGTTCAAAACCGAGGGCCTGTTGCTGAAGCGTTATCTGACGCTCGCTAAAGCCCCCACCGAGGCGGAGTCACTAGCAGAGACGTCTGTAAGCCCAAGGTCCATGGCGCGATACAGCAATAGAAATTCTACCCCCCCTCCCCCCCCCCCCCCCCCCCCCCCCCCCCCCCCCCGACGCCGTCACAGCGGTCCGCGAGTAGGCTTTGGCGTCGTGTCCGCGCCGATGTCGCACCCAGAGGTCGACGTCCTTCTAGAGCATACGCGACGCGGGGCTGGTGGCGTAACTTAAGCCGACGACTGGACAACTTAGAGGAGGCGCAGAGATGTAGAATCCTTAGTGAGCTGCTTGACGCGATGAAGGTGAGAACACACCTCCGTGCAAGCGTTTGCAATGGGGTAGCCGCGAGTGAGCGAACCCGTATGCACTGTGTCCAGTGTGAGCAACATGCTTGTGGTGAAGAAAGTAAGCGATTTGACGGAGATCGGCAGGATGGCGAGAGAGGGAAGGCAAGGTGGAGGCAGAAACGGTGTGTATTTCGTCGTATAAGATTACATTCAACGGGGCCCCAAGGAAAACCGAATACAAAGGATTCGGTAGACTCCCCATCTGGCTTTGGAGTAGGGGCGGCGGGATCTGTGGCGGTGCAGGACCGGTCAATTGGGCGACGCATTGCTACTGAAACGAAAGATAAGCCTTGACAGGAAACAAGGGCGTTGAAAAGAGCCTCAGAAATGGATTCAATTCCATGGACCAACCGAATCAGACTGGTTCTTAGCTAGACCTTTTCTCGTAGCTCGTCCCAAGCAGCCAGCTCGAAGATGACGGGCAAGTGCTGCCAGACCTCCTCGCGACCAGCCTGGTGCTGCGTCTGGGCGTACGCGATGCACTCTCCGCACACATTCAGCGCCTGCCAGCGGACGAAGAGCTTAAGCGGGTTCGGAGCGCGCGCGGCCTCGAGCACGCGCCACTCCTTCTGCGGACCATGCGCAATCGCACACTGCGGCGTCTGGCAGCTCGGCGCTGGGCGGAACGCAAACAAGAACGAGTGCGAGAGGCTCATCTCCGCCCACCGCAAGCGTTCGCGGCCTACGAGGCAGATCGCCTTCTCCTTCCAAGAGATGTCGGTGGCGGTCTCCGTTACGATCCGGCTGAGTCCGATCCGCGCGACGCAGTAGAAGGCGTACGGGAGAATCTCTAGGACGTTGCATTCCTGCGCCAGTAGCACGGCGCGCATGACGTCGTCGGATTTGTAGTGTTTCCGGTGCGGACTGGAGATCATGGCAGTGTAGTCGGGGAACGTAGAGGGGAACTTGGCTTTCAAGACGGCTATACAGCGGTGGCGGAGAGAAACGATCATGTATTTCGTGCTGAGGCGCAGCATGCCAGAAACCCAAGATAGTATATCCCCCAACTCCTCAGGTAATGTGTCGAAATGGCTGCCGTTGCGCGAGTCAGAGTTCGCTTGTATAGGATACGGTGAACGCACATACCAAGGGTGATAGATCCCCTTCAGCAAGTCTACGAAATCCGGCGGATGGTCGTGGAGCTGGACGACATGGCACCCATCGATCATTTCTTGGCCTTTGGTGTTCGGAGGAGGCTGGGGCACGATGAACAGACCAGCAAACACTTCGGAATGGGTAGACAGCACGGTTTGGTGGACTCGAAACATGAGCGAACCGACGAGAAGGACTATCGAGCCGTCATGGAACCAGAACTCTTCGTAGCGTGTCGCGTCCAGGTGTTTCCTCACGAATCTAGAACCAGGGACCGACGCTGGCCGCGCTTCTTGCGAGGACTTGGATATCATCGACATGGTGGGGAGAAGAGAGAGATTGCCATTGCGGCAGCCCAGGCCGCACTCGGACTGGTTGCTGCATTCGTCGAGGTCAGGCGCGCGGGCCGGGTGCAAACCTCCGACGACTTTTTTTTATCGAACTTCGAAGCTAGTGCCGCACGTATAAGGTAGCTTAATTTAAACTCTAATTAACTAAATCTAGAGACCACGCAAGCAGTATCACCACGAATTTAGCAGTCGACTGGCCATCTCGAATCCAAGGAAGGTGGCTCCATTCGCAAAAGGAGACCTACCGCAACGTGAGTATACAGAAAGAGCGCATTTAGGGAGGGAGACTGACCGAATCAAGGTCGGTGTCAGGCCGCGCGTAAACGCCGCGATGCCCTCTGTCCGCCAGACTGTCCGCACACAGTCAATGGAGGATTTGTATTTTTGCCCCGTCGCAGCAGTGAAGCCGTCGGTCTGCATGCGCGACTTTATCATGTCTATAGGGTATATGACGCTCCACAGCTAGCATATGTTATTAGCACGAACGGCACCTAAGGCAGGCGAAAAGCACTCACCGCGTACCCGGCAGCCGCGCCGTACAGAACCGCGTTCAAGGGGCTCAGCTCGTCCCGCTTGATGCCCTTTTGCGCCATCTCCCGCTGCACGAGTTTCTCGTACGCCAGGAAATACACACCGTAGCCGGTGGCCTCGCGGACGAGCGTTACACCTTGCCCCTTGAACACGCCGGGGATGCCATGGGCAGAATATATCTTCTTGATCGCGTCGAAAGGGCCCTTGTACTCCGGCTTCGTGGACGACTGCGTTTGCAGACCTGGTTTTGTTATCAGATAAAATTTTAGTTGGCGGGCGATCGACGCACGAATACGGATGTGTTCCACGGGCCCTGAGACGAAGCCGTTCGCAACGCCTGCCACGACACCGGCTGTAAACAGCTGGCCGCCGCTGAGAGTCGCGCCGCCCTCTCCGCCCGTGCCCTTGACGAGATTTCGCGCGGCAAAGTGGCGCTTCACGTTCTCAAGCGCGGCAAACTGGATAGAGACGCACACGCCGATGCCGAGGAGGGGTGTGAGGGTGCCCTGAAGGGCGATTTTAGCTTCCGTGGCAACCGATAAACCCGACAATACCTTGTAAAATGCGAGCGGCCCCTCGTTTTTCAGGATGCCCGTTGCGCAGTGCATCATGCCCGTATAGGTGCCTTTCGAAGCGGTTTGCATCCGCTTTCATAATATTCCATCCTGGGACAGACCTGGAGAGGAATTGTACCCACAACTTTGACAATATCGAACGGTTGACCCACAAGCACCTGCAAGCCCATTCAGCGCCGTGTCTTCTCTCAGAAAAATCAGTTTACCTGGGCAATGCCCCCAGCAGTCCCAGCCGTTAGGTCCTTGACTGTTTTGGACATGGTGGTGGGGTCAACAGATAAGCTCAGTGACTCGGAAAGCCAGTGGCATCTTGCCGCGAAAAATGAATTCCATCACATGACGCGAAAAACGCGGGTCTCATTTCGCCCATGGCCGACGCAATTGCGGCCCAAGCTCCAGCTACAGAATTGGTGGAGGGAGAGGATGAAGGCGACTGGGATGGCGAATACGAGGAGGAAGACGAAGAGGACATCGACGCCGCGGCAGAAGAAATTGCTCGTCGACTACAGGCCGAGCTCTGGGCCGATATCAACAAGGTTGCTGCTGAGGCCCCCAAGCCGGAACCTCCCCAAGTTCCTCCAAATCCCAAGGAACATGCTGCGGTTCTCACCGTACGCGCCATCCTTGCCTCGCTGGAACATGATTCTCTGGCCAAGTCTACTTTGGCGGCTTCAAAAATGACCGAGTTCAGGGGAGACAGCTTGCTGGATATATTTAAGAACATCGCTACCTCAGGGCAAATCCCTCGCGGCGCTTCTCTGCCTATCAGCCGGTTTCTCGTCTCTCTAGCCAGATCGGAGATCTTATTTGGCACCCTTCGCCATTCCGACGCGTCGTCTCTCCAGCTCAAGCGCAAACGTGAGGAGGCAGATTCAAACGAACCCGCCAGCAAACGGGCACATACCGTCAGCCATCCCCTCTACTTAGAAGTAGCGGAGGCTGTCCGTGCCATTTCACACACCCTTACCACTTCGCAAACCTTCGATTCCCGTCTCATCACCTCTATCCAACCGCACCTTCATCGTGTCTTTCTGTTTGCTGTCAGCTCGTCGGGAGTGGGCGGGCCCAACACGAACGCATTGCAGGAGATCAGCGGTCTCATCCAGGTCCTAGGCGTCCTCAGCGGAATCCAAATCGGCCAAACGCCGAACGCTGAGTCGCAGAATATCCTCACCGCCGTCCACCCCTGTCTCGTCGACGGATGCGGCAAGTATTTCGGCCGCCTATACAGCCTCCGCGCCCACGACCAGAAACGCCACAAACAGACTTCGTGGAAGTGCGGCGGGTGCCACAACGCGTTCCCTAGTCGCGACGCGGTCGAGCAGCACAAAGCCACCATTAAAGCCAGCCAGCCCAGCAGCCAGTGCGGCAACGCGCAGATCATTGAGCTGGCGGCCCCCGGCTCGGTCGCAGAAGCAGAGGATGGCGAGATTGAGGCGGTCATCATTACGGGGATACAGGCCGCCGTAATGGAGCTACATGCGCCGCTTCAGGCACACGTTTCTCGCGTGCTAGGCGCACCCTCGGGACAGCCAGTCTCGTCTTCTGCGGACCCTACCAACGGTCAGGCGACACTAGCGAGCGTCATTGCGCGTGCGCAAGCAACCCAGGCTCGCCGAGGCGTCAACGAGGCACCGCAGGCTGCCAATGCAGCGACCACCCCGAATCCCTCCGCGCGGGCTGCCGCGCCTCCTCCGGCTCCCGCAGCGGACACGAGCGCTGCATCTTTGTCTATGTACGGTCTGTCTGACGAGCAGACGAAACTGCTCGAGGAGGCGATCGCCAATGCTGCGACGGCTGCTCAGGCGGAGGCGGAGGCACAAGCAGCGCTCGAGGAGCAGGACGATTACGACGAGGACGCCGAAGGTGGCGAGAGCTCCAGCCCGCCCGATGCAAGTTCAAAGCCGCCTCCGCCAGCGTAATCTCGAATTCCACCCCAAAATTAAAACTAAAATTGTCTGTACGCCATATTATCTGTTCTTGGCTCATAAAGCTTGACCAGCACCATTTACTTCCCCAGCCGAACGTAACCGAAAAATACCCCCGCCGACAACGCATAAAGAATAAAGAAGTGACTTGCGATCTGATAGGAGCATGATCTCGGTGCTTCGCAGTTATCGTGTCGTTCTGGGCTCACCACGATATTACAATTTGTGGCGCGGATTGTCGACCGTCCGAGGTGCTTCGTATTGTCGTCGTGCCCTCTGGTCGCGCTCATACCATGCCGCTTTCTGCTCAGCCGTCATCCCGCCCCATGCATTGGCAATGGCCGCTGCGGGGGACGGTGGCGGTTGTGTTGGTTGTGTCGGTCGTGTCTTTGTTTGCGGTTTTACCGTCTTTGTTGGAGTTGGTGAATTGGAAGGCATCTGCGTGGAGAGTAGTCAGAGACACAAAACAAAGAAAGACGAGGGCGTACGAGGACGACGAGACGATGCAGTTTGCGAAATGGTTTCGAAGGACGCGACGGGCCGTATATATAGTGCACGCCACACCTAAGGGGTGTGGACTGATTCGTACAGGTAACACTGACTGGGGCGCATAGGGTCAGCAAAAACGCCCGAAGGAGTACAATGGAGTTGCCAAATTAGGAAATGTGGCAAACGAGGTCGCACTAATTGGGAAGGCTGAAAGGAGCGCGGATTTGGCCCGGGGCTGGGACGATTTGTGCATTATGATCGATGGCCATCCTTTATTCCCTAATAAAGGCCGGTCCAAGCAATCAGCCCGCTTTGTCCTTCAAGTCATTCGGAATTTACTATCTCTTTTCTTGCGAGTCAAGAAAAACGCGGATAACGTGTTTCATTTCTCACTGCCCGCCACTGAATGTCGATAACTCCGAAAACACGATGAGGCAGCATGTCGGCCAGTGCAACCGTTTCCAGTGGCATTCTCGCAGAACCAATCATAGTAGGAAGGGTAACGTTCCTGGCGGCACGATATGGTTCCTTGGCACCGGTAGACGCGATACCCCTCAGTACGAGGGAACTCGTCTTCAATGGAAGTAAGTCGAGAGCAAGAATAACTCGAATTTTGATGCCGAAGGCCTTCTGAGCGGGTCAACGAGGGTCAATGACGACTCCGGAAGCGTCGGGTTCGGGTGCAGTGCGGCGTGGCGCTTTGGCCGACTTGCGTCGCTCTCATTTGCAAAGGTTGACTCACACTGCGCTGTGTGCATGAGTGATGGATAGATTGTAGTCCGTAAACACACCTCAAAACATTGCCGACACGCAAGTGACTCGGTTTGAGTTAAGGCCCCGTCGACAGCTTCAGTATCCGACAACGTGCCCAGACCGTGGCGGGCGCATTGCAACATTCGGGGTGCTCGAGTCAATTACTTGCGAGCATCTTGATGTCGTGACCAGCCCTCGTGCTGTGCCGAACCTCGACGAGGTCACTATCAATTCCGCAGCGCCGGCCATGGTGTACAAGCCATGATAGGCCACGATGTTCATATTGATTACAGACGGGGGGTTGAGTAGTACACAGGGAGAAGAAGCATGTCGTCACCGAACGAAATCCACCCGCACAAAGTGTGCATATACATAAGTCGATCCAGATATAAGGGGCCCACATCAGGTCACAGAGATTTTGTGCTGGCGGGAATGTCAGTTTGTAGTCGTCTCGTCGATCATGTCGACGACCCGCACCTTATCAGAGATCGGGCCCTCCAGATCCAAGATGACTGCTCAGCGCCTCTGCCATTAACAGCGCTCGCCGCGACCGGTCCTGATATGTGCATATCAGACGGCTCTGGACAACGTCAGACTGAAAGCTACTCACAGACATAATGGCGATATGTTTGTAAAAATGTCGTGCCTCGTCCGCGAACCGATGTGCCCGGTGAATGTTTTTGGGCAGTTCGCAGCGGGGAAACTCCTGCGTCGACTTGACCTCCCGCATCTGGTCAGTCAATCTGAAAGACAACGTTAGTCCTCGCCCACAAACCAGATACCACAGCCGGCGACTAACCTTATATGCGTCTGGCGTATCGCGTCGATCTGGGACTCGTCGAGACGGCTGGCGCACTTCTGGAACTCTTCCCCAGCCTTGATTATGTAGTAGCGCCCTTCATTCAGCTTCCCCACCAGGGAGTTGTCCATCGTCAATGGGGTCGTATTCATGTCAGCGTCATCGGTGGACTGGCTGGGGGCGACCTCAGGTGAGGCCATGGTGGTGGAGGGAGGAGAAACGGAGTGATTACACCAGTAAAGGTTCGTAGAAAAGTGAGAATGAGAACGAGAACAACATAAGAACAGCACAAAGAGCCGGAAACATGGCGAACCACCGTAGAAACCGAACAAACAAAAGGCGTGAGCCAAAAGTTACGGAACTGGCAACCGATCGGCAGCGGTATCACTGCAAGAAAACAAGACCTGAGCGCGCGTCTATACTACTGCAAATGGAACGGGAGCGGCGACTACTCGTCTTTGTTTTATGTGCGGAGGAAATTGACGGAGCACGTCGGATCTGGTAATACCGGTACGGTTGTGGGTCCAGAAAGCATCGGCCATCTGTCCGATTCTGTCGAATATATATGATCCTGGGAAGGAATCATGGTCCATTCGATTGTGTGCGGGAGGAATGCAGTAAATCCAACTCGCACGGGCGAAGTTCAGGAACCTCCGCCGTTTCTATCCCGTAGAATGGAAACCGAGATTAGCCGGATAGATGCACGAAGGAACTCCTACTTACGCCGTAGATGACCTTCGATGACCCCCAATCATGGGGACCCGGCCTTCCTTCGAAGACGAAAAACCGGGACAGGGGGGAGGCGATCTAGTCTCCCGTAGTCAGACCATAAATACAATTTTTTTTTTTTTTGGAAGAGTGGGAAAAAAACTTGATTATGGTCTGATTGCACTCGCGCCTCCGATACTGGAGGTCGACCTTCGGGTATCTCGGAGTCCCGATTAGGAAGAAGTCGCTCAATGCGGAACACTGAATGTCCACGTGATTTTCCCATCATTGTTCACGACCCCGTCGACGTGAATGCCTCTGCCGCCGTCTTGTCCGTCCCGTATGGATCTGGGCAAATCTGTGTCTGAATGGACCATCCCATTCACCCAACACACTCGCAGCCTCTCAATGGACAACATCCAGTCCTACAGCCCAGCCAGCAGGGCATTCACAACGGCACCCACTGCGCAGCACCGCCAGGACCCCATTTCCGGCCTCTCAGCAAAAATACCCCAATCAGAGGAGTGGAAAGTAAAGGAATGGACATGGGCAACGCTCCATAAGACAAGAATCGCGTGAAAAAGCCACTCAGAGACCATAGCGGCTCGGAGGTGACGGGCGCGTCTGAGTGTGTGTGGTCTTATTGACGTTCACGCTTTCGTCCCAATGCAGAAGCCCGACCTTCGGTATCAGGCTGTCAAGTAAATCTAGACTAGAGGCGATCCACTCAAGGAGATCGAATAAATTCTGCGATACGCAGGAAGTGAGCTCTGGGCAGTGCTTCATGCAGGAGGTAACTTTTAAAGTCCGAAAGCCACCATGATAAACATCTACAAGCAACCGTTTTCCAAGCATCCAGAGCATCGCTTGATCATCAGGGAAGAAGAGCAGTCCGACGGAAGCCAAGGGTCGTTGCTTGACATACGAGACCTTAGCGCGGGAAGCTCGACGAGGGGTACACCTCGATTTGAAATTCCATCATGGGTGGGGAGTAGAGGGCCGCGAACGGTTTTTCTTTTCAACTCGCTGTTCCTGTGGGCGCGAAAATGCAGGGTATATGGCTTCTGGGCTGAAGACGTCCTCGGACCTCTAGCCGAATAAAATAGGTCCAAAGAAATGGGTCGTTTGGAACGTCGAGGCTACACTTGACAAGCACCAGGAATGGTGACTTTCGAAGCTGGGACTGTGAAGGGTGTGCTAGACTAGGAAGGGTTGGCGTCTAGCGACGCGTGTCCAAGGCGCCTAAGCTCATGCCCGTTCGTCGGTAAATCATCCAATGTGGGCACATCACAGATTCGGCGCACACAAGTAGGGATGGCCATTGATATTCAGGTGGACAATAGTATCAGCAGACATGGTGTTGACGGACAGCATACCGAGTTACCGCCCGAGCCACCTGCATAGCGTTTCCCAGGTATGCCTGGACAGGAAGGTACAAGATCAACGTCGTGCATTTTGTGAATGTTGGAAATCGCAGACCTACGCGCCCATCGACGTCCAATCCCTTCTAATCGCACGTCCCCGACAGATAAGACGAGTGAGTACCCCAAAGCCCGAAGCTGAGATGATAGCATACGAAGGCACTCGGTGCGCCGATGCGCCGCCGGAGCTCGCGCCGTTCTGGGACCAGAACCTAAGCTACGCCGACGGTGTGCTTGAAATCATGTCTTCAATGAGGCTGAGATCTATAGGGATCTCCACTGTGCGCAGATATTCATCGTTCCTACGGATGATGATCAGACGCACGGCATCGCGCTCAGACGAAAGGAGCACACCAGAACTATTGTGGACGATGCCTCCCATCAACGCGGAGGGAGCGAAACAGTGCTATACTACTCACTTTGGAATGATGTCTTGCTCCCGAGTCGCACCTGGAAATCTCGCGGTAAGCAACATATCGTGCACGCACACAGCAACAGGTACCCACAGAACGGTGACGATCCGCTCCCCGCGATGCCACCCCATCTTCTTTGCGAGCCGCACGCACGCTACGAGATTGCAGGCGCTGCTAGAGCCGATAAAGAGGCCGTCATACTTCACCAGATAACGAGCCATTGCCACCGCCTCTGCGTCCGTCACACTGCGCGCAAGACGTCCGGCGTCAGGTGGCGGCACCTAATACAAGCTAAGAGACGCACCGAACTGCATCATCGATTATGGGCAAGGCCAATTCGATGTTTTGCGTAAGCCGGTTGAGACCTCTGCACACAAAGTCAGCATGAAAGGTTTCACCAGTAGGACTGGACATGCATTCCCTCGACGACCGTATCGACCTGATGCCGCCGCTTCGTCCCCTCCTTCTCACGTGGGTCAAACATCACCCCATGCTTGACCTAATTTACAAGACGTAGATATGAGTATGGATACTCAGATGCTTGCAGGTGGTGCACCTTATTGTAAAGCCCACTTCCCTCTGGATCAGCAAGACAGATTATCACGTCTTCCTCCATAGACTTAAGGAAGCGGCCAACACCCGCGATCGTCCCGCCCGTGCCTATTCAGGGGAAAGGTGAGTACGAGGCTGTGGAGAAAGGCAGAAAAGAACACGGGCAGAGGCGGTGGAGAGTGATCGTATAGTGAATGCACTGACCTGCCCCACTCACGAAAGCCTTCACGTTCCCATTTGTCTGGCGCCACACTTCCGGGCCCGTTCCATCGAAATGAGCATCGTAATTGCTCTTGTTCTCAAACTGATCGGCGAAGAACCCCCGGGCGTCCGATTCGGTTAGGACCGCGATGGAGTCTCCCAAGCCCGAGACCACGGAGGTCGAGGAAGCGGAGGAGAACTCAAGCGCACGTTGTCTAGCGATATTCTACGCAGCGGGAGCAGCATGTGTTAGGAGGCGTGGCGCGAAGGGAGGCTGAGGCTTACTACGAACTATGGAGATGATCAGAGGCCAAGGATGGGGAATGGAATAACAAGGCTAACTAACCTGCTTCTTGTCGACGATGCTCGCCGGACGCACCTGCTCCACATCAGCACCAAGGGAGCGCAGAGCGTGCAGTTTTTCAGAAGCCATGTCATCGGGTGTTATTATGGCTAGAACGGCTCTGTCAGACGAATGCTAATACTCGGACGCCCCTCCACTCACTGGCATCGTATCCTCTCGCATGTGCGACCATAGCAAGTGAAATGCCTGTTGATCCCGAAGTTCCTTCAAAGATGCGGGAGCCTGTGTGCGGATGAAGCAGCCCCTGACGCTCCGCATCGTCAATCACTGAGGAAGCTCATTCAGCCGCCTCAATTTGAGAATTCGCACAGAACGAGACGCACTGCGCACGGCGACGCGGTCTTTGACGCTTCCCCCGGGATTGAGATACTGTATAACATAAGACCAAAGTCAGAATGATACAATAGAGCAGAGATAACATAATGTCTTGCCTCAGCTTTCGCAAGAATTTCGACGTGGAGCGCATTGGAGAGCGAAGGTATTCGGACAAGAGGGGTATTCCCTTGTGTGGATATTAAGTAGGCGAATTAATCTACAGTACTGCCTGCACGCACCAATCAGACCCACTATTCCGTTCAATACATCGTCGCTGCGCAATTCAATTGGCCTGCTTTCGAGTTCTGAAACCTGAGATTGTGAGAGGGCTATCCGGCGGCGGCGGCGCTGGAAGTATTGAACGACAGCAGACGAAGAAATTGACAGAGAGACTCCGAGGATAAATCCAAGAACGAGTGGACGCGTTGCGCGAGGCACTGGCAGTCGGGGTAAGAAGTCGAGCATGAGTCACGATCACGTGAGTGTCAACAGGTGTCAACTTCATTCCTGCACAGTGCATTTACAGTATGCATTTGTAAGTTATATCATTACAATCAAGCGCATCTATATTACATCGGTGGGACTATCGCATTCAGATTTTTTAAATTAGAAGGTTGAAAAAACACAGGCAAGGATAATAATACTTGTGACGAGATTAGCGAATCTCGCATTCAAACCGAGAGCGGAATTTGATTTTTGCGAGGCGCCGGAAGCGGAGGGAATACTTCCCGGATTTTCAACGGGATTTGTACCGGAGGGCGAGGTAGAGCTTGCAGTTATGCCTGGGACACGTTAGAAACTTAGAGTCCCCACCTCAAAAACACGCGACCATTCGTCGTACCCATTCTTTGGCAAGCAGCTTGCATAATTGAGCTCGCCGTTCCAGGCGTAAGCACGTCTGGGTATTGGCATTGACCCTCGAGACAGGTTACCAGATTTGTTGCCGCCTGTTGTACACCCGAGCTGCACGCACAAGTCTTGAAAGTGTCCGAGTTGAGGTTGGCACTAAGGTAGAAGGTGTGCATGAATTAGGAGGTCGGGGAGCTCCAACGAAAGCGGTACGAACGTCCCACAAGATGTCACAGAACTGAGTGCGGATATTGTGCAATTGGCAGTGCAAATCTCGGTATTACTTGCGGCCAGAAGCAGAAGAGTTTGAGTTTGCCGGTTGTGCGGTCGTTAGGCCGTTTACCAAGAGAGGGGGTATCGTTACAGCGATCACTGCGAGGTTGAAAAACATGATGTTGACAATAGTTGCTGAGAAGTTTTGATTCGAAGGTTTTGTGAAGAGTGTGTCAATGATGATGGCTGGATGTTGATAACGAAAGGAAATATACGACTTCTTTTATAGGTAATCCAAGGCGGGTTGCTTCCAGCGGCGCGGCCAAGCAGGCGCTAGGGAAACATCGGTCGACTGTGGCGGCATGGCAGTCGTTCAGATCCGTTTAAAATTTGGAAAGAGATGTTTTTGGATCTCTTTAACGTGTGATGGGACGAACGACCAGTCTCGTTTTATATTGCTGGGACCTTGGCTAGAACATCCCTAAACCTCCCTAAACGGAGCTGGAACATATGTACTCATTACTAATACTGACAAACTTGACTGATCGACGGATCGACGGCTATCGAAATCTCATGAGAAATTCTTGGAGGATTTTATTGATCCATCAGTCTTGCGATGGTCTGCTGAACGCCTAGGAACTCCTAAGTACCCAATACTCCTACTGATATAATCCTTTCCGTACATCCGTGTAGAGTTTACTGCAGTCGTTGAGGAGAAAGTCAAAGAACACACCGTTCATCAGCGGAGGCCCGACGATCATGATCGCGGTTGGCCGTCGGAATTACACCGCCACCTGGTCATAAATGATCCGTTCCTTGAAGTTCCTTGTCTAGACGGAGACATTCGGTCCTTGGTGAAATACTTTTAAAATCAGAAAGAAAAGTATTCAAGGAGGTTCATATCGAAGCACCGCACAGACTTTATTTTTGACAAGTTTCCACATTTCCTTGACAATGACATTTCCCCAACATTGTCCCCAATACGATCAGAGTTTGTTGATGTTTTGGGAATACGCATGATGTCTCACTCAAGCTCCCAAAAGACCGCCTTCGAGGAAGACGGATTCGTT
Source organism: Mycena galericulata (assembly GCA_029289565.1). NCBI lineage: Eukaryota > Fungi > Basidiomycota > Agaricomycetes > Agaricales > Mycenaceae > Mycena > Mycena galericulata. The sequence goes on along the minus strand of JARKIA010000080.1, from coordinate 102,027 downwards.
ATACTTCCGGGCCTTATTTCTCCAGATGATGTTCCGCGCCTCGAATCTGCGTGCGACCGGGTTATCGCTCGGACACGGGAAGGTTCTTGGGCGTATCGTCGCACCGTCGGGAAACAATTCCCGCCGTATGGAGACAGCAATCCCGATTCTTGGGGTGTTCAACACGTTATGCATCCGGAGCTTAAAGAAACCGTCTTCTCACAATGGTATACCTCGACTGCCGTAGTAAACGCGGTCGAAACTCTTTTAGGATGCCGAGAAGAAGAACTTCAAATGGGTTTGTCTTCTGTAATCTGGATGGCATACGTCTTACGCTTGGTAGAACTCTTCAACCTCCTCATCAACCCTCTCTCTCACAACTTTGCCTTGCGATGGCATCGCGACGACATTAGCGGGGAGGCAACGGAGCAGGAGGAGCGACTTGCTCTAGATGCTTGGAAACCCCACGGTGTACGCGGTTGTTCTTGATCTGAAATCGTCTGATGGTTCTCCACAGATTCAGTGGAACACGTAAACCTTTCTTTTTTCTTTTTTCCTCCTGTGAATAATCAATCTCCATTCTCAGGGCATTATACGAGGATTCCTGTCTCTACGTCGTCCCGGGATCCCATAAGATCCCTAGAACCCCCGAGCAGCGGGTGCATTCAGAAGGCCAGGATGCGCCCGATGATCCCCTCGACATGCCAGGTGCAATCCAGGTGCACCTAAAGCGTGAGACTGACCTATTGCTCTCTACTGCGGTCTCTGATTTTTCATTCATTAGCGGGCGATAGCGTCTTTTACAATTCCAACATCTTGCATTGTGCCTCGTACGATTCTCGGGCCCGCCGCGCGACACTCCATGCGTCTATGGGAAACGTTGCGGGTGGATCTGTCAGGGCGCGCAACGTCCTTCAGCACGGGCTGGGCTGGATGAAAGAACCGCAGTTTTATGATGGCCTAGATTCCCGAGGCAAGGCAATGCTTGGTCGGCTTCTCGATTTGTATGAGGCTGTTGGTGATGTTGGCTATTCTCTCTCGGGTTGAAATGTGCAGTGTACATACTCTATTCATCAAAACGTTGAACCTGAGGCGTACTGCGGGGCGTGAAACGAGACTCGTGCTGCGGATCCACCCAGTATTCATCGCTATTCATCGATATTCATCTCCCGCCCTGCGATTTAGTTTCCAAACATGACTCGTAAGTTCCCCAGATTTGAAATTCATTTGTCAGATTGGCCTGTTGTTACATCTATCCCTGAGAGGAGGAGGATGACGGAGGTAGTTTACCGATTGATTCGGCTGATCGAAAATCTGATGGCATCGTCGCCCCCTTCAGGTCACATCCCCTTAAGGATTGATGTGACTCAAAACTCTTGTTGCCGACTCCCACTGCACCGCGTTAATTCGAGGTCGCGTTTCCTTCCTTTTCAACATCCGCAGTCAATGGATCTCCCTAATTCAAGTAAAGCGTAAAGCGCGTCGAGTCCGCAGTCACTATGAGCCTCCCTCGGTCAGAAGAACCCCTGAGCACGCAAGACGAAATGGAGTCGGAGCTCAGCAAATCCAGTCGCAAGGCACGCGGAATCTCGACGCGTCTTGCATAAACTCACTTCTCGAAGACTTCTTGTGCAGAATGCCACAGGTCTGCCTTTTTTTTTCGCTTTCCGCGGTTATCTGACATAGTCCAGACTCAAGCTGAAGTGCGACAAAAAAATACCGTGCGGGTCATGCAGTACGCACCTTCAATTCTCGCTTACTCAGCTACATTAATCGGTTCAGTCCGGCGTAGATGCGCTAGTATCTGTCCTACAGGTGCGTCTCCGATCCTGCATTTTGCGTCCATCGTTTTGATCTCATCCAGGCACATTGCTATCCTCTGGCCGTGGCAAACGGTATGGACGGTTTGATTCCGAAACTCTGAGCTAATTTTCAACAGTTCTGTCATGTCCAAGGTCCCAGAACTAACCAGTATCATCACGGAAATGGGAGATCGAATCCGACAGTTGGAGCGTGCCGTCGAGAGCACGCACGATGCGGGGGTCGGAGGGTCTTCGCATCATCCCTTGTTGGAGAGCACTCCTCGTGTTCCGATACCCTCTGCTCCCGCACAGAATGCCGAAGTTCTTGGTTCGTTTAGTGTTAACCACGCCGGAGACGCTGTTTATTTTGGCCCTACTGCCGGGACGGAGGTACGCTTGGCAACATTCAATTTTTTTTCGTTACCTTACGCAATTCCCTCAGGCCCTGCTCGCTGTACGGATACAACTTATCGCAAATCTTACGTTGAATTGACTTGACCGACAGATTGAAGGTGCCTCGTGCAGCCACAGTCCTGAAAGGGAGCGGTTCTCTTTCACGACCGTTTCGGAATCGTTCCCCTTAGCATCTGATCGGTTCTCGAGCTGGGATCCAGACCAAGCCCGTGAAACTCTATTAGCACATCTACCATTGGAAGCGCGGGCCTGGACGCTGACTGAAACCTTCTTTCGAAACGGTTGCTGGACTGGGATGCCTATCGAACAAGGTGAGGCCGTGGAGCTCATAACCCAAATCTATCAACCGCTCCACGCTGGCGGCAGCAAAGCCTTGATCACCACACAGCAGATGGCAGTTGCTTATCTTATCTTCGCACTCGGAGCTTTGGTCGACCTCGAACTCGAGCCATATGCTCCCGAGGCTGATCACTACTTTGACCTGGGATGCGCGGCGCTGTCCGTAAAGTCGTTGTTCGAAAACCAAACCGTGGTAACAGTTCGGGCCCTGGTATTGTTGGCTATGTATTACGCCCATGGTGGTCGGAGATTCACAATGGACGGAGCCTGGTCGATGATATCTCTTGCCTCGAGTGTCGCGCAATCAGTTGGTGCACTTTCCATGTTCTAATGCGCTCGCTGATAATGACAATCCAACAGCTGGGAATGCGTACGTGTCTTTCTCTCTCAACTTTGCGTCCCACCTACCGTCCGACCAGATCGTAAAAACTATGGTTCGAATTTGTCAGCCAACGCACTCAACCGATGTCGGGTATGTCTAGAAACCCAGTCGCGTCGACTTGGTTTGCTCACTGCCGAGGTAGGCTTTGTTCTGGGAAACATATTCCCTCGAAATCATATATGTAAGTGCCTGACTTTTTTATATATAATCTGTTTCCGGAATTGAAACGCAAGTTTCAGGGCCTTTCAGTCGGTCGTCCCACGGGGACTTTTCTTGCAGACATCAGTTGTCCCTATCCGCCCGACGAGGACCCACAGGACCAACCATTTGTCACGGTTTTCCCAAAGTGTCTGTCGTTCCATAGCTCCATTGTCCCAACTCACAGTCTTCTCAGATCGCCAGGGTCGTTGGGATTATACTAAACAGGTATAACTTATCCGGTCCTCCGTCAGTGATTTTCCTGACCTTCTTGACCAGGTTACCGCTCCCATCATGGAAACCTTCCTGACAACTGCAAAACCCAGCTACGAAACGGTCTTGGATCTTGATCAAAAGATTCGACGATACATGCTGGACTCTCCCTTCGAAAGTTTTCCTTTACCGGAGAACGGCGCTCGTGCGCCATTCGCATTCATTCAACGAAATATTATCCCGCATTTTACCCGAATAAGTGAGGGGCACTACCCGTACGAGGTGGATATTACTGACCATCGTTCTGGCAGTGTTAATGTACATACATTCCGGCTCGTTTGTTGAGGCTATGCGGGATAATCCCTCAAACCCTCTCTCGAGTGCATATGCGGCTTCATTCCTTGCTGGGTATCGGAGCGCTTCCGAAATCATCAAGGCTGACATAAAACACTTTACTAATTACCCTACACTGTTTACTCGATGGTATGTGCTGGTCCTACCAATTTCTTCAAAGTTTAATCGTTTTCCGCCAGGTGGGCTATCTGGAAGAGTCGTAAGTTCCCACAGTTCAATTGATGATAGGGCAATGTGCTTATTTTTGGAATAGTATTCAATGCCGCTGTAAGCACCCTCGTTTCCTCTAGATATCTGACATGAACCAGCAACAGATTATTGTGGGGACTGTTGCAACCAGGTATCCGAGCTCGAAGATGGCGCCGCATGCAATTGTAGAATTATTTACTGCCGTTGACCTCATTGAAAAGGGCGCGGTGTCATCTGGACGCGCGCGAAGTGGTCTGGTGCGTCGAAACACCATTCTATAATATCTTTCTATAGTTGACCATGCAGGCAATTCTTCAACGGCTCCGAGACAAGGCGATCAACGTTTATTCTCAATACTCTGGCCATAACATAACGCCACCGCCCACGTCCGACCCCGAACACGAAGACGAGCTAGCAATATTCGCTGGGTATACTCGGGTCGTCGCTAACAAAGTCCTCGCTCGCGGATTGGAGCGGAGACAGACTCCGACACCAAACACGCAAACCGAACCGCCACCTCCTCGTACCCAGTGGCAGAGCGATCCAGGAGAGACCCAACAAAATTTCGATCCTGCAATCGTCGAGTACTTTGCGCATCTAGACGCGGCGGCGCCGTTCGGGGATGTGGCGCTTCTTCCACAACCGCACGGGATGACCTCGGTTGAGGACGCCGGTTTCTTCTTCACGTTTCCGCCAAATTCTGCCGCTGACGCGGTTGGCGGCTTTCAGCAGACACCATCGGTGGGACAAGAGATCCAATGGACACGTTTCCTAGAGACTTTATGAATCCCATTACTGTACATGTACTTGTAGAATCTCGCCATCGCTCCTTCTTGTGACTTTATTATAAAAGCTTTTTTCACTGAATATTGCGTGGTTTGTGGAGCGGTGTTCGAACATCGTACTTTCGCGTTTTGTGCTCCGTTACATCTGGTTTGCCGAGGCTAGCCGAGATCGGCCAACATTCTCACGCGTATCAACCGATCAGAGAATCGCGATTTTGGATGGCAAGGGACCAGACTCCTTGGAAGCCTTCTGAATGATGATGAGCATTTCTCGTATGAATTACTCACATGTAAGGCAACATTACAATTGCCTTGAAATGGTCATATGCAGCGTAGCCATTACAAGGCAATAATGAGGTTCAACAAAGTCAAGTTTTAGGAACTTGAAGACAAGGACAGTAATATTGTGACCACACTTTGTGTCCTGAGCATATAGATGTTTTGATCTCGCACAGAAATATCCTTTCAGATATTGAGAGGCAAAAAGTGTAGACCAACAATCAGCGGCTGAGTGAGAGAATGCGGCAGAATGATCCGGCTCCCGGCAGATTCCCGGCAACAGCTGGTTGAGTGTGATAGGTGAAGAAATAAACCACGGCACACATCTGAAGTGAACGTAAACGTACTAAATTGATGGGATATAAACTACGCCAGTTGTAAATGAGCACCTTTCGGCACCACAGACCACGGGTTTGACACCACGTGTTTGCTGTACAGAGTACGAATTGTTGCACGAGTATGGTTCAGGTTGTACAGTTTGGTGTACATTCCACTATCCAGATAGTACGATCCAACATGCACATATTATTCCGTGATAAATACTGTCATACTTTATGAACCAGCAATACCACATACATGTATCCGTACTGCAAACAATTATTCCTTCGCGTTGGTGTGGATTCGGAGGAGGAGGACGTATAACTGTGGTAGTCCCAGTCACGAACATATAGCATACTAATGTAAGCAACTCTGCTCGTCTTCGACTCCATCGCGCCCCAATATTAATATTGCTCTGCCCGAACAGTCGATCAGTCGATTACATCAAATCGTGATTGTTTGGCACAGCCTTCTTTCACTTCTTCCCAACTTGTTCATCTGCCACAATCTTCTCTGGCGACTAAGGGCTGAGCGTCCTACACTAGACATGTCTTCGATCGCCAATGTTGAATACGTTCTTTTTGACATGGACGGTGTGTATCGGACGCTCATGTTGCGCGAATCGTAGTCTCATCTGATCAAGGCTTGTTGATTAACTCAGAGGCCATATACACGAAAGTCACCAGTAATTATCGATCCCTGCCAAGGAGATCCACACTGATCTCGATCAGACACCATTCTTGCGCCCTACGGTAAGGAGATGACGTGGGACATAAAAGCAGGCTGCATGGGAAAGCGTCAGTGTTCCCAAAATGCCAACAGATCGCATGATCCCAAACTTATTCTGGGCAGCGGAATACGATGCTGCGGTGCACCTTATGTCGTTCTTTCCGGATATCGCCTTGACGGTTCCCGCTTACCTCGAGCAGCGCAATTTGCTGCAAGATGAGCTCTGGCCGACGGTTCCCCTCCTCCCCGGCGTCCGTAAGCTTATCTTTCACCTAAAAGCCCACAAAATCCCCATGGCCGTCGCTACCTCCTCTCGCCGGCGCAACTTCCTACTGAAGACCGGCCACCTCAGCGAAATATTCGACTTGTTCGAGGGGAAAGTCGTTTGCGGGGATGATAGTCAGTATAACATGCGCAGCAAACCCGAGCCCGACATTTTTCTCGCTGCGGCGAGGGAGCTTCTGGGGCGAAACGTCGGTCCGGCGAAAGCCAGCACCGCTTTAACCGCCACCCAGCTCGCGGAGCGCCGCAAAGGCTTGGTATTCGAAGATGCCCTGCCTGGAATGCAAGCTGGCAAACGCGCTGGAATGTCTGGTGCGTTTACGTTGGCTCGTTTAATTGCAGCAGGTTCGACCCTTTCTCTTGTATAGTTGTCTGGGTTCCGGATACTCAGCTGCTCTCCGTGGAGTACTCGGGTGAAGAGAAGGCAGATCAAATCCTGAAATCATTAGAGGAATTCGTGCCAGAACAGTGGGGGCTTCCACCGTATGCATAGAGGTATTTTCAGCATATGACGACGGCAGGCAGTTCCAAACTAGAGAAGTTCTCGTGCGTCCAGATCGACCATTCTTCATGAAAGACAAGTAATCTTGGTCTAGCTACAGTTCAAGTGCTATATTATGGGAGAAAACTACCGCCATTCAACTGTGGGAACTCATTTACATGTTCACTTAGGCGCCAGTTTAGATATTGCAAAAAATGTCGGACCGCTACTCTACTCTGAAGTTCAACTTGTTGCACCGATCGAAATGGCGATAGGTGAAAAAACCAGGCGCTTTCTGTGTGCCGTTCGTATATGGGCTGTTACGCCAGCACGAGGAGCTCGCCGCCTCAGGTGCTGGTGCGAACTGTTTCAGAATAAGACAACTGCTCTCTCCTAGTCATAATAAGTTGACCTATTCGTGAAGCCCACCCTAGTCGCTGGCCGAGACGTATAAGATCATCCCCGCAGGAAGAATTTCTCCATGACCCCAGAATAAAGTTAGTTGAACGGTGAGCGGCACGACCTTGTAAATTTGAACGGGTCGGCTTCGAGTTCTCTCGTACCGATCAATTTGCCTTAGGATTTCTCAGAGCTGTTCCTGAAATAGCGGAGTCGTATCATCGGACTTTTGTGACGTATCTTGCTGTGGGACTTGTCGAAATTGCCTAGATGAGATATCCGAATTCATCAAGCCCAGGAACGAGTTTCAAGGTTGAACAGTAACTTGAACCAAAAGAGGCAAATTTAAACGTCGGGCGACTTCTTTGACAATTTGGCTGCTGATCCTCAGATCCTGTCAATACTATCGTCGACCGCCTTCGCTCCGCGAGACAGGGGAGCGACTCGAACGCCGTCCACCGTTACTTAAGCGACTGGGTGAATGAAGAGAGATTTGGCGTTGTTTACATATCGGAGTTCCAACGCCGCCGTTGTCCCGCAAAGAGACCGTCTTTTGTTTCTTGACATATTTTTTCACCACGTTCTTTACCGCACGCACAGATACTCTACACTCTCTTATGGACCTACCTCAGATGTCCAACCGCACCCCCCTCCGTCCATCCCACCATAAATCCAACCCCTCGCTCTCGCTGCCTTTCGCCGTTGTGGCTGGGCTCAATCTGAAGAGGAGCAGAAATCGCACAACCTTTCTCGCTCTCCTCGCCCTCCTCTCTTTGTCTGCATACGTATTTTGCAGCCAATATCGGATAGTCCTGTCGCCTGCATACCTTTTGCAAAAGGCCGATGCACCGCCGCCGGACCAGGGGGTCCCTGACCTAGAAACCACTCGCAAACCGCAGCCGGTGTGGGGAAAGAAACACAAATCGTCGTACGCGGGACGGCGACCCATAACACTTACCCCCGCGCAAGAACTCGCTGCCGTCTCGAGCTTCCTCGCCAGTCTCCCCCAAAACGTGATCCCGTTATCTGTCGACCCCTCGCTCCCGATAGACCCCGAACTGGTACTCGATTTCGATACGCGCAGTCCCCATGCCATGGAGGAGGTGGATCGTGTCGTGGATGATGTTTGGTCGCAAAATCCGGTCATGCTGTATGGGAAGGTGTGCCTTGTCTTGTCCCTGAAATAGATTAAGCAAATCTCATCACTTTATTTTAGCTCTACTCACCTGCGTCGCGGGAAATCAAGGCCATCCTCATGGACCTGAATCTGCGACCACCACCGCTCATGGTGGATGTCGATACCCGCGACGACGTCGAGGTACTTACGCCCATGCTTTTCCGCTTGACGGCGGCCCCTGAGCTTCCCATCCTCCTCATTGGCGGCCGACCGGTGGGCTCGATAGCGCAGATTCGCGACATGCAGGCGAGCGGGGAGCTTCAAAGACTCATCAAATCGTCCGGCGCCGTTATCGGCAGTGGGAAACGGCGGAAACACAAGTGAACGCTGATCCCACATTTATGGCCATCATGACCGCGATGACTTGTACTTTGCCTGCCACGCCATCTATACTTTACTTTATTTCTATATAGAGCTGACCAGAGCCCGGCCACCTAGATCTCCAAGCATGTTTCCCCTCGCATATACATCGATACCTATACACTTCTCATCACGGCGTTTCTGCCGCACCTACCACTACCATACGTACGATCCAGAGTGTATTTTGTGCACTCACCACTGCACCACATACATGTTTATGTGCGTGGTCGCATGTAGAAATTGCTGTTCCTCAACGTCGGTTTGGAATCGAGATGGAAATCCCTTCGACACTGTTTCGTGACTCGGTGCCTCCGACGACATGAACGGCGCACCATTGACAGAAGAATAGAATACTGCAGGCGCAAACCGAGGGTATCCGAACTTCGCACCATTTGTGTAACCAGGCAATTTAGTCCGAGAAAAGGTCTCAGGTCGCACTTGTGGCCAGCTGGTGGTGATACTTGGCCAATCACTGGGTGATGCCTTGTGTACGAGAATGAGCAGGAATATCGGTGGAGTCCCAGACAGGTGGAGAATCTGGCAGGTTATGTGCGAGGTCGTCGGCAAACGAGTCCCTTCGCAAAGTCAGGAGAGCCGGTCGATGATGCCATACATAGCTCGGCGTAGCTTTTACCCGCAAGTCGGCCGCAAAGTTAATAACATTCATGAGGCTCCAGATGACCATCACCAAGGTCTTGAAGTAATTACACTACGAGCAACGAGAATTCGGCAGGGGAGCTACGATTAGCTTGGAGAGAGAGCTTGATTCGAACGGCATTATGATATGGATTCCGTCAGAAAGAATGTGAGGGCGATGCAAGTTACCATGACGGAGGACAGAGGGAGGAGGCTTGTTGCATGGGTGTCGTCCAGAAAGGAGCGAACCAGAAGTATATTGGCACATTTGGTAGAGGTGGCACGCGCGAAATTCGCACTCGGGCCCGCCATTGCCGGCGGCATCTCGTTAAGGTGGTGTTCGCGGAGAATCCAGGCACACATTAGCCAACGGCGAACGCGAAAAAAACGCGTCGATGACGGGAGGACCTGGAAAGGTTAAACTCGAAGGAGTTGGTGCTATCTGTCTAGCAACTTGCGGGAGGTGATGTACGTTGATCATATTGATGGACACGGAGACCTGTGAGCAGAAAATCCGGTCTGTACGCTGCCTTAGGTCAAGTTCGGAGTACCGCACCGACGGAACTTGGAAATTGTGGCGGGGCGGCTCTCGGGAAGCGTGTCCTTGCACTTCCGAGAATGGTGGAAATGGCGAGTGAACGAGCGATCATCGGCGAGGTATGAGTACGTGAGGCCAGGCCAATTGGCTTGTGAATCAGGATAGGAAATTAGAAAAGCGCAGGAATCCCAGTAGGCCTAAAGGGAGATTGGCAGACACGCCGACAGAACTACTGAGCAATTACCTGTACTGCACCAGACGGGTAAGCATTGTGACCCTTTGTCCCGACGTCCACCAGCGTTTGGGTCAATTAAGTTAAAAAGACAGAATCACGGCAAGGTCACAACAATTTCATCAATGGAGCTGGACCGAATTTACTGATGAGTGAAATAAAGGAGTGATGGATATCACAAAGTCGACGTGCGTTAGCGAAGCTGTGATTGCTATACCATTTCACGAGCCCGGATCTGCCAAGAACTGAGATGAAGGGGACGAAAAAGCTCGTCACGCGTTACTTCCCGATGTGATACACAAACAACAACTGCCATCAGATGGTGAGAGAAGCGACTATGATTGACATTTTTGGACATGCCACAATTTTGAAGTTGTATCGTTCGCTCCTTCGACCCCGTTTCACCTGGAACTCATCTCATTAACTCGCTTCTATACCTCTACTCGTCGCTCCCTGTCAGCAACTTCGCGCTCTGGGAAGCTATATCCTATGTCCTAAGGTACTACTCCTTTGTGTTTGATTGGAGTGGAGAACAATGTCATCGGTTCAATCAACATGCCTGGTGTCTCAGAAGGTGCTTACGGCGCCTGATAACCTGTTCTGAACTTACGGAATTTTGTTTTGGGTGACAAGCTGTTATTTCGTCCGATTTCTCTCCGTTGCAAGCGAATCAAACCTGTCAAAGCTTCCGGTCTTATGATAAATGGAAACAGACCAGCACGTTGCCTTGGGATAACGATGAACCGTAACGATAATTCGCTCACCCCAATTGCAAGTCGCGAGCCAGGCAATTTTTTACTAGCGTGAATTTGATTCACGGAGAGCAACATTCATTAACACTGTCCAGCTTTTGGGAATATTACTTTGCCTCATGGCAAACGATCTCGAATCTTGGGCGGATCGCCCAGTAACAACCACGAATCGTGCATCACGGTTCCGTAAGTAACCCCATAAATTCCGCAAGTTCGCAAGTTTCTGAAGAAATAGGTATGATAGAGTTTGCCCTGGGAATTAGTCTCGTTTTTGACGGTCCCAGGTTTTTTTTTGCCTTGATAAATTCGGTCTATTTCTGCAAGTCGACAGTTACTATGCGATGTCGATTTTTTTTGACAGCTTGCCACGCGCGATCCTGGCTTGAATCTCGTGCAACGAGCCAGACAAAGCTTAGCAGACGCACCATGTCGCGGACTATGGGGAAATCCATCAGCAGATCGCCTGCCGCTTGATTCTGTCCACCACCCCCGTGATATTCTTAATAGTTCCCGACCTCTACGGAGCACTAAGCCGCAACAAGCAGAACGGCCCACCATTCTCAACAGACATCTGACACCGCCTACATACGTCTTGGGTCCAAGAGTTGACCTTCCTGGATCGGTTTCTCACTCCGGACAACAACCATCTCCTTTGGCTTCTTCCGGGGAAGAAGCCCGATTTCTAAAACTTTATTTGGACCACGTATCGAAATTTGTTGTCCGGCAGTTAATGCGGTGCCTCAAACAACTCCATTTGTTCCCGCTTTAACATGTACTCACGTATTCGAATGTCAAACATTAAAGGATCTCAAACAAGGTCCGTCACCTTACCCTGACCCGCTCCGTCCCCTCACACTAACCGCCTCCACTGTACCGATATCCTCGCCGTTGTAAAATGCAGAGCCCAACCTGCTCTAATCTTCGAATCAGATCGCCCTCAGACGTCCGCATCGTATTCCATGCCGTTCTACTGGATATCCTGCCTATGGTCACCCGAAGACTAGACAGTGAAGAGAGGAGTTTAATTGGACCAGGGCAAGTCTTCGTATTTGAAGAGAGAGGCACGCAAGCTGAGATTACTGGGGTGAGTTATCGTCTATTTGGGATTGCTCGCGACGCTGATGGTCCGCTAGGTAGGCATTGAGCGATGGACTGATGGCAAGTAGAATTCGCCGTACAGTCAAGGTCAACCACCCTGAACGCTTCTGTAGGCATACGATGGGGACCTTCTAGAGTTCGCGAGGTAGTCCAGGTCACTCTTATGGTGGACGCCCGTGCCCTAATGCTAAAATCCTAGGGCTTTTTGTTCTATCACGAGAAGCCTCCCTCTCACTATGTCTTTCCGGGAGGTATTTAGTACGTGGGAGCCGTTTACCTCTCTTTCTATTGAGATCAACTTCTTTGTGCAGCCCATTGCACCGTCAGCATGCCAGTCAAGAACTGCTCATCAAGCAAACGTACACCGCGTTCGTCGATACCCCCCACGGCCAACGCAAATGGCACCTCAGTAAGCTCTTCACTCGCATGATTGACGTGTCTAACATCTGCCACAGTTGCCTATTTTACCGAAGAATCGGTCGACAGGCTCAATTCGATCGACGACTATCCAATTTTGTCCTGTGAGTTGATGTCCGGTTTCAACTCGTCCCACCAGACAATTACTAAGTCGTCGGATTTTAGCATTGAATGTCCCTCACGGGAAATATAAAAGCGCGCGCTCTGTAAAAGGACGACCAGACCACATCTTCAACCCAGATGACAGTGCTGATAGTGGGGAGTTTTCGCATCTGCAATATGTTGCCTACGATCCTGGCTCTGTCTCGTCTCGTTCTTCGAGATCGACGCCATCGCCTCGGTATCCTCCACGCTCCTTGACGTGGAATGGGCCGACTTCCGACCGAGGGGACTCACGCCGTCAGGCTGAGGCTGGCCCACACAAACGCGGCATGAGTCTTCCCGAATCGGAATTAGGATCTCTCGCACCATTAGAGTACCTCGAGACCATGACCCCTCCGCGACGGCATCCTGTGGATGAAACAGCGTTGAAATTATTCAAGGCCGGCCCTTGATCCAAAATTTATACCCTCTCGTCTTTCAGAACATTTATTCTCTTGCTGGAATATTTGACGCGGGACCTGGTCGGCACAAAGCTAAATATCGAAAACCTCAAGCACAACGCTCTCACCAGCATTCGCAAGGATCTACGGCCCTTAACGATGAACCGGTTGAATGACGTCGGCGGTGGCGATATTGCTCGGCAATGCGTTAACGACAGAGAGAGTAGCCGCGTGCTGAGGCGACCGACAGATGGTGGATGTCATATATGTTCTGACAACCTTGCTACTGTGTATATTAAAGTCAGTTAACGTTGACAAGAGACTCCACCCCTCAAGTCGGCTGTTCACTTTCAATGGAACATTCGTGGGATCATAACAGCAATTAGTTAGCGCAACCCTGGTGGCGGCGTCATATCGAAGGTTAATCGACTTCTGGACAAAGATGCAGAAGAGGTCGGGTGGATGGATCTAAAATTGTGAAGTCTTGTGCTCATGCATGATAAGGACTGTCAGTCTAATAGACGGACCTTGTGATCCATGAGCAGGATCGACGGGAGGTTAAAAATCAGGGTTTTTGCCAGGAAATTAGAGCTCGTAAATTACGAGGAAAGAGACAGAAGCGCGTAATACGGACGCCCTAGCCCTGTGAACTTGAAGACCTTCTCAGGACTGTGTCGAGAATTGCGCGACTTCCGCCCAGGACGGTGGAATGATTTGAATATTACTAGATTTCTGGCAAGTGCGTCACTAGTGCCGACAGACACATTGCAGCGAAACTGTACCAGAATTCGCGATTGGATCCTCAATCAGCTTGAAAGACAGCGCCGTAACACCCGGAAATGGGCAAGAATGATGTACCAGATACACGCCTTGTTGGAATTTATCAATGGCGGCCGTATTGTTCGAAAGCGAGTTCGCACAGATTTCCGCAGTGATGTACTACCTGTAATAGATGATAGAGCGCGAAACTGTGGGATACGATGCAAGCCCCTCCCTGCTAGCAATGAGCGAAAATTGAATAAATCTCGCGTAGACTGCTTGTGGGCTTGTACGGAATTCGGGTCGGATTAATATCGTCCCGAGTGGACAGGGCACCCTACACATGTCAGTTTGTGGTGCCCTGTATGGACAGATAGAACGCGGGGAGAACGTCAATGTCTTGAGTTCGGGCCGTCGGCATGAATAGTAGCGCGAGAGGCTGTCGTAAATGGTGATCGTTGGGTTCGCGGTTCGGGACTACGGAGACAGAATGTGCAGCTTGAATTGTAGACAGGTCGAGCGGAAATTCCGGACCCTGGCAGGAAAGAATTACGAAGTGTGAGCGCGCAAAGCAAATGAGCCTCGGTCGGTCGTATGGAATTTTTGATATTGTGTTCGACAAGGAATTGATGAAAGACCACGCCTACCCTCGGCGTTCATGTAAGTTAGCCGCATCGAAGTCGCAAGTGCGGCAGGGCCGGCCATGAGATACCTGACAGATGTGCCGAATAGATCCTGTACGCCTAGAGCAGGCTAGGACTTGTTGTTTTTCAGGTTCAGTATCCTTGGGGCTATCATGGCGTGCTTGCGCTCTTCCTGAACTCTGAGTCGCAGGCTTGCTAGGGACGCGACTCGGGTCTGTCTGGGACCAGGGTCAGGACACCAATTTTTCCTCGAAAACGTCGGGTTCAAGGGACTCAGAGAATTGCTCGTCATTCACAGGATGATCGACTTGATAATGAATAGACCTTGGGTTGGAGGACTTCTGGAGACGTTTTGGGTTGAGAAGAAACTTGAAGAACAGATTTGCAATCAATTGATGGCTTGATAAGATAAGGATAAGGTATACTACAGCTTCAGCATAAGGAAATAACTACGATGATAAAGTACGGAAAGCCTCGATGTTCACGTATCGGATTTACCATCCACCCGGACACCACCGACAGACTCCTCCTCCCCGTAAATCCATACCACGCCCTCACCATCTTGAAAGTCCACTCCATCGCGCTCGAAGCGCTCGCTCCACCAGATGAAGACGTCCTTGACTAGACTGTCGGCGTCGGCGTCGACGATGAAGTTTGCCGTGCGCACCATCTCTAGGGACGGGTACGCTGCCCGGGTGAAGGAGCGCAGGTGCGTCTGCGTCTCGTTGGGGCCCTTGGATGGGTACAGAGCTTCTGCGCGTACTGTGTAAAGCGCAATGCGGCGGAGGGAGGGGTGCGTATATGTCTCGGTAGGGGACGGCTCAAAGACTATTGCGGGCGAGTTGGCGCCGAATGTAAATGTTTCGAGGTTGGGGCAGACGCCGGGGTGGAGAAATAGGGACGGTGGGATGTGTTGCATCGGAGTGCGGGGCTGGGTGGGCTCCGATGTATCGGATCCACTACTGGGGGAGGGGAGGTGGACTGTGGTAAGGGAGGCGCCGTGAACCTCAAGCAACTTGGTGATGAGATCGACCCTGATTGGGTGACTGACGAGACTCTGGAGCGTCAGGGTGTGCAGCGACGGAAGCTCGAGAGCAGTGGCAACAGAGATGTTAGGCCCATGATTCGAGAGGATGACGTGGTTCAGGCAAGGAAGGGTGGGAGGCGATGACTCTATACGAGTCAGAAGACCGTCGCCAACGAAATTCCGTAGATCCAGGACGCGGAGGGACCGAAAGGAGGCCAGGAAATTAAGGGATGCGTGTGTCTTCTCTAAATTCGAATACTTCTGCTCGTCCCAGTACAATCCTTGCAGCGATGGGCCATATAGTGTCGATACAGCGTCTAAAAATTCTCTTGGTACGACAATCCTCCAGGTGGCACTGAGCATCCGAAGGCGATGACAGTACTGCAAAATTCGGAACACATTCTGGAGGAATCGGATGTTGCTCACACCTCGCGCGTGGGTATACAAGGAAACGTGTCGGGTCCAGTGTCCATAATTAGACTTGGCGCTGTGTGAATCCCGCAGGACTTGCAAGATTAATGCGGCGCGCGACGGGCTTCGGATGACGATATGTTGATAGAGGATCTGGATGGCGATGCGTCGCCACGAGTGGCACACACCCACTAGCGCGCATTTCGTGCGCATGGAGAGAATCGGGGTGTTTGCGCCCATTACATCGGTCGGCGCGTGTTTCACGGTAAACGGATCCATGGGCTCGATGGATGCGTAGACGTAGGTGGACCATTGGAATATTTCCAACCATATCTCTAAAGGAAGATCTGGAAGCGGTCTTAAGATCGGTGTAGGGGACTCGGTTGCCCACAAGCTAATTAATCATCCAGTGAGGTTAGATTCGCAAACACAAAGCCGGAGTATACCAGGTAAACGGAAAGAGGATGTTATAGAAGTGGTCCAGCCCGAGGATCCGCGACATCGCTGAAACGCATGAATTCGCCTGGGTGGATGATGAAAGAGCCTGCGCTAACTTGCATAAACAGGAGATCCGGCTTTTGCGGGCCGGCCTCTTTAAGTCGATACTACTCGAAGAAATCCTCAGAAAAATACCGAACGCTGTCAGAACAGGTGGAACTCTCCTTCTAGTATTTATCCAACTCATTTATATCCATGTCAAAAACAAAATTAATATTATCGTACTGAAGGGGGAAGGCATCAGCGCAGACTATACAAAAGCTAGTATATGACTGTAACCATTTGAGTTGGTATCGAGGAAATAGTGGAAACCAGATCCAAGAGTGTATGTAGCTTTAAATTTGCGTGTCCTATACCCACTAGGGATAGGTCAAAGGCCTGAAGACGGCAGGTCCAGAAAAATACCTTTCGACAAGAGTCAGCGTCAGCAAGAGGCAATAAGTTACATGACTCACATCAGCGCACAAGCCGACATACGACCGACTGTCTGGCTGATTTTAGAGAAGGAGTGAATAGGTGGTATTTATGGGAATATTGTCAGCGGAAAACTAACGGTATGCGCCAGGGCAATTTGTTCCTCGGCGTTGGTGCCAGATTCGGAGAATCTCGGCAAACGAGGCTGGACCCTCTTCAGCACTGCGCTTCCCAGGTCCGCCGAGGTCTCCTAGTTCGGGCAGAATGGTTTGCTGCCTAGAGCGCAGAAAGAAAATCCCAGATCAGGATAGTTCTGATCGGTGGGTTGGATGATACACATCAGCCAACGGATGGGCCAGGGCCCAGATATGTTTTCGCTACCAGGAAACATGTCCGAAATGGCAGATTGAAGGATGCACATAAGATAAATTTAATTAAGCCTGGAAGCGCTGCCAGTGTGTGGGGCGGGTTCTGTTCGCGCCATATTACTTACGATAGGTCGTCCGAGTTTCAGAAAAGTATCCCGCACTATCAGGAATTGGCTCCAAGCTACGCGAGTGATGCGCTGCCTGTCTGTGGCGTGTAGTGGGTCCTGGTGTACCAGTAGTTGGAGCATATGTGTATGCGGAAAGTCAGGAGGACATCGAAATGGGGCCACCGCGTCACAGCTTGAGCAGGAACGTAAGATGCGCCGTGATCTCGACACTCAGGACGGAGAAACGCGTCTGAAAGGATCGGTTGTGGAACAACAAACCTGCACAGGGTCCATGGGGTTACAGTAAAAGACGTTTGTGTGAACCATGAAGTACCGTGAACCTCCGGGATGATGACAGGGTCCTGATACCGGGCTGTATCTTGTATGTCGAAACGGCAATAGGCGTCGTTATGCCGAGAAATTAGCTGAAATTGCATAGACGGCATTGAGTTTATCAACAGTTTAGGGGTTTATTTATCGTGTTTTGAACAGCTTCTAATTTGACAAGAACGGCGGTGCGCCGGGAGGTGAATCCAATGTCCAGGTTCCGCGTCGCAGATTGTCCCAGTTCCGCAAGGCACTCTCACGAGCCCAGATTAGAGTCGGGTTTGAGGTATTTTAAGGTGAACCCCAACTGAAAATCGGGTATTATTGTCGTGAAGTTGTTCTCGCAAGGAAGATGAAGCCGGAAGGCAAGATGAAGGCTTTCAACAGGATGGACTCGGACCAACTCGGACGCTCGGAATTGTTCGGCGGTGGCTGAGTGCGTGTGACTTTGCTTGGCTCTGTGACTGTGACTGTTCGTCTTTCCGACTGGCCTTCAAAAAATATGTGCTTTCTCTCTTTAAAAAAATCACCCCATTATCGTTCTAGTTCTCGCAATCGACTCCCATACTGGGACCGACGCATTGAAGCCTACACAAGCCATCTCAATAATGCAACTCCCGTTCGGTGTACATTCGCAAGAGAGTATTTAATCTCATCGCAACCATTCTGTCGTTTGTCTCTTTGGCAAGATCGCACTGTTCCTTTTGCTTTTTCCGCTGCCCTACCTCTTTTACTCAGCTGTGCAATGGTACGATCGACCGCTCTCAGTGGTTATCCATCCTTTCGATCATCTCAGCAACTGCCAAGGACCTCGCCATCTGGGCGCCATTCAAACCGCCTGTCGATATCCTCTCGGCGTTATGCATTTCTCTGCTTCCCGGCTCATTTTGTCTCCATTTATTCGCCGGCCGGTTGTTCTATGTCTCCGCGCATTCAGATTCGCATCTTGGGCATGTTGGCCTGAACCAAGGCATGTCTCGGATTGCTACAAGCTCGGTGGATGGTGTTTGGAGGACTATGCCGACCAATCCCGCTATGCTGTTCAAGATTTCCATTCTGCTTCAGCAGGTTCATGGCATCGACATACGTTTTCCATGTTTGGGACTTTTCCGTCATGACACGATGTATGAATAGGAAGTATGGCTCCATCGTCTTCTGGAGGCATCCACCTGCACCCTATTGCCCTCATCATGATTCCTATCTCAAATTGGCCATTTAAACGGCTTCTCTCGACGCATTCTTTGTGCCAGTAGTTATCTGGGTATGTGCTATCGGCCCTGCACTGTCCTCGCACTAATTCCTCTTTTTTGTCATCTAGAATCTAGATAGAGGCATGCTTGACGGCCGAGGGCGCAGATTCGGGGCGCCCTGATGCCCGACCAGCAAATTTCGGCAGATAAGGGTGGTGCTTGTCACTGTCCCGCCGCCGAAGGACCTGAAGGACCGGCAGTCAGGGCGTCGAATCGGTGTGTCTCTCAGGTAGCCGCTGATCATGGAGCCACCTTTCGCGTCTTCTTCTCGATTCGTGCGACGGACTAATTTTATTCAAAACACGTCGTATTCTCTTCGGAGGAGCGGCTGTACATGTATATGTATTTCTGTTGGACTGTACACCTATTCTTCAAGCCTGAAATTCTTGTCTTCTTCTATGTACTCTTGGACCCCATGAGACAATTTGACATGGTAGAATTTGTAATGAGTGACTGTTACGTTTGTGTGACGCTCGTTAAATTGTCTCTCGATGTGGACCAAGTTCGCCGTCGTTCTATGCGGCCTGCAGGCTGCTCAGGCCGTCAATGTATACCTATCCCCGCCCCAGATGTCCCTTCGCCCAACTCTGGCGCCAGAGGATGCAAGTGCTGCGCTCTCGCGTCATCTAGGGCTCGAGATATTCGAAACACTGCGGGATAGCTCTACGTTGGATTACGGCGACGAAACCTTCGTCGGACAGGGCCCAAGTAATGTCTTGCTACTCACTCTAGATGATGCCGACGTCAAAGGTCTGTCTGCTGTACTTGAGTGGTGAATCATCGTGCTGAAGCTATATTTGCAGCTATTCGTGTGCCGTCGTCTTTACACCATTCTTTCGAGCTTCCAACTCCTCCATCGGCTCCCATAACATCCCTTTACTCAGTAATTTCAACGTATCTTCACCGCGCCCAACACTCCTACACATCCATTTACTCTGCCGACCCCTCTTCGCAAAGCAGGAAGGCATGGTACACAGCAGAACTTGACTCTATCATGTCCTTCTTCGACAACGCGCATGGCAGCTCGTTCGCCGCTGCCGAACTCTCCGGGCTCGCGAACATGCGCAATACGTACGGGGTCGACAGCGAGGAGTACAAAACGTCACTGGCCGCTACGCGCAAGATGCTTCAATATGCCGTCGGCCACGACATCCACATCGCGATGCTCACCTTCTCGCCATCCGCCCACACCGAGACCAAGCGCGCGGCCCCACAGCCCTCCCAGGCGCCGTTCCCGAGACCCCCGCCGCAGTCGCCCATCGGCTCGATCTCGACATGCCACACGACGCTGGATGCATGCAACAACGCCACCTCATCGTGCTCCGGCCGGGGAGAATGCTCCGGCGCGACTAAGTCCGGGCGGACGTGCTTCGTCTGCAGCTGCGGGACGACGAGCACGGGCTCCGGGAACCAGGTGAAGACGGAGACCTGGGTGGGCGAGAGCTGCGAGCGGAAGGACATCAGCGCGTGCGTTCTCCGTCTTCTCCGTCCCCCCTCTCTTTGCTCACGCGCTGCTCTGCTCTAGACCATTCGTGCTCTTTGTAGGCACGACCATCGTGCTTCTGCTCGTCATCTTCGGATCCGTGTCGCTGCTCTACACCGTCGGCAACGTCGAGCTTCCGAGCGTGCTGTTGGGCGGCGCCGTCAATGCCAAGAAAGATTGATTCGTCGCGCAGTATCCCTCGATTGTCCGGGAATTATTGTAATTACAATCGCAAGCTTTTGTGTCCGCTGCGTACTACGTTAATGAGTCTGAATGGACACTCTTGACCGAGATCTCCCGAGCGCGAGTGAGGCCCTGAGAGTCCAGCACCCAGCTACTAACCTGAAAACGTTCTTCTACTGCAGACACGGACCTTCTAACGAAGTACAGTGAGTCCACTCGCCACCTTTCCCTTGAATATATGATTTTGACTGACTCCTCCTTTTGCACTCAACAGTCTATCGTTGAGCAGACTGACAGGGACTGGTCCGTTATCTGCGGCCTTGCATGCAGCCCAGCAGATTTAAGCTGTCGCCTCGAGGCGCTTTTGCGAATGGTCATGTCATCCCGCACTGGATCATATTGATATTGCTATCCGCCTAGGCCTATGGACCGGAGTTCAGACTTGAGGCCTTTCGGGAGGAAAGCAAGAGGATATGATGGCATAAGGGTTTCTCTCCTCCTTCGAGCCTTCTATTCATGAGATGGATTATCATATCAGTGCACGGGGTTTTATCGCCGACAGTGCGAGTCAGTATGTCGTACTCTTTTGGGATGTTCCTTCTGCTGATTTGTCTCTGCGGGGTAGCCACCAAAGCGGGAGCTCGATCAGACTGTAGGTTCATCAAGTCGCCAGGTGGAGTCTAACGATAGAACGCTGATAGCAGACCTACGTAACTGTTTAATGACTCTGAATTTCTTACCTCGGGCAGCACAGGTCGGGCCCAGTGTATAAAATGGTTGCTAACGTTTCGCCAGATGTCATTCCATGGCTTGTTCCCTACCCATTTACTCGCCAGCTATGCCTTGCCCCATATACTCCGCGACGGCAGGACCCAACGAGCAGACCCTGCTACATTCGCCTGTTCCAGGCCATTCTCGTCATACCGGGATTTTCGTACGGAAAGAACACATCCTAACGGTCGTTCTCCAAGGCCAAAAAGAAAATAGCCGCCGCCCCTCTTTTGGCCGGGGAGCTCTGCTCAGTGGGACCTTGCTGCTCGAGTCACCCGAGACCGTGACTGCTGTCAATGTCAAGGTACAGTTCTCTGACTCACTCACTTAGGATATGACCTCTGACTCACTTTCTAATTCTGGCCGATTTAGCTGCAGGGTACCGTGGAGTCAAACTCCAGTCACAACGGATATTCAAGATTAGAAGTTCTCGATGAAACCTCCTCTCTATACGCTCAAGGCGACAATCAGACCCGATGCCTCAGCGCCATCCCATTTTCGTTTCGATTTCCGCGAAGATTCGAGAATAATGGAGTCCATTATCCGCTCCCGCCATCCTGCGATATCACTCTCCCAAACGGTTCCTTCTTGAAATGCACCTACTCTCTCACTGTTAACCTATCCGTGGCCCTCCACCGATCGACGCCGTTTTTCGTCAGAGCAAAAAGGTATGGTTCCCGTGATGAGGGCGAAAAAAAAACTAACTAACCACCGTAGTCTTTTCATTGAACTCGAATATCGCGAGCGGACTCGACCATCGCGACCAGGAATCTCGGAACCATCGTTATTTTCCACCATAAAGATATGCCCTGAAGAGTGGCTACAACTTCCTATCGCCCTGACTGTCAAGCCCGATTCGCGTCCTTCCGATATATACTGTGATGTACGTACGCTCGCCATCCAGTCTTGAGCCTGTCCACAGAACCTCATCGTGTTCTTTCTAGCTCTTCGTCCCTTCCGTCGGCGTCTTCGCGAGTCCAGACACAATCCCGTTTCATCTGCAATTCTCTGGAACCATAAACTCCCTTCGAAAACTGTTGCTGTTTCCCTCGAAATTGGATCGAATACACAACCAGATTATCCGTGTGTATGTCCTACGGCAGATCACGGTGCATGTCAGCGGAGACTCCCCGACGAAGGTCAAGATGAACACGATTCTTTGGGAAGCTTCGCTCCGGCCACTTCCACCAGATATATCCGACCTTTCGCAAACACTTTCCTCAAATCGCGAGGACGTTCTCAACTGGGAAGGTGAATTACAGCTCCAGGATATCACCACTCCGACTTTTGACGTCGGTTCTTTCATGGTCACGGTAAGTAGATGCCCGTTCCAACAATTCGTCTTTCGCTAGCCAACGTGCAGTATTTTGTTGCCATAGAATTGACTCCGCCAGAAACGTCTTCCGTCAACCGATGCCACTACGGTTTTCCCATAAAATTAACTACGGACACTTGGGCTGGCAGTGCCGAACATGCTTAGCTTTCCGGTCTATATCTCAGTGTTTCCAGGTTTGGAGTATCAGGAGTGGTGGTGGTTACTTGTATATGTACATTAAATAATGTTTTTTGCGCGTATAGTCTAAGATCTGCATCTGGGAGGGATGTGGATTGCATGTCGCGATCGGGCCGAGCCAAAGTGCCGCCTTTTTTGACACTAATTGCGCTATTATGAGACTGCTATAATTACTCTTGCCTCTTACTCTCTGACTACTACTGAAGTATTTCTTGCTGCTGTACCGGGTTGGCAAAGGCCCGGTGCGTTCTCCGAATCGGCCTTTCCTTCTTTAACGGCCCCGCTTCTCATTCGAGTGACCTGGAGGCGGCCCCATGCAAAACATTATCCTGGGCCGTACGTATCAGGTCGTAGTATGTTTCCAAAACAAGACCGAAAGACAAGTCAATTTCTTTCGTATCATATTTATTCTGCCCACCCAGGCCGACTACGAGGACCTTCCGACTCAGAGTCGTCAAGCCCGGACCTTCTCCGTTTCGTCCCCGGTCTTCTACTCCACCGTTGAACCCTTAGCCTTTCCATTGACAGGACGCAACCGAAGTCGTTTGAGGTCGATTCCGTCAATCGTGCGCGTGTTCACAACGACCATCCCTCTCACAGGGACTACTGGGCCAATTGACGTGCCGCAGACGCGACAGAACCGATGGATGATCTTGTCACCCCCCGAACCGATACGTGGTCAGGTCATCCGCTGACCCCGCCGTGAACCTGAACATCTTGTCCAAGGTGTATCTGGAGAATGAAGCTCAACCTCTGCTCTGGTCATCGATACGAATCGAACGTACACATTGAGGTATCCACGGTCCTCGCAGATGGAACAATTGCAGTTGATGGCTTCCATCGTGTAGATGTCGGGGTGCTCAAACTCGTAGCGCACTTTTTTACAGTGGCAGCCACCGGAGTAAACCTTGATTTCGGCATTCTCTGGCCACGGAATTGGGAGCGACGAAGTGTCTGAATGTTCAGCCATGGCGGCAGGTGTGTTCGCAGAGTATCTCAAACGTTACTGATTTTAAAGCAAACCGGCCGCACTTGTGCTTACCGAGATACCATCACACTCACATCAGCCTATTGACAAATTTCTGTTGAATGGACTGGAATCACTTGAATTGGCACGACTACCATGTCACCTCGCTCTTTTACATTTGGGCCTACGCATTTACACTGCTTCTACTTGGGCACGCCACGAAGTTGTTGTCTCAGAGTCAATGGTCTCTGCGGCGCGTACTCCCGGTAGTCAAGCCGAAACACCAAAATGTCGCGAAAAAACCCGCAAATTAGGAGAATGGCGGCGCAAGCGCACGTTTACCCGGGTCCTGGATGGTTCAACGACCGCAGATATCCCTTCCTGCACGCTGGATCCGGAGTCGAAACAAGGCATGCGGTGCGCCCTTGGGCCTCACATGTGTGCATGTTGGAGGTAAGGCGACACCTCACGCAAACGGGAACACGAACATCGACGCGTTTCCATCGTACTGCATGATGCGAATCCCCCGCTGTAAGGTTCTCCGTCCTTTTGCACCCTTGCGCCAATTGATATGTATTGTCGGAAACCATCAATTCTGTGGACCCCCGCCGTGAAATTCCCAGTCGGCGGGAACACGGCGTCCGTGGAAATTACCATGGGATTTTGAGCGTACAATGAAATGGGTATCCTCCTCTTCTCTCTTGGCCTTACTGGAAAAGGGTTATGCGCGTTTCTCGAAGAAGCGAAAATGACGAGTGTCCCCAAGGCGTGTGAGAAGGACTCAATTTTTTTTTGAGGAATCTACCTCGGACTCGTTCTCTGGGGGATTTGTACCTACATACCCACGAGCGCCTTGGCGACATATTATTTTTGTACAATAATCGAAAAGTATTTATAAGTGTTTACTCCCACTTCGCTTTCCCCCACTCCAACCCCACCCCCCCACCAAACCCCCGGGATGGAGTCTTCCAAGAAACGAATGCTTCCCGCCTCTGGATCGACACCAATACGCCGCCGCCGCTTCATCGTAGTCATTGTCGCGCTCGTGGGCTTTATCTATTTCTTCGGTTCGCCCTTCCACCTCCCCGAGGCACTCAAGGAGGTCTCCGGCACAGTCTCACGAGCGAATATAGCCCACTTCGTCAAGTCCAACTCGAAGACGCCTGTGAAGGTGGATGAAATATTCGGGCTTCTGCACCTGGTCACCGGAGACAGCGAGCACGAGCACATCCTGGGTCACACGGAGAGTTTTGACCCAACGAAACCCGTTGACATGGCGGTATACGCCGCAGGTTCGGGCAAGGATGATGTGGACTGGAACCAACGCGTGCGGGAGCTCAACGAGCAATACCCCCTCGTCGTTTTCAGCAAGGTGAGGCTTATTGCGCTATTATTGCTCGCGTCCCTGACGATTTACAGTCATATTGCCCGTATGCCGTCCCACGGTGCTGCGGTTCTGCGCTGACCCCTTTTGCAGATATTCAAAGCGTGCTAAAGCGCTCCTGGCGACGTACGACCTGTCGCCGCCCCCAAAAATCATCGAGGTCGACCTCCGAGGCGGGTGCTCTTCCGTGCCCTCCGTCGCTTATTAATTTTTTGTTCTGTTTCTCCTAGACGACGCCACGCAAGTGAAGCACGTCCTCACTCGTCTGACGCAGCACGCGACGTTCCCCAACGTCATCATCCGCGGCAAGTCCCTGGGCGGCTCCGACCAGCTGCAAGCACACCACGG
Source organism: Mycena galericulata (assembly GCA_029289565.1). Lineage (NCBI taxonomy): Eukaryota > Fungi > Basidiomycota > Agaricomycetes > Agaricales > Mycenaceae > Mycena > Mycena galericulata. The sequence goes on along the minus strand of JARKIA010000080.1, from coordinate 76,678 downwards.
GGACAAGTCGCTCCGCCGTATGCTCGAGGGCGCCGGGATGTCCATCCGCGGCGACCTATCGTAGCGCGCGTGCGTTTTGTATATTAACTGATAACATATCGTTGCTGTACTTATAGGAATAATTAAAATTTGCGCCGAACGCTCGTGGCAATATCAAGCAAGGTCGTTCCACTGATCATTGTTAAGGGCCACTTTCCTCTTACACGACTCCCGCGCCTCTGAGCGGTAATCTACGCGCCGGGTGGATCTCACGCGGGAGTCTCCGAACCACAGACGAGGTTCTCTGCTTGAACTACGTTCGTATCTCATCCCATTTCTTTTTTTCTTCTTGAAATGCAAGCCCACTTCCTTTACTTGTGCCCCTCGAGCACTGGCATGAATGTACTCTAGAGAGAGTTCGTAACGCGCTCTTGCCGACGAGTCCTGCGCAATATCGCATAGCGCATCAAGACATCTTCTGTCCTTCGCGTTGGAGGGTGCCCGCGTCATATTTCTCAACGCGTCGGCGCCGCGCGCAAATGGGGATATCAACGTTCGTCTCAGTGATTGACGTGAGCTGCCTTCCTCTTTCGTTCCACCTCGTCCATTGTCCCATTTACGCTCGATATCTTGCATCCATGCTTGTACTGGGTTGAAAACGTGTCAACGGGAAAGCCCGTGCAGATGAATCTCCGTTTGTTTGTTTGCTGAGATTATTGGAACTTTGTGTCAGCCACCCCATTTGCTTCTTTGACCAGCAACCGCGAAGTTCTCCTTCTTCCGCATTCTCACCTGCCTCAGCTCGTTCGTCTACCGGGTCGACTCGGCTCCCTGCTGCCTCGTTCGCAATGTCGAGTCCTTTGTAGAGAAGACCGGCCAACGCCGTCCACAAGATCGTTGGTCGCAGCCTAGTGTGTATGATTGGCGCCGTTGCATTCAGCACTGAGCAGTGCCTTGGCCAAGATGGGCTTTCGTCTCAGGTTGGGCCAGTTCCTCCGCAATGCATCCAAGCGCATCTTCTCTCTACTTGGCGTTTTTCTCGCTCTTCCAGGGCTGCTGTGCAGGCGCGGCAAGATTCTCCATATCGTGCACAGCTCTTCTTCTGTGGTGGCTCATCGGATCTGCCTTCGGTGATGCACAAGTTCGTTCCGCCTGTCTTGCCACCGCCAGCACCGCCGGGAACCCATGGACCGACAACTACAACAATCCCCTCCCAGATTCCGATTCTCTCGTCGAAGTTCGGACGACTCTCAATGCCGGTCAAGGTGCGAGCTCCCCGGCCTGGAAGAAGGTTTCCACGTTCCGCGTGGGGGCCAATACCTGCCCCAGCGACCTCTATCTCATCGGTGACCTCGGCTCTGGGGCCTTTTGAGACGTAGTCAAGGTCCAGGTCGGCGAGAAGACCCTTACCGCCAAGCGCGTGAAGAAGCGCGGGCCTCGTAGCAAGAGCGATATGAAGACCGTCCCATACAGTGAGCACATTGGGTCGACGCTGTGCCAGGAGCTTGCTGTGCACCATTTTATGCGGGACCACCTGCTGAGTACTTGGTCTTCTTCTTTGCCCCGCTCCCCTCCGGCCATATTATCCTCGAGCACAGGCGCCTTCCGCGTGCTTGTTCCGACTCTCTTGTACGCGCAAGATTCATCCGACCTCGCAAGCGCAGTGCGCCAGGGTAGGCAAAACTGAACGCGCTACCTTGAAGCCGACAGCGTGCAAAAACAACACTCATCAACAAGCTGTCTGCTTCCTTCTTTCGTTAACGCTCGTGAACGTGCGTGGGTCTCCCTGCTTCCCGCGTATCCACGGAGTATGGCATGTGGGGTCTGATCATTGTACAGATCCCCTCGGGTCTGATCATTCCCTCTTGTTTCATGCGGCGTTGATCTTTGGGCAGTCGGGATGGTTATCCGCCACTGACGGGATCTGGGAGTTTTTGGCATAATCTTCGTTGTGTTGTACCTGACATATTCTTAGCTCCCGAGTTTGACGAACAGACGGGGGAATGGACGCCCACCGAAGAATACCAACAGTCGGAAATGGACCTCGACTTCTTCCGCAGGGTACGCCTTCTTCTCCCATTCCATTTTTCGACTCCTCATTCCTCAATCCCAGATTTCTCCTACGAGTACCCCGACCGTTTGGAGAGCTATCCCGACCTCAAATATCACCATCACTGTAGATACAATTTTTGGCCTCCCAAAAACATATCTGAATCGTCTAGTTTAGGCACGCCCCTGATACCTTTAGTTTCACGCCGCCCAAAACCCGTCGGCTGGGCCCGGCAGCACCTCAAACTCAACATATCAGGGGCGCGCCTGAAATTAACGGTTTCTGGTACGTTTGGGAGAACAGAAACATCAGAATTTCCAGAGTGTGTATCTCGTTTCGCTCTCCGTCCCAACTGATGTTCCTCATAGGCCCCGTGGACGCGGACGGAGGTCGAGGACGTATCGCTTGGCCGTGTCTGTCTAGTGCTTTTCTTGTTATCTTCTTTCGTTTATCGGCCCGGAAAGCTTGTGTCCTCGATGATCTGGGCCGACTATACCCCATTGCATCCCGGTTCTGGATTTTGAGTTTCCAGTGCCCGTATGTGTTCGCTATCATCCCTCCTCCATCCGCTGACCCTAGCTCTCAGATATACCCCCTTTCCATCGCCCACTTGGTTGGGACTCGACTCACGATAGACGCAGCAAAGCCACACCAGTAGAAGGGATCAAGGTGGCGTCGACGCCAGGTACCAATGAGACCGATTCCGAGACACTTAAGACGGAGGACCACGCGCGGGGTGTCTGATGCGGCAATGAGAATTGACGGGGACGCCCATCAAGCCTCGCGACGGAACCACTTCCTCACTTCGAACCGGGTTGTTCTATATATCATCCCGGTGCTCCTGTTGACGCGTACGTCCCCTGGTTCGACCACACTGCCGATTTATAACCTCGCGTCCAGCGCCGGCGTCCCTTGAATTGTAGCCAACCTTCGTCTCGTCGTGACTCGACCACCAAAGGGCTCTTTGCTTCTTTCTCGACGTCGAAGTAACCTTCCGTCGCGCTGGTTCTGGTGCTTAAGTTCAAGGCCTCATTGCCATGGAAGCTGCTTAGGTACCGGTGCTCAGGTGCTCAGCTGCTTCTGTTCCAAATCCCACCCTCCGCCGCCGCCCCCGCATCTCTAGTGCTAGTGTCTCGACGTTCCCAAGCCCAGTCTCTTCTTTTGTATCTTTCGCGGTGCCACAATTACAATTGGTTTTTCCTCCTCGAACGAATGGATCGAGAAGACTCATGAAATCCAATGGCATGAATCAACATGAAATTCGGGGAGGAACGGTTCTCATATGGAAAATAAAATGCGAAAGTCCCGTGTGCACCGCATATAGACTCTCTCGCAGATCGTAAGTACTGTACCATATAGTTTAAAGGTTGAAGCATGAGTATGATGCAGCTCCTGAACGTCCCTCAAATCAGGGATTCAATTTCGAGAAAAATCGCGGGATAAACGAACTGAGATGGATATGAGTATTCGGTGGGGTGCTGTCCAGAAGGCGAGAGGATCCGTGTGCCCAGAGGAAGCAAAAACAAGGTAGCTAGGAACAAATAGATTCAAACAGTGTGGCGCCGAATTGGGCAAAGACGCCTTGCTCCTTTGCGCGATCGTGAAGTTCCTGGTTTCCCTGATGATGACGATCAAGGCTCCTCTCTCTCCCACCAGCTCCAGCTGGGGTCAAGCTGAAGTTCAGAGAGTGAATTGGAGAATATTCGTCATATTTCCTACGTGGTCATCCCGAGTGTGGGGCTAAACGTGGAGACCGTGCGGGACACATCTTTCCTTTTCAACCACGTTCAAGATGCTTTCACTCCTTCTACTGGCCCTGGTTTCCCGATCTGCCGCCACAAACTTTGCTTCCACGTCCAATTACACTGTCGCAGCGGGCTGGTATGCCTCCTGGCATGTAACTGATGTCCCGTTGTCCTCTGTACTGTGGAGCAAGTATACCCATATGACTTATGCATTTGCGTGCGTGCTTTTTGCAGCGACCGTGCACTAAACTGATGGTTGTGGGCGAGCAGTATACCAACCGCTGACCCAAATACCATATCACTTGCCGAGTCAGACGAAGAACTTCTCCCGCAATTTGTGTCCGCTGCCCACAAAAATGTCCGTATCTTTCCCGGGGTTCTTCTGCACGGTTACTGGCACGTCGGGTTGGCCTTATCTTGTGCTTGCTAACCTCCCTTTCAGAATGTAAAAGCCGGGCTATCCATAGGCGGCTGGACTGGCTCGCAATATTATTCCTCTAATGTCGGGTCCGCAACCAATCGTACCGCATTCGTGAAAAGTGTAACGACATTGATACAAAAATATGACCTTGACATTGTGGATTTCGAGTCAGTTCGTCGTTTCTTTTGGTTATATCACATCTCTGATTTCGCTTCGCAGCTGGGAATACCCGGGAGTACAGGGTATTGGCTGCAATATCGTCTCTTCCTCCGACACCGAGAATTTTCTCTTGATGCTGCAGGAGCTCCGCGCTTCCCCGATTGGCGCAAATGTCACCCTGACAGCCGCCACCGCCGTCCAGCCATTCCCTACTACCAACACGAGCACCACCCCCCAGATCGCTGCGGCGCTCGACTGGATCGTGCCCATGGTATATGATCTCTCGTGGAACTGGACAGCCGGCTCCCCACGCGAGCAACGCGCGCTCCCATCTTCGCCGCTTAACGACTCCTGCTATGCGTCGACCCCCAGCGCAACTGGCTCAGGTCTCGCAGGGCGCGGCAGCGCAACCAGTGCCGTCGAAGCGTGGAGTGCGGCGGGGTTCCCGCACGGGAAGATCGTACTCGGCGTGCCAGCTTATGGGCACTCCTTCAACGTCAACTCGAGCGCGGCATTCCTACCCGTCCCCCCCACTGGCTCCGGCAACACCTCCTCCGCGGTTTTGCAGCTGGCGCCGTACCCGCTGTACGACACGCTCAACCACACTGTCGGCGACGCGTGGGACAGCACGGGCGGGACGGACCAGTGCGGCGTGTACGAGGGCCCGGGCGGCATCTGGGACTTCTGGGCCCTCGTCGACGCGGGGTACCTGCTTGCGAACGGAACCGCCGCCCCGGGCGTGCCGTACCGCTGGGACGCGTGCTCTTCGACGCCCTATCTATATGCCGCGAACCACGGCGTGCTCGTGTCCTACGACGACCCGCGCAGCTTTGCCGCCAAGGGCGGGTTCGTGCGCGCCAACGGCCTCGCGGGATTCGCAATGTGGGAGGTTGGCGGAGACCCGAATGGCGTGCTACTCGACGCAATATGTGAGTTTATGCCTGCGTGCATCTGTGCTAGGTCCTGATGTGTATGCGGCAGTGTCTGCGCCGACGAATAGCAACTTTACAGTAGCGCCTTCAGCGGCGGTGACTGCACCTGCGTCCCCGTCCCCGTCTGCGAAGACGAGGAGCAATGGGGCACACCGTCTGGGGATCTGGTCAGGCTTGGGGATCCTCATATATACGTGCTGCACGCTGTATCTTGCACTTTGACTTTGACCCGCACATTATGGCTTGATAATGTACAGTATCTTTGTATGTAATTATAACTCAAGATTTGTCTTTTTTGCCTGACACATCGCATCGCATCCGGTTCTTGCTTCTGTCTTCTTCTGATTATGCAAGATGGCTGAATTTGGGTACTTAAAGTAAAGTTTAAATCCACATTGGAGTACCTAGTGGTTGACGGACTTATACCACCCTCCTTCCCTGCTGGGGCAGAAAGTCCATAAGCGGATGTTAGACCTCGAGGCTTTTGATGCACGGGTCGCCCAGTCTTACCAAGCGGTGTGAGTACGAGAAAAATTTCAGCACGTAGCCTGTTCGACAGCCATAATTTTATCAGCTTATTCATCGACGGAAGAGATAGTGACCCGAAATCCCTCCCCTGAGACGGCACTCAGACGGGACCTTGCGAAACTGAAGATGTGCCAGTGGCCAGGGTCCCTTGGAATGTGACATACGAGACTGAAGCGATGGGAAAGATGAAGGAATAGAGCACGTTGGCTTGTACCTCGCCACATCGGCGTTCTCACACTTTACTTGCCGGTGCTTGTACAAGCTTGTACGGGCTCAAAAAGCTGACAAGTTGACAAGCTCGCAAGCTATGTCGAAAAAACGACAAGTTCGGAAAATAATATTTTTTTTCAGTGCGTGCATTGACATCCAAGCATCGTTTCTGTGCTTTTATTTTTTTGCAACAAGTGAGAAAAGCCGACAAGCCGACAAGTAAAATGTGGTCTTACTGATGCAGTAGTACTTACATAAAACTAGAATGCAATCATAGGTCATAACGGAAGGCAGACACTGTCCGTGTGTGTCGCGCTGGCATGCATGCATGTGCGGAGAGTAAATTTCTAGGCCATTTCTGGCTCGTTGATCCAGACCCGGAATGCTGCTCCATCACTTGTGAGGTTTTTGAGGCGTCGGATATCTTCTCCATGTATTGGTAAGTCGCCGTCAGAGAAGTGAACCGCAAAATGAGAAAGCGGCGATTTGCTAATGTTGGGGAATGCCCTCCGGGACTCGACCATGTCGGCGAGTAAGCCGTCGGTAGAACATACGGCAGACTCGAGGAACCGAATAATGCGCAAATTGGGGCAGAGGCAGGGGATGTTACCGGCTGTGAGGAGGCCGAGAATATCGTCCGTGATCGCGGCCTCCCCGTCGTTGGAGATTTCGAAGAGTAGGAGAGAAGGCGATGAGCGGAGGAATGTGATGAGGTCCGCTTCAGGAGTTCGGAGCGATTTGAAAATCGCAACGTTCAGCAGGCTTCCCGAGCGGATAACGCAACGAACGACGGCAGTCTGCGGAATCGAAGGAACCAGATTCGCGCAAAATACATTCAGGTTCAGGAGGGAGGGTAGAGTGAGCCGCCGAAAGAGTGGATTCACGTCAACCTGCGTCCCGATCCACAATATCACAAGATCAGGCAAGACGAGGGGAGCCGCGAGATCGCACGCCTCATTGATGAAGACCGAGAGGCTGCGGAGTTTCGGGGCCTGTTGCATAATCTGTACGATTTGAGACATTGGTCTCCACAGGGGAACCAGGTCGATGACCGTCAATTTCTCCCAACCGATGTCGAGGAATCGGAGATCGTTACGCCAGTATAGAGTATGAAGTTGGGATGAGGAGTTGAGGAGTCTAGAAAGCCCAGATACCTGCGCTGCATCGGCACCATGCAGATCGGTGCCGCAGTCGAACTCGAATTTGGCTAGCTGGAGCTGAGAAGCTCTATTACACGGAAGCTCGAGGGCCGTTAAGGACGTCGGAAAGGTGTGATTTGGAAGAATGAAGGTGATGTTCTGCCATCTGTGAAGATGGGGCAAAAACATCTCGAGTACTTCATTGGCGATGCCGGCAGCACGAGATCCCCGTGCAAAATTTTGAAGCACGAGCGTCAATGGCTGGGATCCGGATCTCGCGATCCAAGTTTCGATCAGCTGGGGTAATGGTCGCAGTTCACCGGTCTCTCCGTCAATGGAGACAGAAACCTGCGCCCACAACTGAGGCGTCGCGATAGCGATTGTTCTCCACAATGAACACACGCTGCACAGGAGCATCGGCGCCTCCGATGGCGAAAAGGGATGGACATGGGGGAGATGGGTATCCAAACAGCATTTGAATATATGCTGTACAATTTCGGTAGGTGCGTTAAGAATCGGGATCATCCTGGGGAACCAAAATCGGGGGATGACTTCAACGGTTGATAAACTTTGGCGTCGATAAACTTACCAGCAGGTTAACGGTTCGTTACAGACGAGAATTGCCAATTAACGCCGATGAGAGGGAAGGGTCATCAATTTTTATACTTCTGCGCACAACCGCTGGGAACAAGTACCGTGCAAAAATTGTATCGCCGAATCCAAGCAGGGTGCAGACACAGATTTAAAAAGAAGACCTAGGCTTCTGGGCATCCAGCTGGACTCCCAGATGTGTTCGACGTGACAGACTTCGTCGGCTATCTAGGGGGATGTGAGACGCAGCTAGTAACCGAACGTGAGACCGACTATACCCGTGGCCTACGTCCAGAATGTTCGAATTTATGCCTTCATAGTTTCCAATGGAATCCCACACCCGCCGTGCATCGGGGGGCTTCTTTTTCGTGTGTAATTGGCGCCGTGCATATTCAGCAGATTATACGCTTGAGAGTTCAGGATAGAACAACGTCTGAGACTCTACCCCAAAAGGAGGCTCAGAGAATGATTCCAGACGAGAATAAAGCCCCTCGGTAACGATGTCCGACTTGCAAGTGTTAGGTGGGCTTGAGCTAAGGTGGGATTTGTTATAGTCGAAAGGACCAAAGAGGCATGCAGGGACTTGGAGGCTGCTGAGCTTCTGTCTCGAACTTGAAGCAGTTTGTATAAGGTCGGTGATGGTGGGTGGTTCACGGTCAGCGAGAGCTCTCCCGGATCCCGGCAGCGGCGCGGCGTCTCTGTTCCACAAGTAGTACCAGTCGAGTCCTCGAGAGATCGTATGGTCTGGTATACTGGTATACGTGAACACGTTCCACCTCCTGGAAGGCTGTTCAACTGAGGTTCATGAAAGTTCCAGCCTGAGCTCCGCGTTGAACTTGTCGGTCGAGTTCGTTGGGGTTTTGTCTTCTCTAACAAACTCCTTCTTTGAAGTGTAATTGGCGGCCCAGATTCTGCAGCCCACTCAGACCATGTTGGAAAATCTAGGGTCGCAGCCGACGTCTGCGATTTGAAGCACCTGCATCAGACTTTCGGCAGATTTCTTGATAATGATTGCACTTGATTGGCCTTGAATGGCCTTGAATCAGCCAAAAAAAGCGCCCAAAGACAAACAGTCCAGCCAGGTCCGACTTCCCACAAGTAGAAAAAAATTTTCTATGGGGACAAAGTTGTCCTTTAACCCAAATTTTCCAGTCCATTTTTTCGATTCAAGGGGGGGGAAGGGGAAAGGGATACACTGAGAAGTAATCTTCATGCACCTGGGATTCGGAAGCGACATGTCGTACTCCCGTCCTGGGTAAACCTAAAGCCTTCGACCAACGCTGTGACGTATGTAGCAGAGCGAGCGGTGAGAATACTGCAGGTAGTTTTGGCGGACACGCCATGGGCAGGACTTCGGACTCACGCCGGATCCTTCGGAAGCGACGCGCGGCTCGCGATCTCGAGCGAATAGGTTCGTGTAGCGCGGGGACATTGCCGAGTCCCGACTCCGACATTCGGCCATTTCGAGGCGATGAGGACGCGAGCCCCTTCTCCTGGAGCACCTCATGTACGTCCCGCAAGTGAGAATGCAGTACATCGCGAACGCCAAGGACGGCGCATAAGATGCCTATAACAAGCGCCGCTCTCGTCACCTCAGGCTTTCCACCTGACCTGAGTAACTTGAGGAGGTAAATCGGAAGCAGTGGGACCACAGAAGGAGCCGAAATATGTATATCCATTGGTGCGTTCCTTTAGAGCTTGCGGGATATTGGGCGCGGCATCTATGTCGGTATGTTCAGCTCGCGCTCTGCGTTGAGAATTAATTACATACCGTGGAAAGTCGGATCGGAGACTCGCTCCCGTCTGATCCTTGGCGGAAGCCACTCGCGCCACCGCAGAACCATAATACTCCCCTCCCCCCCGCAGCACTTGCTAAGAGCTTGCGATATCGCCGCTATCTACGGCGCATGAATCTGTGATGCACTGAGGGCGAAGTGTTTGAGATTGGTGGCACAATGACTATGCATGAGCGTTCCCTCGAGAGCGTTCGAAAAATCCAGTTTACATCCTGAAGAGCTCAACGGAAACCTGAGGAGGTACGGAGAAGGGAGGAAAAGGTCTCACGAACATCGGTACGCGTCTTGTGGGAAACGGGCTGAAGGGCGCACAGTTGGTACCGTCAAAGACACGACGGACAATATTTTTGGGCGATAGGTAACCTCTTGACACGGTGGATACGGTGCGATATATATGCATGAATGTTCAATGAAATGACCGAGCCGGTGGCCGAGACTGCTAGGCGCATACCCTAATCTTAGGCTTGCCGTGGTCGTGACGAACAATGGCATAGAAAGATAAGATGTCGAATGATTCGGATACAGCAGCTGCACAAGCCCCTCAGTTAAAAGAAAATTTTCGTGACGAATATCTCGGATTGCATCTCCGAAGCAGGCCTTTTAAAAGAAATGGCGCCGAGACGTTGTATGAGAATAGAAGGTCACTCTGGGTGGTTCTTGAAGGGGTTCCACAAGGCCAAGACGCGTACTCATTTTCGAGGCATGGAAGTTGGAAGCAAAGTTTCGAGCCGTGATTGCCAATCATACGCAACTTGTGTGCATGCGAATCCAACTCTAATCTAAGCCTTCTCCGTGTGCCCAGCTCAGCCAGCTCATGTTCTTGGATTGCGGCATCATGACGAACACTCGCCATACAAAACTGTGCTAGAGTCTTATCTCCAAACCGCCATCATCATGTCCGACATTGCACTGCAGAAAGTCTTTCTGTCGTCTAAAATCTACGCTGTTGTTGGGGCTTCCAAAGACCAGACCAAGTTCGGTACCAAGGTGGCTTCAGACGATCTCTGTCCGAGGGAAAACTAAATCGGTCCAGATCCTGAAGTGGTACCAGGAACGGGGCCTGAAAGTGCAGCCAATCCACCCCGTATGTCCCGCTAACCACACCGCGCCGATTGCAACTGATCTCAAGCTGCAACAGAAAGAGACTCATCTAGAAGGCCTCGAGACGATCCCCAGTGTCGCGGAGCTGTCCGCGCCTACCGAGACGTCCCTCAGCGTCGTCACTCCACCCAAGGTCCGCCGTTTTACATTTTATTCGTCCGTTGCACCGACTCTCTACATTTTTAGATCACGCTTTCCGTCCTGCAGACGGCGCTCCCCCTCGGCGTCCCGGTGGTGTGGATCCAGCCCGGCGCGGCGGATGAGAGCGTCGTCGAGTGGGTGAAGGAAAACGGGATGGAGGGGCGCGTCATTCACGGTGGACCTTGTATCCTTCGGGATGCAGATGAGCTGCGAAGCAATCTCTAAGGTTGTTAGGGATGCATCGGCGCTGATATCAGGATATGCGCAATTGTACTTGTACGTACCTCCATTCCATGACGGTTCATGGCTGTTTGCTCATCATGCGCTGCTGTAGATTGAAATAAAGAGATGCTGTATTCTTTCCGGCACCTCAGCTCTGTGTGATTCCAGATGTGATTCTGAATCAGCATAGCCCGTATGGCCAATACTGTCGTCGGGCACATATCTGCATGCCAAGATCAATACGCGACCTCCGTGGTCCTCCCATCTCCCGGCGCGATTCATCAGGCAATTCGTTCTTTGCGGGTCGGGAACCTGCTTCGTGGCCGGCTACTTGCAGTCCGGTGAAAGCTCGCCGCCACACTCTTTTCCATCATGGCCGCTCGCGAATCGTCTCACTACTCTCTCGCATGCACTCTCCGATCCACTGGCTGGGGGATTATCCTTCCTTCCGCGTGAACTGTGCTCGATACGGCGTCCTTTGGACGCGAGAGTCGGTGATCGTATCAACTTATTTCTGGTCCGCTGCATGCATACTAGACATCGCTCTCTTGATCCCACTTCCTGTGCACTAGCTCCGGTAGCACCGCGATCGGTGCGGGTACCGCAGTCCCCGCAGCAGGTTCACTAACAGCCGTTATTGGCTCGAAGCCGGTGTTCCCTTTGGCGACAACGTCTTCCGTCGGTGTTGGTTCCGCCATTGTCGTGACTACGGGATGGCCTTGAATGAGCTGCGCGCTGTCGCCGGTAGAACCGAAAGCTGCATGTACTCCGCGTGAATCCTCGGAATGCTGAAGCCCCCAAATTGTAATCTCATGCAGGATCTTACTGTGGAGTCGAACGAAAATCTCTGGACCTCGTTGACGCGCGTGCTTCGCCGGAGCCCCGCGCGTCCTATTTGCCATTATAGTCGTGGTCGCGCCCAAGGATGAGCATGGGGTCATGCCTATCGCGAAATGGGAGCGCCACGACTCGGCGTGCGCATTCGTCTCTCAGGGTGCCTCGCCGCGCTTCCAAGCAAGCTACATATCATACATAGGGGGCATAGGTCCGAATCCAAATCCAAATCACTCCTCCCTCTGGTGTTTTCTGGGGTCTAGCGACTCGGGGATGCACACAGGCGAGACGAAGACAAGACTTTCATGACCCGACGCTGTCCGCCCCACATCGAGCGACGACGCGACGCCTCTGCTAGTAGAAGGGGTAGCGGCGTCGACGCGTGTATGTAACACAGGATGGCGAAGTTCGCAAGTGAGGATCACGCGCGGGATGTCTGGTGCAGCCATGCTGATTGATGGGGACGCCCCCAAGAATCCAGCGGGCTACTTCCTCACCTTCGCCGACCTTGCCAGTGATCGCTACCTCGACTAACCTGATATTCTAGTTGACATGTAAGTTTTCTCATCGTTGCCGCTGCCGTTTCTGACCTCAAATCAGCGCTGGCGTCCATTGGATTGTAGCTGAGCGTCGTCGTGACCGCCAGGGGGCCTCTTATTATCTTCCCCCATTGTTATTTCATTTATTTTGTTACGAATTTGTTACGAACTGTGCTCGGATTCTCATTCCCATTTGGCACCGGGAACAACCCAATTTCTGAGTTTGACAATCCTCCCATTTCGCTACCTTCCGCTAGTGGGCGCCGGATTGAAAAGAATCAGCCTAAGAAAGAGTTGTGTCCAAATCCAGAACTGATTTCGCGATCACATTCTTCTCATGGACCACGTCCCAACCTTGGACGACCTCCGCGTAAGTCGAGCGGCCGATAACGAAGGTACTTTCTTAAAACCTGGACAGGCCAAGTCCTGCTTCATTTGCCTGGAAGAGGAACGCGCGCCTGGCACGTCCAACTCACTCTCAACGTGTTCGGTGTTCCAACTCTGATCCATCCCCTTGCAGCTTCGGGCAAGGCCAGTCAATGGGTCCATCCTTGTCCCAACTGTGGCCTTCTGGCGCATGACAAGTGTCTCATACGATGGATAAGCTCCCTACCGGTGAAACGGAGACGTCGCCAACGCTTGAGGAACCAAGATCGAGATCCGACTCAAGCCTACACAACCTTTGTGCTCGATACCTTCAGATGTCCTCGCTGCAGGCGCGGGTACGAGTTGGCGAACCCAACCCCTCCGCGTCTGCATACGCTGGCTATGACATGCGACGCAATCTACGTGCTGCTATCCGAATTGGCGGACATCGGCTGCACTGCGGTCGGCCTCGCGACTCTGCAGATTATACCACTGGCGTTATCGTTTCAAACCCGATTGGTCATTCTCTCAGGTGAGAATGGGGGCCTGGACGTTTGCAGGTACTCATTAGTTTAAGCAGGAATGCTCCTTTACGAAGTCGCGTTTTTGGAGTCTTATTTGGGTCCTGAGTACGTGTTTTTCTCCACTGTGAAAACAAGGGTTACTCAGCGTTTATCCAGTTTATTCAGCCTGCTACTGACCAACAAGTCCAGCGACCTCCTTCGATCGCTCTTCATTGTTGTCCCTACCATTCCTTTTCGACTGCTCCTTCCCGGAACCCTTCCCAGGTGGATAATACCGCTCTACCTAAGTTTCCCACCGCTTTTACACGGCATAACTGAACTCGGAAACCTGCCGCCGCTGGCTAACCTGTATGAGGTTACCAGCACGTCCCGTTCCATGATATCTACTTGGCCGCCTTCTCCCGCTTTGCTCGGCCTTGTCATTGTGCCTATCGTGCGGCCATTATACAACCGCCTACTCTCTCTCTTCAGAACATGGGTTCTCGGCTCGTCCCTGCCGCATCGCGAGAAGCGCTACCTATCTGACCGAGTCAAGGGCATGTTTTTCTTCGCTCCGGGTCCTCCGCCGCCTGCAACGCCCAATGCGCAACTACAAGACCAGGACCCTGCACCAGGTCGTTATCGCGGATGGGATCATTCAAAAAGACCAGGCGTCCTTCACGCATGATGTTTTGCACGCCGTTGCGTCCTGTCGCGCTCCCGCGCATGTTCGGGAACCTCCTACATGCTGCATCTGAGCACTCGTCATTTCTGCGCCAATTTCTTGGCCTGCGACCCTCGTCGATGTTGGCCAGCGGCACCTACTCGTATTATCCCAACCGGATCGCGACTGACCTTTAACCAACGTGCCTTGGATATCTACAAAATTGCCGGTGGCCTCTTCCTCGGAGGCTCGTGGATTTGGGCCGACGTGGACCCTGTGTGGTATACTATATTTCGCCTTTTCCGATTCCTGATTTGAACGTCACTCCCTTTCAGGTGGAGGAACTCACTAGGTCATGGGATCTTTGTGCTGGTAAACCTTTGACCTCAATCTCCTCCAGGTGCTAACCGTCAGGACAGGCAAAGGACTGCTTAGAGATCTATCGCTTGTGGCTGCAAAAGCAAGAGGTTGAAAGCCGGACCATCACAAGTCGGGACTTTGCGGGCGTAGATGTGGCGGAGCTTGATCTTATTGCTACGGCAGCGGTTTGGGTGAACACTGTATCTTGTTACTGTATTCATAACCGCGTAAACTCTCTCGCTTGGCCTCATTAACATCTTGGTTCGTGGACCTTACAGTCAGAGTTTGGATAAACTTACAAGTCGAGAGTGTGCAATGTCGGTCCGATGGTGTAGTTGGTTATCACTTCTGTCTAACAAATCGTTACTTTCAAAAGTAACCAATGTTACCACAGGCGGTCCTCAGTTCGAACCTGGGTCGGATCATTTTTTTTTGGTTTTCTCATTTCAGCGTCACCTCATTCGCTTTCCAGTCCATGTTCCGCTTATGCCTCAAGATCCCAACTCCGGTATTTTTGTTTTTGTACTCGATGTTGGAGGCGGACGGAGGGTTACTCAGGTGTTCAAGTGGCTGAAGATTGATCGCATCCGTAGCATACACCTGACGCGATGTATGTAGTACGGGCCCCGGTTGTTTCTTAACGGGACCGCGCCGGAATATACCTACCTACCTACCTCGGATCAGACCTACGTCTTTTACGCTCCTTTTTCAAACACTTGTGAGATGATTCAAGACCAATGTACAAGTCATGCCGGTTGATGATTCAGAATCAGTTGATTCCTTTCATGCTCTTTCATGTTGTCTTCTCGGCTCCCTTGGACTCCGAATCTTCGGCGAGTTCCTCAGCTGCAAGCGCCAAGGAATGCTGTCATTCCCCATTTTCTGTCTCGCTCATTGAAGCATAAAGGCCTTCCCAAATACCGCATCCCGAAGGTGGTTCTCAGCCCTCGTCAGAACTTGGGCGTTCTTGCCGTCCTTCTTGCCACGACTATGTGCGGCGCTGTCGGTGGCTACTCCATTGCTCTCTCTACTGCAGCTTCATCACCCTCGCCAGCTCAACCAGTGGAATATGGGACTGCAGACGATTTTAAATCAGCCATAAAGGAACTAAAGGAGACTATTAAGCATACTGGTGGTGTATTGACTGATCGGGCCGACCTCATTATTCATGGGGAATCGTCGTACCATCACCACAATGGTATAGCTCTACTCCTGGGCAACTTTTTTTTAAAAAACTGCCTGTAGGTCCGAATCACGGCGTCATCGTATATCCGCAAAATACCGAAGATGTTGTCAATCGTGCAAATCGCGAACAAATTCAGAATGCCTGTCGTGGCGAGTTTTCTGTGCATCGATCTCGCCTGCCCGTCTCATCTCACATGCGCTTTCAGCCATATTCTGGAGCTACCAGCTTGGAGGGCCAAATTGGCGGTGTTCGTCGTGATTGCTCTTCGTGTAGAATGTTCATGTTCTAAATTGTTTAGCAGCATCATGGCGGTAGCATTTGCGTCGATATGTCGACAATGGATGCAATTCTGGAGATCCACGGTCCGTTCTTAGACATAAGACCAGCTCTGTTGAATCCTGACCATATTGTAGAAGCGGATGCCGACCTTGTGTGTCAGCCCGGAGTGGGATGGATGACCATCAATGAGACATTGCGAAGCAAAGGTGAACTCAACCCGCTCTTAGTTCCCTTGTTACTTAATTTCTACAGGAATACCTCTATTCTTTCCCGTACAAGAGGACTGTGTGTTCAGTCTCAATGTTAATTGTGTGTATATAGATTGATCCCGGACCATCGGCGGCATGATTAGCACTGGCTGCTCGGGAAGTAAGATTCAATTGTTTGACACGTCCGACTCTAACTCAGATCGACGAATAGCCAACGCTGTGCGATATGGGACTGCAAGAGGAGAATGGTTTCTCAACATGGTGAACGTGCTCTATTCAATTTCGAACCAGCTCTTCCTAATACCCCTCTGTAGACTGTAGTGCTTCCCTCTGGCGAGGTAATCAAAACCCGCCGACGGTCCAGGAAATCGGCTGCTGGATTCGATCTGACTAAACTATTCATCGGTGCAGAGGTATATCAAGTTCGCCTCTTCGTCAGCTTTCTCAACCTCCGTGTTCAATAGGGAACACTTGGCATAATTACTGAAGGTAAAGTCATCATTGATGACGATATCCGAAGTTTCATGGTATTATGTGTAGTGACAATCAGGCTTGCACCTGTTCTTCCGACGACGGTCGCCACTGTACAATTCCCTAATGTTGGGGCCGCGGCAGAAGCGGTGCTACAGTCGATCGACGTAGCAGGTGTTGGCGCAAGCGTCCGTAAGTCACCGTACTTGTATTCGAGATGCCGACCTATTAGCGTCTAGAATGTGTCGAGCTTGTGGACGACAACTTCATGACTGCGTTGAACAAATTCGGTAAATGATTCTGGTCACGTCTCGAGGTGTTTATTTAATTTTCTTCCAGGCTCATCGAAGCGGAAGTATTTGGAGAAAGACGGGCTCTTCTTTAAATTCCAGGGACACTCCGAGGCGGCCATGAAAGACGTCGCCAAAGTTGTGAAGGCCGTCTGCGAGAAAAATGGAGGGACCGGATTTAAACTAGCCAACGGGCGAGATGAGGCAGATGCTATGTGGTCTGACAGGAAGAATGCCCTTAACATTGGACTCTCTATCTTGCCTGGTGCAAAAGGCTGGTCGACACGGATGTCTGGTGAGTTTTTTTATGGGTTGATTGTCACGACTCGAGACTTGACACATGATGTGATACAGTGTTCCTGTTTCAAAGCTCCCAGAACTCGTGTACGAGACGAAAAAAGATATTGCAAAAGCAGGGATGCCTTCCATACTAGTAGGTCATGCGGGAGATGGGAACTTCCATGCTCTTCTCTTGTATACGACGCAGGACGAACTAGATGTGGCAAAAATAGTGGCTGATCGCCTAGTCAGACGGGCGCTTGCTTTGGATGGAACTTGTTGCGTTGCTTCCCTTTCTCCCTCAAAATTGATGATTAACTAATCCCGCAGGTACTGGCGAGCATGGCGTGGGGGTTAGCAAGAAAAAATACCTCGCTGAGGAGCTAGGGCCTGGTACAGTTGAATTGATGAAGAAGATAAAGCAGACCATTGATCCCCTTGGCCTCTTTAATCCGGGAAAGGTGACGCCTGTATTCTTGTTCGTATCATATATCAACCTAATCCCTGTAGCTATACCCCGGCTAGTACTAGTGATCAACGATATATTTATGGTCTTGATATTTCCCAGTTCTTTGTATTCATGTCAGATACTTAAGTTGTTCAGGCGCGCACACGGGGCCAGCCTCTGTATACTTCCTCGCCCTCGCAGATTATCTGCGAAGTCAACCTCGCAATCCATCGAAAACCCTCATGACCCTCGCCGCGTTCAAATTCGACGGATGGGTTCTAATACGCGAGATCTCGTTCGTGGCGCCAAGGTTAGCATCCGATGGAAGGAATCATTGGCAAGAACCTCAGAGATGTGGGAAGACAGTTTCAACCGGAAGTGGGCTATTACTGGCAGTGTACGGCCCACTGCCGTACAAACTTAAAGCCGTATACGGCTTTTCACGGCTTATGTCGGCAATCAAGGAATTGACGACCCCGAAGTTGTGCCGAAACTAAGCCGGCGACCCCGCATCGAGCTCACATCGGTTGACACTCAGTTGAGCCGACGACAAGCTTTGATAATATGGAAAGTGGCTGCCAAGCGTTTTATGAAACCTGGAGCCGTAGAGATGTTGAACTCCCTTAGAAATGTGTTGGATCTTTTATAACAGCTCAAATTCCGTATTGAGTACGGCCGTAATACGGCACCGTACCGTCGTCGGTATACGGCCGTATAACAGCTCTCGTGCCAAGAAAGCCTATGAAATGGTCGGAAAATACACCCTGCTCACTGCTTTCTGTAAAAGAGGTCGGCGGCATACTCAACTGTAATGTAATATAATTCCGCTGTCGTATAATTCCCCAAAGTCTGACGACGGTAGAGTAGGCATAGTCGGCATCGGCCCGGCCCGAGCGCCGGAATTCAACCGTAATCTCCTACACTTGGATTCCCACCAGTGCAGTTAACCCTAACGACTCAAGGCCTCAGTTGCGAACACGGCGCCACAAGACGGACAATAACTGTCATGGCCTTGTACCCAGCCTGGCAAAACTCATCTCCTTGCGGTTTCGCTAGGAGAATCTGGTCTCTTCCTCGGCTGCCAGCTTATCTGTTTCCATGATCCTTGTAATTGGGATGTCGGGTAACATCCAGTACGTATCCGCTCAGAGAAAAATTCAACGGCCATCCACTGCGTTCAGCAGGTTGATAGCCACCTCGCCAGTAGTGTCCATACTAACCGGCTGCTAGGTTTCGCTAGGTTTCGCGAGGCAACCGGCCCAGAGCCAGCGTGTGGGTAGTGGGCTACCCTGAACTACCCATAGTTACCCTCGGTGTGGCTAGGAGAACTCATCCTCTCCTCTCAGCATCTACCCACGATGCGGACATACAGCCCAGCTACTATATCTAGCCAGACCTTTCGACATCTGGCCGATAGTCTGGCTACCAGGACGCTGGACACAGTGGATATCCTTCAGGATTTTGTCCGCTCCCCATCGGGGGGCTATAAATGGTGACATTCGTCCGGCGTAACCAGCCCAAGAAACGGCTTTTCCATTCACAGAGATGTTCCGATTTTACTCACAGAGATGGCCCGATTTTGTTGATCGGATTCCTATGCAAGAGACCTGAAAAATGCGTGTCGATTGACCTATGTTAGCGGCAGCGAGTCTATCAACATGCCGCATATCCTTCCGCTGAATGATATCGAAACTCTCGCCCACATGCATGGCTAGGTACTCTCGAGATCCTCAGTAACGACGGCATTCCTGATCTATAATCTTGGAATATGCCAATGGGTCTGATCGGGATAACATTTCCTCAAATTAGCTCGCCTACGGGGAATATTCTGTGGAGGGAGGTGTAAGTGACTCGCTGACCAGACAACTGGGTTAAATTTATTTAAAAGGTTAATCTGGACAAAATCATTATTCTGACCCTTTCCCTTAGATGTCCAAAGAAGATCTAGAGCTCGAAGTCAGAAGTATAGTGGTGACCACTTCTTTGGACCTTGACACAACCCTGAATGTGGATGGCCTTCTTCCTGTGGTCGGCCTGCATTTCTTCCACCGGTCGACCACTCAATTGATTCCAGGACCGTGGGTTTCATGCCATCGCATACCTCATGAGTGCCTGGGTTGTCGAGCTTCTGGTCTGGTGAGTTGTTTGCAGTTCTCCCAATCTTCTGAAACAAAGCTTTGTCCAGGTCGTATCCTTTTTCTTACGGGGTATTCCTCGAATATTACAAGGCCCACGTTTTCCCGGATGCACCTACCTCCGTGCTGGCGATAGTTGGTTCCATGTCTACTGGAATCATATATTTAGCGTCCTGGTTGATTCTCCCCATTATATCCCGCTATCCCACCCTCAAGAAACCTCTAATGGTTCTGGGTGTTGTGTTCTGCGTCACCGGATTGATCGGGGCAGCATTTGCCACACAGCCGTGGCAACTGGTTCTTACTCAGGGAGTTATTTATGCTCTTGGCGGGAGTACGTCTATGCTCGACTCGACCAGGTTTCAGCAGGCTAACTGATTATCCGAGGTTTCCTCTATTTCCCGGTCATGACATACCTGTTCGAGTGGTTCTCTGAGCGGAAAGGTCTGGTACGTACTAACACCATGCTATGCGTGATATACTTCAAATCCCGTTATTTCAACAGGCAAACGGTATTATATTCTCTGGAACGGGTTCGTATCAAAGCGCTTGAACCTCAGACTCTGGGTGTTGAGCTCAAAATTACCTCAGGAGTTGGTGGCGTCGTGGTCCCCATAATCGTCGAGGTTCTGCTGCGCAAGTATGGCCACAGAACCACATTGATCTCACTGGTGAGCGGTGCAATGTTATATCGTATCTTCTGACAAGATACCAGGCTATTGCATTTGTGGTTCTAATTATTCCGGCCTTCCCGTACATGAAACCACGGCTCCCCGTATCCAAAACAACTGCACAATCAATTGACTTTTCTTTTGTACACTCCCCCGCATTTTGGACTCTTTTCGTCGCCAATCTTGTGCAAGGGTTACCAACGTACATCCCCACTCTTTATTTGCCAAGTAAGCCCATTTTTCTTCGGCTAGCATTTAAACTTACCGAACATAAAGCCTTCGCCGCGGATTTAGGAATAAGCAATGGTGAAGGGTCTTTAACATTATCCTTACTGAACGGTTCGTGATGTTCTAATTGACCACGTCGAAGATTTATACCTCTGCAGGCGCATCCGTTTCGGGGCTCATCTTTCTAGGTTATCTATCTGACCGGTTTGACCTGCGTGTCGCGATGCTGTTTTCGACTTTGGGATCGTCCCTTGCCGTCCTTTTGCTGTGGGGTCTTTCCAGAAGCCTGCCTCTTTTATTGGTCTTTTCTTTCGTCTACGGATTCCTCGGCCCCAGCTGGTCTGCTTTATGGCCACGATTTATTACTTCGATAATCGGCGACGACCCTCACATGTCCTCTATCGTATTGACTGTTTTCATTGGCGGTATGATTTCACCGAAATCTTTGAATCCATGTTTAAAGTTCGTCTAGGTCGTGGCGTTGGGAACGTCGCGTCCGGACCTGTATCCACTGCCATTTTACGCCAATGGGCACTCACCAATAAGACCCCCTTTGCATACGGATTGAAAGACTACGGTCCACTTATCTTGTTCACTGGGTTGATGTTGCTCCTGAGCGCGGCGGGCATTTTGTATCGTAGATTTCAAAGGAGTATCCCTGCTTCGGTTTAGGATCGTTTTTCATTACATTTAATTTGCCCAGTGCTTGCGCGCTCTTTTTTTTGATCCAAATAGTAAAACTTGTACTTTCAACACAAAACAGGCTTTGTTCGAGTTTGAGCAGGCTGACGTAAGTCAACCATCTCTTCTTTGAGCCACTCGGCGAAAGCACTGCGCGGTCCCCCTCCAGACTTACGTCTCGTTCCGTTCATTCCTTAGAGTCAGATCAGAATTCAGAGCGGAAAGAATTCCTGCGCGCCGTGGTTTGGATTATGTTGCATTCTATGAAGCGCGGGCCTAATAGAATTATTTATCCAGTTGTGTAGGTTCAGCGGCTGAATCGCCGCGGCCGTGGTGGTAGTTCCCCACGTCGAAAGCCCTGCACACATCCAATTTCTCCTAGCACTTGCAGGTGTATTTTCTCCGCGCCAGTTATGCGATGAGATGATCGGAGGACAAAGCACTTCCACTCTATGGGGTTCTCTGCAGGCATCAGAGACGGCCGACGGGCGCCTCGAGGACCAGTGGGACGTATGCGGAAGTTCATGTTGCTTTGTCCTTGGGTGATCACATTGGAAACTGTTCGACGCTTTGATGACAGGTCTATAACAATGGCGACCTCCGCCTCGAAGCTTTTGAGAGTTGGACCCCTCTTGAAGAATGCCCCAGTATGAGCGCCCTCACGTTGGCTGGCCAATCTACGGTCCACCTATCTTTTCTTCGAATACTCGTCAGCGACCAATGACTTCACCTCCGCCGCTGCGCATTAGACGCCCTATTCGACTACCTCAATCCAGCGCAGATGGAAGAATCTTCTCATCATGGTATCTGTCAATTTCCCTTCAACATTCACTTGAATAACCTTCTACAGCAGAAGGAATCACTGCCTGCTTGCTTTGTCCTTCAAGTCCCTCCGATATCGAATATTGTTTATGACATCCGTTGTCCACCTCCAACACTACGCTCTGCACCTTCCTCGCCCTATCGTATAACCGGATATTCTGACCTCAATGGACCATTCATCCTTCGCGACCTGCCTCCATCCGCATCATAAGCAAGGAGTTTCCCTGGGCGTTCGACGTATACGAAGGCACTCGCGGAGCTGGAGTCACCTGCCGGGACGTTGTCTCCGTCCTCTACGACGCATTGCAACTACCTCTCACGGATACCGATTGGGGATTCGCTTCAGACGATCTGCGGCAGAGAATTGTGAGGGCTTGGAAGCGTAGAGGCTCACTGGATGGCGGGTTGATCTTGAAACGAGTTGATTTGTTGGGTGGCCGGTGCAGACTCCAGGGATTCCGCAAGGACGAAGATTTTGCGGGCCACCGGCTGTTTCCTGGGACGCAACCTGTAACAGACACCTGGGTTGCGTGTTTAATGCACTGATTTAACTGAACCGAGTCGTAGCTCAAATACAAGTTCAAAGATGATTGAACGAAGTTGCATGACGTTTGAGGTACATTTTACATCTCCGCGGCCCTCTTTCTGTCTTCGTCTCTTTGGGACTCCTGTGATACCTGTGACCCTCTAGGCGTCTTTCTCTTGTTCGGGCCTGAACTAACCTAACCTTAGCAACGAAAGTTTCGATCACCGCTGGGCTGATAAAGAGGCGACCGCAAACCTGCCAGTGGCCCGGCTATCATCTAGTCTTTGTGCGTTTCCGGTGCGCAACGGTTATTTTACTGAACTTGAACAGCCCAGCCTGAGGATGGTTTATGGTCGCAAACAAATCCGGCCGACCAAGCTAACTTGATTCCGTAGAATGAAATTTTCGCGCATACCATCCGCTGAAGAATCCTGTATATTTTCAATTTGTCCGAAAGTCTTTATCTCGGGAGTTCATTTCTGACGCTCCCCAGTACAAGCCACTTGGGGATAAAAGCAATGCCAACGTTCAACCTCCGATTGCAAGGATGCCATATAGATTAGAAAGGTTTCGAGTCCCGAATAGAGTTGATAACATCTTGACTCTAGATGTTGTTCAAATGGTTGTATTTTTCCAATGTGGGAATAACTAAACGGTTGCAGACCAAATCAACTGACACAGCTGTAGAAGTCTAGTTCAAACTTCGGAAATCGTGCACGGATGTGTTGGACTCGATGTTGCGAGAACCTCAGCTCCGCGCATGATTATATGCGTTGGAAATAAGCTACTGGTGGTGCGCGAATGCTTTGAATTTCTCTTCGTCCATGTCGGTGGAGCTCCAGATCGCCTCTGTAGCTTCGACGTTCTCAGAGATCAGTTGAAGCTTCGCCCGGATCCTGGTTCCGCAATCCGGCCCAAGCAAAACGCGTACAAAGTCGCGCCGTCCGCCATCAACGAACGCCTTGGCGAGCCCAGTACCAGTCACGACCTCGAAGAGCCGTGCGGCCGCCTTGCTCAGATCCCCCACCTGCTTGGCTGCGAGGTGGCGCTCGGCGTACCGAACGGGGACCTGCGATGAATCCGGGTACGCGCCGGTAACTCGCTCTGGGCGGACGCCGTTCGCCCCAGCGGTGGCGAGGAAGTTTGTCGGGAAGTACCCCGGCTCAATGATGAGCACCCGAATATTGAAGGGGGCAAGCTCGACGCTCAGGGTTTCTGTTGCCGCTGGGAGGGCGTCAGTTTCCCGACACATATGTATCAATACAATTTGGAACAGTGCACGAACCTTCGAGGGCAGCTTTCGACGCGTTATACATGGAAAAGGGCGATCCGCCGGCCAGGGCCGCAACGGAGGAGAGGTTCAGAATGTGTCCCGATTTCTGTTGTCGAAATGCGGGGAGTAAAGACTGGGTGAGTGAGATGGCCCCAAAGAAGTTGGTCTGGAATTCATTTTTGATATCGGCATCGCTAATGTAGATCAATGAGTCCTAGCGTGCAGTGAAAATAATGCAATGCGTACTCGATCTCCTCCGTGTATCCGGTGAGGGAATATCCTTTATTCACCCGAGTTCAGAAAGTCGACAAAATAACGGTTGCACGACCCACCCGCATTATTAACAAGGACATCAATCCGTCCATAGATTTTCAATGCTTCGGCTCCGGCGCGTTTGATTTCAGAATCTGACGCATTGAGATCGAGAGCCACGGGTTTTGCAGCTTTGATACTCTCCGGTATCGAAGCGAGTTTTCGCACAGCGGCGATGACCTATACATCGTATTGGACGGTTGGACCAATTGTCTTCTTACATGGCATACCTCATCACCTTGCGACAGGACATACTGAGCCAAAGAGAGCCCAAAACCTGAGTTTGCACCAGTGATAAGCCAAATACGAGGGGTAGACATGTTTCGAAGTGCGGGATGACTTTTGAACACGCTGCTGTCGGTGTCTTCTTATACTGCACCGGTATCGCGTACGGTTCCGAAAAATCTGACTCCAAGGTAAGTCGATAAGTCACCGAGAGATATCATCACTAAGCCGCGTTCACGGAGGTGAAAAACGGTCAGCGGCATCTTACCCCATTTGGATTCGAGCGGTTGTTTGCAACCAACGTCCCGGCCACACACACAATCAAAAACTTCAACCAGCTATGAAGACGTTGGCTCCGGCATATCTGGAGGCCTACTCCGCGGAATACAAGATTCATACGCTGCAACATTAAGCGGTGTTGGAGAAAGCCGTCTGGGACCGAGGGATGAGGTGCCAGGCCTTGCCGCTCCACTCACACTAAGCAAGTCCAGCTCGTGTGGTAATGGCATCCGATGCCGTCGCGGGTTAACCTGAGCACATCTCAGAACAGTGCGAGTTTTATTTAATGCGGCACCCACGCGAGCAACGGAAATGTGTTCAATCCCTGTTGGCGGAAGTGGAGCGACTCCTTCGTTGGCGACTTCTGCTTGGTAATTCCGACTCATTCCTCGATGTTTTGGGCTAACTCCGGGCATCCTAGCACATCTCTTTCCGTAGTCCTCCCATGTACCAGCCAATCGCAATCGATCGGGTTTCTTTGCTGGCCACGCATTGTGCACCCTTTCTCTGCGAGCTACGAGTGTGCAACAGACTTTTGAGCAATGTCGAATCCGGTGCTTGTGGGTAACGCGTACGTATCAACGACACCGAGCTTCACAGTGTGGTCTTACTCTCCGAGTTAGTTTCCTCCTAGGGTCCTAGTGGCGCACTGCATGTTTTACCTGCTAAAGATTATCCTCATGGTACGGTACTTCCGACGCTCGTGCAGACCACTAGTCCACAGAGGTCGGCATCGCCGCCATACCCACATTCGGCACAATTTGCACTTTCGCGATTTGCGCTGTAACATACGTGTTTCTGCGAACTGAATCCTGTGAACACCCTTTTCTTGCGCACCCTGGCCACGAATCTGTTCTGCACGTATGGCACTGCCTCGCTGGAGCAAATTTTTCTTTTACATGAGCACCTTGTCGTATGAATCGTACAAGGTCCTGACTAACTTTTCCTGGGACAAAAAGTCGGATCAGTACAGGTGTCTTTGTGTGCAGTCCCACAGTCCATGTGAATCCACCCTTTCTTTCGCGTGTTTTGCCCTTGACTGAGATGATCACAGCTGGCGACATCTTTTACGTCGGCGGTCTTGGTGCTGAAGAACGGTACCATAGAGGGAGACGCGTTTGTAGCCCACAAGTACGTGCCGATTGTCGTTTCTTCTGCCTGCGGGGACTGCATTTTGTCCAGGATTGAACCCGCAACGGAAGTTGCGATCACATCCTCTCTGGTATACAATCATCCGATTGGACAAGACGTCTGTTTTCCTAATGGCGACGCAAAGGTGACACTCGCATCCCTTCCCAGCTAAACCCACTCTAATCCCTGACAACGCAGTCCCTTCGCCGACTCATGGTCCTGTTCTTCCTGTCAGGCGTCGTCGTAGCTTCCGCCACTCTTTATGATGATATTCCTCATACAAGGAAATCCAAGTATGGTTACCGCTCTGCCGCCTGTTCATTTCTCATCCGCTATGCAGCATCCATGTCAGTCATGGGCGCGCATACGCACTGACCATCATGGCCAACGTCCTGATAAAGATCCCCACACCGCCATCCCTTACGCCATGGGACCAGCGCCTTGACGGGCGTCGTCTTCCACGTCGACTACCCGACGTACCCAACATACCCGAGCTCTAGCGCCGTACCCGCAACACGCAATGATGTACGCCGCAAACCCTTTCTATCCGTGCACACGCCAACTTTCCCTAGGATCGGCGTCGCGGCAATGTGATCGTCCCCTCTCTTGCTACCAACTCCCATCAAATCGCCACCCATGTACCGACGCTTGAGATTATTTCTCTTTGGCGAACGGTTATGCATCTATTACAGGAAAATGATACTATTACTACATTGGAACCATGGCGAGCGTCATTCGGTCGCGTGCTTGACAAGCTCAAACAGATGTTCGAGCGTAGGGAGCAGAAACTTGTCGAAAGACAGCCCACATCCGGAAGTGCTGCCTGATGCCACCTGCTTAGAATCCTTTGGTCTGACTCTCTTCTCTACCGTTCGAAGCTCAGCGGAGTGGGCCATTTATTTTGAAACCACTTCCGAAGCATAACGTCTCCCCGTGTCACGTTCAGGGCATCATCGTACAGGTCGTCATTGACACACAGCAGCGCAACGTCGGCTTGTAGCCAGCTGAAGTATGCCCGTCCCTGGTCAGCAGATTGTACACCAAAGAAGGCGGATGGCGTCTCTCCAATGGCGTACGCGTAGCGGTGGATGAGACGCACGGCGAAGGCTCGCGGATTCTCTGGCAGTGGTGGTGGAGTTGCAGGCATGATTAAGGGAAGAACGGCTGGGGATGAGATAGGCACCGAGGAGGTGTGGGGGGGTAAGAATATGGAGAGACCACGACGGGAGGTGTCCGTGAGTGCCGTGATAACTTTTGTGGAAATAGATGTGAGAAAGAAGGAAGGAAGGTCTCGGAAAAGCAGTTACCCGCATCGCCGCAATGCGTCTTCTCCACTGCGAGTCTCCTGAAAACGGCCCAGGCGGTCTCCTTGTTCTCGCCAATGCAATCGTTTCCGCCATAAAGCAATATCGTGAGACCGCGCCATGTAATTTGGACTGAACCCGTCGTTGGAAACTGCCAAGTCGCGTATCAGCAACACAACTAGTACTCGGGAGTACGATCATACCAAAAAGATAGGTGGTATTCGCCCGCTGCTCTGGTTCGTCAGACTGCGGTTGCTCCTAGCCCTGCAGCCCGCATATTGAGAACCACGTCGCTGTTGCTTGTCCGGCTGGTCGTATTCCGACGTAGGTCTTCGGAATCGTCATCTGCACCAAGCTCGAGCCACATCGCGTCCTTCAGCTCCTGGTCGAGAGTACCGTCTCCGACGCCTGCCCCACTTGGCAACGACCCACGACCACAGCAATGCCTCGCGATGCCGCTCCATTACGAAATGTGAGACCGTGAAGATCATGTTGACCTCAAACTCGCCACTGACGCCATGCGACCCGCGGAACTGGGACTTGGGCGTCAGCGCGAAGTAGTCCCCGAACGTCAGGGTTGCTTCATGCATAAGGGGGAGAGTAAGCGCGCGCGCATTGTGCTGCACATAGGCACGACGCCGGGTGCCGAAGCGTTGGTCTACCGAAGGAAGCGGTGAGCTAGGAAGAGACGAAGAATGCCCGCGTACTCACTTAGGATATGTGCACTCCAGCCTAGAGAACGCCATTCTCCCCCTCCGTCTGCTTCCCCAGAACTGTCAGGCCTTGGATCATGAAACCTTGATCTAGTCTGAATACCGGACCGTACAGCGCGGAATGGAAGGCCGACGGAGGTAGCGGCAATACGAAGAACTGGTCATCGTTGAGATATAATCTGTTCCAGATCCATCAGCACCAAGTCATCTTTGTGCAGCAAAACCCACATATTGTCTGAGACTATATTAGGATCCAGATGCGGCAATTGGGATTCCACAGCCATGCTTAAAAACAGTGAGGGTGCAATATTATTAGATGGATGGAACACACCTATTGAATGTAGGGAGGACGGAATCGCGCCACTTATCGACTTCCTCGATCGATGGGGTATATCCAGGTAAAGTAGTCAGACGAAAGAGTTCGCTGTCTGGATGCCAAGTGAGAAGGGAAGACGAGATATGGAATGTGGACAAACCGTGATGCAGATAAACCGGGGGCTCCCCATTCTCTCCTCCAGCCCACGCGCTGTCAAGGTCTAACCATTGCGGCACCAAGCCAAGTCGTTGACTGTCCTCGAACTCGTCTGGATCCGGAACATCTGCCGTGACGATGTGCCAGACACTGTCTTTCCAAGGCCTGGTATTCTTGAAAGCGGAGCGAAGAGAGTACCGCAGTTCATCGTGTTGCCGGAAACGGGCATTTCTTGTGGAATAATTCAACACTCCCAGCAGATCCTCTCGCGACTCCGAATGTAGCACATCTCTGAGGAGAAAGGAGGGATGAGCCAATTACCGACTAGGTGTGGAAAAAAGACGTACGAGCCATTCACCCAGATATAAACGAGGTCTATGGGTGGCTCCTCCACCGGCACACGTATACAGGACCCCTGCCAGCGACCAGACGCGACCCATTGATCGAGACAGGCGTCCGGAATTTGAAGGTGTGCTTTGATGGGCCGTATCCTCGTGTCTGCTATGGCGTCCGCTGCGGACGGCCGAGTAAACGGATCGTATACGGAGTATGACCATTCTTCAAGCTGGAATCGGATGCGGCTTGAGCTTGATAAAAACCGCGTCGACGCGTATATAACCGACGCCAGTGAAAGGGCGAAGGTTGCGACGAGAAGGATAGCAGTTCGCGAGATTGGCGGGCGCGAAATTGGTGTCGAAGAACGCAGTGTACGGAATAGAGGCCCACGGTCAGGAATCCTGCCCGTGTAGGTGTAGAACGAACGGCGAGCCCGTATGG
Source organism: Mycena galericulata (assembly GCA_029289565.1). NCBI lineage: Eukaryota > Fungi > Basidiomycota > Agaricomycetes > Agaricales > Mycenaceae > Mycena > Mycena galericulata. Next base: position 47,687 of record JARKIA010000080.1, on the reverse strand, counting down.
GTAGGCTGACCATGTTTTTTAGTCGAGAGAAGACCATAACTGGTGGAAAGAGTTAATTATACCGTGACAAGAGGGGACCGATGACATTTTGTTGGTTGGGCACGACTGCGCATGAGATTAAGCGGAACACCTTCCGGCAAAAGACGGCACACGACCAGTAATTGCCGACCAGATATCTGATTTAACTCCATATCTAAATACTGTTGAGCCTGAGTGTCCTGCTGCTGCGATATGTACTTGACGCTCACCAGCACTGCTCTGGGTCGAGCAAGGTCGAATATACAGTCACTGAGCCAGTGCGGGCCAAGCATTGAACTGGCCAAGGCGAACTTGGTGCCTGATCCACAGCCAAAGGTGACGTCACTTCACTCTGGGCATATCATGCCGCCAAGATCCAGGACGACGGCTGGTGACAGAGAGCCGACGGTCGGGTGGCCAAGACGTGGCACTGCGATGGGAAATTATCTTATCGTATCTGATGCCTGTGGCGTCGTCGGATCAGATCATACGAACGCGTGTGATATGACTAGGTGTCGGCTTTCGCCGTCTGCAACCTCGCTTGACCGTTACAAGTCGTGAGTGAAATTAGCACAAACAGCTCTCCCTTTTCACTGTGTACGAAAATTTTGAAACACCACAATAAATTCAGTCAGACAAGAACCTGGAACTCTATGTCCCAGGTATTTTCTTACTACTTAGCGAAAAGAGACAATTCGTATATATGCACCAACGCGGTCAAATTTCATCACCCTGTGACCCCGGCTCCACCTCTTTACCGGCCCTTTTGTGAGGACGCTCCTCCTCGTAGTCGGGACGGGCGCGCTTCTCTAAATGTTCGTAGTCAGCTCAATGAGACGGTTTCGTGTAGCGGATCACCTACTGTTCATATCTGCAGCTTCGTCGGACGCGTAATCGACGATTACGTATTCGTCACCCGTATACGAATGCGCCGAGCTGAAAGGAGAGCTCGGAGTTGAAGTGCGGAAGTGCGCACCAGTTACGGGGGTGAACGCGGGCGTTGAAGAGCGGCTCGGGGACGGTGAGAATTGCGCGGAACCCTCGTAGTGGGCCGGCCACATAATGTCGGCCCCGACGATGTATTGGCCGGTCGGCATCATGGAACCTTCGTCGAAGGTATATGTCGCGTCGGGGACGGGTGAAAATGTATCCGCCGGAGTCGGTGGGCGGCTCAGGTGCGGCGTCGGCGCCGGGGGCGTGCGAGGTGGTCCCATAGGCGTCCGGCGGCCAAAGAGCGGCGTCTGGAAGCGTTGAACGCCATAAGGTGAGTCGCGGCCAAGAGCAGTGGAGGGCCGTGAAATGGGCGCATCGTCGCGGGGGGGCGAGGGGCGCGGACTGTGAATTACACCGGGACGTGGCGAACGGAATTCTGTTGAAGTATTGGTACCGTCGCTGTCATCAGGCGGTAGACGACGCGCGATCACCGATTCCGGACGCTGTACGGGCGTGGAAGGCAGTGCGATGGAGGAAACGGAGCTCCCGGCAGCCGCGGGCGGTCTCGCCGCTCCTCCGTAGTCGCGAGCGAACGGAGAGGCTCCGAGCGCAGGTCCTGCGGGACCAGCTGATGGACCCGACAGCCAGGGATGAAGTCGGCGGGCAGCATTGTCACCGCCCGTGAGGCCAACGGGCGCGCCGAAGGAGAGGGACGGCTTTTGTGCGCGAGCGGTTGCGGCATCTCCAGATCCCGCCCTCGCAGTATTATGCACTACGCTGGTGTCCTGCGAGATTTCGGGGCGTGGGTTGCCGGCCCGGATAGGCTCGCCAGGGTGTGGCGGGGGGAACCTCGATCCCTCCATCCCGATATGTGCGGGGGAGGCGTATATGAAGGGGTGGGTTCCGTAGATCGACTGCTCCGGCTGCAGGTGAGAGCCGAATCCCGAAACTGCGGGAGCTGCTACAGCAGGCTGAGGAGCAGTTGGGGTTGTGGCGGCTGGGCGCTCTGGCGGCACCATCCCATCAGGGAGGGTATAGGCTCCGTTGAACTTAGGAGTACGCGGTTGGTATGGGAAGGTAGGGCCGCTTGCTTGTGATGGGAAACTCGATCCCGCCATTCCGACATGGGCGGGAGAGGCGAAGACGAAAGGGTGGGTGCCGTGGGGAGATTGCTGGGGTTGCAGGTGCGCTCCAAAGGAGGCGGGACCCGGCTCAACGCTCGGCGCTGGAGGGGGCGCTGGCATGGACGATCCGGGCGCTGGCGTCGACGAAGCGCCGCTGCCTGCATCTGATGGGAAACTCGATCCCGCCATTCCGACATGGGCGGGAGAGGCGAAGATGAAGGGGTGGGTGCCGTGGGGAGATTGCTCTGGTTGCAGGTGCGCTCCAAAGGAGCCGGGCGCGGCCTCAACGCTCGGCGCTGAAGCAGGCGTCGGCATGGACGAACCAGGCGCTGGGATCGAAGAAGCGCCGCCTGGTATCACAGGCGCCGTAGGTGCTGACGTAGCCGCTGCAGCCGCCGAGGGGAACGCGGCTGCAGTGGGGCCTCCAAGAGGGGCGGCACCGCCCGCCAGATTAGGCGGCGGCCTAAATATGCCCCGCCGACCGAAGGGGCTCGGAGCTTTGGGAATTCCTCTTTTAGCGACGACGACTTGGCCGACTTCAGCTGAAATAGGTTTGAGTTGTGATTGGGACGGTGGAAGGAGCGAGAGACGTACCTGACATCGATTCGACGTTGCGGCCGTCCCGCGTGAAACTGTAGTGGATCAGCTTGTACCAGACCTCCGCCAAGCTGCCGGGCAGTACTCTTTCGACCTCGTGAACGGGGACGGGTCTCCCTTGTTCGTCGAATAAAGGGAAAGGTTCCGCGTCGTGCGTCTTAACAGCTTCTCGAAGCCGCTCGATGTTGCTGCTGCCGACCGGCCAGCGGAGCGTCTCGGGATCAGCTGTAATGTCCACTCGTAAGTAACATAACACTCGGGAAGTGCAGAAGTATGTACCTTGTCCGTCGGCGCGTTTGATGAACACGGGCTTAACGAAACGCAGGGACTCTTCCCCGTGCTCGTCGACTTCGATGAACAGATTGGACGAGATCCCTTGGCAAATCCCCCGTTCGAACTGGTGCAGGTGGTCGATCGCGGCGCGCCACTGCGCCTTGAAGACGGGGTCGTCATCTGCACAGAATCAGCAGAGGTTATCAGATGATACATAGAACGTACATGGGCATTTTAGGATGAAACCGTACTTGGCTTTTTCGATGGGGTCGTTCCACTTGCTGTTGTAGGAGCCGATAGGGCCCACGAAGCATTTGTTATCGGATACGACACCGACGATGACAAGCCATCCGTCGACGATCCGGACTTCGCCACCGAGTTGGTCGACTGGAACTCGTTCCTGAAGGACGTTCGCGCTGCCTTCCTTCCCCCAACCGAAGGCGGTTAGGACAACGGCGAGAGAGGTAAACTGTTTGAGGCGCGAGAGACGATCGTAAAGCTCGAGAGAACGCTGGTGGTTGGCGGCGGGTTGGACTGTGCGAGTCGACATGGCTGCTGGAATGCACACCAAGGTTTACCACTGCACCTTTTAAACCTAGCCTCGGTTAAGTGCGATGTGCTGGCTCAAGCTCGCCACCCTTCTGTATAGTCAGTGTTCCTGTTAGCATCAGCAGTGTTATCAGTCCAATTTCGGTTGCGGGATCCAGATTTCTTGCAATCAAGTTGGCAACGCACAACGGGTCCGTCGGGTTTCGCGTCGTTCAGGGTTGCGACACATGGGCGTGAGCACCTTCAAGGATAAGGTCAGCACAGAGTCTGAGACCAATTCTAAGCGACACGTACAATCCAGCAACGAATCAAAGTACTCGTGTATCCGGGCATCGGAAAATTTACGCTTCATTGAAAAGTTCGCAGGAGGGTGTTGATCTCTCCGACTTCGCGACCGGGTCCGACCTGTACCGACGTAGATTGGGCAGGGATACGATCGGCGAGGGAAGCGCATGATATCCACAATCCCGACCGTACGGCCATTGTGAAAATGCGCATCAATGTTCCCGCCCGGAAAAGTGGATGCCAAGTCGCGTTATCCGCATGAAGCAAGTTGCCTTGCAGCCGTCCACATGGGAGCTTGCGGTTCCGGAAGCATGTGAGCAACAAGAAAAGAAAATCATCGGGCGATGCAAAAATTTTCAAGATGTATTTTGATTTCTTTCACTTGCCGACCGGGACCGACGAATCCGACCTACGCCATACAATGTGCAAGGCAAAGATCAGCGATCGCGACGCATGGCTGAAAAAAAGGGCCACGGAACGTTTCGGTTTCCTTCTTCCCATGGCAGAAGACATTCGGGTCGCGCCGCGTATACTAAGGCCAAGATCGCGATCGGAAGGCATGTTGGAATTACTTGGTAAAGGGTAGTATACTGTCGCCATTGTGTCGTACAGAGATCATCGGACTTTCGCGGTCCCGAGCAGTGACGCGTCGCGACCGCAGGTGTATCCGATGCAGAAGTTCGATGAAGCCAGTCGGGCGAGAGCGGCGTGTGATCGTTAGCGCGGTTCCGCGCGCATAGTACGTTTTGACAAAATGGGGCGCGACGCGACGTGAAGGCTGGTAAACGCTATGTCCTCCCTGCAGCCGCGTTTTGAGCGCGCGAGAATGTACCAAGCCAGTATCACCCACTTTTTCGAGCGCAATACGACGCCGCATGTGGCGAGAACTGCAACTCCCCTCCAACTGCAGAGCACTACACACGGCGGCGTCGCGGTGAGACGGTATGAGCCGGGCGCTGGTCAATCGACGCTCCCTATCGATGTTGAAGCATGGACGGCTTCGGAACCCATAGACGTGGACACTTTTGGAACAGGTAATGCTCTCATGTAAGGGAGATGAAGAATCGTCTAATCGTCGCGATAGACGCGCGACCCGAATCGGCTGAATCGCCCGAGGTAGCGACGTCTGCAATGCCAGCCGCCGGTGAGAGTGCCGAAGCCACAACGCTAGGTCCAGCCGCATTTCCGTACACCCTGTATATCCTGACGCGCCGTCTGAGAGCAGCCGCGGCCCATGCCTCGCCGCAGTCTCATCCTCAGAGGACGGAAGAGGAGGAGCGCTTAGAGGATCTTTTCACCTGCTGCATCTGTAAAGACACATTCATTAATCCCGTCGTGTTCGTACAGAGTATTCCATCGGATTTAACTTACCGTGTAACAGGACGCTATGCCCCCACGTATACTGCGATCATTGCATCTTCCGGAACTTCGGACGGTCCTTCCTGTGCCCGCAATGCCGACGTGTTGTTACTGAACAGCCGCTCAGGGACATGTTATTCGAAAGAGAATTAGCGGTTGCCATTGAAAACGGCATTGTCCCGCCGCCGGAATCCGCAGGCAGGAGGCATCCGTACGACTACGTTAGCATTACTTTCCCCCCAGTCTAGGCAGTAGTCGCAGATCCCAATACAAGAACGCCGCTCCCGCGTTTACCCCGTCTAGTTTTCTTGTGGGGCTCGTGTTGCGAATCGCCGTCTACGACCGCTTAGTGAAACGGTAATGTCGGTCAGGTATCAATCCCACCGCAATCATCGTGCCCAAACGGATATTCCCTCTTCTTTGCAGGCGAGTAGCTGTAAAGCAGACCCTCCCAGTGCAGATTACCAACTACAAGCCATTAGCCAAGCTCCTCCTCGACCGCGTTGCACACGTACCAGGACGCTCCAAGGTAAAATTGTACTTGACCTTTTCAAGGGGAGTACAGTCAAGAGGCGCCGCTTTGAGATTGCCCACGGCATTGAGATTGACCACGGCGTTGAGATCGCTGCATGTAAAATACGTTGGTTTCATCGAAGACATTGAAGAAGTAGAACGTTGGTGAGCAGTCCCGTTGATCACGCCTTAACTATCCCACGATCATGAATGTGAATGCAAGGTAGTGATTCGTAACTAGCATGGAAACAAAGGCGGGGAGCAGTACACTACATCCTGGGTATTATCATGAAGGGCGATTCGGGATGTACTGCTTTTGCGTTGTACGCCGACATACTTTCTGTCATCGCGAGTCAATAAAGTGGAGTAAGCTGTTAGGCTGGATTGCACACCTATTACATGTCACCGCGTGCGAGGTCGGCGTCCCGCCCCAGCAGCTCGAAGTCCGTACCTGCCGTGAGCACACCGAAGTGGAAGGGGCGCAAAATTCTCAAGGCGTCCGGACTGGCGACACGGGAGAGGGTTGTGTACACATGGCACCTATGTTCTGCGGTGGCGCTCGCAGGGTCTAGGTCAGCGAGCACACTTGTGAAGGTATGACCGTCAGCCTTGTAGGACGGAACGGCGTAGGCGCCAGTAATGGAGAGCTGCTGGCGGTGTACGAGGATTTTCGTACCGTCGGCGCGCTTCCACCTGAAGCGGCTCTCCGTGAGCGGCAGTGGAATGGCAGCGTCCATTCTTTTCCCAAACGGCAAAAACAAGATCTCAGTCGGCTGGTAGACGAGCAGACGAGCTCCAGAATCCCCTGTGGATAGCGGCTCCCGGGCATCCAGCGTTATGGACACAATATGTCCGAACGACGAGCACCCTCCATGCGTCGCGATGAGACGCATCCCGACCGCGATCTCGAGTGTACCGAGGAGACCAGTAAGACGGGTCGGTGCCTGCCGGATCGCAATTCGCTCCGCATTGGTAAGCGGTGAATAGTGGGCGCCAGCGACGTCGTACGCCGGAAGAATAAACAAAGCGGAGCCGGATGCGGTACAATAAGCTCGCAGGGCGCAGGTATTCCACGCCATAGCAACACTATTGCGCGCGGTGACGAGCGTAGCGGTGGCCCATGGATTGGAAGTGAAGTCGGGTGCATTATGTTCTGCGAGAACGAGGTTGCGAAGGAAGTCGAGATCTCCTGGAATGCAATGGCCGGTGCGCACCCGCTCCAGCAGACCAGCCCATGCAGGGGCGCGGCGTCCGTGGTCTAGGAGAGTGCTCACGGTACGAAAGCGTCGGAACAAGGAGCCCCCTACTGCGCTCCTGGCGCCTGCGTCGGTCGACTTCTGCAGTGCGTCGTACTTCATCGTGAATGGAGGGAAGCCCAGAAGGTCGCCGAAAAGAACTACGTTCATCCCTCCAAAGTCCGCGGCCCCGTCTTCGTTCGTGCACCCTTTACCGAGCGCGATTGCTTCAGACAGCGTCGCGATCATAGATTTCGTGAGCAGAGGGTATTGGTCGAGCAAGAGGTAGATGGTGGTACGGGTGTTCTCCTCCCTCGTCATGACCGACTTCGCGCTACGCAGGAGCCCAGGGCCGTAAGCTAAACCAGCCCAGTGACGGACTGTCGGCGCGTCGATCAAAGCAGCCCCGAGTCCGGTAACTGCAGCTTTCGCCACGAGATGAGAAGCTCCCATGCCGTTGAAAGTCTGCCACAGAGCGTTAAGCAGCGCGGTCTTGCCGGTACCACTTGCGCCGCGCACGATCATCAAAAGCTGCTGCGGCTGGGCTCCTGCGAGAGTCTGTACCAGGTGATCGCGTACGATATCATGAGCACGTTGTTGGCTGGTAGTCAAAGTGTCGACTCTGGCGGGAGCGAGGGCGGTAGGATTGGGAGACGCATGGTCAGGGCCGGTGAAGGTGAAGGCACCGAAAGCGTGGCCCACTTCCAGAGCGTGCTGAACGTCGCCGACTTCGAAACGTATGTTCGAAAGCCGTTCGTCCGTCTCGCGGACAGCTGCGTATGAGGATGAGAGATGCTTTATGTGACGGTTATTCAGGGGACCCACCCCTATCGGCCAGGGCTACGCATCCCAATTTCGCGTCGACGTCGAGGTCAGAATTTGTGACCGTGATCCAATGTGACGGGGCGGATGTGTTGACGGTTGCTGAATCCATAGTTTCGATGCGTTCACAATGTAGGGTCTTTTTTTCTCTTACGATCTTCAAGCAGGTCCTCAGGCTTATATTTCATCTCAGAGTACGTCCCGAAACCCGCCTGACAGCGCACATAGTGATTGGAAGCCCGCGTGGAGCAACGGATTTCGGTACCATCGGTCCCGACTCGTACTCGACGTTTTCTCCTTCAAGTTTTTCGGGTCCGCGTATTTCCTGAACACCTGATTGTCCGTGGTCGACTCGCGCGATGGCGACATCTCTACGATCGCGGCGATGCGGTCCCGCTCCTGCGCGAAGGCGAGGCGCTATAATATCTGCAGTCGCCTATCTCGTGTAGGCACTTCCTCACGACTACGACCGTCATGGCCCAAGAGGTGAACGACTTTCTGTATACCAGGCGCATTCGTGCCATGCAGTGGGACGACATCCGATTCGCTCGTACGTACGTGAAGCACGCCTACCCGGTGAGCACGTATGGTATATATCGACGCTGCTCTCTAACGCTGGACGCAGCCGTTTCCTGGGCGGCACTACGCGTGGCTCGTTGCGGACGGCGCGATAGTGAAGCCCCTCATCTGGGTTCCTGTACCTGTGAAGCGGGGAGTTCGACGTGCTCTTGTGGTCGCGGATATGGAGACGGATCTCTGGATAGACTGTGGACGTGGTTCGAGCGGACCAGTTGCCGAATACGACGCCTTCACACTTCGCGTACTCCGGTTCCCGTTCGACGAGCCCAAAGACATGCCCTACACCTACAGTATCCTTGTCACATCTCAGCGTACCTCTGGAGGCGTGGTGTATGCCGAAAACAACTATATCAACACTCTCGTTCCGGAACGCACCGTCCCCTGGCGTGGCAACGTTCTTATCTTTCGTCACGGAATTACTGCCAAGAGGCCCATTATCAATATGTCGGAGGGCGACACTTCTCTCATAAAGGCCCTTTTACGCAAGTACGTGCGATAACCTTGGCTCAGAGTATGTTGGACCAACTTTCTTTAGGGTTTTCAGAGAGGACCTTATTAACAACGAAGAACTTGGTGGCCAGGTTATCGACGACGCGTAAGCGGGGAAAACAGGTCATTGGGCTACGGGTGGAGCATCGCGTTCGATAGTGTCTACAATCTTCTTGCCAATTCATTATTTGGACGACTGTCTCACCTGTTATGAAAATAAGCAGATATGGCTCTAGCGTTCTCTTAGTCACCACACCCAAATTAAAGAAGAGCTCTGGTTATCCGGATGAGAGACCGCGATCGATCACACCGAAAGCATGCGCCATCATACTTTCCGAAAGCGGTCGAAGGCGTTTGTTTGCCAAAGCTTTCTGATCCATACGTACTGAATCTGAGATCGCAGGCTACTCGGACTATACCCGCAACGATCTATGTTGAAGCTGCGGGACCGCTCCTAGGCAGTTGCGGCCCCGCCTGAAGCATGGCGGGCCCGGTAACGTCCTCTAAACCCACGACACAACGCAAGCGCGGCGGACTGCTACTATAAGTAAGTAATGGATCGACCTTCTAGGTGTATCAGAATAATGGAACGACGACGCCCGCATTGGCCTAGCACCATTCCATCTCTGCAGTATCTTCTCCAATATCTGCAGACATCTCAGCCCATTGCGCTATTCAACGCCAAAGTCGACTACGACTTCCGGAGCCCCCACCAGAATTGGGTTTTCGATAGTACCGCGTACACAACGGAGGACGGGACTCAGCCGTTCACTTGCCTGGTATTCGGCCATGTGAAGAAAGCACCCGTAAGTCGCTCAAACTGCGTGAGTCTAGCAGTCCTGACCAAACCGCAGGAATCTATAGGCGGTCATTGTACTTTCCTCCTCGATTGTGGATCTACCGAGATTCAAGCCGCGTGTGATGCTTTTGAAGCCCAAATCGAGCTCCTAACGAACCTGGTGGCCGAAGATGACAAGCTCGACTTGTCGGGTAACGTGGTCAGTGCAGTCCTTCACCCTTTCGCTCTATCCGTCTGAACCTCCCGTCAATAGAGTCTGCGCGTGGTACCCTGGACCGACGCGGATCGTACTACGCAGAGCGGTGGCCTTAATATCACGATGCACACGACCCACGCTGGTGGCATGCGCTGCGTTGTCTACACGCCTACCGACGCAGTGGACGAGTTCCAGGTACATCAACCTCAACGCGCAGTCGACTACCCATTCAAAGCCGGCGACTGGGTTGTTGCGTCTGTAACGCTTCACCGGCGGGAAAGTGAAGTGCAAAAAGTTAGAGTAAGTAGTGTTTATTGGCTTCTTACATTGTCTGACTCTGGCTAGTCGTATGAGATCCTCGCACGGCACGTTCGAGTGTTTACTGCCGAGAAGTTTGATATTCGGCCCGTCACCGCCTCTCCCGCCCTTACTCCAGCCCACACAGCGCAGACGACGCCTCAGTCTGATACTCGGCCCGTCCGCGCCCCTGCAGCCGTTACTCCAGCCTACGCACCGCCGAGGACGCCTCCGCGCACGCCTAAAGCTCCGCGCAGCGAGCAACTCCGCGGACCGGCGCAGCCGTCTACCAGCAGCCGGCCGAACACTCGGTCTCAAACAAGTCAATCCAAGCGTCCCCGCGAAAGCGACGGCGCAGCCGAAACCTCACCTGAATTGAACACTCCGCGCAAAAAACAACGGCGGGAGCCTAGTCTTCCTACACCTATCACATCACCGGAGGGAGAAAGTAGCACGGAACTCCCAGTGTACGTTAGGCCGGTGCGCCGGACTGCCAGGATGTCGACTGGCGGAAGACCACCGCGTCGTCAGCTGCAGTTCAATAGGGACCCGTAGTATTATTGTTGTATGAAGTCGTGGTAGTAACTTCAGCAACAGTGTTCTCAATGCGGATGCAAGGTCGATTGTGACAAAAAAAAAATCTCAGTTGTGATGTAAGCAGATACGGCTCTCTTAGCTTTTCTTCCCTGGCTTGGGTTTAAACCCCCAGGCGGCTCAGCTCGGACGTTTCACGCAGCGGCACCGCGTTCCACCGGTTATGGTCGCCCTAACGGGGCCGGGCGTATAGCTTACCTACTACACAACAAACGAATCGGACCCGAGGCAAAAGCGTCTGCTCCTGCCCCGACGTTTGGTGCGGTCCCGGTCATTTCAACAGGCGTATGATAAGGTGCAGATCTGCGCGTTAGAATTCTCCGCCATCTATGTTTTCGCCTTAAAAAGCCACACCGTTTCGTGTACCACTCATATCAATGCCTCCTTTAACGCGTGCACAGGCGCGCGCTCTGGCCAACGCGGTCATCCCGAGCACCCACTTCCTTGATATGTTCTGGGCCACAGACGACGTCGTCTTCTACCTGCTCCGTTTTATTTGCCTCCTCGACCTGGTCAACATTTCACAGTGTAGCCGCCGTTTGCGCCGCATTCGTTACTTTCTCCTCCGCAGCCGCATTGCGCATTACATTACACCCTTTTTCGCCCCGATCATCGAGACGGTGCCGGTGCACGATATACCCGGTGTTGTTCGCGCGTACACGCCGGAATACCACCTTTTTTTCGACACGCTCCGTTTCACCAGAAGCTGGATTGTCGGCTCAGTGTCGCTCGCGGTAGTGAGTGTGCTGAGTGATGCGCCGGTCCCCGATAACCTCAACATCATCACTTCGCACGAATATCGGGAAGACTGGATCTTGTTCTTGTGCAAAATGTGCGGCTTTGACATGGCGCGCGACAGGCGTAGCCGCGGCGCGTACTTTCATGAAGGAGCCCGCATTATGAAATTTGTCCACCCTGACAGAGTCGTACGTGCGCACGGAGTTCTTTTCGTATCATAACTCATACTCTAGCACTAGCATACATCCATAACCGTCACGACCTCGTCCGCGCCGCAGATCTACAAGCTTTTCTTATCAGCACCGAACACCCCTCAACAAGTCGCTCTCGGAGACCACCACATCATCACACCCTTTCCTCGGATGACATCTGCACAGGAGGGCGTACAGGGATGGCGACCCTACATGCTCAATGGCCCATACGTGTACGTCTTCGTCGATGGCGCAACGTTCCGGGATGTGTCCTCCTTGCCTGGCGCTGTCACGCTCGACAAGTCGACTGCATGGTGGACGCAACCCTGCGGGGAGGCTTGTGCCGCTATCTGGCGTTCAACGTACGGTAATCACGGTATCGCGCAGTGGTCGTGGGCAGGCATTGACGGCGACACAACCCTCATTGACCACAATTACGTCGAAATGGGTATGTCTGATATTCAGTTTAGGCTCGGAGTCGAATGCCGGAACGTCAATTGCCCTCTCTCGCCGACGTATGTGGCGCCCGACACCGCGGGCTCTGACCACGACTCCGACTGTGGAAGCGACGGTTATGGGAGCGATTAGTCTCCTCGTAGCGTACATTTCCTGTACCATGCCTTCCCTCTATTAAATGTGGTCTGCTCGCGAATAAATCTGCATTTTCAATGTCTATATTTTCATTAAGGCCTTCAGACAGCGGATGCGATTCAAACGTGCCGAGGCGGCGTTTACGTCAAAGTTGTGGGTCCCATTCTGTTTCCTATTCTTACATACATGTTTCCCATGTCGTACCTATCTACCACGCCGTCAGTCCGTGTCCCACCGTTCATCATACATGAGTGCTGGCACAGACTCGTGCTTGAAGAGTCCATCTTGCATCCACCAGAGTTGAGTCCGGTCCAGGTGCGTTACGTCTGGTCCGCCTTGAGAATACAGCTTGCAGTGAACACCGATGCCCTCCAAAATAGTACGTGCTTCGTCCTGCTTAACGAAACCTGGTAGGTGGACGCAGGTTAGCAGCGGCAAAGCGACCGAACCACTCTTCATAGCGTCGACGAGGTCGGAAATCAGGGAATCAGAGGATCGCCGAAAATCGAGACGTGTGGCGGCAACCATGTGCGGAAGAAGTGCGACCACGTCAGCGGTCGCGTCCGAACATATTTCGATTTCTCCTGCGGAGCGAAAAATGGTGTTGTTCGCATTGTACACCGTATTAACGGTAGTAAATGCACGCGTATCGACGCGCAATAGACGAATCGCCGGCATATGGAGTTTGGATAGAACGCCGCCCATGTTATCGCGCTCAATGCTGACGTCAAGGTCTTCAAGCATCGGGAGCAGGACCGGGGGGCGCTCCGAGAGGCCCTGTACCCGAACCTCCCTCAGCGCCAAGAGACGCAGATGTCGTGTACCATCCAGCAGAAGGTGTAGGTGCCTCCACCGAATTGGGTGCCTGATTGCAGAGAATTTCAGCACGGTGAGATTTTCGTACGCGGTTGGATTAGGCCACAGGGGCACGACCGACATCGTGTCGATCGTGGTGATCCTCGGGAAGCCGTTCCACTCCGGTATTTCCAGGTCGAGATCGTCGGTCTCGTCGGAGCTCCATGTCGGATCCCAGGCAACGACGGACGGGCGCAAAGTGATGAGCATGGAGGCATCGAATGCGGCGAGCCTGTACATGATTGTTCGCCAAGTCTCGTCGCCCGCGCAGTGCACCCGAAGTTCTACAACCCGGGAGAAGTGGTCCCGTAGTCGTTCCAAGACCTCGGATGCGAACTCGAGCGCAGAGCGGGACTTCACAAGCAGCAACCTGTCGCCGTATGGAACCGCCCTCTGAACTTCCGCGTCTATTTTGATGGTGAGGGACCGTTTTCCGGAGTTGAGCAGGCAGGTTTGAATGGAATCTGGCCGCGTGAACCGGAACAAGTGCAGCGTCGTCCAAAACGCAGAATTCGCATATACGACCGCTTTCCAGCGTGCGGAAACACATGCAATAGCTGCGCGGTTGAACAGGACTTCGTAACACCCGTTCTCCTGGGCTCCTATAGCGAAACCTGCCACAACGTCCAGCGCCTCCACTGGAAGTCTTGCTGTGTAATCCTCCTTTGTATCTGCGATCGTCGTTGAGGAGGCAGACATGTGAGCAATATCATACCGCTCGTAGCCGACGCATTTGATATCATCTAGGGGTTGCGGGCGTGATTTATCGAGACAATCATTACATTGATGTCGTATGAAGCAGAATAAGTACTACTGATCAATACTAAGGCGCACGACGCCCTCTCCGAGCTCCTCTCTTGCCATGCGACCTGTCAATGTATAAGATGGAGACCGGAAGGCGAGGACGGAATCGTGCTCACTGGGTGGCGCGACTGCTTCGGCGCACAGACATCTCAGGTTCGATGAGAGGGGCGGAGGAGGAAGAGGGCGCCGGATCGTGACGGGATTTTTTCCGCGGAGTAGCTACATCCTCCAGCTCCTCATCAGAAACACCAGGCGACTCGCGTTTAAGGGTCTGCGAGCGCGTGCGAATGCGGGTCGCAGACGTTTGCAGGTTAATGTCAGGAGCTCCGGCAACTGGAGAGTCAAATGGTTGCGGGGAAGGTACTTCATCCACCTCATCATGAGAGTCGAGCTTTGCCGGGGAGGCGACCTCCGTTTTTACCTCTTGCGGAGAAGCTACATCCTCCGCCTCATCGGCCGACTTGAAGGATTGTGGGGAAGCAACCTCCGAGACGACAGACCCGTCACGTTTGACGGATTGCGAAGGTGTAGGAACGCGAGATTGCGGGGAAGATACGGCTTCCGCCGAACCGGTGTTAAGATCGAATTCGCCCGATGGCAGCACACGAAGATGCCGCGCCAAAATTTCGTAGTCCTGAACCATCGTCAGTAAATGAGAACTGGGGACAACGCCGTGTATTACCCTGCAGTCGTCAACGTAGGATTCTCGCTGGTGTAGGGTCACCACCGCCACCACCCAGTCCCCAACGGCGAACGTGTAGTCTGAGGCGCGCCTAGGAGTGCTGACCTCCAGATCCTCGTCGTCGTCTGGATCGAGGCGAAATTCGGGTGGGGTGGGTGTGTATTGCACGCAATGCATTAAACCTGCGTGGGCCAAGTGAACTGTTATCGAAGTACCGCCGGAACGCGTTTCTCTGGGTGTATCACTCCATGTCACCACATGAATGTTCTGCGACATAAGTAAGAGCGAGAAAGAAGGTGAAAGATTGAGGTCTACTTCACCGCTGTCCCAATCTAAGTCGTCACCTTCGCCGACGGGTGCAGCGAGGGTTAGCAGCTGTTTATCAAATGCTTCGCGGGCTGCTGTAGCATCCGGAGGACCTCCATCAAGGAGAAAGGTGGAATGCCCATCCTGAAAGACCTGTGACTGCCTGAGTATTGGTGTCTTCGGATATACGAGTGTGCTCTTACTGCTGCTGTTTTCACACGACCGAACAGGATGGCGATGAAGGGCACCTCGTCGTCCTCGTCGGCCGTGCAGGTTCTGAATGCGGTGATGTCATAGCGCCACTCCGGCACACGAGGCTTCAAAAAATCGATCCCAAGTGTCGCGCGGTACAAAGCGATAGGGCTGCAGTCGGCCAAGTAGTCGAGCAACGAGCGTAAAGTAGGTAGGGACGCAGGCCAGGAAGGAGGCTTGTGCACGCCAGGAATCCATCCCGGCATGTTGAGGGGCAGGCGGCGACATGGATCTTGGAAAGCCTTTTGAACTGCCCAACGCGGCGGAAGCGCAGAGTATTGATGAAGTGGTTAACCCCAGAGAGGTAGCAGTATGGCGCATTTGTGAGTGCTAGGCCGCGTGCAATATGTTGGCACGGCTCGGATGCGCTGCGTATGGTTCCGAGCTAATCGGTACGGTTCCGCACTAGTGAGGACGGCTCCGAGTCGTTTGAACCGGGTCTGCGCCAACGTGTGCAACAATGTCGGATGCTGCAGTAGCGAACGACGGCTCGCGTCACCGTACGATCCCAATCATTCCGGCGCCATTAGGAGGGAGGGAATTGTATTAGAACAACGTAGAGTACATACACGATCCCTCTTCGCATTGTAGCCTATAGCCTATCGTACTTTCCACACAGAGTGAGTATCTACTTCAGTCAGAGTCAGAAGCTTGTCTACCTTCACGGAGATCTGGTCTTCTCGAAAATTATAGCGTTAGCGTTCATACGATACTGGGGCGAAGTAATACCTTGGGGGGCGGCGGGTCGGTCGCATGCGCGCTACAGTAGATACGCGTCGCTTCTTTTGGGGCACGGCCTGCGTAATGTCATTAGGATGGTCCGGCACAACTCTTTTGAGAGCGTGCATCGTCTGAGACCGAGTAACCGGACGCCGGGACGATTGTGACGCCGTCTCCAACGGTAGTGAATGTGGCTGACGGGTACTCGAGGCATCCTCGGCGTTGAAGCCGCCGCCGTCAACGGCGTTGTAAGCGCAAAGGTCGAACGCATCCTGCGGCAGGACACGAATGTGGCGGGCGAGGACCTGGTACACCTTGGGTAAATCAGCAGATGGTCACTGAGATTCCGTAAGACGCACTTTCACATCGTGGTCACGCCGATGCAGTGTCACCGATGCGACAACCCAGTCTCCAGCTGCGAAGGGGAAAGAGGCGACACGCCGAGGACTATGAACGTTGAGCTCGGTCGAGTCTGGTTTCGGTGTGTGGACCGTCGAAGTGCCATCTGCCCAAACGTGCAAGGTAATCCTAGACCCGCCAGTGCGGGTTCTCTGATCAACGTCCGTCCAGGCATCTATAGGTTCACTCTTGAAACGGATGGGCTCAGCCCCAGTCGAACTGCTGTCCGCCTCTTTCTCATTCTTGTCACACATTGGCGCGGTGAGAACCGAGATCTGAGTGCGGAACGCGGATGCTGCTCTTTCAGGGATGGCCGACCCGCCATCGATATGGAAGACACACTGTCGATCCTCAAATGTCTTTAATAAGTCAGCTCCATCTCCCAGGGCGAACGCAGTGACACTCACCGGTGGTGCTTCAACCCTGCCAAATATCATGGCTACAAAAGGTGCGGAGGCATCGGCGTTCCTGTAGGCGGAAACATCGAACGACCAGTTGTGTTTGGGACTCGAAAAGTGAACGCCGTAGGAGGTGAGGAAAAGGGCAGGGGGTTCACTCTTATTGAGATAATCCAGGAGGGCGTCCATTGACGGAAGCGTGGGCGGCCAAGGTGGGCATTGAGCAGGGGAATGCATGAGAGGCAGTGCGTAGCATTATGACACGCGGTGGTGCGTTTTAACGAAAGGAAGTAGCGTCGATGGAGATTGTTGCATGTTCGGAAGCGTCGCGTCGGTCGGTCCCGGTTTGCATCCAAACATGCGCATACTTTGACATACGTGCACCAGACCTGTCTCAGAACCACATGGACTTCCACATTCCAGTAAGAGGATGGCGGGTCCGTTGCTAAATAACGATAGTTTATATACAGCCTGCTGTCTTCATCTTTTCTCAGAAATGCTATTTTACTTCACTCTCGAGGGGCGCGAGTACGCAGCCCGCGTTGAACTCCTCCCTTCCGGTTCCTACCGTACGGAGATTCAGGCCTTAGGCCTGCCCTTCATCTCCGTTCCACCGAGCAGACGGATACGCGGTTGGTGCTAACGCACGTCTTCAACCGACGGTCGTTTAATTTATGTTCAAGGGCGCACGTTTATATCCCGAGTTGTTCTCTCCGAAGAAGAGACCAGACGATTTACGCGACGTCGGACGCCCACGCTCACCGTCACGACCACCTCTGTTCAAGACTCCTTACCTGTCACGTCCCAAGACGGAAGAACGATTATTATTCACGCGTCAGGAGCGAGGACATACGTAGGGGTAACTCGGGATCTGTCGAGCGGAACGGCGACACAAGTAGAGCACGTCGGCGTAGCGTGAAGACCTAATATATTTTACTCCCTAGTAAACCACGGCTATAACAAATTTACGGATCAGCCAGCCAAAAGACAGTAATTAGCTCCCTGTCGTATCTGCCATTGCATAGAATTTTGTGGTAGATCCAGCTACCCATGGATAGAACGAGCGCGTCTCCTCGTGCGGCCTGTTGAGGGATGTGGGGCTTCTTCACGTACGACGTGATGTACGAGACGACATCGCGTTTTGAAAGCTGTGGTGTACTCAGACCAATAAAAAGTAGTAGACGAAGTAGAGGACGTACATGAAGTGAGACATCGCGCAGATTCTCATTTGCGAAGTCCCATGCATAGGGCTGCCTGCCGCCGAGAAGGTCGTTGCTGGCTTTCAAAACTCCAGCATATGTCACACGTGTCGGCCACGCAGCGCGCTCTGTGGGTGTAGTCTACCGTTCATCAGATAATGAGTGGAAAAAGCGGCAGCTCAGACGTACTGGAACAACACTGAAAGTCATAGGATCACCGGGTGAATTTCCTAGATAGAAGTGGCAATGTTCGTCGCGGCCGGACACAGTGATGTATGGGAATCGAGGAGAATAGACAGGCGAAGGGTCGAGGGGCATTAGGGGACGGACCATGATCCAGTGGGATCGCTGTGTGCTTATTTTTTTCTCCCTACAAAATAAAAAAGATCAATTAATTCTGGAGATGCGCACACGATGATCTGATGGGTTCAATAATTCCGAAGGTGCGGCGTGCGGGACCGCCTGTAAAATGATACGCAGAAAGAAGATTCAGTACGCAGATCTAGATGAGATCGGGTCAACCGATGCGATCCGAAAGGGTCACCACGCTGGCATGCAACCATGTGCGTTCAGTCTGAGGTTTGCGGCACGGTCCGGAGAGGAAAACAGAACGCAGTCGACCTCGTCGTATGACTTCGTTAAGCCGCGCCTCTTTTGGACGCCCCGACATGGCTGACGCTGTAGACCCGACAATGTGTTCGCTGGACTCTGCTTTTGTCCAACACACTGTCGAACAAATCCTCAGTGTCGTAGGCCCCCTCGTAACGCTCCCTCGATCCGCGAAACGCAACCGCAACGTCCTCATAAGAAGCTTGGACAGTTTCTCTCCCGAAGTTAGGGAGCAGCTTCGTCACGCCGCTCTGGCGAACCCAGGGTCCAAGCGCACAGCGCCTCAATCAACGGCGCGTCGAACGCGAAGGCGAACCGATAGCGGGCCGTGTACAGATGCCATGGACGTTGACGATTTGAATGTGCTGGTTGACGGGCCCTTCTTCCGGCCACCTACGGAGGAAGAACAAAACGGAGCCATAGTTCGGTACGTCCAAGTGCGATGAAGAGGTACCCTGAAAACTGATGTCGTTCGACCAGGTCAATCGAGAGAACAGGGAATGCGGCGCTTACGAAGCATATCTGTATGGTCTGCGCGCGCAAGTTGTTTACCACGGAGCTTGTGGAGATGGCCATTATGGCACTACCGAACAAGAGACACTTAGTACCAATGTACGCGCACCCTGCGCACCGACTTGTCAATGGATGCTTGCTACATGACGAAGCCGTCGACGCTGCGACGACGTACCTGTGCTTGGAATGTCGCGCCAAGCTTCTGAAGGACGAGCGACCACCTTTCGCACTGGCAAATGGGATGTGGTTGGGGCGTGTTCCCTTCGAACTTCAAGTTCTTACACTGCCCGAACGCCTATTAATCGCGCTGTACTTTCCAGCGGTGTACGTGGTTAAACTGTACCCGAAAGTACCAGGAGCTAGGTTCTGGGATAAACGTACAGTCAACACCGGCATGCGCGGCAACGTTTCGACGTACAGGCTTAACTCGGCGGATATTGCGGACATCGTGGCTGGTGTCCCTAAAACGCTGCCACCTTCTCCGCACATTCTTGCGGCGACCATAGGCGTTACGTTCGTGGGTCGGGGCAACCGACCGTTGACAGTCCTTCCAGACTTTCTTCGAGTTCGCAGACAGCGCGTCCTCGAAGCACTCGTATGGCTCAAGGCGAATAACCCTTTGTACGCTACAATCCAAATCGACGACCACCATCTCAGCTTGCTGCCGGAGAACGATGTGCCGGAAGAAATCATGTCGAACACGCGGCTGTCGCAGGATGTAAACGGCCTACAAAGGGAACATGGGGGGTACGTCCCACTGGATGTAGCGGAAGAAGAACCCGAAGACGTCACGAGTTAGTGCCGTATATCAATAAACCATGTTCTCCAATAACGAGTTTGTACAGTGGAGACTGTGGGGGCAGCAGCCGGGGTCGAACCTGTCGTAAACGACGACGACGAAATGACCGACGACTTCGGTAAGCCCAGTAATAGCTGCCGACACACAGGTTACTCACCACCTGTTATCGTAGCAGGCGAAGCCGTATTCCCATTGCAAGCGCACGGCGTACTCGACGTGCAAGCTGATGGAGTGCCAGACAACGATGTAGCCGCGCATGGCTTCGCAAACGCGGCAAGCGAGTTTCGAGAGAAAAGTTTTAAAATTCGCCGCGATAGTGCTTTCGTCAACGAGTACGCGCGAGTCGATGCGAACGGCCAACGTTTTGACGGCGGTCCCTCCAACCCGAATCATATGCTGGGCGCATTCCCCACGTTGTTTCCGTACGGCAAAGGCGGCTTCGAAGTCGAACGCGACGTGGATGTTCCGTACGAATCCCACGCCCGATGGGCTCTCCAGTACTCGGACGGCAGATTCCGCAAGGACTTGTATTTCATATTCCAGGCGTTCGGTGTCGTCCAGAAGAGGGAAGTCTGTCGCTCTGCAGGACTACAAGTCAAGCGGTCGACGTTCATTGCGAACCAAGTCGCGTTTATGAAGTTGCAGCCTCGAGACCTCTTGAAGGCGAGCGCAGAGGAGACAAGACGTGTCCCATTCTCCAACCCTGTGATCCGGAAACTTCGCAAACACCTGACGTCTTTGCGATCGCGTGTGCCTGGGACAGACGAGTCAAGAATATCTGTGAGGTCACAAATATGGGGCATGAACCTGCGGTTTAACCCACCAAGCATCTGGGCGACCATTAATTTGGCCGATACAAGCGACCCAGTGGCTCAGGTCTTGGCGGGAAAGGACATAGATATGGACAGGTTCATCGCAACTGCGGGGCCCGACAGAGAGGCGCGCGCAATCAACGTTGCATCGGATCCGTACGCGGCGGCGGAATTCTTTCATTACATGGTGCGCGTGCTGTTGGAGGAGGCCTTCGGTATCAAAATACAGAAGAAGGGGAAATTCGACAGACGGCCAGGGATCGTTGGTCTCGTTAACGGTTATATTGGGACGGTGGAAGCGCAGGGACGAGGGACACTCCACCTTCACATTCTGTTCTGGCTGGCAGGTTCTCCTTCGTCGGCCGCTATGCAGGCAGCTTTACAAGCTGAAACCTTCCGCGAGAAAATCATCGCATTCATCAAGCAGACGGTGCGCGCGGATATCCACGGTCTCGATGCGGAAACCATTCTAAGCACGAAGAAAAAGTCGTCGATTGCGTATTCGCGCCCGGAGGATCCTCGAGAGCCGAACTACAGTATTCGACGCCGGGAGGCAGAGGCGAACATCGCCAGGGCCGTGCAGGTTCATGATTGCAAACCTTGGACGTGTTTGGTCACAAAAGGCGGTCGTTCCGTCTGTAAGAGACGAGCACCGTTTCCTCTCGCCGCCGACGACTGGGTGTTACCGAGCGGTGAATGGGGTCCGAGACGCTTGTGTGGGCGCTTGAACTCTTGGAATCCGGCACTGTTGCAGATTATACGTGCTAATCAGGACATCAAGCTAATGACAAACGGATACGAGACGAAAGACATTGCGTTCTACATTACCCTGTACATTGCCAAGAAACAGATCCAATGTTCCAACGCGTCGGCCCTCCTAGCGAAAAGCCTCGCGTTCCAACGGAAACTGAGCGCCAGGAGCAAGGATGCGCGCGATGTGAACAGGCGGATGATTACGCAGTGTGCAAATACGTTGAGCCGCCAACAGGAGCTGAGCGGCCCAGAAGTCGTCAGCTATTTGATGGGATGGGGTGACCGTTATATTTCGCACCATTTCGTCCCCATTTATTGGGATGAAATAACCGGAGCGCTGAAGAGGACCTTTCCTCAACTTCAGCAAAGAAGGTGATTGGCGCAAATTTATATCTGCAGGAAATGTTATTGACCTGTGGCGTGAACAGTGCGTTGACTCGCCTGGCGGGAGCATTAGGTGAAACGGCTCCGACTTCCGAAGCGGAGACCAGAGACGTAGGGTTTTATCGTCCACTGAATGTATCATGTGGCTGAAATACCCGTTCAGCCTACCATACGTTTGCAGCTTCAGCAGGGAGTCTTTGTTCTGAAGGATCAGCCAAAAGAATACACAGACCGTGGCCACGAGCTGGATGATATGAATTTTCACGATTATTTTATTGATACCTACCATGGCTCCATGTTAACGGCGCGTATGGACGAGGACGCGCAATCGGGCGACGAAAACGCACCACACCCTAGGCGACAGGGACGACCAGCGAGCCGACGTGTGCCGTATCTTCCCGAATCTCGGCGAAAGAGGGCTGCAGAATCTTCCGAGGACCGAGTTACGAAAGTGTGCCGCAGTTTGTCGGCACCTGGTTTCCCCGCTCCGATGCCGGCGATTACTATTATGCATGCATGTTGGCCTTATTGAAACCATGGAGGACGTTGCGAGACTTGAAACCGCCGGAACGGACATTCGCGCAAGAGTTCGAAGACCTCATGGCCGGCGCGAACGACCGAGTCAAGAGGATAGTCGCAAACGTCGCCTACTACCACGAGTGTGTGGACGGGGCGAAGAGGAATAAAGAGGCTGCGTTGGCGCCCCCAGCGGGCTTCGTTGATGTAAACGACTACGTCAGACGTGATCAGGAGCTGGAGGAGCTTAACGATTTACACGTAGAACGCACCGAAGACGACGTCCAGCACGCCCGCGAGAATCGGTATCAGTACCGTGATTGGCTCTATGGCGAGCATGCGATGAGTGTGGCTCGAGACGTCGGTGTGTTTACAGACGAACCTTTGCAGCCGGAAGGGCCTCTGCGCGCTGTAGGCACGTATGAGGACACTCTCAAGTACGCGGAATGGGGGAAAAAGGTTACGCTGTTGACGCGCCAGGATGTTCTGAGGCCAGCGAACGTACTTGCCCCTCCGACGGACGCTGATTTGACGGTCCGGATTCCACGTCCGTTCACTGCGGCCGTAATCGAGGAACTCCCAGATAGAGGGAGAGTGCGAACACCAGAGCAGGCCGCGGCGATTGATATTCTCAACGTGGAGCAGCGGAGAGCACACGACATAATCGAGAGCCATGCTCGGCGAACTCTGGCAGGCGTGCGTCAAGAGCAGTTACTGATGATAGTCAGGGGCGAAGGCGGGACAGGGAAAACCGTCCTATTGAATGCCTTGGCGCATACATTCGAATTCCTGGGAGCCGCAGATGCTCTCGCCAAGACCGCAACAACAGGGGTGGCTGCCAGTCTTGTCGGTGGGCAGACGTTACATTCCTGGGCCGGTCTTCGCGTGAGAGATCGTGATAGCGAAGGCGAAGAAGGCCCACGATCCAAGCCAACGCACACGACGGCAGAGAAGAGGAAAAAGAACATTATACCGGCCAAATATCTCGACATCGACGAGTGTTCAATGCTAACTAAGCAGCTGTTAGCTACTCTGTCGCAGGTCGTCGGTGAGGTCCGCGACGCTGCAGGCATAGGCGATCCTTCCCGACCATTCGGCGGCCTGAATGTCATTCTTTTCGGAGACTTTCACCAGTTCCCGCCGGTAGCGGACCCGAAAGGCGCGCTGTATTGCACCAAGGGCGCTAAGCCGCTGAGCCAATTGGGCCTGGAGATATATCATCAGTTCAATACTGTTGTGACGCTTACGGAGCAGAAAAGGATCACCGACTTACCTTGGAAGGCCCTCCTGGGGCGGCTGCGATACGGCGCTTGTACAGAAGACGACATAAATATGTTGCGAAGCTTGCTGGTCACAGAGGGCTCGAGCACCATGCCTGACTGGTCAACTGATCCATGGAGAAATGCCGCGCTAGTGACGCCACGGCACAGCGTCCGCACCCGATGGAATACCGCGGCGTTGACAAAACACTGTGCACGCGCGAAACAGAGACTTTACATTTGCCAGGCGGAGGATGTCGTCGGTCGTGAAGGTACTGCTCTGAACCTAGAGCAACGGATAATTGTGGCGGGCATGTCGGTCAAGCAGACCGGCAAGCTAGCAGAGAGGGTAGAACTGGCTATCGGTATGAGGGCTATGGTCTTGATGAACATATCGACGGAGGCGGACTTGGCAAACGGAACAAGGGGGGAGGTCGTAGACTTCGTCCTGGATCCCCGCGAGCCAGTCCCACAGGAAGTGGACAACGATACCGGTGCGATAATGCTGAAGTACCCACCAGTCGTTGTGCTGTTCAAACCCGACACTTCTTCCTTTCCGCCCTTCGAAGGCCTGCCTGACGGCGTGCTTCCCATAGTGCCTTCCAAGATGGTGTTTGCAATACGGACGTCAAGCGGTCAAAAGCATCGAATTCACCGACACCAATTGGCCATGACAGCGGCGTACGCGTTTACTGATTACAAGTCTCAAGGACAAACTCTTGAATACGTCTTGATTGACCTGGAAAGCCCACCGCAGAAGGGACTCACACCATTCAGCGCGTACGTGGCTTTGTCCAGAAGCCGCGGCCGGGATCGTATTAGATTGCTGCGAGGCTTCGACGTGGAGCTTTTCACCAACCATCCATCCGATGATTTAGCCAAGGAGGACGACCGTTTGGACGCGCTGACGGAAGAGACGAAATTTCGCATGATAGGTGTCGCACGAGCATAAGTCCATGCTTTAGGACAACGTACCGCTTCAACACTGCGAGATGCTCTGGCGGCCCGAACACCGGGTAAACATGACGCAACAAGGTCCTCTTCAGCTACCAGCATGCCTCCTTCTCCGCGCGCCAGAAAGCTGCGCGCCGCATTTAAAACACGCGTTGGTGAGTTGTAAATTTTTTGACCCTCACTCATGCTAACAATTCCACTCATACTAACCATTGCAGCTCGCCGTACCTCCCTGGTGGTGGATCTCGCCCCTTTTCCAGCTGCCGCGGAAGAACACTGGCACTTTCACTGGCACTTTCACTCGCGAGAAGTGCCATTCGATTGGGGAGACCCGAGCAGCTGGCCTGCTCCCGGACCACGCGCACCTGAGGGTACTTGGGGGTCCGGTATACCCTTCGATAACGACGGCGGCCTTCACCCGGATGATTCGCAATGGGTGGATGGGGGGTGGAATATACCCGGCGGGTTCAGCGCTCCGAGCGGCGGGTGGGCCAGGTAACGATGACACTACACACTAAACAGACTGACGAACGCAACGTATAGTTTGATGCCTCTACTATGGGACCTCGACCTACCTTCTTCGTGCTGACGCTGAACGTCCTACCGGTCGCAGCTTTGTCTGATTGGTAGCCCCGACGTACTTGTACAAGCTGTGGAAGATCATTGTGGATATGTTTTATTTTATTTTATTTTATTTTTAATTGTATTTCTCCTGACCGGCGTGGGAGATGTCCTCAGCTGCGGAGCAATCCCGCATTCTGACAAGACCATGTCAGTAATACGCTGTGTACCACTCCCTAATTACAGTCCGGAAACCGCCTCCCGACCGCGTCGCGAACATTACGGGTCTCGAACGGTGTATAAGCCTCCTCATCGCAACGACGGCTTCCAGCCGTGCACAATTCCTTTCTTGCCCAGTGATAACTTTTACAACCACGACTACCACTCGTGGTCCACTGCCGGCGAATACTTCATTTTTGAGTGTTACGAAAATTACGGATTCCCGGAGATTCGCCTATACACCGAAGAGTAAGTTTCATGACTTGTTTTCCGCGTTGTTGTGGTTGATCTCCGACCAGAACTGCCGCTGTCGAAGGGATGCACAAAAAATTTGCCGATCTCGGGTATCGCGCAACGGCTGTCATCAAGGAAAATATTTACGCCGTGGACGAGTGGCTAAACAAACATTGCCGCACCGTGTGCCCTTATCATGGACCATGGCGACCAGGAGCGAACGACGAGCCAGATGATGGGTTGTCAGAAATAGACATCCACGGGAAGCCTCCGAAGCCGCGTGCGGCCGCCACGTCGACCACGACCGGCACGAAGCCAATGGACGATGAAGACGAGCTTGATTGCCTGACCGCCCCCAGCGAAACTTGAACATTGCTCTGATTTGATTATCAGACTTAGTCTTATCGCAGAAGTTTTGGTATGAAGTACGAATATCATTTGAAATGCGAATATCATTTACATATAGTCGTTCACAAAGGTGCTCGCGTTCAGAAACTGAGAGTCCGTTAATTCAACAATTGCGCTACGGAGTTTCAAGCACGTGACCACGTGACTGTCCAGCGAATTTCCTTGCTTTTCCTTGCATTTTCACGGCGTGACTTTCTTACACTACGACGCCCACTCTTCGCAGCACACAGGGGGGACGGGAGGGAGATGCAAAACTGGCAGTGCCTACTCGTCAGCCTATTCAGTATTTCGGAGGCCATCACCGCCGATCCTATGTCACCGTTTGCACGATAACCCTACTTGACGAATTCAGCAAGATCTCGCTCGCTTTTTTTTCGATTCGTCTCATACAACATACGTAAAGCAACGCCTGTTCCACCTCTAGACGCCCGTGCCGCGATTGAAGACTATGAAGCCACCTGCTTGTGGCCTCGATAACCCTATTTGCCTTTCTGCCGTGATCTCCCTCATTATTTTATTTTATTATCCAAAGCTCTCATGTAACAGGCTTAAAGTAGCCCCTGCATCACCTCTGGACGTCCGTGACGCGACTCACGTCCCTCCTGGTGGAAGCCGCCGAGACTTGACGAGGTCAGTCGTTTTTTTTTCCCCCGAAAATCATCTCATCCAACATGCGTACAGGAGCCCTTGCGTCGCTTCGACCCTTTCCCCTGTTTGTGGAACCACGCTGACATTCCACAGCAAGCAGCGGCGTGGGCGAGAGCGCGTTCAGCGCCAAAATTACACAATTTTTAAATTTAATTAATTTCTACGACGGAACCAGCTCCCTCCTCCTTCCTCTCAAAGCCGATGACGATTAGGATGCGGTCCGCATCCGCTTCACCCTCTTCTCACTCTGTCCAGATTCATGTTTCTGTGTCCTTTTTCCTTCACCAGACATGTTTTTTCCTCCACCACATGTCTGGCTACTGCATTCTCTCGCACTGACAAACTGGTTTCTCTCGCACTGTCACCTAACTCCTCTCCACTTCCACCACCTCCCTGCTCTCACCCTACCTTTATACGACGTTCCTAGCGACCATCCGGCCTACCCGAACTCATCCCTACCCCGAATACACCCCTAACGAGCCTTAGATGACCTCTATTACCGCGTACGCCCGCTGTCCGGACCGGTACACTCGCTCTAATGGTTTCCAGCCACATTGCTAAAAAAGCCGCATTTATCGCCAAGCGCGCTATCCGACCATTCGCGAAGGAGGGGGCGGGATCCTGCTACAACGTGGCTTGTGCCCAGAACATCGACATCGCCCTGTGGAAACTCGGGCACATAACGGGGGCTGATTTTTTATCGCGCCTGGTTTGGAAGGTTGGACACACAAACAACGTCAGACGACGACGGCGGGACTATGCAGGATGTGATGCGGGGCAAACACACATCTGGGTGTGTCGCTGGGAAGTAAGTCGGCGGTACTACTGCGGTAAGTCACTTATGTTCTGCTCCTTCGTATACTGAGTTGTTTCAGAGCGTCTGACCCAACTCGAGGCGCTTTGCAATGGCGGCGAGCCCGTCGTACAGGCCTGCTCGGGATGCGGAATTCGCCACCGCGAATACTTGGCCTTTTTTTCCGTCGGCGGTTTCACACATTTCACGACGCTGATGACGGGGGTCATCAATTTCATGGGCGAGGTCCCTACTTGCGTTTTTTTCCACCCCGTCGCCGAAACCTCCGATATCTACAGCCTTATTCTACAGTCTTGAACGCCCACCCTGGCCCTTCCTACTACTTGACGCGCCCATTGAGTTTGGTACATATTGTATATTCCTGACCATAACTACATTAGCTTTCAACAATGTGTCTACTGCATATATAATTTAATTCCAGGCGTAGTTATTGTTGTTTTTGCATCGTTTGGGAGCGCGTAGGATGCTGAAGTTTTCCGAGAGTGACGTCCACATGTTGTATTTGTTTGTTCTTGACTGACAGGTCTTTTCGGGCTGCTGCATTGCTATCTTATTTGTACACATTTGTTCCTGACTGACAGGTCTTTTCGGGGTACTGCTTTGCTATCTTGTTTGGACGTGTTTGTTATTGGCAGATTTCGGCTAACATTTGAAGAGGTGGGGGACCTAGCTAAAGCAAGGTGACCCTTGTTCAGAACACACCCAGAATACCCCAATTCGGTCGAATGGTTGGATATCTGATTATCTAGATATTCGGTTTGGCCTACTCCCGCTCTCTGACCCATAGTGGAATCGTGAAGTGGGTAGTCTCCGCTCCTCATAATGGTGCATAGTCCCATAGCTAGCTGTTCGGGCCTCACACTAACTCCTGTACTCTCAGGTAAGACTTAGGACGTAACCTTGTTCTATTCATTTTAAATAGAACAAAAGCGCAAAATTACTGTATTTCACGTGTGGCTATTTTGCCGGCTCATCATCGGCAATTTGTAAATTTCGTATAGGCTTGACATTCCAGATTTCCAGTCGGATTTTTCTGTAAACAATGTCCGTACTTGGATTGGGCGGTGGGCAGCGTTGTTGAACAGGTCGAGGCGGCATGTTAATTGCCGTGTCAACCTGCACCTACCGAGTGATTTCCCGCTGACCCAGGCTGCATGCCAGCCATTTTTCACTCCCTCACTCAAATGTATTGCAATTCATTTTCAGGTTCAACTGCTCATGTTCATATAAAGTCAACTAATGACGAACAAGATTCTCATCAGTCTACCAAAGTTCCGGAACAGCTGAAGGTGCACACACTAAAACCAAGATGTGAAGCAGACCCATACTCCAACGGCTTCACTATTTGTACAGCATGGGACCAAAAAGTGACGGAAGAGATTGGGGACCATTCTCAGTTGAGAATCATTATATGAACTTGCTGACACAGAGGTCGAGCAGAACAGTTCAACTTGAAGCATACCCTGATTAATTGTTGAAGGGACTTAAGAATCTAAATTGCTCCGTCCTTCCGACTATCCTAAGGGGTTTTGAACATAAAATGCATCGGGCAGCAACGCGAGTCAAAATTTACCGACTACCAAGTATGGCACAACTATGTCACTGTCCAATATCCAAGCCGATTACTCCTTCGTCCATGACTCCTTTTAGCTAGGGAGATCTTCAGAGTTGAGCACTTACGCGCTGCAACAAAACACAATTGTGTTCTGGTACACCCCATACGGATGATTCTAATGAGAAACCCGGCTTTCAATGGAAGCCCCACTAGCCGAGAGACCCCACCAAAAGGTCTCAATTGAAAACCCCTCCGGCGGCACATCAAGGCCACCGGATCAATTGATCCAAATCAAATGTCAACCAACACCCCATCCATGCCGTCGATTTCCCCACAAACTGTTGGACTACAGAGACAATCATATTGTTCACATATTTTCATGAGCTGTTCTTGATATCTGAAGGCCTCTATAATAAAGTGTGCAATGAGGATTGTCATATGTCGTAAACTGATATTTGAATATAATGAAGCTTTCACCAAGATGCTGAGAGCCACAAGACATAAGAACCTTGCCGAACAACCTAATAGTAATATGGGAGCTTCTCCAATTCCTCAGTATGCTTGGAAATAAGAGATCAGGCCAGTAAATTACTCACCGCTACAAAAGGATGTGGTTCAAATTGAGATCAAACTACGTCATCACAGCCGGCAATTGCCGGCACGAACCGCAATTTGCTGTTCTTATGGGCAGTAAGTACTCAAACATGAAACGGTGTGCATGTCAAACAAGTTACCAAATATTTATACTACGCTGCAGGCAAAATTAGGCCTTATTGTGGCACACAATACCAACCCGTTGCACGGCCGTGATGGCCGTGTTTCAACGTGCCAAACCCGTGCCGTAGCTGTGCCGCGAGCAAGGTGGCAAAATGGCCAACGGAACAGGCATGGCACCCGTGCCACGTCCAACCGTGGCCACAGCTGTCAGCCACGGGTGGCACCTAGATTGAACATTGGTCTTCTTTAGGTGTCCATTGATCACATCAGTGATGGTTGGTCCGCGGGCCAAATTTTCGGACCGCCGCCAGTGGGAGAAACCCCCAGAATATGGGTTTCCAAATAACGCACCATTTTTTAGAGGGGTTTCCATTGAAAACCGGGTTTCTCAGTAGAATAATCCCGCCCCATACATCATCAATCTCTCATAACGCCTGGCGTACAGGGCCACAGTTCGACTCGGGGGTGCCTTCTCTCTCGTGGCTCTGGTCATCTCTGTGCCCCCTCCTAAATAGTAAATACTCCCCTCCCCCTCATTTCCTCTCTTATCACAACCTTAGTTTACAGCTCTTTGAAGAACTTAGGACTCGGAAAGAAAACTTCCATTTTGGGCACTTTTATGGCACATATACTGTACAATAAATAGACTTTCATTGAAATGACACTCAAAAAACATGAGATCGCACAGAATTGAGGAAAAATGTTGAAATGACCCCTGAAGCAAATAAAGACTAGAGAAGAAAGGTCTCCTGTAAAAAAAAGTTGAAATATCTTTATCGAAAAATTATGAGATGACGGTGTCTCAAAAAAACCTAATGCGGAAAGATGAGGTGACTTGAACCAGTCCCGCTAAGCCAGTTAGGTCCGTCACAATACCATCATATTCCAGTATTGATTGCTTGGTTATCACCGCTGAGTCGGATCAAACTGGGCTTGATCGAGATCTTCAAATCTTGATCATCGTGCGCATCAGGAAAAACCTCCCTGGGATAAATATCAAATTTTGTGCTCAAATTTCTTGTGGGTTGATATTTTTGATATTTTCAGCAATTCTCAAGTATTTTGTGGTCAAAATATCATAAGTTTTGATATTTTTCGAAGCCTCATAAATAATTATGCACATTAGGGGCAGTCAGAGTAGACGATTAAGCCGCGATTATGGAGCGCGATTATGGACCGATTATGATTTTATTTAAACGTGGGAGAATCGCGTTAAATCCTTAATCGCGCATAATCGTCGAATCGTTGCTTAATCTCCTCCAGAGGAGATTATGCAAACGATTCTGCGCGATTATGGATTAACGGATTAACGCTCCCTTACATCGTTTGTGACCATGCTGACTAACTGAAATCATTTTTTATTCAAATTGTGCCCTCTCGCCTCCTCTCTACCTTGATCATGGTTAAAGAGACAGAGAAACGAAAAGCTACCACATCGGAGAAGGCGAAGAAGGCCGCCGCAATTGCCGCTGCAGAAAGTAAGGAGGAGGAGGATGACGATGGAAAAAAGGGCCATCGCAAACGGGGCCGGCCCCGCAAAGACAAAGGGGATGATACTCCGGCCCAGGATGACAAGGCTGTTGACGAGGAGGATGTATCGCAGGCGACACCCGCCGCCGCCGTCGATATAGAGTGCGTCTTTCCAGTTCTCTTGATCATGCTGGCAGCGCTAACCTGTAGCAGCTGGAATGGAGATGTCACCCTTACGTGGACGTTGATTAAGGGTATCGAGGAGGACGACGACACACGTAGGGCCCTGTTCCCACCCCCGGGGTCTACGAAGCGCAATGGCGGGCTCCCCAAGAAGCATTACCATCAACTTTTGGCCGATATCTGCTTCAAAGAGCACGACAATTACAAGGAAGCTTACGCAAAGGCCAAAAAGCCGAAGCAGAGGGACATATGGTCCGGAAAGATCAAGAACCGAATCAAAGTGTGCGTACTTGAGTCTTTACGCCATCTTGAAGTTAACTTCCTCCCCAGAGTGAGCGACCAAACCCGTCAATGTATCAAGATGATGGGCGAGACCGGGGCCGGTATCGAGAGTCCCAAAGATATTCTGCCCGGGACGGTGCTCAAGACAAAGTGGGGTGAGTTTCTTTTGAAGATTTTGCGTCGGCAGCTTGCTGGATAGCACTGATTCATGGCAGATGAGATCCAGGACAAGCTACCGTGGTTTTGGAACGTCCGCTCCTTGATTGGCGAGCGACCGAACCTTATGCCAGTTGGGATCGGCAACACCAGCAGTGACATGGACACCTCCATTTTGCTCCCTGGGCATAACGACGGCGGGGCTTCGGACCCTAGCTCACCGGATATCTTTCCGACCATACCCGAGTTGGAGACTGGAACCGAGAGTGACGTGCTCGATCTTGACCTTGAGGGGGAGGAGGAGCCTGCGAGCGGAGACGACATGTCTGTCAAGCGTGCGAAGCGTAAGAAGCCTTCCACGCCTGACGATAGCAGCGGCGATGACGATGACACGTCTGACGGACGTGTGAAGCGCAAGAAGTCTTCCACTCCCGCGCCAGTTCCCGTGCCGAAGAAAACGAAACCGAAGCCAGCGATGTCCACCCCCGTTCCCGTGCCCGCCAAACCTGTTAAGCCCGCGAAGCCATCGACAGCCAAGGACAGATTCAGTGCTGCTGTTGTTGCGGAGGAGGAGACACAGCAGCAGCTCTTGGCGTTGAAGACAGCCAAGAATAGAGATCGCAAGGAAGTCGAGGTGGCGAAGATCAGGGCATTGGCAGAGGTCAAGGTGGAAGCGACAAAGGGTAAGACACAGGAGCGCCTAGCCAAGCTGGAACTTGCACGCCTCAAGATCCAGCAGGACCACGAGCTCCGTATGGCTCAACTTGCTCACTCATCACACGCGGGGCCAAGCAACAGGGGGAGCGCTCATCATAGGTCGAATTTTGATGACGATGAACCTTTTGCATTCGCCCATCTCCCCCGTCTTACCTCCACATCTGGTGATGCTGGGAGCTCCTCCGCGTCGACCGCTTTTGATCCCGAATGGCCGTATACTACATAGTCAGTAAATAAGTACCTCATTGATACGTATCGTGTTTCGGCATGTAGCGTAACCACATTCATTTGAATCACACTCGTTTACAGTATTCCTCGTGCACAACCCGGACAACTACAGACCTACAGACCTACAGCCTCTGCCCGGCTCGCAGCATGTCGTGTACGCCGTCTCTGATGTGAGCGCAACAATTTTCCCTTCAACGCCTCCCGAAATTGCTTGCCATTGTATAGTCGAGTCCCGGGACGACCGGCTCTCGTAAGGGGTGCTGGAACGACGTGGCCATCGGAATCGGAATCGGAATCTGATGACAGCCCCTCCGCGATGAATGGGTCAGGATTGTCTGAATCAGCATCACCGCCGCGTTCTTGCTCCTCGCATCGCAAGGCAAACGCATGGATCCCGATACAGGCTGATACCCAAAAAGTCGCAATCTTGTGGGATGCTTCGTCCTTGATGTTGACACGGAGGTGCTTAAGTGAGTGGAAGCGGCCTTTGAGAAAGCCGATTGCATGCTCGGATCGAATGCGAAGCATGGAGACATGGTTGTTGAATTTTTCATTGTCCGCGAGCTCCCGCTCAGGAGACTTATACGGAGCTGTAAGCCATTTGTCAATCTGGTAGAATATGATTTAGCCTTGGGTATTTAACAGGTAATAAATAAGGAAATGCACTGGATAGGCCGAATCTGCCCAGATCCATTCGCCCTCTTCGAAAATCTCATTGTGACGCTGAGCCAGTAAGGTATCCCGCCATGCCAACGAGTCATGGGTGCTCCCAACATGGCCATAGCCGAAATCGATAATTTGCAGGTTTGGCAGGTTGATGATCTAGGAGAGACGGAAACATAATTAGAGGCCGCAATCACATAGAAGTCAATAAAATACCTGGAAATTCAAGGAATAGTTACACTTCCTGTCGAAATAACTTTCTCCGTACCAAGTTGGCCGCTCATCAAGAGGCACCAAGGTGCCGTCAACAAAGCACCAACCATTTCTCCAACTCCGACACGAATGTTTGTGGACCCAGGCCTTGGCGTTCTCCTTCTCTTCCGGAGTTGGCAGGTGAACGGCAGACTGCATGAAGGTTGGTCGAAGTACTGCCGTCATGACTCTACGCGTGATCAGATGAACGGTCCCCTTCCCGAGTCCTGCCCAGTTTGCAACGCTCTGAACGCTGGCGGCATTTCCATCATGCCCAAAGCGGTAGAGAGCAACAGCCAACTGCTGATCCACCGGTAACTGAGCCTGGTTTGAGTTGTTAAAGAACACAGGGTCGTTTTCAAGGGCAGCGACAAGTGCGTCGAAGGTAGGCGGGCTGACTCGGAGAGCCTGACGGAAGTGATCTGCACGTCCGAGCTTCAACGCAGTGAGAACGTGGTGGAGGTAGGATGGGCCGCGGGGAAGGGTGTCCCGGGGCTGTTCGTAACGGTGCTCGTGCATCTGCTCAATCTCATCTCTTACCCAGTTCCGTAGAGCGTTTGGACGATGAATGTAATCAGTGTCGTTGTCCGAACTCTCCTCATCGTCTGCCTCCATCCCTGACATGCTCCCTCCATCGGTCAGTCCTCCTGCAAGTGGAGCCCAGTCGGACTCCGAGTCGGTAGAGCTGGAGCCCACAGAGCGCAACTCGGGCATCTCCGAATTCTCATCGGAGCGAGAAGAGACCGATGTGGAATCTGTGTCCACAGACAAGTCAGTCACGATTGTGTCACCCAAGAAGCGCCAATCAGGTCCAAGAATATCGCTCCAGCTGTCCATTGAGTCATCCGAGTTGTTACTAGTATCGGAGTCAGAGGAGAGTAAGGGGTCGAGGTCGATAATGGGAGATAGTTCCGAATGCGGATGGCTTCGTCGGATCCGGAGTGCCGCTCGGCGGCGTAGAAGGGCCCGTCGCTGGCGGCCTTTGCTGTTACGAACATATGCCTTGAGAAGTGACTGAGTCCTGCCTGTGCGGTGGTTTGCGAGCGGCATGAAGAAGGACGACGGGGCGGCTGTCAAGCGGCTGTGCACACCGTCGTCGCTGACTCAGCACTCAGCAAGTAATTTTTAACCTCATAATCGGTGCATAATCGAAATCTGGTCTGGGGCGTTCAGAGTGAAGCACGATTATCCCACGATTATGGGCGATTATGGGCATTTAAAAAATCGATAATCGTGTCATAATCGATGTCATAATCGTTCCATAATCGCGTCGTAATCGTCTACTCTGACTGCCCCTATTGATTTGATATTTGTTAACAAAATTTTCTTGAATGGCAATCGCAAGTCACAAGTCTACAAATGTTCCTTGACAAACTTCGGACAAGCCCGTAAAAAAATGCCACCTGGCACCAAGGTGAAGTAGCAAGCTTGAGGCCCATATCTGGAGGCCATAACATAATTCTTCTTGGATGTGATGATATTCCCAATAAAAGCGGCTGCCCGCGCAGAACGTCCCATCAAGGAAGGCCAGCACAACCCCACCCTAAAGTGTCGTTCTGTCAGTTGCGTGTCATCGTGTGAAAAGCATCGGGTGCAAGTCACCGTCGCGGGTGTCGGACGATTGCCGAGCACGTGGAAGAAAAGATGGTTTGACGGCAACAAGGTCAAACAACTCTCTTCCTTTTCCCCCACTCGCTCTCTCTCGTCCTCTCCCTCCCATCATCTTTAATGCCCTAGCTGCTTTCTATTTACAGTGTGGCTACTCAGTGATGTTGCTGGACCTTCCGAGGTCCATCTGCGGTGAGTAGATTTGTCCCAGTCCGATGTTTTGCCCTGATCCTTCGACGGCAGGAGTCCAGGACCGAGCATTGGCCTTCCAGTGCTGCACTTCCTTTGGTAACTCTATCCTCTTGTACTCATGCCTACTAGCCTACCCTTTCTGATCCACCAACAGATGACCAATCTTCGTCCTATGTGTGCCCGCATTCATGCCGCGCGGCCCTCCTGTACTGTGTCAATGAATGGCATACTTTAGGTGTCTTGACAACGTAAGTGCTTCTATTATTTCTTGACAATGTTCCTTACGGCCGACAGACAATTTCGTTGGATTCGCATCATGCTTCCTCGGCGTTGTCGCCCGGTGTAGACGGTACGTATGTTTTTAGGTGTATTCAATGGCATATGTTAACAGGTCCACTGGGCTTCTCCAGCTGCCGCCGCCCTTCGTTCGTCGTGAGATCGCGGGGACCACCGCTCCTTCGATGTGCAGCCGTGCGGCCTGGCGTGACACATATACCCGTTCGCGCGTGTCCTGTCACCATCATCCGAGGCGGTAGTGCTTCTGTCGTGCGTGAAGCCTATACTTGATTTATTACATTCCACTCACTTTCTTTGCAGATCTTCGGTTGTTTGGTGTCGTAGCTCACTGGTAGGTACTGTAGGGTATCATACATATGTAGCGTTGCCATTATGTAGATTGCTTCCAATGTATTATGTAGCTTTGAATAATACAAATGTTCTTTTGCATTCCATCTATGTTTCTGAGTGCGATATTTGAGCAAACTGGCGTGCCATTCACCAAAACATTATGCACATCTGGGAGATATTTTGTGCACAAAATTTGATATTTATTCGGGTGAGAACATATTTTGACTAAAATGTGAACATTCGAGGAATTGAAGGAATTTGTGCACATTTTAGCTCAAAATACTAACAAATACCTGGGGGGGGTTTCCCTGATGCGCTCCTTGGTCTTCGCCGTGCAGGACGATGCGAATACCGCCCGCCACTTTCTTATGGATTGCCACAAGATCAGCAGTGAGGCCAACTTCACTGTGGACCCTCCCGAATGCTGAAACTCCAGCAGTCGGGAGGGTTACTCACCAACTGGACGCCATTCGAGATATCCTGCGCACACTAGTCGGTCCTTAACTACAGCGCAACAAGCTTCAGGACTTGATTGTGCATGTGGTGAGTCTCTTGGGTCCGCTGGAGGACTTTCTGGCCAAGCCTCCGCTTCCTGCACACACATATTCCTCGGGAACCCACATCTGGCGGCCGTCCTTCATACGTGCTGGACCTGTTATATAATCATTTTCCGCGTGTCTGCTCTGTGTACTGCCGGTTATCTGGTTGTGCGAAACAGGAGGAGTAGCGGAGTAGCAGAGATTTGCGAAGTCATTTCGCGGTGTTATCCACGATGGGTCAGTACATGAGCGTGTTTTTTCGAGCCGTTGTCATTTCAACTTTTGGGTGACAGATGCTGTCATTTCAACTGTTTTCCGTGAATATGTTGTTTCAATTGTTGCTATTTATTGTACAGTATATGGCCCATACCTTTTTTCGTGTATACCGCTGGGACACTCATCAATTCGTATCTGTTTACTTCATGTATACGTCTTCCGCAGATACACGCCGCAGACTGGATACTTTGAACGATACGGACAAACTCACTCAGCCAGATCGTATACATTATATACCCTCGATACCTTACATATTGTGTAGTTATTACTGCACCGGCATCTTAGCTACGTAGGTAGCTTGCGCCGTCAACCGATTCTCTCTCTCTCTCTCTCTCACTTCATGTATACGTTCAGTCAATCTGGAACTTGAAGGCACAGTTTTCTGTGGTGCCCATAGTCAATTGGTGGGTCAGGTAAACAACTTTACAAGGGTTTCCATGCAGGATGACAATCCAAGTACGGACATTGTTTACAGAAAAATCCGACTGGAAATCTGGAATGTCAAGCCTATACGAAATTTACAAATTGCCGAAGCCATGTGAATACTTGTTGCCTCCAAAGCACCCCATTTTCTGACTTATTTTCATGTAACATGGCTCAACCACCGTTTGAACATCAGGCAGAAAATATATACGGGGAAATTGCCGTGAAACTCTCCAAAGAATCACAAATATGACCACTTTAAGCTGACCCTGAAGCTTGTACGGGGTTCATGCTGCTTGGACCGCTGGTGTGACGTTCTTCATGATAAGCACATTTCGTTTATGGTCAACGGACCCTATCATCATGACAGATTTAATGGACCTCTACATATTCTTATATTGGATGTGTTCTGTGTCGTCATGCCTTGCAAAGCCATTCTACTTCTGCACTTAACTGGAGAGAGTGACATTTTTGGCTTGGCCGAATGGCTTGCGCCCACGCCGAATGGCTTGTTTCGGGCGGGGGCGTGGATTTGGGTGTGATCACTCGCCCACGCCCGGCCGATCGGCTTGCAAGCCAATTTGTCGGCTTGGCAAGCCATTTTGCCGGCTTGGCATCGGCCAAAAAAACAAAGTGGCTTGTGCTCACTACATGTTATGTAGGGCCCTAGGGTTGGATCTTATGTGGCAAATACATTAACGTTTGTCCCCCACAGGTACCTGAGACATAAATTGTCGCATAATTTCTATATTTCGGGAACACTCGTCGTCACCATGAAAAATGATGAGGGCAACTTCTACCCCATATGCAAGCCAGCGGGCTTGTGGGGCTTCACTGATACGCCATGCTTCCGAGGATCCACCTGCATAGAAAATATTGGAGGAAGTGTCCACCGCACAAAGATATTCATAAAAACAGTGTTCAACTCACCCGACTTTTGAACCGCACAAGTTTTCAATACCTCGAACTGAAATTCGACCAGATCCCTTCGCAAAAAGACTTTTTATACTGAAGAAGAGGTGAAACTAACCCTTTTGACATCTATTCTGGGTTGAGGTTCTCGTTAGTTGACATCCTTTGAACCATGGTCTTGACCATAACCAACCAATTGGGTTCAAATACCCAATTCTTTGATGTAAACTACCCCAATAAGCACATTCAAGTTATCTGGGGCATTCTCGTGCCCAGGGCTTACCAGGAAATCAATGTTTTCGTTCGGCAACAAAATGGCTTGCGCAAGCCATTCTGTCTGATGCCATCAAAATAGGCGTGGGCACGGCTTGTGAAGAAAAGTTGAGGAATTCATACTAGAATATTGTCAATACGCGTCTCGGTTATCTCTTATTCAGCTGCTTCTACCATGTTTTGGTGAAGATCTTGGTGAATTGGCACCGGGTTGATAAAAGTTGAACATGTTAAATGCCATCACAAGCCATTTTGCCTGATGCCATCGAGCGGGCGGTGGCGTGGCTTGCGATGAAGATTAGTTGGAGGTGGGAAGGTGTGGGTGCAGAAACCTTCGGAAATCGTAAAGCTGTACGTACAATGCTATAGTATACATTCAGTGAACTATGGATTTTCGCCTATTTAAGCAATAATGTTGGAGGCGGAGACAATTCCGAGCACCCATGTCACGTTGCCATAGACGTGCAGGCTTGTTTATGTCAAGGCATTTCCCGGGTATATTACCACACTATGCCAAGGGCAAGTTCTCTTGAAATGAAGGAGCATGAAAAATACATAATATGCCACAGTGATGAGCAAAATAACACCCTTGGAAGCTCGAACCCCAGTGGCTTGTTTCGTCTGGGTTGTAGATACACTATACCGATGCATTTATGAGCGGGGAGCCAAGAAAAAGCATAACATTTTGTCTCTATGGCAAGGTTATCGGCATTGACCATCATACATATATTTATTCGTGATTATTGGCATTTTTATGCTATTCAGAGCGTTCATTCTCCCCTTACATCTGTTATGCTGTATAGGATACACTTGTGGCTGAACCTGACCGGGCGTGCGTCGCCCGTTGGGCGTTGGCCGAATGGCTTGCGCACGTGACATATGCTGGCCAAATGGCTTGGGCGAGTATCTGAGGATATTTGACCATATATATTAGTCTCTAGCCACCATAGCAAATTAACAAGTCTCAAGTTAATGTTCCGTAAATTTTTGAACCAAAAAACCGGGCAAATGGCACCCGATGTTCGCTTGGTTGAATTCGGCCAACGCCGTGGGCACCGCCACAGAGCAGATTGGCTTGCGTTCGGCGTGCGGGGTTCGAAAGAAACAGTACTAAATTCATGGCATATCCTTTATCAGTACTGAGCGCATGTGCATGTCGGATCGATCCAGGAGGGTAAAGAAGAATAGAAAACAGACATAGACTGCGGGAAACGGACAAAATACCTAATTACGAATAATGCAATTTGCTCCTCGTGCCGCAGGTCTTTAAATATGGTTCAAAACTGAGAGTTAGCTCAGATTTCAACATCTATCAGCGTGAGACCGAGAGCAACTGACCATGCATTGCTGGTGATCCCACTGATATTATCCGAAATATTGTGATTCAGGCAGGTGGGAATCATGGTTGAGTTTGAGGCCTGGTCGTTGGCGTGATGTAAGCTTGGGCATGGGGCGTTGGTAAAGGCGTGTGTGTGGAAATTTAGATGGTGACAAACCATAGACAGCGCAGTGAAGTTGGCATTGCTAGTCGAATGATGTAAGTACGTGAACGACCGTGGTCACGCTTCACATGTTTTTTTCTGGCAGGTGTAGGCAACTGAATGATTGTTTCCACAAACGTGCAACGGAGTCGGGCGCCTGGACATGCTGAGTGTGTTTTGAACGCTCATTGTTTGATTATGCCGTTCAACGACGGCAACTGCGATCAATCACGGCGGCGAGGATGACCGAAATG
Source organism: Mycena galericulata (assembly GCA_029289565.1). NCBI lineage: Eukaryota > Fungi > Basidiomycota > Agaricomycetes > Agaricales > Mycenaceae > Mycena > Mycena galericulata. The sequence goes on along the minus strand of JARKIA010000080.1, from coordinate 7,599 downwards.
TTCCGAACGTCCCGGCATAGGAAAGGGACCGAAAGGGACGATGGCGAGGCATTGATAGATGATATTTCAATATAATACCTACAGTGAGAAATCTGAAAATTACGTATCATCTCACTCATACTCTCGTAGTTTCTTCCCAACCCCCACGCTACATACTTAGCAGTACTGCCGCGTAGCCAATATGGCCAGGTACGACGTAAAGTTCAAGTTCAAGTTCAAGTGAGAAATCCTCAGTATAGCCGAGGACAAGCCACGCCACATCACAAGCCACGCCGTCCACGCCCGCCCCACCAAATTCAAACTCCGCTAAGCGGCGCAAGCCATTCGGCCAAGCCAGTCCGAAAAGTCTGCTTAACTGGACACTGCTACCTGGAACGATACCCATGAAAGAGACATGTCCATGCCTACGATTCATGCTACCATGTTGAGTAGTGTGGTCATTGAAGATTCAGCCCAATGTCACCATCACTAGGACCATGCATTTTCAGTTCAGAGAGTCGCGCCACACCGTTACCTGAAGACTTGGTCAAAATAGTACAGTATCCGGGAGTCTTTCATTTTCACCCGGTTTCGTTAGACTTGGGCTCATGTTCTTTCTGGGAAAATAAGTACCGAGAAGTTTCCTCACCGTCGGACAAAGGGCCCAGATAGAATCTGCAGCTCATTCACACGTCCAAGTTTATTTGACAGAAAACCCAAGGCCAGCTCGGACATGGTAGAAAATGGCACGACGGACTTGAAATGATCAGTGGTGCAGACCCGGAACTTGAATAACAGCGGACATAACAGAAGTTGAGCAGAGTTAAAAAAAGGCTTCCAACCGAAAGGTCTAATTTTATAAAGAGGTAGAGAGAGGTAGATGTTTTCAGAGGCCAATGCTCAGGTTCAACTGGCAACTAGGGCCGATGTTAATTAGAATTGGGTTCTAATATTCTGCTCAAGCGGAACTCACTAGGTCTGGGAAATAGACGGTATCACAAGACAGATGGAGGACGATATAGCCTCGCGAACATCTTCATCTCGTTCCGCCACCCCAGTGCTCCCTTCCAATCTGCACTTAGCAGCGGTTTTATTTGGCATTGGGTTCTGACCCCCAGATTCCACAACCGCATTCACAATGGAAGCCGCTAGAGTTTCCTTTGTCCCCGAGATCGCACTGCTAGGTGCCAATGAATCCTGCCTGAGATCACTGACTCTTGAATCGAATGTGAGCATCGGAGCTAGAATGACTCATCTTACGCGTGGGTCCGACAGCTAGATGATCAAAGGAACAGACTTTTAATTATACGTTCTTCGAAGTTTTATATATAGAGGGATAACCGTCGGGGTACGTCTGTCTTCTGACCCAATCTTCCTGTCACTAGCGGTGTCGTATGAAGGAGTTTCAATTTCTCCGCCGGACTTGTGACAGTATGGATGTTCAATGATTGCAGACCGCGACTTGACGTTTGCTTCTTAAGTATCGTGAACACCTGAACTTGACCTCAATCTACCCACTGCAAAATGTCCGACCTTCAGGGTGTCGCTCTCCCCGAAGATATTGAACAGGCCAGCCGAAGACTCATCGCCCCAGATACTATTGAGCGCGGTGTGGACCCCTTCACCTCCGTGGAAGGTCGCTTTCACGTTCAAACTATCGATGGACGTGTGCTAGGCCTCCAAAGTGCAGAAGACGGCAGTCCAGTGACGACGTACACCAGTTTGCTGGACCCCAGCGAGGACGTACTTGTGAGTTATTCTTCTTCAATAAGCATCCGAGACACATGCTAAATTGACTTCCAGTGGACATTCGAGAAAGACGACAGGGATGCTCAAGCCTTCACTTTGCAAAACATAGGACGTAAACTTTACCTCGCCGTTCTGCCAGACGCATCTGTTGTTCGTTGATCTTCCTAGTATACCCGGTTTACCATTCATTCTGATGTCTATTAGGGGTCGAGCGTCATTGCGACCACCAAGGCTCAAGTTTTTGTGAGAACTCGCCTTGAAAGTCATCCATCAGGGGCACGGTGAAAGTGCCGCTGTGTGCCGCAGACTGCCGCAGCCCAAATTTAGATTGCCGCAGTCAGCGGCAAAACTGCCGCAGCAAGTCACATTGCCGCAGTGTCACGCATTTATTGCCGCGTGCACTGCGGCAATCTTACTGCTGAACTGTAGCAATATTCTCCGTGATAAAATAGCTTTGTTGGCATCCCTGGATACTGTCCTAGCTCAGTATGTGCAACACTACGGCCTACTGATCGACATGAAAGTCATCGGAATTCTCAACACTAATCCATACCTAGGATGTTGAACTTTCACAAGTAGCTACAATTACGTGGACACGGGGAAGCTTCCAACTCGGAACTGAACTCTCCAGTCGAAGGAAACGACGGGTTGGTGCCGACCTGTTTCAGTGCCCCATTGAAAGTGGCACAAGAAGGCCACGAAAAGATATGTACTCCGTCCATGGTTAGGCACAATGGAGAGAGGAATATGCCACTCAACCATCTTTCAACTCACTATCCCTAGCCCAGCTGACCTCTTTCTTGTGTCTCAATGAAAATTTTCTTCAGTTGGAAGGTATCAATCGATGTAGGGTCCGTAGAGATTTGGACAGCAGGGTACGTATGCTGTGAGCACCAGATACCTACTGCTCGAATTTAGCTATTTCAACATTGTATCAGAAACTGGACCATTCACATATATAATCCAACAAGCTATACTGACGTGGAAACACTCCCTCGTTTGTGGAGACAAGGACTTTGCGCCGACAAAATTGATGTGAGAGTAGCGTGCGATGAATCCGTAATTAGATGACCCTCGCCCCTCAATTGCATGAGAATCTAGGAAGTAATGGATGAATAGTGAGTCTCTTATTATTGAGTCCTCAAAAATTAGGCCCCAGTTGATGATATATGACAGATGTCGTGATCTCGAGGTTTCCCAACTGAAGACTATTTTTTGCTTAATTTGGTTGAAAGGCAGAATAGATCAGTTTGGCTCGTCCTAGGGCATGTCTTGGGCCTACAACAATCCAAATCTCCCATCGTCTCAAAAACAATCTGTTGGTATGCTTGATCGTACAAAAAAAAATTGCCGCAGACTGCCGCAGACTGCCGCAGGGTGGCTGTGCTGCCGCAGACGCTAGTGCCGCACACGATGAAGAAAGCATCGTACACTTATAAAATCCCGTTAGAATGTTTTGTGAAGAGAAAACAGTCACTATATACAGAGCTTGGGCCCATAGACAGTTGAGAAATAGGCATAGAAACCTTGAAGGAGGGGGAGTCCGAAAATCCAACCAAGCTTGAAGTAAGGAATGCAAGAAGCGATAGTTTCAGCGGTGGAAGTTTGGCAATGATCAAGAGCCACAAAAGAAGGGAGTGGATTGGGATTTTGGAACGGCATGCACAGTGTTAGGGTCGAAGTGATTAAATGACGGTGACTTGGCAGTGAGCACGAACATGGTCAAACGACATTGAGGGAAGGACGTACTTCGAAAGAGGTTCTTAAAGAAAGTAAAGCGGCTTGGCTTGTGCGAGTAAAAAAAGTTGAAAGGGTCCGAATGAACCCCTTGGAGCGCCGAGGGAAGAAAGCATGTTGCAGGAATAACGCGGTGGTGGGAGTGCCACAGCGCCGTCGAACACTGCCGCGGACATGTCACACTGCCGCTGTGTCACGACTCGTACTGCCGCAGAATTGCCGCTGGGAGACGCAGGACTGCCGCTGCAAACAGCACGACTGCCGCAGCAAAGTGCCAAAATTGCCGCTGTAATTGCCGCAGACTGCCGCTGCACAATATTTGCAGCTGTTTGTCTGCCGCAAGACTGCCGCAGACTGCCGCTGTAGCGATATTTAAGTCGTCTCCAGCGCCCCCAAAAACATAAGTACCTCTACATCTCTCAATGGTAAACAGTGTATTAATCACATTACTATGTCCATACACAGTTTCAGGTCTTAATCCCCCCGGCTGACACCGGTTGAACATGTGCCGCAAACTTGACTGCCGCAGACTGCCGCGCAGATTGCCGCTGCATGCTGCAACGGCAATGCAGCGGCAAAATATCTTTGCCCATCCATCAGCTGTCAGGCAAGAATTTTGCTCTTCCATGCGCGTAAAGTTGCGACTAAAATGGCTGTGATAAAGGATTACACCTCATGGACAGAAGTTAGCCTTACAAGCCGCCGAGCAAGGAAATACTCGCCAACAGGTAATTTAGATCCAAGCTTGATAAAACCCGATACTGATATACGAAAAGGTGACATTGGAGGAAGCGAACACCGCAACTCCTGGGTGGTGGAATCAGTTCTTTATTTTCAATTCAAGTGCCAATATTGCGTGACCGAATCTCCTAGTACTCACCATTTGTATGCGAAACATAGCTAACAAGGGTTGTATCATCATTTGTGAATCAATGAATCATTTTTCTTTTCACTGCGTTCGGAGCCTTTTGTGGCACGGCAAACCTCGATTTTTGGGGAGTGCAGGGGAGTATTCCATGTCGCCACACTTGAAGCCGCCCCGGCATATGCGGCGGAGTTGGGTCGCTGCATGGCAACGTAACGAGTTACGTTGATTGTCAAATAATTAGACCGCATGAACGAAAGGAAAGACTGCGCAACGTGCGACGTTCACGGCGGACAGGTGCGTCTCATTATCTTGCCCGGCTTGGAGCGCTCTATTGAAGAAGAAACAAATCAGCGCCAGTGAAAGCGATCTGTGCGCGACGGACGAAGATATCCTAGTACCAAGACTCACGACAATATGCTCATCCTTGACACCCTCTACGGCAGCGGCTGTCGTCCGATTTTTAATGCGGCGTTCCCCCGCTAGTTCAAAACATTAATTCAGCCCGAGAGAAGGAGAAGGAGATAATAAACAGTACCTACGAGAGGAGTATTCTGCACGTGGAGCATCCACTAATCTAGCGCTCGAAGAAACACGTCGCTTGAATAGTGTGCAGAAATTTTACAGTCCGAAGACCGAGAGCCTGGAAAAAGTAGTAAACCTGCAGATTCCAAATAAAGTCCCTGGACAAAAATTCGAGATTCGTACCGATACGAACTGACCCCGAGTCGAACGGGGAACCTGCAGATTATGCCGTGTAAGTACTGCCAATGGCCAGCGTCGGCAGGTGCCAAAATGCAATCGGGTCTTAGTGAGATGGCGGTATCTGTAGGGAGTTCCATACGGGATCAAAGCAGAGTAGGGCGGGGCGCAAGAAATAGAAAATATGCACAGAGAGACGAAACCGGCTTGAAAGAGAACTAGAACCGATACAGGTGCGAGAATTTCACCTATATAGCCCAGTGAACGCCTCTAGTAAGAGGTGGAGATGCATGGGTACTCCACCTCTAACTAGAGGCGTTTCTAGCCGATTCCGTTTCACTCTATAATTACTTAAATAGCGATTGATAATTACAGTGATATTTAGCGATAAATAGTGATTTAGAGAGCACTAGGCGGCGGGAGAGGCGGGGCAGGCGCGCCCCCATCAGTCTCATTGACGTCACCATCAAAGATGGGCGGCGACGTCGCGAAGCGCGCCTCGCGCGCCGTCCCATCACGCCCATCAAAGTCCCCGCCGCCCCCGCCCAAGTCGCCCGTTCCGGGCGCAAAAATAGCCGTAAAATCACCAAAAAATCAGGGTATATTGCCAAGTACATACAAAGTGTGAATACGAACGTTCATTTACATCACGAAGTGCGCCTCGCGCGCCGCCCCATCACCCCCATCAAAATCTGCCCAACTCGCCCGTCCCGGGCTCAATAATAGCTGTAAAAGGGCACAAAAAATCAGTGTATACTGAGTTATACATAGAAAATAAGCTAGAGGAGTACAGACTTTGTACGACACATAATTGGGAGGTAAATAGAAGAAAAAATACGGGGCGCGTACATGTATATAACACCGCGTGCGCATTTCACTTGACTTGCGCTATGTACTGACGCGCGTGCTTTATGCGCGAGGCCCGCGCAGCACCCCCGCGTCGGAGCGCTTCTTGCGCGGTTTCTTCGCGGAGGCCCCGCTCGATCCCGCTGCGGCATCACTCCCCACGCCCGAATTCTCATCCCCGCCGAGCTGCGTGCGCCGCACCCCGGCGTCGGAGCGCTTTTTGCGCTCCTTCTTGCCGCCGGGTGCTGCAGCGGACTGCGCGGTGGGCCGTGCTTTCTTGGGAGCACGCCCGGCGTCGGCAGCGGCAGTAGCCTTGCGCTTCGCCTGCTTGGTTTGCGCAACGTTTGCAGCCGAATTGAGCGCTGGGAGGGTGGCTGGCGTGAGGCCGGTGGCAGGGGCGGGGACTGCGGTAGAGGAGGATACGGGGCCGGTGGCCCGAACGGCGAGTGCGCTGATGGCCGCCGGGAAATCGACGTCACCTCCTGTGTGGTGTGGCAAGAGGTTGGGGGCACTCAAGGTGCCAGGGTACTGAGTGGGAGGAGCGTCTGGGGGTGGGAAGTCGAGGCCAGCAACGAGGGCATCGAACTCAGCGGCGGGGATCCCGGAAAAGTCGACGTCGGGGATCTGGGAGAAGTCTAACCCAGGGAGTAGGTTCCAGTCCACTGCGTCCCAATCCAAGTTCGGCGCTGCCACCCCAGCGAGGGCGGCGGCGGAGGGGGCAGGGACGGAAGGTGTAAGGGCAGCCGTGGAAGGCAGCGTAGACGCGGGAGGTGCGGCTGCGACGGCCAAGGTCGTTGTCGCAGTCGAGGGGGTCAGCTCCTCCTCCTCCTCCTCCTCTTGATCCTGATCCTGCTCCTGCTCCTCGTCTTCCTCTTCATCTTCCTCGCCGTCACTTGCCGCCCCCTTCTTAGTGCGAGGACCTCGTGGCTTGCCCCTGTCGGAGCGCTCCTTGCGCTGCCTCAAGGGGCCATCCTCGCGGGCCTCAGCGAGTTCCTCGGCGAGATCCTCCTTCTGCGACTTGGTGAGCGGTGTCCAGTGAATCGCGCCCGACCGGAGCATATCTCGGATCGTGCGAGCATCGTCCGCACGCAGCAGGGCGGGGCGTTGCATCTCGATGCTCCCAGGCCAGCCGGAGAGCTCGATACCGAGCTTGTGGCGAACATCGAGGTCGTATTGGACGTAGTTCATGCAAGCCGTTTTCGACCTCTTCAGCTTTCCTGCGCAGAGTGTTAGTGCTCTGGTCATGAACCAAACAGAATAGAAGGAAACTTACGAAGTCCCTCCAGAATCAGCATGACAATCTGCTTGCGTACGCTTGCAATATCATTGCGATCCTTCTCACCTGTAAGACCGAGTCCACATCAGAATTGTCGCACATCACTAGGAGATGGGCCACGTACCATCATCGAGGGTGCAGGAGTACTGCTCAAACTTGCGCAGAGCATCAAGTACATCGACCCCAAGCACCTGCTTGAAGAACTTCGCGGAATCGTCGGAGTCGACAACGTGCGGCAGCACCGCGTTGATAAGGCGTGTATCAATACACACCTGAATTCATCGATTTTACACTAGTACACGCGGATAGCTGTATACAAGAAGTAAGACTAGAGGATGCTAGTTTAATCCCGGAACTGAGCATTAAGCCTTTGAAGCGTTGCAAACTAGCATAACTATCAAAGTCAGGCAGTATTAAAGGTACCTTCACAAATGGGGCCTGCAAT